>JAKOOJ010000008.1:53717500-54317500 GCA_022577455.1 Arizona elegans
ATACAAAAGGAGAAGAAGGTCAAAGAACATGAGGCAAACCTAGAAGAAGATAGAGAGACAATATCCAAGACACATTACAACAGCATGGATTAAAAATGGTTGAGGCTGCCAGAAGTCCAAGAACCAGAATTTTGTTCAACACTTGAGTGGCAAAAGATGAAGTAAAGAAGAAGATCCTTGTCAGATGCCAGAAATACATGAGGTCAGATATATTTCCCTAGGAACAACATCTGTACGCTAAGTGGCAAGATCCCCTTAATGAATGTATACCAAAAAATCATGTTCAATTTGTACCTTTTAAATGACTTTATGTAATATGCACTTCTGGACTATTAAATGGATTGAAATGCAAACATTCTTTGCTTTCTGGATTTCTCTTAATTTGTGATAGAATTTGCAGGACAAATAATCTAACAACTGAAATGCTACAAAATGAGATAATTTAGGTCAAACTATGAAAAACAAAGTTTGGGTAAAATAGAGGTCAAAAATAAAAAATTTAAAGGAAAATGTATATAAAAGTACACTTTTCAGAATAAAATGTATACAACATTAATAAAATAACATTTAAAAAGGTATACTTTTTGAGGTCTGCCTTAGAAATATATTCAGAAACTTTTGCTGTTCCAGAATGCCATGGCCATACTATTTACTATTTTCCTATTTCTAGGGAACTAGGACTTGCTGAATTCCTTTTCTTCATATCCTTTTTTCAATTATTGTAGCCAGTATCTTAAAGGGAACCCTTTCCAAAGTTTGTGCTTGCTTAGCTATTTACAGGATTACACATCTGTCATGAGCTATGACATCATGATCCAATATCCAATATCATATCAAAGGTATGTTTGAGGGCATCCCAAACCAGGGCAAGGGAGTTCATACAGAAACTCATCACAACTGGCAGAATTGTGCTTCTTATGCAGGACACTCTTTTTGTTCATTGTGTTTGAGTGATATACAGAAGATGTACATAACAGATCAGATTAGTTTCCTGGAGGAATATTTAAGCCATCTGGATTCATTTTCTGAACCAACAGGATCAATCAATACTTGGAATTTAGTTCTATTATGTCTTGCAGCTGGTGAGAAGGAAGGAAGGCACACACAGGTGTTCATAGGGAGCCAAATTTAACTTCCTTCCACTCTCTGCATGTTCTCTTTTTTATGTATACAGCAGTTTAGCTGACCGTTTTGACTTGAAGATGTTAAATCTGCACATAAATAACAGTTGGAAGGATGATAAACAAAAGATTCCGATTATGGCTCTGTTTTTAATCACAAATATGATTGTTTGGAAGATGTTCTTTGATGACCTAATTTAAATCTGAACTGCACATGAGTCTTCAGATGAGAATAAGTCTTGCCAGATCTCATAGCATTTTGGAATGTTTGACAACAAAATATTCCCTAACTGACCAATATAAGGGAGTTCAATTTTGGGGCAGCTCTAACAGTGAAAACAACTGTTGGTTGTATCAGAATTATAGAGTTGGAAGAGTCCATCTAGTCCATCAAATCGAATTACTTGCTCAAGAATCCAAATTAAAGTATCATGGCTCTTTATTGTTTCCCAAAAGTATTATGTGAAAGGGAGTTTATTTGCAATCAGGATCTACCTTCTTGTAATTTGAATTCATAATTCTGTGTCCTGTATTCTGGAACAGGAGAGTGGACCTGGAAGCCATCTTTTCACCTTTGAAAATAAAGGTGCCATAAATTCTACTGTAGGAAACTGGAGGGGAGGGATTGTATGGAGTGACGACGATATGTAGTCAAAATAACATTCTTTCTAGAAAGTCAAGGCCATTGTGCCCTGCAGCTGTGCTGAGAAGAATGAGGAGGTATCTTCTGTTCTGGAGGGTACCTGATTGGCTCGTGTGATAGACATGTGGGTGAAGGGCAAGGACTTGAACTTTCTTTTGGGTGAGGAAAACCCAGAAGTTCGCAGATTCGGGTTTTCCCAGATGTGCCAATATGACATCTCTAATAAAAATTAGCTTTGAGAAAACTCAAGCCTTGGAGTTTGATTTTGTTGGGGGTGTTACTTGGAACTCTGATATCAAGAGTGTTGCCTAACACCATGAGATGATGACATATAAATTTGATAAATAAATAAGTTAGCACTCAGTGGTTTTTTGAGAACTTTATCCTGCCCTTTTTCATATAGAACTCAAAGTGCCAGTGATACTTTTATTCTTTCCTACTCCTATTTTCCTCACAACCACAACCTAATGTGGTCAGTTGGGCTGACAATGATTGACTGGCCCAAAGTCATCCAGATATTTTTTCATGCCTAAAACAGGACTCAGTGTCCTGGTTTCTAGGCCAACAGCTTAACTACTGCACCAAACTAACACTCTCTCCCAAAAACGTTTTCTCTTTGAGTCCCAATTCCTTCAAGATTTTTTCATGAATTTTTATTTCTAATCTCCTGATTATGAAAACTCTGCTTTTGTTCCTATTAGCTACCATTTTGCTGTCTTCCTGAAGCACCTGATTTCTTTTGTCTTAATTGTATTTAGAACATATCTGAAGAAACCTTTTCATTTTTCATGCTATTCTTCATTTATGTCATCTTTAGCTTTCTACAGCTCAGAGCTACTGTACACATCTGTCCTTGGTGACAAATCCAACCACATATCCACCTCCTTGTTTGTCCTTTCTTATTCTCAAATCCTCATTAGGTTTCTCATGAATTGGCTTCTTCTGCATTCTTCTATTTTATCCCTCATTGGAATTCTTAATCAAAATGTTTAGGTATTTCCTTTTTTTTTTTATAAAGTCCCACTTATCTGAATCACCTTTTTCTCTTTTCCCCATTTGCTCCTCCTACCATGAAATCCTCTTTATTACTGCCCTGACTTTATCAACACCAATTTTTTGAAGTTTAAAATATGCATTTGACTGCACTCAATTTTGGTGTCCTTAAAATCAAGAATCAGATGTCCTTAACTTTCTAATGAACTTTGGATTTTGCAGAAAAACAGTTATCCAAAGATTTGGATCAGGCTCTTGCACAGAAAGGTTGACAAGACTTGACTTTACTCAGCTAAATTATTGAAGAATTTATGTGAATATTATATTCAGATAAGACGTTGAGTTTAGCTGACCTCTGTTGGTTGGTTATGGCACATAAATGTTCCAGAGGGTTGTCTTTCCATGTTCTCGACCTTTTCTGTTCCAGATTAGTGAGTACAAAGGCATGTTATACATTTAGAACAGATATGGAGGAATTCTGTAAAAGGCATTCGTTGTTGTGTGTCATTAAAATGTTACAATTTGATTGGGTGTGCTCAGTGGTTTGTTTAGTTCCTTCAGTATTTTACAATCTCAACAATCTCAAGGTTAATATTGTTGACTAATCTTCAGAAGTACATTTCTCCTTAACAAAAGATCTTGGATTCATTGACATACTTCCTTTTGTGTCCTTTGGTACTAGACAGCAATTCTTTTATGCATTTATTAAAAGATATTTTCCCTCTTCTTCCTTGAACATGATTCTCCTTGCCACAATTTTGGACAGCATAAAAATCTATCAGATTTGCTATAACAATGGCTCATGGGTGATGTTTTATGGTAGACTAGATATCTCCGAAGGATCAGGTATGGTGCTGCAACAGTGAACAGTGGCCAGAGGTGGTTTCTGGTCAATGAAGTCTTTACAGATAAAGGAGAGACAGCAAGATGCCCATCTGCATTCTGAACAGCTGTTGCTCATGAGGAAACTATGAGATGGAAGTCTTGTTGTCTTCTCACGAATAGAGTAGCTGGACAACAAGGAAGAAATAGTGCACTCCTATTCCCAGCACAGGCTTTTAAATTAGCTAGATTAGGACTTGAATTATTAAATTTTTGCCAGTCTTAAACTGCGAATATAACTGTAGATATTCCACACATAATAAAATAATAACATCTGCTTATCCCAAATCCTTGGGAAGGATTTATTGCACTGACAGCCAGATTTTTAGATTGGATTTTTATCCAGCTTTTGAGTCCTGGATAAAGGACCTGGGACAGGCAGATGCTGCTTGATGGTATTAAAGGTATCTGTTCCAAGTAAAGCTTCACTTTTGCAACTGACTGATGGTGAATTTATCTATGCTGATAGCATCAAGTTCTTCCCAAGAACCTAGGATGTTGTAAGATATTGATATAGTATATGTGCAGATCCAAGCAGTATGGCCTTTTGTAATTGACAGTTGACATTTTTGATAATGGGCATTTTTAAGTGCCATCCAAGAATAACACACTAGGTGTGCTAATAACCACTGGGACAGTTCATGTAATAATTTTTAAATTTCAGTTTTCAGATCTGGATACTTTGTGCTCTTCTTCGATTCTTTGTCTTCTATTTTATTATCTCCTGGTATTAGTCATATCAGTTATTCACATTTTGTTTTTACCAAACACAGTTGAACTTGGTGCATTATGAGCCAAGACTTATTAGGAAATCCCAGAATATTTTAACCTGCTCATTGTCTACTACTTTTTCAGCTCTATGTTCCCACAATTTCTGATTGCTGGTAGCATGATAATTTTTATAGATGCTTCAGCATCTATTTTGATGACGGTCATGTTATCGTTTATAATCAGTTTGTGCAATCTTGCATAAGCTGAATATATGACATACTGTTTCTTCTGCCTTTTGCACAATCTGCACTTTGAATCATTTGACAATTTTTCAACTCTGGCCTTGATTGCATTAGTTTGAATAGCTTGCTCTGGAACAGCTAAAATCAAGCCTTTGGTTTCTTTTTTTAATGTTCTAGTTGTAAGCTATTGCTAGCTTATTTTATCTTTCCGCTCAATGTTTTATAAAAATTGACCATGTAATGCTTTTTCTTGCCAGAATTCTGCTCTTACTTTTATTACAGTATTTCAATATTCATGATTTCTGAAGTGGGTTGGGCTGAGATAATCACTTATTCAAAGTCACTCAGGCAACTTTCATGCCTAAGGAAGATGTAGAATTCAGTCTCCTGTTTCTACAAACACAGTAGTTTCTAGTTCATCATAAAGTCCTTAAAACAATAATCATGTGTTCTGCCTTAATATTGTCCATATCCTGACATGATTTACTAATTCCAAAAAATATGCTCCTTTCATTTATTGAATTATTTCAGAATACAAATTTAGCAGTATCCTTTCTGAGCAATATTGCCACTTCACTTCTCTGTGTAGTCTTATATTCTGGAATATTTATCATATAAATATCAAATTAAATTCACCTAGGTTAATTTCTTCCTAGAGTATCCAATGCACTACTTCAACCCTTCACTGATAATTCTAATTTACCTTGGTTCACACATCTCACATTCCATTTTTTATTTTTTTTATGGCCTTGTAAAGTAAGGAAATCCTGTTTTATTGCTGACGCTGTTAAGTATCCAGATTTCCATGCAGCTTTGGTCTGATCATACAACACTTATGAACACTTTCACACTTTTTGTAATAACTACAAGAGGGTCTTCAAATCTGGGGTATTATCCTTTAGTGAACAGAAATAATGATTTGTGGGAATATCCTTGAGAGAATAGCCTTGAGGTTGAAAGAAGATCTGACCTTCTTTTCACCTAACCAAAGAAATGAAGTTCTGGAAAATATTTCATAAGAGACTTTCCCTAGTTGCCTAGAAAGTAAAGGTGGGCTTGGATGTGTTTTCAGACTTCCAATATTCTTCTTGTTGTCATTCCAAGGATTGACAACAAACTAATCAAAATATAATAGACATGTACAAATGTACACCCGGAGGCTCCAACTTGTCCGGAATGCGGCCGCACGGGTAGTTACGGGAGCTGCATGGCACTCCCATACAACACCTCTCCTGTGTGAGCTGCACTCGCTCCCAGTGGTCTTCCGGGTGTGCTTCAAGGTGTTGGTTATCACCTTTAAAGCGCTCCATGGCATAGGACCTAGATATCTTCGAGAACGCCTGCTGCTACCGACGGCCTCCCATCGACCTGTGCGCTCCCACAGAGAGGACCTCCTCAGGGTGCCATCAGCCAAACAATGTAGGCTGGTGACCCCCAGGGGGAGGGCCTTCTCTGTGGGGGCACCCACCCTCTGGAACCAACTGCCCCCAGAGATAAGGAGAATCCAAGACCTTGGTGCCTTCCGCTGTGCCCTTAAAACCTTCTTTTTTCAGCAAACCGGGCTGGCTTAACTTTTTTCTTAATTTTTTAAATGTTCTAAATGGGTTTGTTATTGTTCTTAAATTACGGGGCCAAATTTATATATATTCTTTTAATACTATTTTAATGTTTGTAATTTATGTTTTTATTCGGCTGTACGCTGCCCTGAGTCCTCAGGGAGAAGGGCGGTATATAAATTGGATATAAAATAAAATAAAAAAAAATAAATTCTCTTAGCAAGAATATATAACAGACTTCCCATATATTCTCCCAGGTTAGATTCTGGCACCCCTAAGTGGCTTGCCTTCTCTCTACCTATGAAGGTCAACTTGTCCTTATAATATGGATTAGCCATAGCTTCATTTCTTTTTACTTTACTTTACTTTTATTATATTTATATACCGCCCTTCTCCCGAAGGACTCAGGGCGGTGAACAGCCATGGTAAAAAACAGTATACAAGACAAAAAATTTAAAAACTTATTAAAATAATTCAATCACTGGCCAAATTTAAAACATCCAGCTAAAATCGTTATTTAAAACCCCTATCAAAACCCAATTAAAATCCTTTATCCCGTCAGACCGGCTTGCTGGAATAATAGGGTCTTCAGAGCACGATGGAAGGCGCGGAGGTCGGGGATCCTTCATATGTCCAGCGGTAATTAATTCCATAGGGCCGGGGCCCCCACAGAGAAGGCTCTCCCCCTGGGGATTGCCAGCCTACATTGTTTGGCTGACGGCACCCTGAGGAGGCCCTCTCTGTGGGAGCGTACTGGTCGGTGGGAGGCAATCAGTGGCAGAATGCGGTCCTGAAGATAACCCGGTCCTAAGTCATGGAGCGCTTTAAAGGTGGTAACCAACACCTTGAAACGCACCCGGAAGACCACCGGGAGCCAGTGCAGCTCGCGCAAGATGGGTGTTACATGGGAACGACGAGTCGCCCCCATTATTACTCGCACAGCTGCATTCTGGACCAGTTGGAGCCTCCGGGTGCTCCTCAAGGGGAGCCCCATGTAGAGAGCATTACAATAGTCCAGATGGGAAGTGACGAGGGCGTGAGTGACTGTGCGCACAGCGTCCCGATCCAGAAATGGATGCAACTGGGAGATCAGGCGAACCTGATAAAAAGCCCCCCTGGCCACGGCCATCATATGATCATCCAAAGGCAGCCGTGAATCCAGGAGGACGCCCAAGTTGTGAGCCCTCTCTGAGGTAGGTAAGATCTCATCCCCAAGAGCCAGCAATGGTGTTAGCTGACTATATCGGGCCGTCGGAAGCCACAGCTACTCAGTCTTGGAGGGGTTGAGTCTGAACCTGTTCCTCCCCATCCAGATCCGCACGGCCTCCAGGCAGCGGGACATCATGTCAAGGGCATCATTGGGGTTGCCTGGGGTTGAAATGTACAACTGTGTGTCATCGGCATACAGTTGACACTTCACCCCAAAGCCACGGATTATCTCACCCAGCGGCTTCACATAAATGTTAAACAGGAGGGGCGAGAGGACTGACCATTGCGGCACCCCACAAGTGAGGAACCTCGAGGTCGACCTCTGCCCCCCATCAACACAGACTGTGTGAGGTCAGAGAGAAAGGAGGAGAACCACCATAGCACGGTGCCCCCCCACTCTCACCCCCTCTAGCTGACGCAGCATGATACCATGATCGATGATATCAAAAGGATAAGGATAAGGATAATTTTATTTCTATACCGCTGAGAAATCTAGGAGGACCAGGACAGAGGAGCAACCCCTGTCCCGAGCCCTCCAGATCATCAACCAATGCGATCAATGCCATTTCTGTGCTGTAACCTGTCCTGAAGCCCGACTGGCACGGATCTAGATAGACATCTTCATCCAGGAATTGAGGAAGTTGTCTCACCACCACACTCTCAAGAACCTTTGCCGCGAAGCGGAGGTTGGAGACAGGACAATAATTAGCTAATACAGCCGGGTCCAGGGAAGGCTTCTTGAGAAGGGCCCTCACCACCACCTCTTTCAGGGCAGATGGGAAGACACCCTCACTCAACGAAGCATTGGTAATCTCCTGAAACCAGCCTCGTGTAACCTCCCGGGAGGCCAGCACCAACCAGGAGGGACACGGGTCCAGTAAACATGTGGTAGCGTTAAGCCTCCCCAAAATCCTGTCCACATCCTCAGGAGTCACATGGTCAAACTCCTCCAAGATAACACTCTCAAGACTCACCTCCGTCATCCCATCCAAGGCTATCCAATCAGAGTCCAGGCCATCCTGAATCTGAGCGATTTTATCATGCAGGTATTGTCCAAAATCCTCAGCTCTACCCTGCAAGAGATCCTCCCTCGCTCCCACCTGTAGTAGAGAGCGGGTCATCCTGAACAGGGCAGCTGGGTGGTTCTTTGCAGATGCAATAAGAGTGGAAAAATAGTTAGATTTCGCCACCCTTATTGCCACTAGGTAGGTCTTGATATAAGAACTCACCAGTGTTCGGTCAGATTCGGTGCGGCTGGACCTTCAATTGCTCTCTAGGCGTCTTTTCCGGCACTTCATCTCTCTCAGCTCCTTGGAGAACCAAGGAGCCAATTGAGAACGGAACTGAGTCAGGGGGCGCAAAGGCACGACGCGGTCCAAGGCTCCGGCGGCCACCCTGTCCCATTTCTTCTTTTTTTGTCTTTCTCAGTAAAGATAACTCCACCACGTGCTTATACTCTCATCAGTGTTTTACATTTAAATTATTAAATATAATAAATTATATTTATTATAATTAAATGGATTATATTACTATTAAAGATAATGATCCTTTCTAGTATATCAAGGTAGGGAAAACAATATTTTTAGCTCTATTCATTAAATAGTTCAAGGAAGGATGAAGAAAATAAAATCAAAACAGAACTATTCTGCTACAATATTCCCATAAGAAAGACCCAGGTAATGTACAGTAATTGATCCTTCCACGAACATCTAAAAACTTTGAGCGGAACCTCATGGATTTAAAGGCGGAGGGAGAACAGTTTAGAGTGCAGGCAATCCTATAGAGAAAGCTTACATTTGGCTAACCTCATCATGGCCCTATGCTAATTTTTACATATACAGCAGGACCTCTTCTTATCTTAATGATTTCATAGACATGGATAGAGTCCCTTGAGATAAGTGGGACTTATAATATATAAAATCAAGGTATAACTTAATAAACCTTTTCTGCCTGTTCTTTGCTTTAGTGAAACTCAAAACATAGAACTTGCCAACAATGCTCCATAGTACAAATTTAGCATCTCTTGCTTTAAATCCTATGGGAAAATCTTTTATTATACAGTACTTAATACTTTATCCCCAGAGAACTCTGGGAATGGTACTTCTCTGTCAGGATCTGGAAACTCAAAGCAACCAGAATTAAGTCCTCATAAATCTCTGATTCAACTGTTAAAAACTTGGTTAACAACTAAAGGGCAGTTTCTGTTCAGCTATAAAACAATATATTTGGGGAAATGCCTGCTGACTTTCCCCAATTGGTGTACTTACTGTAATTACTTCCCTTCTGTTACAATCTAAAAAGAAAACTGTGGTTTGAGCTTGTTTTTCAAATTATGGTTGTAAATAAGTTTTATTGTTCTCGTGGCTGCATAGGTGAAGCACAAAATATAGTCAGCCATTTTGGATTGCAGATATTGTGAGGAATAAAGTAGGAACAAAGCATAAAGCAAAATTCATCTTCCTTGATTATTGAAAAGGAGATTGGGACACTTCTGACAAGTCAGTTTCCATTACAAGTAGACCTTGCTTAATGACTACAGCGACCACTGCTTAATAGCACTGGTAACTCTATCACTAAGTGACATGGTCATTAAGTGAGACATCATGTGACCATGACTGGTAATTTTACTTCTCTATTGATGCTGCTTGTTGGGAAGTGATGGTGAAGAATGCAAATGGTCATCACATCACCACATGATGCTGTGACAGTTGTAAGTGTGAGGACTACCTAGACAAATCCCTGCAGTTTCCTTACCACCAAATACATTTTAATATAAAATTAGTATAATTCTATAATAACTTCACCTCAGGTATAGATGACTCCTGGGTTCAAAGTATTTCTTCTAGGCTGCCTCATGAATTATTTTTTTCATGATCAAGACGTATTTTCATAATGTAGTTTTGCTGTCTGGTTCTCAAAACAGACTGTTACTGAAGCAATAATATATGGAATATGTAGTTATTGGAAAATATTCCAAGAATTGTGAATATGTGGGTACATTATTAATACTCATATTTGGCTGAAATAAATGGTATATTTCCTACGTTGAAAACAGACTTTGGCTAAGGAATAGAGCTTGAGTGATGGAGATCAAGAATGAACAGTTATTTCTTGTTTATTATATGGAACATATAATATCAAAGTACACTTTTCTGTATAGGAACGAATAGCATGTTGTACTGTTTCCTAAATACTGTATTTTTTAAAAGAATCATCCATATAATCTTGTGGTAAAGGAAATGGTTGCCATGGTGATGGATTCTTTAAAAAGCATATTGTAGTACAAGCTGGTGGAAGAAATAACATTTGGAGCAGAATATCAATGTACAAAGTTTCAGTCTTTGTTTATTTTATTTTAAACAATAAGATGTTTTCCTTGTATGCAAAAGTGATTCCTTTCTGCCTCAATATCAAGTTGGGATGAATAAAATATTTTCAGATCCTTGATAGTATCCAACTGAAAATTCATAAGCATCTACTTCTGATATAGAAGAGTAGATTAATGAATTACAAAATGTTATTTCAGTGATTTGTTACTGTACCTTCCATGCTCATCCACATCAAAACAGGTTTCCCCCCTCTTAAAACTAGAATTATTGATTCTGTTTAAATTGTAAATACCTGCATGCTGCAAAATGATTGATCTTCATGTGATCATGACTGCAGCACACATCTCTGCTCTTTGTAATAGGAGAATTTAATCGTGTTTCTTGTCTTGTATTTTTTGAAGACTTCTGTTAAGCCTTGAAGAAAAAAAGTTGCAGCTGCTTTAAAAGTCCTGTTGAAGTTGATTCCTTAAAACAATCTTTCTTTCCTCAGATTCAGGGGTGAAATCCATCAGGTTCTGACAGGTTCTGGAGATAGCGGTAGTGGAAACTTTGAGCAGTTCGGAGAACCAGCAGTGGAAATTTTGAGTAGTTTGGAAAACTGGCAAATATCACCTCTGGCTGGCCCCAGAGTGTGGTGGGAATGGAGATTTTGCAGTATACTTCCCCTGCCATGCCCGCCAAGCCACACCCATCAAGCCACACCATGCCCACAGAACCGGTAGTAAAAAAAATTTGGATTTCACCACTTTCAGGTTCATTTGGAAATTAGAAAAAAGGTGGACTGTTTTAATGAATAACAGAACACCGGCTTGTGTGAGGCCAAGAGCACCTTTTCCTCCCTGTTCCTAAATAAAATAATATTTCAGTAACAATAGACATAATTCAAAGCCTGTTTCTATGGGGTATATAAATATTCTAAAGTCTTATGAAGTCATTATGAAATCCAGCTATTGACAGGGAACTGCAGATTATTGAAAAATGTCATCCTACCTCTTCTTAGCCTCCAAGAACAGCAGATAGTTTTCTTTTGTAAATGCTCCATATATTTTTGTACCTTGATTTTCTAAATTCCTCAACGGCACAGAGATCTAAGGGCCATTCTGGGGATATGAAGGACAATGCAAAGGCACTCTCATTTGCACCCTTTCCCTTCAAACACAAGTAGACTGTCTCCAGATTTTGTAATGACTGAACATGACTTAAATAACATTTTAAAAAATTCAGTTTTATGGGAGCTGAATTTTAATGCCCTAATCATAGACAGATTGGGATTGATTTCCAATGTATTTATAAGCAACTGGCAAGAAATATAGTTATATACATGGACTTCCATTGTAGGGAATATTATTTTTCTTTCACCAGCAGACACCACTGCAGGAATCACCTTCTCTGCATAGATGGGCATCTTTGAAATCAGTCTGACATACCCCAGTCTGGGTTTCTTTCATTTGATTTTTTTATTTCTGGGCAATCCAGCCAATTCCAAGAAGGTTAGAGGATAGCCAGATTGGTGAAGGCTCATCTAATCTCTTGTATAAAGAAATTTATTCTAAATTGATACAGATACAGACAAATTCCACCTTTAATGTTTGAGTATGTAGATCTAGGAAGATTTACAAAATAGGCTGTAGTATTACTTAAGGGCTTCAAAATACAAACTGAACTTTGATGAAAGTAACACCACTTTTCATGCTTAGTTGTTGCTACATTTATCCCCAGTTTTTCTTAGATTTAAATTATGCCAAAGTGCTAACTTAATTTTATGTTGCATGAGTTCACCAGCAATGTATTTATCCTTTGGGACGTAATCACATGTTGAATTAACAGCACATCTTCTATCCTTGCAATACCTTTAGAAAATTCATCTGCCACTAGAGCATAAAATAATAAAAAAAAAATGCATTAAAATTGTCACCCTGTAAGTAGAAAACAGAATGAAGATATAATGGATCTCATTCTAAAGTTTAAGTGCCTTTTTGGCATTTCTCAAAGTGCTGTGTGTTAGCATAATACAGCCAAGCAAACACTAGTCTGAGCTACAGCAAATCTAATACATTTCACACATGCAAACAGCACCCACCCCTCAAAGTAAAGAATTATTCTTTAAGCTCTTACATGCACTTAATTTAAGTGAACAAAAGAAAGCTACCGGTAATTGATTTCTTATTGACATAGGAACAAGTAATTGATCCATAAAAGTAGTAGATGCAGGATTTAAAATGATCTAACTGCATTACTGTTGGGTATTTGACTATATGTAAAACCATAAATTCAAACTTTCTTTGTAGTCTGATATGGGATAAATATTACTGTAAATATAAACAGTAAAGAAAAAGATTTCAAAAGAAGTGAATAAAATCTGCAAAATCTATAGGATTGTACTATAACCACACTATCCGATTTTTTTTTATTTTTGAATGAGAAATTCTAAAATGCGAACAGTGTTGATTGACAATTTTAATTGTGCATAGCTCATGTTCTGATTAGCAAATGATATTTCACTCCTAAAATATAGCAACTTTTTTTAATTTGTCAGTGGGGCTTCTATTGCTCAGAGAATGAAAGCTTTGGATCCAACCCAATGCAAGTAGCTCGTTCTAAGAAATCAGTTCATGAAACTTCATTTTGCTTGGCAAGTAAAGCAATAATATGTGGGCTAGAAAAGGAGGCGTGGCAGAAGATCTATCACTTCCTAAACTCTAAAGGATTTGTACTAAAGTATATCCTTGGAAAGGCTAATATTTCATTGACATTTTGCCCTTTTATTTATTTATTTTCGTTATCTTTCATTTTGATAGTATAGAATATAATACATATCCAGATGTATGATACTTCTAAAAATGACAGTAAGAATCTTTATGAGAAGCAAGCAATTGCTTTTGGCCTCTTGAGTCTTGGGCTATAAAGTTATGACATCATCAAAGTGGGTTGGGGCAAACTGTTCTTTATTTCTTTTTGTGTGTATATATGTCTATGTGTGTTTTTTTTCTGAAGTGGGAGATTAGGGACAAAATTTGAAAGTTGGATGTTAAGGGAAAAAGCTTCTGATTAAAGAACCCATTCTGGCCCTTAATCTCCCTTCAAAATTCCCTAAATGCAATACAAAGATAAAAATAAATAAATACACAAACAAACAAACAAATAAATTGTTTGAAGTCCTCTTCATGCCTTAAATGAAAGGAAATATCCTATCCCAGGGACTTGTAATAGATTTTTTAATTTTATTTTTGTGTTCCTAGATTTCAAGAGATTCCCTAAAATAACATAATAGTGTATGTGAATTTAGGATTACTGTAACACTTGGTGTTACACAATGACCATCCAGCTGCCAATGGGAAACCCAAAGGAAGTCATGAAGAGAAAAATCCATCTTCCTTCATTGTTTCCCAGCAACTAGTTTTCAAGGAAATGCTGTCTCTGATCCTCAGAATAAACAATCAAATCTACCCCAGAATAGAGATTCAATAGAAGTTGGAATAAAAATGTTAGTACCTTTTATGATATTCTCTACACATTTCCCCATTCTATTTTATTTATTTATCTTAGAGCACAATTCTGAAAGACTCGTAACAACAAAACCACAAAGCATAAATGCCATAGAAACTAAAAACCTCATTCACCATCCTGGGATGTCCCCACAACAGAAGTGGGATTCAAATCCTGGCACTACTGGTTCGCTATCGGGCAAGCGCTCAGCGCTTCTGCGCATGTGCAGAAGCTTCTGCGCATGCGCAGAGCATTTTTGATGACATCTGGGTGGGTGGGAGGAGCCTCCTACCACCGCCACTACTGCCCCACAACCAGCTATAAGTCTCCATCGCACTACCTCAGCATTTGTGGAAGAGCCAGTTGTATATCCGCCATGTTATTGTGATGAAATTATCAGTATTTTCCTTTTAAATTTTCACCAAAGAATCCAATTGTTCTAAGATGCACCAGTTTTCCCTGAGCTGGGTCCAAAGGAATCTTTTGCCTAGATGGTCTGTCATTGGCAAAGAGCAGCCTCATAGCCTAAGAAAAGATGCTTTTCTTAGATGCAACTGCTTTAAGATGATCCTTAGGATAGGGACAGATAGATATTGGGAGTTGTGCACCAATTTTGTTCTTTGTTCTTTGAATCCAAATCTCTGCACAATCCTGCCATAGCTCCCAACAGCCTGTTACAATGGTGCTTAACCTGCATAGTAGTTAGGAATTATGGGATTCTAGACCAAAGTCTCAAGAAGGACTCACCCATACACTTTTTGAAACTACTTGGATATCAGCAAATATATTGTTTCAGCTACAAGTCTGGGAAAAAGATCTTAAGAAAAAGAACTCCACCGAAGCAATGAGACTTTCTTTTATATAAAGTTATATAAAATGTTTTGCTACACTTTGTTTTACCTGAAGGTAAATGCAAGCAATATACTGACATAATATTGGTGCTGGCAATACACATATACACTCCATATATCATTCTAAATTGCTTTCTATGTCTTAACTTTTCATATCCACAGTAAGATGCCCCCTTTATAAGAAGAGTAATACCTTTCATTATGGCAATCATCCGTTAAGATCTGCAACTCATATTGAAACATAATATACAGTAATCTGAAACAGGACATTTTATTCAGGTCAATAGGAACAACAAAGCGGATGGAACCTGCACTGTGGCCTAAGTGTAAGTAGTGTTTTCTATCACTTTAAATCTGAATAGGCATAATCATATTTATTTGGTAATGTCAAAAAGAGAGAGTGGTTTTGTATGATATATGTCACCTCTCCAACTGCAGAAATGATAAAGTAGGATAAAGTTTCTATCTACTCAGTAAGGAATGGTCATAACCAGAGGTGGTATTCAGCAGGTTTTGACCAATTCTGAAGAACCGGTAGTGGAAATTTTGAATTCAGAAAACCGGCAAATAACACCTCTGACTAGTCCCGCCCCCATCTATTCTCTGCCTCCCAAGTCCCAGTTGATCTACTGGGTCTTCTTTTGTTGCCCTGCACAGGAGAGCAGAGCTGGAAAGCAGGTTAGTGGGGTGGGGAGGAAATGGAGATTTTGCAGTAACCTTCCCCCAGGAGTAGAGTAGGAATGGAGATTTTACAGTATCCTTCCCCAGCCATGCCCACCAAACCATGCCCACCAAACCACACCCATCAAACCACCATGCCCACCAAGCCACGCCCACAGAACCGGTAGTAATAAAAATTGAATCCCTCCACTGGTTATAACTCTACCTGAAGCTTCAACTCAATTTAGAATAAACTATTCTTCAGCTAGACAAACTCTAAATAATTCCATCTTTCCTGGGTCTTCTTTCCTTCAATTCTTTTAAACTGTATCAGGTCACTGAAGACCTTTGCAGAAATTTGGAATTATAGGACACTTATTATGGTGGTCCCTCAAAAGATCCTGAATCGTTGCAAGTACACGGCTATAAAAAAAAGTAGGATAGCTCTTCTGAATCAGGCCAAAGCCTTTGTTTCTTCTGTTTCTTGCAAAAGTCATCCCTGAATCTATAGCAATGTAATAGGATTTCTTTCTCTGGACAAAACCTTGTATTTCTTGTATAAGCCTTAAATTTTTTTTATAAGAAAAGGAAAGCTTAGGAAGATTGCAAACAGTGATATAAAGAGAACTTTGTATAAGATTGCATTTTCTCTTCCTACTGCCCATACAAATATAAGAAAAACACTCTAAATACTACTAAATACGGTCTTCATAGGCCTTCTGCTTGGTCTTTCTTTCTTTCTTTCTTTCTTTCTTTCTTTCTTTCTTTCTTTCTTTCTTTCTTTCTTTCTTTCTTTGCTGACTTGACCTTATGAGTGTGACACTAAGGATCTGACTTAGCTTGAAATATTTTTGGTGGAATGCTTAACTGAGGGTCAATTCCCAGAGTACAAATCAGGGATGCATTCCATCCAACAAGAAAACTGTAGCAGATGGAAAACAGATCCAAAGCAATTCCAAAGCTTAACCCATATTTTCCATAAGAAGGTAACCAAGACAAAAAGGATTTATCTGGAAGAAATCATTCTCATACCCAAAGCAGGAGATAACCCAAGCATGGAACTTATACCAAATTATAAAGAGCATATTTTTATTTAGTTAATTGTTTGATTTATATGCCCACTCAAATTGTTTGATTTATATACCCTTTCAAAATAACTCTTGGGGAAATGGGCAACATTTTAAAAAAATGAACTATCATAAAATATCAAATATGATAAAATACAATAATTCCATCAGGGAACCCAATGGACAATCATCAGAGAATCATTAGTGTCTGAAGGAAAGTTAGGCCCTTAAACATTTTGAACAATATTGCTTCCCTAGAAGCTAGGAGCCATTTATCTGGGGTGTGCTAGATGTTTGTCAGCTATATACTTGTTTGAGTTTAGAAGCATAGCCATGGTGAGATATATTGAAAATTGAAGTTTAGCAGCACATGATAAATCTGAAGCTTCCTATTTCTGCTTTATAAAGGATGGATAAGAATGTAGCTACAACTCCATCTGTAATGATCTTGGGCTATATAGGGCATTTGCTCTCTAACAACTGATCATGGTGAAGCTATATAGTTATAATTATGGGATTTTTTTTGTTTGTTTTTTGTATTTTTGAAGGAGAGAGATGCCTAAGATGGTGTGATTGATAGAATGGTTTTATCTTCCTGTTCTTTGGTGTGTTCATAATTAGACACAGTTGTTAAAGTCTCAGGTTCAAGAATCCACAATACATTATTATATTCAAAAGGGTTTTTTTTGTCATGAGAGATAACATAGTCCTGGTGAATGATATTCTTTTGGGTCAAACATAGGTTCCTTGAATAGCACAATGAAAAAAAAAAAGAAAAAAGTTTGATTTTTACCAATATGACTCATTGGGAAACAGGAAATCCATTTGTGATGTATGTAATAGAATGCTCCCCTTCTCTGATCATTCCCAACCTCTTAAACCATAGTTATGAATATTTCAGAATTGGACTCTTAGATCTACTATTGTTTCCTTTCAGTTCACCACTAATCTGCAAAAATGGGAAGAGCCATTAGATCATAGAAAGGAGATAGAGAAACTCCTTATTCCTATTTTGGAATTATTTTAATTTTTGAGGTCAGGCTGTGTAGCTCTAACAAGTGGGACATTAAGATAGAAGGTTTCTCCTGCCCAATTGTGTCCAACTCTCGGGGGCAATGCTCATCTCAGTTTCCTAGCCAAGGGAGTCAGCATTGTCTGAAGATGCTATTGTGATCATGTGGTCACCATGACTATATGCCAAGGTGCCCAGAACACTGTTATCTTTCCACCAAAGTGGTACCTATTTACCTGTATTTGTATGCTCTAAAACTGTTAGGTTGGCAGGAGCTGGTACAGGAACCATTACACAGTGCTTGGGTGTTGAATTGCCAATCTTCTGGTTGGCAGGCCAGCGACTTAACTGCTAGGCCACCGTGCTTCTTATTTGTGACTAGCAGAACACACAAAAGGTGGTGGGTTTGGAATGTGAGAAGTGCTCCTCCTCTTCTCCATCATCTAGTCTGTCTCTCCCTGTCCCCGTATAATTGCTTGGACAGATTGCCATTTACACAATGGAATCTTACACTAGCCTATTCAGACATTTGTCCAAATGAATTCAGTTAGATTTATCCATATCTAAGGCTACAATCTAAGGCTAGTAGGATTGCATAAACAGAAGAAAATAACAGAAGCTAAATTTCATCTGAAGCACTGACAGACCTTCAAAAAAGGCAGAATCCTTTATCACCATTTCTTTCCGCTCCTCCATTTCTAACCATTGTATAAACAATATCGACAGGAGGAATAATGCGAGTCTCACATTGCGAGCTTCAGAATTTTACCAAAGCTTGCTAGGCTTGTTTACAAACTCTTGATCTGCTTGGAGTCATGGCTAAAAGTGCACAGTACAGTAACGTCATCAAGACTTGGATACAAAAGGAATAGCTAGCCCTACCTTGAAGATGGGTGTAATTGACCAATTTACTGTCATTACCATTATTAGCTTGCTTTTCCCTTAATTGTTTGCAAAGAAAAATTAAAAAAAACTAGGCTTCCAGCAACAAAAGCAAGATTAATCTTTATGTCATAAAATGGGTGTTAGTTGATTGTGTCCCAAGGAGGCTGCCTGAAGGGGGAATAGAAACAAAAATGGGACCCGGGAGGAACAACATGCAGGTGTTCGAACTAAGTTCATTGATGATTTCAACTATTTTTAGTCTGAGAATTTTCCAAGGCAGGATCTTGCTGTGGGGCTGAAAAATGTGTCCTAACTAGTAGATGGATTCACCCAGCAAAGTAATACAAGCTGGAAGGTAAAGATCAGAGAAAACTCACGCCTTCAGCTGGAACAGTTTATATTTTCCAGAATGGTTGCCACAACAGACTTAAGCTTTTACATATTGGGGGGGGGGGATTGTTAGTATAATTGGCTGTGAAGTTCAGACTACCATCTTCTTTGATCAAGCCCATCTATCTCCAGAGTATGTGACTCAGCCTTTATAAATGCTTTCATATGGTGACTCATCTTTAAAATATTTCCAAAATGTTGCATTTGTCAGCAACAGCTGACAAACAAGGCAAAGGGACTTCACAGTTAACAAAATACACTGCTCTGAATTTGGGCTTCTGGTAGCTATGCTGAATGTTGCTACAGCTGAGACCTTGTTCATTAAATATATCTGGCTGACTGTCAGTAGTAGTTGATCATTTGAAAGCTGATCAACTCAGTTTTCTTATCTCAGCTCGTCATGTCTGGCAATAATACATGTGTTTCATTATAGGTAAGGACTCTGTTATCCTTTAGTTACACACACACACATATATATATATATATACATATCAGTATCCTAAGACTATTACAACCTAGAATCATAAACAGTAGAAGCTCATGTAAAAACTACAGGTAGTCCTTGACATGACAACTTATTGGGACTGGAACTTTCAATACTAAGTAAGGCAGTTGTTAAGTAAGTTTCCCCTGATTGTACAATTATAAGTGAATCACGGGGTTGGTAAGCAAATCCAGCTTCTCCAATTGACTTAGATTGTTGGGAACCAGCCGGGAAAGTCCTCAAATGGTGATCACATGATCCCAGGAAGCTGCAACCATTGTAAATCCATGCTGGTTGCCAAGTGACTGAATTGTGATCACATGACTGTGGGGATCCTGTCAGAGTCCTACAGTGGTTCTCCTCCTTTCTCTCTGACCGGTCACAGTCTGTGTTGACAGGGGGGCAGAGGTCGACCCCGAGGCCCCTTGTATGTGGGGTGCCACAAGGGTCGGTCCTCTCGCCCCTTCTGTTCAACATTTATGTGAAGCCGCTGGGTGAGATCATCTGTGGTTTCGGGGTGAAGTATCATCAGTATGCTGATGATACTCAGCTGTACATCTCCACCCCGGACCACCCCAATGATGCCCTTGAAGTGATGTCCCGGTGTCTGGAGGCCGTGCGGATCTGGATGGGGAGAAACAGACTCAGGCTCAACCCATCCAAGACCGAGTGGCTGTGGTTTCCGACATCCCGATATAGTCAGTTGGTGCCATCACTGACTATTGGGGGTGAGTCATTGGCCCCCACGGAGAGGGTTCGCAACTTGGGTGTCCTCCTGGCTGTCTTTTTTTTTTTTATTGCAAAAGTTTTACAATTACATTTTCACCCCTTTTTTCCCCTCTCATCCCAGCCCAAACTTCCCAACCTCCCTAACCCACCCTAACCCTCCCCTCTCCCCCAGACTTCCACACAATATACTCATATCAAATAAAAGGAAAAACCCTCCTTTGTATATAAAACTTGAACCCCTCCCTCCCCCTTATAAATTTTCATCATCATTACATTAAGCTGTTTCTATCTTAATATAACATTTTCACATAAATTCTCATCCTCATTACCTTAAAATATTTCTATCTTAATATAACATTTTCAAATAAATTTTTCATCCTCATTACCTTAAAATATTTCTATCTTAATATAACCTTTTCAGATAAAAGCTATTTGATACTTCCTAGTTTGATATTTGTTCTGAACATAATCTATCCACCTCTTCCATTCCCATTCATAAGTCTCTTGTGAACAATCTTTTAAATATGGTGAAATCTTCGCCATCTCTGCAAAACTGGCCATCTTCAAAGTCCATTCCTCAATCGTGGGCAGCGCTTCATTTTTCCAATATTTATCTATTAACAGTCTTGCTGCTGTTATCATATGCAGTATCAGTTTTGTTTCACCCAATGTAAAACCCTTAACTATACCCAGTAAAAACAATTGTGGAGAAAATTGAATTTTTTTCTTCAAAACATTCTGCATGACCCACCAAATTTTTATCCAAAAAGCCTTAACTTTCTTACAGGTCCACCAAACATGATAATATGTAGCATCTAGACAATCACATCTCCAACATTTAGGCTGCACATTAGGGTACATACACGACAATTTTTTGGGGTCTAAATGTCATCTGTAAAACATTTTATAAAAATTTTCCCTCAAATTCTGCGACTGTGTAAATTTAATATTCTGAACCCAAATTTTTTCCCATGTTTCCAACATCACTGGTTCCTCAAAATTTTGTGCCCACTTAATCATACAATCTTTAACTAGTTCAGTTTCTGAATCCCTTTCTAACAGAACATTATAAAGTCTTTTAATATGCATTGGGCCTTTCTCTTTTATATGTCTGACCAATTCTTCCTCATACTCCATAATACCAGTTTTTTGGTCCTCTTTCCATCTCCATTGCAATTGATTGTATTGTAACCAAGTTAGATTAATCCCTTCAGCCAACAATGTCTGTAATGTCTTTAGCTGCCATCTGCCCGCATCTGTAAAAAGAACCTCTTTATATAAAAACCCCCCGAGTGACATTATATTTGTATTCCACAAAGTATGACCAAGATCCAGCCATAGCGGTATTTTATAATCCCAATTGATTCAGTGCTTCTTCCAAACTCTCAACAAAGAATCTCTAAGTATATGGCTTTTAAATACTTTGTCCACTTTACTGTCATAAAATAAGTAAGCGTGCCATCCAAATTCCAAATCGAAACTTTCTGCATTTAATATTCCAGTCTTTTTTCCTCCAAACCAATCGCTTGTTAAAGTCAAAGCTGCTGCATCATAATATAACTGTAGGTTTGGAAGTTTAAGACCTCCCCTTTCTGGAACGTCTTGCATAATTTTCAATTTTACTCTTGGTTTTTTCTCGTTCCAGACAAACTTGTTCACTCCAGTTTGCCATACTTTTAGTTGTTTATCATTTTTGAGCACCGGAATCATTTGAAACAAAAAAAGAAATCTTGGCAAAATATTCATCTTAACTGCTGCTATTCTTCCAAGTAAAGACAGCTGCAGTTTTTTCCAAGTCTCCATGTCTTTTTGCACCTCTCGCCACAACACCTCATAATTATTTTGAAACAATTTCATATTTGATTCTGCAACCTGAACTCCTAGGTATTTTACCTTTGGTACAATCTCAAAACCTGCCCTCCTTTCAAGCTCATATTTACGATCTTGTGTCATATTTTTGACTACCATCTTAGTTTTTTTCTGGTTCAATCTAAAACCTGAAACTTTACCATAGTCTTGTATAATGTCCTTCATCTGAATTATTGATTCCATTGGCTGTGTTAGGGTAACAACCAGATCATCTGCAAATGCCTTTATTCTGTAATCCTCTTGCCTTATCATTATACCTTTCAAGATATTAGAGTCCCTTATTGTATTTAACAAGACTTCTAGTGTTAAAATAAACAACAATGGGGACAACGGACATCCCTGTCTTGTTCCTTTTTCGATTTTAAACTCTGTTGTCAAACTTCCATTAATAATAATCTGTGCCTTTTGCTCTTGATAAATTGCTGAGACCGCCTGTATAAATTGGTCCCCAAAGTCCATCCTTTTTAAAGTCTTTAGTAGAAAATTCCAGTCCACTTTATCAAAGGCCTTCTCTGCATCCAGGAAAACCAGCACTGCAGGGATCTGTTTATTCTTCTCAAGATATTCCAATAAGTCTATTACTTGCCTTACATTGTCATTCATGTGCCTACCCTCAATAAATCCCGCTTGATCATCATGAATCACCTTTTGAATTACTGGCATCAATCTTTTGCATAAATTTTATAATCCGTATTCAAAAGAGATATTGGTCTGTAATTCTCCGGTTTTTTGGGACCTGCTTGTTCTTTTGGTATCAAAGAAATATAAGCTGTAGTCCATGATGGGGGTACTTTTCCCCCTTGTTGTATATTACAAAATAAGTCTCTAAGTTGTTCCACCATTTCTGCCTGCAAAGTTTTATAGTACACTGCAGTCAGACCATCCATTCCAGGAGCTTTGGCTGTTTTTAATTGTTTTATTGCTGCTATTATCTCCTCCTCTGTTATAGGATAATTCATTCTTTCCTTTTGTTGCTCAGTAATTTTTGTAACTCTTTTGTTGTCTAAGTATTTTTCTATAAGTCCATTCTGCACCTCCTCTCTGGCATATAGTTTAGTGTAATATTCAAGAAAGGCTTCTTTTATTAATTTCTGTTGAAAAACTTCTTTCCCTCCGATATCAATACTATCAATAGTCCGTATACTCTGTTTCTTCCTCAATGTGTAGGCCAACCACCTGCCCGGTTTATTGGCATTGCAGAATGTATTATGCTTCGCGTATTGTAAATTTGTTGCAACTTGTTCCGCTATAAGCATTTGGAATTGATCTTTCAAAAGTTTTATGACACCACGTATTCTTTCATCTGTTGGGTTTTTAATGAGTAACTGTTCTTTATTCTTTATTTCTGCTTCCAATTCAAGTCTTTTCTTTTGTCGGGTCTATCTATGTTTAGAGTTCATATGAATAAGCACCCCTCTCATGTAAGCTTTGCTTGCGTCCCACACAATTTCCATTGGGGTGCCTTTATTCAGATTCATTTCAAAAAACTCTTTCAAATACTTTTTAAGTTCTATTATATTTTTTTCATATCTGAACAAGTTTTCATTTAATCTCCAAGAGCGTCTCTCAGTCTTACATGTCTCAATTTCTATCCACACTGGGCTATGATCAGTCAAAGTTCTTGGCAAAATCTTTGTTCTTTTTGTCCTAACAAGTAAGTCATCTGACAACAAAATGAAATCAATCCTAGAGAAGGATCTATGTCTATCAGAAAAGAAAGTATAATCCAGTTCTTTTGGGTTATGTATTCTCCAAATATCTTTTAATTCCAAGTCTTCTTTCATATCAAAGAAGGTCTGTGATAATCTAATCCTTGACTTCGCCAAAGTCTTTTTATCTAATTTAGAATCAATTACTCCATTCCAATCTCCCATAATTAAAATAGATCTATAGTCCCATTGTAGTATTTTAGAATGTAGCATTTTATAAAAATAGTCCTGTTGTTGATTGGGAGCATAAATTCCTATCAAGAGAATTGGACTATTAGCAGAAAGTAATTCAATTGCTACAAACCTGCCATCTTGATCAGCTTCTATAAGTTTGGCTGTTAATTTTTGATTTACATAAATAACCACACCATTCTTTTTTTGGTTAGTTGAAGATATAAAATGTGTTCCTAATTTGGAATTAGCTGGCTGTCTTTAGAAGAGCACATGACGGCCGTGGCCAGGGGGACTTTTTATCAGGTCCGCCTGATTCGCCAGTTGCGTCCCTTTCTGGATCGGGACTCGTTAAATACAGTCAGTCATGCTCTCGTTACTTCCCGCTTGGACTACTGCAATGCTCTCTACATGGGGCTCCCCTTGAGGAGCGCCCGGAGGCTCCAGCTGGTCCAGAATGTGGCCGCGCGGGTGGTTATGGGAGCGATGTGGTGCTCCCATGTGACCCCCCTCCTGCGCGAGCTGCACTGGCTCCCGGTTGTCTTCCGTGTGTGCTTCAAGGTTTTGGTTACCACCTTTAGAGCGCTCCATGGCATCGGACCAGGGTATTTACGAGACCGCCTTCTGCTACCAATAGCCTCTCACCGACCAGTAAGCTCCCATAGAGAGGGGCTCCTCAGGGTGCCGTCGGCCAAACAGTGTCAACTGGCGGCCCCCAGGGGGAGAGCCTTCTCTGTGGGGGCACCTACGATCTGGAACAAGCTCCCCCCAGAGATATGGAAGATCCCAGACCTGCGCACGTTTCCCATGCTCTCAAAACTTTTCTATTTCAGCAAGCTGGCCTGGCCTAACTCCCCTCTTTTAAATTTTTTTAATTTTTTTAATTCATGATTTTATAAATTGGGTGTTTTAATCTGTGTTTCGGCCAAAATATTTAATAATTTTAAGGGATTTTTAATATTTGTATTATTTGTATTTTATCTTGGCTGTTCACCGCCCTGAGTCCTTCAGGAGTAGGGTGGTATAGAAATTTGATTTAAAAAAAAAAAGAGTCATAAGTGTGAGGACCAGTTGTAAGTCATGTTTTCAACATCATTGTAACCTTGAACCATCGGTAAACAAATGGCTGTTAATTGAGGATCAAGAATTTCTTGATCTTGAGGGACATTTTGATAGAAGAAGTACTCTTCAGTAAAGTTGAGGTATTCATATAACCCATTTATGTCATTTTCCTCCTGGAAAAACCTGACCTGTAAGGTTTGTCTTGAAAATGTCACACATTCAAGATGGGAGAATGTAAAATAACTTTTCTGAACATTCACAATCTTTCTACCAATTTTTTTTTCTCTTTGCTCTTCTTTTGAAAAGACATATAATAAACTTCTACAAGCCACTCACTTTTTAAAAAAATAAATCTGGTTGAAATAATTATGTCATAAAGAAGAAGGGATAACTTCACAAAAGAGTATTTTGCAGATCCCCATCTCAAGTGTGCGGAATAGAAATGACAAAGATCCAAAGGTGTTACTGGCTTGAATTTGGGTATAAAAATGTTTCAGCTGCATTATATCATGCCGTTATAGTTCATGGCCAGGAGCAACACATTTAATTCTTGTTAGCTGCAGATTCCATATTTGCAAATTCACCTATTTCAGTGCATTTGTAACTGCAAAATCAATATTTGTAGTGCTTTTGTGGTCACTTTTCATGAAGACTGGCAAAAAGGATGAGTTGCCCAACAAGCACGATGCCAGCTAAGATTTCAGTATTCACTAAGTCAGGGTTTTTGGTAACTTGACTTGGTAAGAGCATCTATAAAGCCCCGGACCACAGCACTTCTTCTGGCTGTTCCAAACTCATCAAGAGTATATCTACAATGAGGGGAAAATATGCACTTACAAGTTATGGACATTTTAGTTGCCCTCCTTAGTGATCGAAGGGTCTTGTTTTATGGAAATGCAAGAATATTATGCATAAAATTCCACAGATGTCCAACACCAACATATTTTTAATGGCCACCAAATCATGTGAAAACTTTGTTGTTATGCTTCAGCATGCAAACAGAGACTTAACGTTTCACAACCTAAGAAAATAAATTATTTATTCTGTTTCAACTATCATTTTCATTAGGATTCAATATAAGATGGGAAATTGCAGAAATTACATAAACTAGAAAACATAGGCATTCAGGCCACTATCAAACTTCCTGAAAACAAGTAAAATGATTTGTTTACTTGCTTTAAAGCAGTGGATAATAAGCTCATTGGAACAAATTGTAATCATTATTTGTTCTAGCAATAGCCAGGACAATTCCGGAAGAAACATTTAAAAGAGCAAAGTATGCTGTAAAAAAAGACTTTTATAAATTAATGTTTATATTAATAAACAACACAATTCCACTTTTAATTTCATATTAATTCCATAATTCCAGCTGTAATTATATTTTAATTCAGCAGAAAGCATCTGCTGAATTAAAAAGTAACCAACACAAATAACAACAAATGACCATACTTAAGATGAAAAGGGGGCATCATGCTACTATAAAAGAACTGAAATATTCCTTCATTTTGTACAATAAGCTAGAGGAAACACAAATACAATAAGCAAGTATAAGAAAGGTGACATATACTGAATGTATGTATTTATGTATTTACATGTCAAAATGTTTGTTACAATGGTTCTTCCCTGAGCAGCTTAGCTATTATGGTTTGACCATTCAGATCAATATTTTTTCACAAGTATTTAACAGCTTTTTTTTTTGTTATTAATATCTGTCTTATATGGAGATGATTCTTACTCTGCATATTGCACTCTTTTGTGATTGGACCTGTATGATGTCCTATCTGTCCCAACCTGTAGATAATATGTTCAAAGATGCAGCTCGTTTCCTTCTGCTCTCACTCCACAAGTCAATGAGTGTTTCAATTGTTGGATATTTTTTTAAAGTAAACTTCTATTTGGACGTGAACTAGAATTGAAAATATTAATGTTGAAAAATGTAACACTCAGGTGTTTATCTACTTCAGTGGCACATTTTGCATCAAGTCATTAAGCTCATTAATCAATTGTTGCTATTCTCCAAAGAACACTTATTGGTAAGGGGGATCCATCCATCATTTAACCTGTGCTCCTTCATCTACACAGCTGGCAGCTTTATTTCTGAAGTATTCATAAATTGCTTTTTTTCCCCCCTCAAGAAACAACTAAGAAAAAAATCTACCCTCTCCTTATTGTGGGATATTCATAGCAAGTACTAGAGATGGCTTGAGATTTTCCTATGAAACTGATGCTTTGCTATGCTGCTGAAGTCTCTGTGCTACGGTTTTTGATTGACAGACTTTTCTGATTAATACAGATTAAAAGTGATAAAGCACAGCAGCCTCCCTGACAAAAAGAAAAATAAAGATAATTGAGTAAAATAATTTGGGAGACACTTCAAAGTTCAAAGTGTTATTCTGAGGTTATACACGTCAATAATATTGATCTAGATCTGAGGTTATACACTTGTCAATAATATTGATCTGACAAACTTGCGGCGTCACGTTGCCATCATGTGACGTATTGCAACGTTTTTGCCCTTCACCGAGCTAGGGTGGGCGTGGCCTGCACATGACGCATCCGGTCCGCAGACTGCCAGTTTGTCACGCCTGATCTAGATCAGAGTTTCTCAACTTTGTCGGCTTTAAGATGTTGAATTCTACACATATTCAAGTTGCTGAAATTGAGAAATATTGTTCTAGAAAGTTCAGTTGACACCTTGTAAAATCTGACCATTTTGACATAGTGGAAAATGGTAATTCCCAGAGCAAACCTAATACCAATAAGGAAAGATTCTTGTATAGACAACTTAAAACATTTGTTTAGTAGATTTGGTGTATGGCGAGGTTTTCCCCCTCCTGCTCCTGTTAAATAATCACTTCCATTTTTATAACTCAGAATAGTGAATTCTAAAACAATAAGTATTTTCCACATTACATGCATCATGGTTTCTTGACTTTGCAGACACATTTTTACAATTTCAAACAAGCTGAAAAGCAAAATGTTGATTTATGGTTACCTGTTTCAACAAGTGACCCTTGGTGGGAATGTTTCTGCTTTTTCAGCTGGCTTAGTTGTTTAAAGATAAATGGTTCTTCTATGCCTGCTTTGGACATCTGGCTGATGGAGAACTGCTCCAGCCTTCACTTTCCTCCTAAATGCTTACAGATGACTTCCACATTCTGCAGCTTCTGATGGTTATCTTATTTGGAAGGCTGTTTTTCTCTTTTATCATGTGTTTCATAAGATTGTATTATTGTCAGAAATTTTGTTTATTCTTTGAAGGTTCTCTCTCCCCCACCCTTCCTTTCTTTTTCTGAGGATAGAGTTCCAGTTATGTATCAAAAGTTGCAGGAATCAAGGAAGATACACAGGGCAGCATATTCTAATAATGGGCAAGACAGAAATTCCTGGTAATTGCATGGAAACAATCACAACCCTTTGTTGATGGTTTTAATTTTCCAACCAGAAAATTCATGGGATTCATCTTAACCAGACAGGTGCCTTTCACAAGCAAAAGGTGGAGGAAAAAAACTGGACTCAGAAAGACCCAATAAATCTGGTTGGAAAATTTATTATTGCTGTTTATTTTATGTATTTATCAGTATTCTGAAGAAAAACAATCTCATATGGGGAACAATTAAGAGCTCATACTAAATCAGAAAGAGTTAAAACATGAATAATTCAAAAATGAAACCAGTAAACAAAGCCTAAAAACTAAGATATCTAACAATAACGTAATAGACCAGAAATCACAGCGTACCATTTTAGCTAAATTAAATAATTAATTTAAAAGATGCTTGATCATATATTACTAGAAGATACAAACTGAGCTCCCAATTTTCTTGAATAGAAGATTCCATTATTCCATTCTCATGAACCAATATATTTCAAAATGTAACCTATAACTTACGGTATATATAACATCTTGAATCTCTTATACTTTACAACATTGACTACATATTCCCATCATTCATGTACCATAATATTATGTGCTCTTTCTAATAATACATATTATCTATGTATTCTATGTCATATACTAAATTTAAAAAAAATCTTTGTAATGATTTCCATTATTTTTATTTTGGTTTGGTTTGGTTTCATACTGATTTTTCTTTCTGCATGTATAGTTTTTAACTGTATTATAAATCACCCAGAGCCCATCAAGTGGGATGCATTTATAAATGTGATTATTTAATTAATACAATCTCAGTAAGGGAATACATTGACCCAATCTCATAAAAATCTTTATTGTAAGGGAGCACCATCTGCAACAAATGTTCATTTACATTATATAGGTAGCTCATGTCAAATATAAATAACATAAACTTCTCTTTAGATCAAGGTTAATTCCTGGTAATGTCTTAGATGTAGCCATGTGATTTTCTTGGCAATAGTGCAAGAGTGGTTTACCATTGGTGTCTTCTGAATATTTTTTCAATATACCAGTTTAGTTTATAGTCTGGGATTTCATAGTGCTTCCCTAATACGCACTTTTTTTGCTCCCTGTGCCTCTTACAAAAAGATGCCAAATTTTTCAGTGCTCTTTTTTCACTAGAAAAAAGCAGAACCCAAAATATATGTATCCCATACCCATTCAATGTAATCCATCTATATTTAGCACTGAGATATATATGAGGACCCGGATTGTGGGGGCGATAAGCCAACTTTGTATAGAACAACACTGCTTGGGGGGGGGGCAAAGCCCTAATAAGCAGGTATGTACAAAAAAGTATGCAGGCTATTGCTATAATGCATTGTAAGCCGCCCTGAATCTACGGAGAAGGGCAGCATATAAATTGGACTAATAAATAAATAAATAAATAAACCCTGAGAACAAATGGTAGCATGATAGGCATCCTTTAAAATATGAACTATACTTTTCCATATAGCCCATAAACTTAGTATGCATCTTTTTCCTATTCATCTTTCTTAGTTTCTTAATTTTTCCAGTGTGATTCAAATTTCTCTTCCACTTCAATTTAGTTGGTAATAACCATTCTTGCAACAGCTGTAAATTCTTACAAAAAGGGGACCTTTCAAGATTAATTCTTGCACTGTTTTGCCAAAAATCTGCATTGGCCTAGCTACTTGGTTCACACGCCCCTGAACTGAGCAACATAAGCTATGCTTGTAAAATTTGTAGAATGTTTAGAATGTCTAAAATTTGTACAATGTTCATTATAACTCTGACAAGATGTCCTTGACATGTACAGTTATGCAGCAATGTTGTGATATGTTGTGAAAGTTCCCAGTGGTTGAGATGAACCCTGTCTTTTTGTGAGAAGTTGAAAATGTGCGTACAGTATTCATTCAGGAAAGTAGCTTGGCTGGAGGTTCTTTTTGGGGCATTTGTGGTTAAAAAGTAGCCCATTGCTGACATTATAGGAAACTTTATTCAGCTGCTGGACTCTAAGTAATGATTTCTCATGTTTAAGAGCCCGTGGTGACACAGTGGTTAGAATGCAGTATTGCAGACTAATTCTGCTAACTGCCAGCAGTTCGGTTCTCACCAGCTCAAGGTGACTCAGCCTTCGTTCCTTCTGAGGTTGGTAAAATAAGGACCCAGATTGTTGGGGGAAATATGCTGACTGTAAACTACTTAGAGAGGACTGTAAAGCACTATGAAGTGGTATGTAAGTCTAAGTGCTATTGCTATTATATACAACTGTAATCCTAGGATGTTTCCATTACAGATAAGGATTTCTGCGTTTTTAGTATTTGCTGCCTAAGCAAGGTACATTGGTGGAATCTAGCTTTTCACCAATTCAAATGTTTGTTTTTAGGATGGAAAATATGTATGAATTGGAATTTTAGGTTTTCAAAATGATTTTGATGTTTCATGCTTGTTGCTAAGATCATAGTTTCATTTCACACAATAGTATATGCTTATACTATATATACTATTGTATACTATAGTATTTTATTGTCACAGTCCAGGTAAATTGCTTTGTCATTCTCTTTGCTCTGTAGACAGGTCTTCATTCCTTTTGTTAGAGCTGACCATGTCAGAAACATAGTAGAAAGCCCTTATTACAGAGTTACCTAATTCTTTAGTGTCAGGAAGCAGTTTGAGACTTTTGAGAACATAGTGTCAAACATTTTTAACAATGTAAGAGGTAGTTTCCCATCATACTTATGCCCCACCTAAATGCTTCTTGTCACCTTTTATCTTTTTTTTTCTGGGTGTATTTCCAAAGCAAGCATTGGGTTTCAACCACCTATCACTTTATTTATTAAGAATACTTCCAGAGTTTTATTCTTAGTAATAAAGGTAATTCTTGAGGCTGGTGCTTTGCATTGTATGCTACCTTTCCATAAAGCTTAAAAAAAAAAAACCTATCGAGCAGAGTGGGAAGGCTGGTGGATATTAAGGAAAATGTCATTGGATATATTGATTGATATACAAGAGGAGGAACTTGAAACAAAATTAGCTTTGCCATAACATGTTCTACTATGTAAATAAATAAATAAAAACCCAGTAACTGAAGCATGTTATCAATGGAAGTCAAGAGAAATGGAAGAAAATATTCTGGTATACGGGGAATACAGTACAGCAATGTAGTGTACTGGGAAAGGAGATGAAAGCAAAAATATAAATGAAATAGATTAATTAAAATCAACAGAAAGTCATTCTTACTTTTTGATCTGTCAAAAATACGCCTGAGACAAGAACAGCATAAATCCTCAATAACAGGGTAACTTCAAAGGCAGGTGACACAGCTAGTGACACCAGACCTCATCAGCATTTTGCTTGGCAAGTTCCAAAGTACAGCCTAATAAAACAGCTGCCAAAGTAAAGCTTCAAGACGTTTCACAGGCAATTTGCCTGCATAGAATGCTAATTTTGAAAAGTGGATTCACATGTTTAGGGATGCAGGAACCAAGGCTCCATCTAGGAATGTCAAAATCCAGTTCTACCTAGTACTTGCCAGCAGGACTGCTTTGGGAACCCAAAGTTCAAAAGCTCATCCCAGAGTTCAAAAGAAAATAAAAACAAAAAACCAGAGTGAAATAAGAGGTGAGAAGTCTTTCCATAGCTACTGGTCCCAGTTAATATTTTGGGGAAGCCAAGGGCTATATTGGATTGTTGAATCCAAACTGAATTTATGTCATATGCCTAGACAGTTTTAGAATTTCTGGGTTTGCTGAATTGGAATGTGACCAGTCTCATTCCCTGCCTTTATTCCTCTGTACATTATTTTTATGTATTTTACATCTTAGAATGACAAAAGAATATTTAGCAATTGTAGCTAGGGAAATCTCCAAGAACCCTAAAAAGAAATCCTGAAAATTTAAGTTGCCCATTCTTGATATAGCCTGAAACTTTTGATCATAGGATACTCTTTAAAATCTATTTAGGGGTCAGATAGAAGTAGAAAGGACATTGCTTGGGCAGTCTAAGTTAAGTCAATTGGTAGGTACTCCTCAGATTAAATAAAGTTCTGGTGAAAATTAGCTCTACATGATGATAAATTCTATAGTCTAAAACTTGCTGTTTCTCAACCCTTAGCAACTTTAAGAAATGTGGACTTCAACTTCCAGAATTATGGGAGTTGAAGTCTACATATTTTAATGTTACCAAAGTTGAGAGACACTGACGTACTTTCCTCCCCCCAGAACATACATGAGAAAGACTAATATTGGAATAAAGGGACAAAATGAAGGTAAACTTCCCTTTGTGCAATACCCCATTTGGCTCAACTTTGCAAATATCCAGAATTCAAACACAGAGACATATCTATTCTTCTGGGATGATCTTCTGCGCATGCGCAAGATGGCGACTTCCCTGTGACTCTGGTGTTTTTGGGGGAGTGATCATGGCTTCGGGGGGCCTCGGAGGGCTGAATTTTGATTGCTGCAGCCCTGCCCCAGCTGGAGGAGTGTCGGGGCTCTCTGCTGAGGGGTCTCCGGCTTCTTAGAACGTCCTGGAGGCCAGCGGAGGCTCTCAGAGGCTCGCGGCTTGAGGAGATTACAGGACGGCGAGAAGCGGCCCGAAGGAGGAGGGGGCGGCGGCAGACCTCCCATGGTGAAGGCGGCAGAGCCAGGAAGACGGCGTCAGCGCCGCGACGATGGCGGCGGTGCGGCACCCTCGTCGGGATCCTCGCCAGCCCAATCCGCCCTTTGGACATGTGTTAGGGCGGTGAGGGGGGCGAGGTGAGGACGGGGAGGCTGGCAACGGCGGCGACAGCGATGCTGGCGGTGTGGAAATGGCGGCCGCCGGCTCAAGGAAGGGGCCGCCGCAGTTTTTGGTGTGTGGGAGTGTTGAAGATGATGGCAGCTGCTTACTCGTGGTTTAGATCTCCTGGGTGATCGTGGTGCGTTGTTTGGCCCTTGACCAGCCCAGAGGCCTTCATGTTGATTTGTGAAGGCTGGGCGAGATGAACAGCATGATTATAAGGAAGATCTGGAGGGATGGGGGAGAGCTGGACCATGACTGAGGGTTTCCCCCCCCCTGGCGTTTTTTGCCTTGGCTCTCCTCTTCCCCCCCCCGCCATCATCATCTCCTGGACTAGGTATCATCTTGACCTCCCTAGAGTTTTTGACTGCTATGATCTCCACCGTTGAGCCTGCCCCGGACTATGTGGACTGACCTGATCCCATTCTTTCCCTCCATTGAATGGAGGTTTACATCTGGGGATTCAAGTCTTGGTGGAGTAGGTTCACAGCTACTGTCTCAACTCCGGTTCTTGGACGATCGTGGTTGACCAGCCGCCGTGAGAGGGGGGCTGGGTCACCCTTTACCGGTTCGAAACAGCATTCTTACTCCTGCCATTGCCGTGAGAGGGCAATGAGGTCCAATGTGTCCCATTGGAATTCTGTTGAAGCCTGGCACTCACTCCTCTTGACTGTGATAACATCAAATTGTCCCCTGGCTATTGGCCATGGACTATCATCTCCCCTTGATGTCCAGATGTATTCGGTGAACGACCTTCGTGCCCTGCGAGATTCCCCCCTCTCGCAGGTTTGGCCCTCTTCGTTATCGAGGGCCTATCTTGATGACGGGCGTTGGAGCCCCGAGAGATGGCATGCAGCAAAGAAGAGTTTGAGGGGTTTTTAAGTGGGTTTTTTAGTTTTAATTTTAACAAAAATTTTAAGGGGTTCGGGGGGGATTAGGGTGGGTTCTGGGGGAAATCCACCGGGTTCAAGACCAGCCTTAGCGAAGGGCTGCGACATTAGGGATGTAGAACCGGAGGTCGGGGAGGGGGTTGGAGTTCGATTTGAAGAGGGCTGTTCCATCAGCATAGTGAGTGGGAGGGGCAGATATGGCGGAAGCTGGGGACCACATCATGTTCAGGGAATGCGCACTCGCTATCTTAGAGCGATTGCACACTCCGGTCCCCAATGCTTTTCTTGTTCCCCAGGTTGTCCAGATTCTCAGGGCCAGAGTCTTCGGCTGATGTTATGCAATGCCAGGTCCGTTGTTAACAAAGCCCCCCTCATTCACGATCTTATTCAGGAGGGGGAGGCGGACCTGGCGGGCATAACGGAGACCTGGTTGGGCCAGGAGGGGGGAGTTCCCCTCGTGGATATGTGCCCACCAGGCTTCCGTGCATTTCATCAGCCGAGGGCTCAGGGCAGGGGCGGGGGGGTGGCGGTTATTATAAAGGAAGGTCTGGATCCGAGGGAGACCACTGTTCCACAGATAGCCGGATGTGAGTCCCTCTTTGTGAAGTGGGGTCGTGGAGTACAGATGGGCTTGTTGGTCACGTACCTGGCTCCCTGCCACGTGGCAACGGCCCTGCCCGAGCTGCTTGACGTTATAGCCGAGGTGGCAGTGGACACCCCCAGACTTGTCATCATGGGGGATTTCAACCTGCCATCTATCGGTGAGACGTCTGAAGTGGCTCGAGAGTTCATGGCTTCCATGACGGCCTTGAACCTTACTCAGTTAATTCACGACCCCACTCACATAGGGGGACACACTCTGGACTTAGTTTTTGTCTCTGGTCAGTGGTTGAGTGGCCTTGATATAGGGGATATAGCCATCAAACCCTTGTCATGGTCTGACCACTCGCTCCTTCGACTGGACTTCCTAACCGCTGCCCCCCGCCGTAGGGAGGCGGGACCGACCAGATGGTTCCACCCCAGGCGCCTGATGGACCCCGATAGGTTCCAGATGGAGCTTGGGCCATTTCCTGAGACTCTGGCTCATGACTCGGCTGACGACCTGGTGGCCGCCTGGGATAGTGCGGCTGCCGGGGCCTTGGACCGTGTTGTGCCTTTGCGGCCTCTGACCCGGCACCGAACTCACCTAGCTCCTTGGTTCTCTGAGGAGCTTAGGGAGATGAAGCGCTGGAAAAGACGCCTGGAGAGTAGTTGGAGGACCAGCCGCTCCGAATCCGACCGAACACTGGTGAGGTCTCACATTAAGACCTACCTAGTGGCGATAAAAGCGGCGAAATCTAGTTATTTTGCCGCTCTTATCGCGTCATCAGATAATCGCCCGGCCGCCCTGTTTAGGGTGACCCGCTCCCTCCTCCATCTGGAGGTGCGGGATGACCCCTTGCAGGGCCGAGCTGAGGACTTTGTGCAATATCTGTATGACAAAATCGCTCAGATTCGGGAAGGGCTGGCCTCTGACTGGGTATGTCCGGACGGGATGACTGAGGCAGGTCTTGAGAGTGTTATCTGGGGGGAGTTCGATCCTGTGGCTCCCGAGGACATAGACAGGATCCTGGGACGGCTGAATGCAACGACATGTTTATTGGACCCGTGCCCCTCCTGGCTGGTACTGGCTTCCCGGGAGGTGACACGAGGCTGGCTCCAGAAGATTGTTAACGCTTCTTTGAGTGAGGGGGTCCTGCCGGCCGCTTTGAAAGAAGCGGTTGTGAGGCCCCTCCTCAATAAGCCTTCTCTGGATCCGGCTATTTTGGCTAACTATCGTCCAGTCTCCAACCTTCGCTTTGTTGCGAAGGTTGTTGAGAGTGTGGTTGCGCAACAGCTTCCCCGGTACCTGGATGAAGCTGTCTATCTAGACCCGCTCCAGTCCGGCTTCCGGCCTGGGCACAGCACGGAAACGGCATTGGTCGCGTTGGTGGATGATCTCTGGAGGGCTCGGGATAGGGGTTGTTCCTCTATCCTGGTCCTGTTAGACCTCTCAGCGGCTTTTGATACCATCGACCATGGTATCATGTTGCACCGGTTGGCGGGGCTGGGGGTGGGTGGCACCATTCTGCGGTGGTTCTCCTCCTACCTCTCTGACCGGTCGCAATCCGTGTTGACAGGGGGGCAGCGGTCGACCCCGAGACACCTTGCTTGTGGGGTGCCACAGGGGTCAGTCCTCTCGCCCCTTCTGTTCAACATTTATGTAAAGCCGCTGGGTGAGATCATCCGTGGCTTCGGGGTGGAGTTCCATCAGTACGCTGACGACACCCAGCTGTACATCTCCACCCCAGGCCACCCCAACGATGCCCTTGAAGTGATGTCCCAGTGCCTGGAGGCCGTGCGGGCCTGGATGGGGAGAAACAGGCTCCGACTCAACCCCTCCAAGACCGAGTGGCTGTGGCTTCCGGCGTCCCGATATAGCCAGCTGACACCATCGCTGGCTATTGGGGGCGAATTACTCGCTCCCACGGAGAGGGCTCGTAACTTGGGCGTCCTCCTGGATGCACGGCTGTCGTTAGAAGATCATATGACGGCCATGGCCAGGGGGGCTTTTTATCAGGTTCGCCTGATATGCCAGTTGGGCCCCTTTCTAGATCGGGACTCCCTACGCACGGTCACTCAGGCACTCGTCACTTCCTGCCTGGACTACTGCAATGCTCTCTACATGGGGCTCCCCCTGGGGTGCACCCGGAGGCTCCAGCTGGTCCAGAACGCGGCTGCGTGGGGGATTATGGGGGCGAAGAGGCGCTCCCATGTAACACCTCTCCTGCGCGAGCTGCACTGGCTCCCGGTGGTCTTCCGGGTGCGCTTCAAGGTGTTGGTAACCACCTTTAAAGCGCTCCATGGCTCAGGGCCGGGGTACTTACGAGACCGCCTTCTGCCACCAATAGCCTCCCACCGGCCAGTACGCTCGCACAGAGTGGGCCTCCTCAGGGTGCCGTCCGCCAGACAATGTCGGCTGGCGACCCCCAGGGGGAGAGCCTTCTCTGTGGCAGCGCCTACCCTCTGGAACAACCTCCCCCCAGAGATACGTATAATAACAGACCTCCGGATTTTTCGTCGGGCCCTGAAAACCCATTTATTTCAACTAGCTGGGCTGGCTTGAGTGAATTTTAAATCGTTTTTAAATTGGGGTTCTTTTAATTTTCGGCCAAATATTTAATTATTTTAAACTGCTTTTAAATTTTGTATATATTGTTTTTTACTTTGGCTGTTCACCGTCCTGAGTCCTATTCTGGAGAAGGGCGGTAGAGAAATTTAAATAATAAATAAATAAATAAATAATAAATAATAATAAATTCCCAGTACCTATAATGCTGTGTCTTCAACTACCATTTAAGTAATGCTTTATTTGAAACATTCAATTACTTAGGATTTATTTGTTGCTTTACTATTCAGTGTAGTCATAAAGAATGCATTTTATATTCATGTGGCTGTCATGCATATCTTTTTAGGAGTTTCATTTGCACCCAACATTCTCTATAATTAGTTAATAGATACTTTAAAATGAGATTTTGCTCAAAAATCTGCAAAGTTACAATGACTCACCTCAAAATGCACATGAAATGCAGATCTATTAGCCACGCATGAAGGATGAAGAAGCTTGCTGGAATAAGAATTCCATTGTTGAGAAAATATTAAACAGAGCAATAACTAAATACCTGTCATTTGGCTCTGAGAGGATATGATAAAGAAATCTACACAATTGAAATTTCCTCATTTTGTAAAGTGGGTGAGAATATTTGACATTAATTCATCAAATTATTGAAGACGATTCCATCCTTTGCTCAGAAGACTTTTATATAAATGGAATTGTATTTATATGTCTATATTAGACTTTATCTCTTTCAAATAAGTTATGCACTTAATTAAAAATCATATTATAAACTTTATTCTTTAAAGAAATTAGTCTAAAGTTCTGAAAGCTTCAAAATATGTGTCTATGTCTAGAAAGTCTAGATCAGGGCTTGTTCTGACCCAGCCTTAGCAGAACTAAGAAACAGACTCTTTGTTCTGAAAAACCCCTCTTTATTTAGCTCCTGTGAATTACTAGCATTCACACACTCCAGGCAATAATCCTTCAAAGGGTTAATTGCAGTAACAGACCTTATCAGTTCCTTGGGATACTTGCCAGGCTGGGAGTCTCAGTTGCAAAGCTGTAAATTAAGTTCTGGCAAGCAGTCTCTGAGGCATGAACCATGATAAGCAAATCTTCCGAAAGAAATCCGAATGGTTGTCTCCTGCAACCACCCCTTCCCTTTCTTCCTATTTATTCCCCAGCTACGGAGGGTCCATTCAGCATCCCCTTGTGCCTTTCTTCCCAAGTCGCCTTCTCCTCAGTTGTTCTCCTATCCTAACATGCATGCATCTGAAACAGGCCCCAGTTGTTTGCCCCACTTATCTCCAACTCTGAAGGCAGCTGGGAAATGTCGGACAGCCCTGGCTCTATCTCTGCTTCTGATGCAGAGCATCCATCAGACCCTTCCCCAGATTCCAGGACTAATCCAACTTCCTCCCCAACCTCCTCATCATCCGAGTCTGCCACCAGCTCCACTGGCAGCTGGCAGGCCACAACAGGGCTATCAAATTCCCGGTCTGTAGGCTGGATGCGTCACACACTGGCAATGCCCACGCTTGGTTTAGCAAAGGGGAAAAAGTCCCAATAAGTCATGTGATGCTGCCATTATGACATTAATTTGACATCCCTGGTCTAGATGGCTATGTAGAATTTGAATTGTCAATATAGATGGCTTTCCTGCAAACCCTGGCATTCTGCTTAAAATCTGCTTCATATAGGGAAATCCTGTGGGTCAACACTAAGGAAAGTCAGATTTACAAACGTGCCTACAAGGATATAGTAGAAAATGGATTCATCACTTTTGCTCCACGTTTTCTTAATATGTGGTTTTTCACCTACTATGGTTATGTATTACATAAGATATTTCCAAAGCAGGAAGTGTTTTCTTCTATAGGCCCTCCTGTGTACCATTTATGCATCAAAAACCATCCTTCCTTCCTTCCTTCCTTCCTTCCTTCCTTCCTTCCTTCCTTCCTGTTTTTCATTGCCTGTTTCCGAAAATTCTGGTTGGCCAAGCAAATAAAGCCCTTTCATTCTTCACTTTTCCATTCCTTTAACTATTTTTCATTTGTGTAAAAACTGCAAATTTATCATTTCTAGGATCAGATCACACATGCTATGCCAAGATGTTTAGCCATAGTTTGTTCTACAAACTATAGTAATCTGGTTTATTGAGGAAGTTAAGCCAAAAACAAGTCATCTGCATAATGACTTATGCAATATGTGAATCAGTCTGTCGTCTTATACAGAATTCAAGTCATTTCCCAGTGAGGGTTGAATTGCTTGTTTATTTCTGATCTTCTTTTCCTCCCTGGCATCAAATCATCTAGCTTCATTATTTCTGAGAAAGGAAGGAAGAGATACATCAAGATAATTTGCATTCTGCTGTGCAGGAGGAAGGCTGAGCATTCAGGTGCAGAAGCTTGAGAAATAAGGTTAGACCAGTCGTGAAAATTGTTCTCCATGTCTGCCTTTCTCTTCTCAATGTCTTTCTGCAAAATAGCACCTTTATTCAATTATTTCTGTAATACCACATGCCTGAAAGTGAATACTTTTTTAGGGCTGAAATAAATGGTAATCTTGCCAGAAATTGATGGAAGCACGATCAGCTGTGACATACAGTTCTTTCTATTCTTCTCCTGTTCTTATGGGTTACTAAACCGGTGCCCCATTGGATCCTGGTTTCAGAGATATTTCCTTATCTAAATAGAGTAAATAGAATGATCAGCGATGGGCAAAAAAACCCATGTGAGTGGGAACAACATCTGATTTCCTGCTGACTTCCCCATTGAATTTTCTTGTGGGAAGCTGTCAAGGAGCATCAAAACCTCCCTCTCTCCCTCCCTCCCTTCCTTCCTTCCTTCTTCATAAATGTATGTAAATACATATAGCTCCTTGCTTAGTGTTTTAATTTTGAGCTTGACAGCATTGGTACCATAATTTTAATTCAACTTCCTTCCATCCTAGTCAATGTGATGTAATGATTAAACTGCTGATCTTGAAGTGGGAAAACCGATCTGCCCTTAGACACAAACCCAGCTGGGTGACTTTGTGCCTGCTACACTCCTTCAGCTCTAGACGAGAAAAGTAGAAATAAAATCTATCTACCAACCTGCACTAGACCAATTGGTAGATTATGATCCATAGCCTTGAATTAAGATGCCTTCCTACTGCAGTAGATTGATTTGGAAAGAGGAGGAGGAGGAAATCAATTTATATTAGTATGATATTTTGTGAGATGTGGACAAGTGTATTGCATTATCAAAATGAATGTGTGTGGGATGTATAGACAGTACTTATGTCACCCTTCCATAATAGGCAATTCACTGATACATTTTGCTTCTTTCATTTTTTTTAATAAAATACAAGAAGCAGCAGATTACAGTGATGTAGTTAGATCATATCTGCATACTTACAAAGCTGCTGGATTCAAAGTTGTTGTTGTTGTTTTTTGCTATTGTTTGTTTTCAGGTTTATATATCAGCAAAGTGCTGTGACAGCTGTGTTGAGCATATGTCCTTGAAGATGAAATTACCTGAAGACAAGGCAATCAGCAGCAATTCTTTTGGTTAATAATAATCATATAATAAGGATTAAGGAAAGTGGTTAATAAAATTGAAAGGGAAATGCTAAAAAGAAAACAATCGTAGCAGGCACAAGCTGTTGGCTGTTGAGGACAATACTGTACTATAAAGTAAATTTTGTTCAGTTTTGCAAGGCAGAGGTTTTAAATTACATACACAGCAAAACTACAAAAATGCAGGTTTTGTGCGTCATATCTTGCAATGAAACTTGCCATAATTTTTTTGGCAGATACTTTGAGGAATTTAATTTATTAATGTATGTATTAAAACAATTATTCTCTTTTCAACTTCCAATATTTTCCCCACTTAAGATTTCCAACCCAACTGAAGGTTTGAAAAAAAGCACTTAAAATATGTCAGAAAATAACCTCTGCCATAATAATAATAATAATAATAATAATAATAATAATAATAATAATAATAATAATAATAATAATTATTATTATCTATGCTGTTATTATAGAGTGTTTTATATTTCTTATTGTATAATTTGTAGACTTAGTTTGCCATGTTTTGATGCCCATTTATTGTTCCTACCTGTTCTTATATAACTGCAATATATTTTTAAAAATATTTTTTAGCTTTTTATGTAATTTTATTTTCTAAGTCCTTAATTTTTTTGTACCCTGCCCTCCTTATGCTGATCTTTGACTGTGATAAAGGTTGTGAGTTGATCTGAATGTTTAAAAGAAATTACATCTGTCTGTATATCTAGAGAATAACCCTTGGAGATACAAACTGAATAGGACCAAATTTGGTGTGGGAAGATTAGCCAGAAAAAGAAAGATCAAATTTGAAAATAGGCTGGATTGGGCTGGTGTCTGTGGAAAAAGAAATTCTGGAAACCTCGCCCTTCCCCCCACAAGGGGCAGTAGGACAGTAGCTCCAATTCCATCTGAAATCCCCCTCCCTGTCACCCAATGACCCGCTTCCCATTGCACACAAAGATATAGACATTAAGATGTTTTCAGTAAAATGACTGGAAAGAATTCCAGAAGTCAGGTGCTGGATCCCATCCCTAGTTTGGTTTCTTTTCTCCCAGCAGCAGACTATTATAATCCAGTCCTCAGCTGAGAACCGCATAAAAAACAGGGCCATCCCTTTCTGACCATGAAGATTCTTACTGACCCATGTAAAAGGTAAGAACAATTCCCACATTTGGATTTTCCTTTCTGAGGAGCACCAGCAGAGATGAAAACCACAACCTTGTTAGCAAAATTAAACTCTTTCTGTCTTATTAAAGGTATTTTAGATTCAAGACTTCTATCTGAACTAAAAGGCCAGTGAAATGCTTGCTTCACACCAAAACAACTATGTACCTCTCCCTCCACTGCCCGGCCACAATACCCATACATCAAAGTGTCACTTACATAAACTTAGCAGAGCTTTCTCCCAGCATTCTAGAACATTCCAATCAGTGTTTCTCAACTTTAATATGTGTGGACTTCTGGAAGCTAAATCACACAGGATGTTATTGTCTATCCAACACCACAGCTTTCCTTCACAGGCAGAACAAGTCTTTCATCATCTTATATGCCATTACCCATTGATGAGTTGAGAAATTGCAGACTAATTTTCTCTCTTTTTTATTTCAGTTTTTCCAAACACTTGAAAATGCTTTTGTTTTCTTCCCTGAGCAAATGAAATACACACAGTCCTTTTAAAATATTTTCTGAATATGCCTTTGACCAAGGTCTTCAGCTGCCATGTTTTTTTTTTCTTCATGAAATCTTTTAATTGTTTTCAACAACTTCAATTTTTTTTCAATATGATCAAGGCAGTTGAGTCTCCAATTAATAGATTTGCCTGTTTTGCATCTAATGAAGACAACTCAATTTAATATTATGGAAGTAGAAGAGATTCATTTTTGGTATTTTCTAAATGTAATGCTAATTTGGAAATGGCTGGTGGTAGTATCCTGGTAATTGGGTAATTGAAATCTTATTCTCTGTTGGAAGTAAGGCAGTGTTGTATTTTTTAAAGGTACAAAGGTCTATCTCTTTCAAAACTTTGCACAAACTCACAGAAGTAATACTGCTGATGAATTCATAAAAGAATAAGATCTATATGCAAGCTTTCACAATTAAGATTAGATCTTTATTTTCTTGCTATTTGGGCAGCCTTGCCCTGGTATCGCTATTAATTTACATGTCTTAATATTAATATTGTATTTAGTATTTGTAAAAATAAGATTCTTGTGTATTGGATTATTGGACATATATATGAGTAGTTCTGCCAAAGTTTGTTTTGGCTTCACAGATTACAAATTTGGCCAAAAGAAAAAGATCTGTTATGACTATTTCTATGTCTGTGCACAGATACTTCTAATGCAGGGTTTTTGCATGCACTTTTCCAATTTGCTTAATTCTTACCCAGAATTTTAAAATGAAAGTACATTTTTGTGCATTTTTAATATGCACATAGTTGTATATCCTTCTCTGTAAATGCACATGGAGTGCTGTGAACACTTAATTAAAACTGAAAAGTGAATTTCAGCTTAGTTTTTATGAATTTTCTTTTATATTTGGCAAATATAAAAAGAGAGGGAGAGAAAGAAAGAACATTTTGATCCATTCATAATTATCAGTTATTGGTTCATGCTTTTAGCTTGCTTAATTAATTCCTTATTTGGTGGTGATGATGATTGATGATGATCAGGGGTGAAATCTACTTACCTTCCTTACTGGCTTGGAAGTGCACACGCTGCACACTCATCATGTGTGCATGCAGACTCTCTGTGCATGGGCAAAACCTTCTGTGCATGCGCAGAGGGTAAAAAACACATTACTTCCTGGAAACCAGGAAGTAACGACACCCGGGCGTGTGGGCCCGAACCACCTGCCACAATCGCTACAATCCAAACCGGGAGCATTTCACCACTGATGATGATGATGATGATGATGATGATGATGATGATATACATTAAGTTGAGGCCCATTCTAGATAATTCTATGGGCCTGGTCTCTCTACATCTCCCAGTCTTGGACTATTTCTTTGAGTCTTTATTTTGTATAGATAGATACAGAAAAAAATATCATTTAATTTAGGTAATTTCTTCATAAATAGTAAAGGAATAGTTTGAAAGTTTTTTCTAAATTAAAAAGTATATTTGTCCTTCAGGCAGAAACCTTTGAGTGCTTAGATCTAAAAAGTCTGGGCTTCAATCCCTGTATATTTAACTGCACTTATGGTGCTGAATTAATTACCACTTCTTTGTTTCTGACAAGCTCCTCATCTTTGACAGCTACACAGTATAAGGATAAAAACAGAGACATTGCTGTGCTTGGTATACTTACATATTGCTTTGTGCCGAAGTCAGCATATGGTCCCTGCACCGTTTTGGTGAATACCAAAAGTTAACCACACATTTTCCAGCTGTGTTCCAATGGAAAACTCATTGAAAGAAGAAGAAGAAAGGCCTTCAAATATCCTATAACTGAGAAAAATAGATGCAACCATGCCTATCTAGCATCATTATATTCTTCTACAGCAGATCTCAATGCCCAATTAAGTGCAGCTGCCATCCAGCAAAAGGACTGTGCATCCCTGCTATAACCTCTTCAGTTTAATCAATATGGATGTGGGAATTATGACTTATTTCGTTAGAAGAAATGACCAATATTTGTAAGTTTCTTCACAAATATAACACAAAGTATGGTATGTATGTGGAGTCCTTGGTGCTCTCTGAGCTTGCTTTGTTTGTTAGTTTGCAGATGCTTCATTACCTGGGTAGGCTGACTTATCAGTGTGAGTGATTGTGGGATTTGCTCCCTGTTTATATGCAGGAGATTGTTCTGTCAGTGATGGTTGGGGTGTGGTTTTCTCCTTGGCTCTTTGATTAGAATATTGTTTTCTGCTTGATTGTTTGCTTAGTGTTAATCCCTCTTATCTGGATGTTGGCTGCTGGCAAAGATAAGTCTGTATGCCTGTGTGTGTATATGTGTGCACACAAATCCACACAAATGTGCATGCATGCACACACATGCACACAAACACCCAGACACTGCAATTCTATAATATGGGAGATATAGAAATGCTTTCCATTGCTACAGCTTCTTCCTAATTAAAATCCATGGCGTTGGCTGAATTTTAATCTAGTTTTGGAATCTCCATAGCTGAAGTAGAAGATGCCTTCCTATCCAAGTCTTTTTGCCTGCTGTTATTTACTACTATTACCTCCTGGTGTTATGTTGCATTTCCAAATCAGCAGGGAGGTAAAGGTTAATAAAGACAGTGTTATTGCTGACTGAAGCACTAGCTCTGAGCCAGCACAACCCACAGTCTTTTCCTACCAGTAGTAGAGTTACTGTTGGCACAATCTCTCTTTCCATATTCCATATGTCAAAAGCAGTGAGCCTCTCTTGACATGATGTAGAAAAGCTTCAGCAATATCCCTATTCTTATGCTCAGCCTCAGGATGTAACTCTAAAAGTATTGGATGCAGTTCCCAAAACCCTTGCTAATATTACTTGAATTTACTGCCACAAAGAAGGAAAGGCATTATGTGCATTGGGAACAATCCAATTGTTTGCGTTTATTTAATTTAGCTTAATGTAAATTAAACTAGAGCACATGTTCTTTTGACCTGGATGACCTGTGTCCTTATTCTCAACCCTTTCTGTATTTCGCAGTATGGCCCTAGCTAGAGTCCCTTGGGTCATATTTAGGGTAGAGCTCTAAGTAACAGGAAAACATGAACACATTTAAAAACACAACAGTTCTTTACTGAACCTGCTGCATACTAAGTCATTCAGTGCGGTTGCAGGATTTGGAGTGATTCACAGTGATTCAGTGATTTAGGCAGAGATTGTGTATCTCCCTAAATCCTTGCATAATTAACGTTTCACTGGGAGGACTCCAGGAAGCCTTTTGATTTAATTGCTGTTAATATTTCAAGCATTACAAGACAAAGCAAATGGTTTGGCATGTTTAGAGCATTTATATTGTTGTTAAGAAGCATTAATTGGTAATCTAATTCATAGCGGCATCGGAACCATTGTATCAGATCTAAGGTAAGATGACCAGACGTCCCGCTTTTGGCGGGACAGTCCCGCTTTTGAGCAATTTGTCCCGCGTCCCGCGGCGTTTTAAAAAAGTCCCGATTTTTCATTCTGCCTCCTGGTTCCCGGCTGCCTCCTGGTTCCCCGCTGATGGCTAGAGGGAAAAAACCTGTTTAAACTCTTGCCGCGGGGCTTCAAAGGGCCGCCCTACGTTAATTAGCTCGGCTTCCCCCTCTCAGCTGATTTGCACAGGGCTCTGCTCTTGCTAAATTGCTCAGTTTTTTTTTCCTCTTTGTGCAAACCAAGCTCAAAACGAAACTGAAAGTAAAACAGGCTGTTGGCTTTGCGGTTTGCTTGCAACGTTGGAAAATTAGGCAGCAGATTTATTTTCCTTTTCCTCACCAAAAAAGGTAAGTGCAAACAATGGAAAATTATTTAGGGCAAAAGAGGAGAGTTCAAGATTTTAAAACACAAAAGAAAAAAAAGCTCTTTTTAACTAGGGAATTGTAATAATTGAGATATTATTAATTGTATACTGTGTTGAAAGCAGAAATGGTTAAGTTGTGGTTTGGAGGAATATATGGGGGAAATTATTTGGTTTATTATTATTGGTAAGTATAATTAATTGATTTGTAAGAAATTGGATTGCATGGAAATAATTGGAATATTCATATTCATATTGATTAATATACAAAAAAGATAGTTATATAACTAATTGATTTATATTAAAATGTTGAATTTGTATTAAACAACTGTATTACATAATTACATAATTAACCAATGTGAGGATGGATATAAAAATAGATGACAATGGGAAGGGGTATAAAATAGAATAGAAGGGAAAAATTGAATTTGATTAAGATTAGAGATGAGGATGAAGGGTAAAATTGTTTTTTTAAAAAAATAGATGAGGAATAAATATGGCAAAAAGGAAATATAGAAATTGTAAATTTAATTGAAATGGCTAAACACTGTTTAAATTTGTGAACCAGCCAAATATTCTGTTCAAAGAAAATACATTGTATGTATGTGTGTTTCTAATTATTGCTATTTATTCATATTTGTTCTCTTTTATTCTTTAAAGTTTAACAATTCATTCTTTATCTTAATATCTTTATATTTGTTTGGGGTTGGCTTTCTTCCCTTTCATCTTTTTTATTGTACAGCAATCTTTCTCCTCAAACCTACCACCTCTCTTTTCTTTCCTTCTTACTTTCTCTTCCCCCCCTCTTCTTCTCCTCCCTACTTCCTCTTCCTTTCTCCTTCTCCTCCTCTCTTCCTCCCTCTCTTAACCGTCACTCCTACTCTAATTTCCCTTCCCTTCCTTCATCCCTCTCTATTACTGTATCCTTTTATGCATATGGACTACTCAGAGGGCTGAAAAAGTTATTTTTGACTGGTCCTCGCACTTTTGACCAGTCCTCGAACTTACGACTGTCCTCACATTTTACATTTTTGCCCTATCTTGTCATCATGGTGAAGAGAAGCAGTTGTGAAATGAGTGACATGGTTGTTAAGAATGCTGCACGGGCATAAATGTGAGGATGGTCATAAGTGTGAGGACCAGTCAAAAGTGTGAGGACCTGTCAGAAATGACTTTTTTCAGCCCTCTGGTTAGTCCTTTTGTGCATATGGACTACTCAGAGGGCTGAAAAAGTTATTTTTGACTGGTCCTCGCACTTTTGACCAGTCCTCGAACTTACGACTGTCCTCACATTTTACGTTTTTGCCCTATCTTGTCACCATGGTGAAGAGAAGCAGTTGTGAAATGAGTGACATGGTTGTTAAGAATGCTGCACGGGCATAAATGTGAGGATGGTCATAAGTGTGAGGACCAGTCAAAAGTGTGAGGACCTGTCAGAAATGACTTTTCAGCCCTCTGAGTAGTCCCTATACACACAGCCATGGCCACCCGGTCACATGACCAGCTAGCCACGCCCACCCAGTCACATGGCCTCCAAGCCACGCCCACACAATAAGCCACGCCCACAATGGTGTCCCTCTTACCAATGTTAAAATCTGTTCACCTTACCCTATACACATAGCCATGGCCACCCGGTCACATGACCAGCTAGCCACGCCCAACCAGTCACATGACCAGCTAGCCACGCCCACAAAATAAGCCACGCCCACAATGTCCCTCTTTACCAATGTTAAAATCTGGTCACCTTAATCTAAGGTCTATTTTCTGTGGGCAGAAAAAACTCCCTTGGTCTGCCCTATGTTTCCTCTGTGGATAATGTAGTAATTTGGCACAGAACTGCAAGTAAGTAAGGGCAAGGAATGCATTTTCAAAATCATAAGCTCATAAGAATGGTGAGTGCAAGCTACCTTGCAAGTCAAGAAAAAAAAAAAGATCAAAACATGTGCTCAGAGAGTTTCTCCCAGATTTAAAGAGAAGTTGGAAATGCAATGTTTGATTGTTTTGAAGTGGACCTGATGAATACAGGAAGTTGTTTTCTCCTGAGCCCTTTCATTGATCCAGCAATAGTAGCTCCAGTGGTAGGTTGCCCCCGGTTCGCACCGGTTCTATAGAACCGGTAGTAAAACTGGCGGGAGGCTCTGCCCACTGGCTCCATTGCCCCGTTGTGAACCAGTAATAAAGGTAAGTAGAACCCACCCCTGAGTACCTCCATACTTTCCAGAAATGTGTAGCCTGAATTTCATAGTGGGGTTTCTTTCTAGCCACACTGAACATTCAAGGTTTCAGTTTAGACTCTTCTATATACAGGTAATCCTCATCTTACAACAGTTCATTTAGTGACCATTCAACGTTGCTGAAAAAATGACTTATGACCATTTTTCACACTTATGACCATTGCAACATCCCCCATGGTCTCGTGATTAAAATTCAGACATTTGGCAACTGACACATACATATGATGGTTGCAGGGTAATCTAGGGTCATGTGATTCCACTTTGTGACCATCTGACAAGCAAAGTCAATGGGGAAACCAGTTTCACTTAACAACCATGTTATTAATTCAACAACTGCAGTGATTCACTTAACAACTGTGATAAGAAAGGTCGTAAAATGGGGCAAAATTCACTTAAATGTCTCATTCAGTAACATAAATCTTGAGCTCATGTGGTCGTAAGTCGAGGATTACTTGTACACGTGCATATGAGCTGCAGCATTAAGGATTTCTCTTCTCAGTTTGAGGAACACTTATCATTTTATTTGTTGGAATACTTCTGGCTGCAATAACTTGAACTGATTGTTCCATTCAAAATAATCCTCTGTCAGTCAGTTATAGTAAGAAAGAGCAGTTAGACTAAATTAGTAGAATTGAAAGTTCAGATCTGATCCTTTTCCCTGCAAAATAATACAGAGCTTTTAGGTTGACACTATAATTTTGCTTCTCTGGATTATCATGACACCTCTGTCATCATTCTTCATATTTATTATTTTATTTAAAAGAATAGGCAGTGAGTTTTAGTAAAGGTAGGGTTACCATACAATAATTTCACTGGAAAAAAAAACTGAAAGATCAAGAAGCAGAACTGTCTAATGGGTGTATATGGGGGGGGGGAGGTATGCAGTCCAGATCGAATATCTTGCCAGCTGTTGCCAGTTTTAGATCTTGTCCAAATTTTGAGTGTCACAAGAGTATAATGTGCTGTGAGAGAATGTTTAGAACCTCAAGCAACTGGGAAATCAGTGGAATGGTGGGCCTGTATCACCAAAGGGGGCGGGGACAGAACATAAAAACAAATGGAAAAGGAGGAAGTTAAAAACTACTCATCATACTGTGGGAAGAAATATCCATCTGGTTCAGTTCCAATCTGGGAAAAAAACACTGGAAACATGGAGACTGATTGGAAAGAAGGTTTAATGTTGAACAGAACCACCAAGGACATGGTTCTGGTTAAGCTGACAAAATGGAGTTGAGAGTGGGTGGGGGTGTTATACCTTTTCTTGTGCTTTGCACTTGAGCTTCCTGTTCCTGTGCAAGAACATGTATTCTATTGGCTGTTGTCAGACTCCCACAGCTGGCTCTATAGGCAGTACAAATCCTAGGTGTTTGTGTTTTGTCCTTATAAGGACATCCGCCCGGATTGGCTGCCAGCCATCGGGCGGGAAAGTTTGAATCAATGTCAGGGGCGGTGCGACTGCCGGAGCGAATATAAGGAGAGCTCCAGCAGCGTGCAGCCAGTCTTGTTACTGTTTCAAAATAAAGTTACTAAATGTAATGAGCTGGTTGCGTCTTCCATTTCCTGCGCCGATCTAACACTGGCGACGAAGGACTAGAACCAAGCGACAAACCTCATGGCGCCAACCCAACAAGACCAAGACACCGGCACCTGAAACCACCAGTAGGCATTTCTGAAGGCATGGCATCCGCTGAAGTCACTTTGCCAGCCCTTGCTCCATTCCGCCCAGGGAAGGACAAGTGGAAATCCTAGGTGGTCAAATTTCGGCAATACCTGAGAGGCAACAATATCAGGGATGCCGATGATGACCGCAAGAAGGGCATCTTCCTTGCCAACTGCGGCTCAGAAGTCCTTGACATGGCCATCGATCTTGTGGCACCATGGGACATTGAAGAAGTACCATGGACAGACCTGCTGCAGATCCTAGAGGACCATTATGCCCCAACAGGAACACCGGTGGCGAACCGGTTCACCTCCATCAGAGGGATCAGAAAGAAGGTGAGACCATCAAAGAATTTGTGGCCGCCCTGCGCCAAATCGCAGCCAGCTGCGAGTTTGACCATGTGGACAACGCCATTGCTGACCGTGTGGTTTTCGGCATGAAGGACAGAGGCCTGCAAAAGAAATTCCTGAGCAGGAAGAAACTCGTGCTCAAGGATGTGGTGGAGCAAGCTACCGCATCCGAAATCTCAGAAAAAGCGGCAGCTGCGGTAAGCAGGCCAAAGGGAATCCACAAGATTCGCAGTGCCACACAATCATCAACTGAGGACTCCACAGCTGGATTGGAAACGGAGGAAGAGTCCACCGTACACAAGGTATCCAGACCCCCAAGGCGGGAAACCGCTCAAAGAAGCTACAAGGGGGAGCGCTGTGCCAGCTGCAGAGGGGACCATGCCAGGGCAACCTGCAAGTGGAGAGATGCGACCTGCAGACGCTGCAACAGAAGGGGTCACATCACCGAGGAACCAGCCCCAGAACCCTCCAGCCACTGTCCCCGCGAAAATCCAAAAGTTTACCAGAGATCATCCAAACGGTCCTCTGGCCAATCTAGATGCAGAGACAATGACTTTCCCCGGAGCGGAGCGGTCCACCAGATGACCATCGTCCACACAAACTCAGACAATGCCACCAAGTTTCACGTGACCATCCACGTGGAAGGATCACCCTGCTCAATGGAGGTAGACTCGGGCTCGGTCTACTCCATTATGGATTGGCACCAGCTGAAGCGCCTGCAACCCAGCATCAGAAAACGAGACCTGAAGCCACTACACTCCAAGCTTGTCGATTTTGGGGGAAACCCCATCGGAGTCTTAGGAAGAGCCAACATCCGAGTCTCCTACAACGAGTTCCAAGGCAAGCTGCCCATCACAGTCGTGGAGAACAGCCGACCGAACCTGCTAGGAGTGGAGTGGTTTAAGCCGCTGGGGCTATCTATTGGAGGCATCCATCAAATTTGCAGGGATGAACTCGACAACCTCATCGAAGAGTTCAAGGAAGTCCTCGATGGTAAGCTGGGGAAATTTGTGGGGAGGCCAATCTCCTTTAAACTGGACAAGGGAATCACCCCAATTAGGCTGAAGCCCCGCCGGGTTCCATTTGCCCTGCGGCCAAAAGTAGACAAGCAGCTGGATAAGCTGATCGCCCAGGGCGTCCTGGAACCGATCGATCATGCCTCATGGGAGACCTCCATTGTAACCCCACTGAAGCATTGTACCATCAACAAGGCGTTGGCACAGAGCGCATACCCAGTCCCAGTGGTGCAACATCTGCTACATTCCCTGGGGACTGGCTCAATTTTTGCCAAACTGGACCTGGCCCAGACTTACCAGCAACTGCCAGTGGATAAAAAAACGGCGGAGGCACAAACAATAGTCACACACAGGGGGGCATTCAAATGCAACCGCCTCCAATTTGGAGTCAGCGCTGCCCCCGGCATTTTCCAATCTATGATGGAATGCCTTCTCCAAGGTGTTCCAGGGGTGGTGCCATACTTTGACGATGTACTAATCTCCGGAGATTCACAGGCACAAGTCCTTGAAAGACTCAGGCTTGTCCTGCAGCGTTTCAAGGCCAAGGGCTTGAGAGTCCGGAGAGATAAATGCATTTTAGGAGTACAGGAAGTCGAGTTCCTGGGCTATCTCATAGATAGCACTGGCATCCACCCCACCAAATCAAAAGTGAAAGCCATCCATGAAGCTCCGAGCCCCAAAAACAAAATGGAACTTCAGGCATTCCTTGGATTGCTTAACTTCTATGCCATGTTCCTCAAACAGAAAGCCACAGTTGCTGAGCCACTCCACCACCTGCTGGGGAAAGCGGCTTCCTGGAAGTGGGACCAAGAAGAGGAAGCAGCATTCCGGGCCATGAAAGGACTTCTAACTTCCAAAAGCGTCGTCATCCAGTACAATGAGACGCTCTCAATTAAGCTAACCTGCGACGCGTTGCCTTACGGGGTGGGGGCAGTCCTCGGCCACAAACTGCCCAATGGCGCCGAAGCCCCAATAGCCTATTTCTCCAAGACCATGTCCGGCGCGGAACGCAACTACAGCCAGCTGGACAAAGAAGCCTTGGCCATCGTTGCAGGAGTGAAACGCTTCCACGAATACCTCTACGGGAGGAGTTTCACCATAGTGACCGACCATAAGCCACTCCTGGGGCTCCTTGCGGGCAACCAACCCACCCCGACCTTCATGTCCCCGCGGATGACGAGATGGGCCATCTTCCTAGCCGGCTACTCTTACAGGCTCGTGCACCATCCAGGCACAGCCATAGGAAACACCGATGCGCTGAGCAGATGCCCATTAAAGGATCCAGTAGAAGACCCAGCCCCCACGCTCCATCTCTTCCACATAGACAACGATGCCAGCTGTCCAGTCTCTTCTGCAGATGTGGCCGTCCACACCCAAAAGGACTCCACACTCCGCCAAGTGAAACAGAGAAGACGGAGGAGAAGTTCAGCTCATTTGTCAGGAAGCAGAAGGAGCTGTCCACAATAAGGGCTGTTTGCTATGGGGATACAGGGTGCTGATTCCAAGCACTCTGCAACGGAGGGCGCTAGAGACACTGCATAACGGACACCCAGGCATCATCCGCATGAAAGCCCTGGCACGGAGTTACGTCTGGTGGCCATCACTGGACAAGGACATTGAGGAATGGGTCTCCAGATGTGACCCGTGCCAAGAAGTACACCCGGCGCCACCACAAACCGAAGCAGCGCAGTGGGAGACCCCCAGCAACCCCTGGTCGAGGATCCACATCGACTTCACGGGTCCGATGCAAGGGCGCCACCTACTCATCGTCGTCGATGCCTTCTCCAAGTGGCTCGAGGTGGTACCCATAGCATCTACCACAACGGAAGCGACGATCTGGGCCCTGCGCTGCCTCTTCGCCACCCATGGACTGCCGGATGTGCTGGTCTCCAACAACGGGCCCCAACTCACATCCCTGGCCATGGAGGCATTCCTGGCCGGACTAGGCATCCACCATGCCCTGTCCGCCCCATACAGGCCAGCTGGGAACGGACAATCTGAACGCATGGTGAGACTCACCAAGGAGGCACTCACCAAGATGGGCACGGGCGACTGGCAGGAAAGAATTGATAACTTCCTCCTCACCCAGCACATCACGCCACATGCCACCACCCACAAGAGCCCGGCCGAGATGTTGATGGGCAGAAGGTTGAGGTCACCACTGGACCGGCTGCACCCCCAATACAGCCCTGAAGTGACCGCAACGGCCAGCCGCCCGCTTCGCGCCTTCAGCAAAGGAGATCCGATTTTCGCGCTCAATTTCCACAGCTCTCCTAAGTGGCTGAAGGGGAAGATAGACAACACAACCGGCCCCAAGTGCTACACAGTAGAGCTGGAAGATGGACAGGTCTGTAGACATCACATCGACCAGCTCTGGAAAAGGTGGAGGGGATTGGAAGGAAACCAGTCTGACGAGGTAGGCCTGCAACACCCCGACGAGGTAGGCCTGCAACACCCTGGCGAGGTAGGCTTGCAACACCCCGATGAGGCAGGCCTACAACACCCCGGCAGGGTAGGCCTACGACACCCCGACGAGGTAGGCCTACCACACCCCGGTGAGGCAGACCACCAGCACCCTGATGAGGCCGGCCAAGCACACTACCAGGCGCTAACACACCACCAGTCCAGAGCGGTAGACCGGGACCTGCCACAGGAGGGATGGCAACACCAGCCCAGCGAGGTGGGCACCCGTCACCCGAGGCCGAGGGACCGCCAAGACAGCCCACGAGTAGACTAGGATCTGCCCAGGAGGAAGCATCGCAACCCTCCAGCAAAGGCGACCAGCAACAACCCTGCCAGGGAGACCTCCACTCCAGGCAAGTAGACCGGGGACCATCTGAGGTGGGCACACCACAGCCCATGGGTGAGGGTGGCACACAACACCCTGGCGAGGGGGACCCCCACCCAGTACAGAGGTCAACCCGGCAACAACAACCCAGCCACCAACCTGCGGTAGACCAGGGACTAGGGCAAAGGGAAAGCCAGCAACACCCCAGCCAGGGAGGCCTGCGCTACCCCGGCAGGGGAGACCTCCACCAACCCATGGAGGTAGCCCCGCAGCGGAAACCCAACCAGGATGGCCACTGCCGACCCGACGGGGTAGGCCAATGCCAGCCCGGCAAGGAAGACCTCCGCCACCCTGACCAAGGAGACCTGCACCACCCCTGTGAGGTCGGACACCACGACCGGAGCCGACACCGCGCAGCGCTGGCAGACCGGACCCGAGGGCACCGATCCAAGACACCCCCCCAGGCGACAACGAGCCGAACCGCCACCGAACCGCAGCGCCCGGGAGACCGGGGAGGAGCAAGTGACAGCCTGGGACTTACCGAGACTCAGACGCTCTTCCCGGGTCGGCACCGAGCATCCACAGAGAGACGATAGATCCACAGGCCAGGAGGAAGACCACCAGAACCAGCCATCCAAGGTCCGCGGTTCGGCCGGAGGTGCTGAGGGTGACCCCGCACACTCGCCAACCGAACCAAGCCTGGTTCCGGGGAGGGAACCAGGAGATGCAGGAGCCCCGTCCATCCAGGTTGGGAACAAGGAAGAAGTGAAACTGCGCAAGTCAAATAGGGTGCCGAGGCGTCCTACGTACCTGCGCGACTACGTGACTTTTATTAATAATGATTTACTGTTTTCTGACTCGGAGGGGAGGAGTGTTATGTCCTTATAAGGACATCCGCCCAGATTGGCTGCCAGCCATCGGGCGGGAAAGTTTGAATCAATGTCAGGGGCGGTGCGACTGCCGGAGCGAATATAAGGAGAGCTCCGGCAGCGCGCAGCCAGTCTTGTTACTGTTTCAAAATAAAGTTACTAAATGTAACGAGCTGGTTGCGTCTTCCATTTCCTGTACCGATCTAACAGTTTGTCTGAGCTAAGTTTGGTTGATGTTTGATCTGCTCTCAGGGTGATGCAATGAAGGCTTGTGTTCTTAAAGGGTGTTGGGCAATTGCTATTGTGGCTTAATGGCTTTGCCCTGTGTTAGATCTTGAGTGAGGGCTAATCCTACCATTCCACTTTTGTTTCAAAATATCCTGTCTTGAATGGATTACCAAATCTGCTTTTCTATAAGGTGGCCGCCTCAGTTTGGTTTCTGAATAGGCTGGCCCAGTCTTAATGGGTACCTAAATGTCTGCTGGGGCTATTAAGGAAAGTGGGGGTTGCTTTCTGCCTCTAAAAAACATGTTTCTCCATTTCTCCCTTTGGGAAATATCATAATCTGCCTTTTTAATATTTCCTAAAATATTTCATTCTTCCAGCAGAGGCGTAGGTGCTAATTTTCTACAATACTATTGTTAGCACTCAAAACGGGGAGGAAGAATGTAAGTCCAATGTTAGCCATTGGCTCAGTTGAAGATGCAATCCTTCCTTTGCAGAGGGGCTAGTGAACAGGGAAGGTTAGGCTGCAGCAAAATGAAAACACCCTTCTCCAAAGAAGTTGGAAACTCAAACTGACAAAGGGAGAGAAAGTGAACAGGAGCAGGACATAGTTTTCAGAGTGAGTGGAGGATTGATAGAGGACATTATCCATGTCTACTCTAAGGAAATAATTGCTAATTAGTTATAATGACAGGCTAAGAAGTCCAGAACTTGCTAATAGCCTGGACAAGATTTTCTTAAACAAGCTTACAGTTAAATTGGAATAAGTGGTAAATGCAAATATGACCCAAACGGATCAGTTGCAGCCGTGTTTCTCAATCTCAGCAGCTTTAAGATGTATGGACTTCAACTGTTATGTTGGCTGAGGAATTCTGGTACTTGAAGGCCACACAACTTGCTGAGATTGAAAAACACTAGTTTGCAGGCTTTGATGATTATGCTGAAACCTGCAAGAAACTTTAAAACTGCAAGTTATTCACCTGTTTTAGAACATGTTCAGCCTTCTTCATAAAAACAGCTTAGAGTAAATAATATATTATAGATAAAAGAATTTCCCTACTGTGAACTGAAACTCAGATCTTTCATATTCTTTTAATAATGTTCAATAAATGTTTATTACATCTTTCTTTATTGAAGTATATTATACACACATATGCCAAATCCTTTATCTAAATCCTTGAAAACTTAGTCAAATTTTACATTTTCTTGGATGAAATTCTGTCGATTGATAGGTGATCGGCTTTGCTCTTTCAGTTTCAGTTCCCTTTTGTCAAATGAAGATTCTTTCTCTGGGAACTTTTGACAGCAAGACAGGAAGGCAACTTCTTGACCTCCACAAAAAGCTGGCAAAACAATCAAATGAGGTTCATATTTTAAGATCCAATGCTAATGTCATATACTAGCTTTTTGAGGTTATCTGAGAAGCAGCTTCTGAAACTTGCTACTATTGTGCCCTTTTAAAGGGCATTAAAACATTTTAAAAAAGAATTTTCCTCAACAACAAATTGTGGTTTCCCTAAATTATCTATTTATCTTATTCTAGTTTGCTTAAAGAAACATTGCTTTGACTGCATAAATGCATTTTCATCTTTTCCTATTAACAACAAATCCTTACCCTGGGTTATAACAATGCATTCTAACATAATACATATACCACAGCTTGCAGTTACTCATAGGGCAGCATCTTGATAAGTCACATGTTTATCATGCTGGGTAACATCAGGGATTCTTAACTTTTGTGCTGGTGTGTACACTTAAAGTTTTGAGAAAATGATTAAATCTTATAATTAGAATATGTTTCAAAATGATTTATCAGTATACTACCTAACCACCCCACCTAACCTCTCTTTGCTTATCCAGTTATAAATCCATCTGGTGGTGATGCTGTCTATCCCACATTTTTCTATCTTACCAAGAAGTAAATTGTGATCTACTTTGTTGAATGCCTTACTGAAATCTAAGTATACTACCATGTTTCCCCGAAAATAAGATCCTGTCTTATATTTTTTTTGAACCCCAAAATAAGCACCTGGCCTTATTTTTGGGAAGGTCTTATTATTTTGGGGCACGTGGAGGAAACCAGGGGAAATGGCAGGGACTGGCTGCGCATCCGTTTAAATATTTTCAGGGAGGGCTTATTTTCAGGGGGGGCTTATTTTAGTACATGCGCTCAAAAGCCCGATTGGGCTTATTTTCAGGGATGTCTTATTTTAAGGGAAACAGGGTATATCCATAGCATTTTGCTGATATACTAATTTAGTCAAAGAATGACTTTTCTTTTGGATGATACTAGTTACTCCCCTGCTGACATTGCTTTTAGCAAGTGGGTGCATTAACACTGGTCTAGAGTTGCCCATCATTTGTCACTTTCTGAAAAAGTTTGTGAAGTTTATTTGGGGCAGGACTACCAGATCTGGGTTGCAAAAATCTTCATGAACAAATTATAGCAATAACTCTTAACTCTCTGTTGCCATCCCATGGCTACCTGGATTTCTCCTTAAAAAATAAACCAAAGTAGCAATAGGTAGAATGTCTCCATTTAATGAGGCATCTTTCCGAAGTGAAATATTAAAATACGAATGTTATCTCCCTTTAGGAGTTCAAATGTATTTACCCTGTTTCCCTGAAAATAAGACATCCCCTGATAATAAGCCTAATCGGGCTATTGAGCGCATGCGCTATAATAAGCCCCCCCCTGAAATAAGCCCTCCCCAAAAATATTTAAACGCATGTGCAGCTGGTCCCACCATTTCCTCTGGTTAGGGTTAGGGAAACAGAGCTGGAAATCAGGTAAGATGGCAAGAGGAGCTCCATCTTGCTCCATGCACACCAAAATAATAAGACCTCCCTGAAAATAAGGCCAAGCACTTATTTCAGGGTTCAAAAATATAAGACAGGGTCTTATTTTCAGGAAAACACGGTATATAACCCCCAAATATGCTCTGTGAGGTAACTGTTTCTGATGTTTCTTTTTACTTGGTTTTCCTTTAACTGTCAGCATTTTGTTGATCACTACATGTTTAAATAAAATAGATTTTAAAGATTACTTCTGTCTACATTTGTTATTACAGCCAAAGAAAAAACAAAGGTCTTGAGACTGGTCTCATAGGGCAATAAAGTTTAGAATGTGTATGAGGAGGCAAGGTATGTCACATCCATCATGCCACTGTCATATAAGGAACAAGCAAATGACATGAATTATATAATTCATGTCATTTGCATGCTACCCTGTTCACCCATGAGATCATTGTGACTTTCACCCCATGCTTATGACTGGGATAGAGGGAATCCAGAGGGTGATATACAGATCCATTTTCAGATATGGGAATTCTCATATCTATTGCCTTCACTTACAGATCAGTTAATACTATATTATATTTTAGTTTGATTCTAGCAGTTCACTGCCTTATTCAGAGTTAATTTCTTATTTGGACAGCTTGGCTTTGATTTATTCATTGTGATTGGCATGGACCATAGAAAACTAGAAGCTACACAATTCTCAGACCACAATGACTCTTCCTAGAAGCGTCTGTGGAATAGTTTTGTCTGCTTCCTTTTTCTGTATGTCAGAGTTTACCTTGACCGCTTCTTGTGTAGGCCTCCTCCTTCACCTCCTTTCCTATTCCTCTCCTCTCCTTATTTTTCTAACCCCCTTGTAGTGAAAAAACAGAATGATGCTTCCCTTCCCCCCCTCCCCAGGAGATTCTCCACCTCAAACTGCCATATGGGTTTAATGCATAATGCATGGGAAACTGTGCAAGGTTTATATAATTCGGAGCAGAGGATGAGCTCAAGAGGCAATTGTTGTTAGAAAATCAAACAGCATTTCAACATAGTCCTAGGCATCTCTTTGCAACTTAATAAGATAGGGCTAGTCCCAAAACCTTTCATTCCCTTTTCACTCACCCAAAATCGTTGACATTTCTTCTGCCTCCCCTCCCACAACTACTGGTCAAAGATACTTTGTGGTGTCCTGCTAATCACAAGCCTGTTTCCTTTGTTTTCCTGTTGTTTGCACCTTCTATTTTTTGTAATAACAATACACCGAATCTTCTATGATCAGCTGAAAAGGATATTCATGCATTGAGAACAGTTTAAATAGATTCATTTGAAATAAAATATATCACCTACCCAAGCCCTGAGGACTTTCCTTTTAAACACCCGAGTCCATTTAATTTACCAGGAATCAGGTACTTTAGGTAAAGCGATATTATCCTTTTCTGTAACAAATTACATGTACTCTAGAAGTTATCGAAAGTGGTCTAATCGTAGCTTGGCTCTCATAACAGAATACAGTAAGCTGCTCTGAGTGCTTTTTAAGTTGCTGGGAACTGACGATTGTACAAATTTAATAAATACATAGAAAAGCTGGACTTAAATATTTAAAAGAAATAATAGAACAAACCATAAAGCAAAACAGAACCCCCAATAAAGGAGTTAATATATGATACCAAAAAAAAGGAACATGGTGACTCAGTGGCTAAGATGCTGAGCTTGTCGATCGAAAGGTTGGCAGTTCAGCAGTTTGAATCCCTAGGGCCACGTAACAGGGTGAGCTCCTGTTATTTATCCCAGCTTCTGCCAACCTAACAGTTCAAAAGCACATAAAAATGCAAATAGAAAAGTAGGGACCAACTTTGGTGGGAAGGTAACAGTATTCCATGTGCCTTTGGCATGTGGTCATGCTAGCCACATGACCACAGAGACGTCTTCGGACAGCGCTGGCTCTTCAGCTTTGAAACAGAGATGAGCATCACCCCCTAGAGTCAGGAACAATTAGCACATATGTTCAAGAGAAACCTTTACCTTTTTTATATGATACCAAAGGCAAATGCCTCTCAACCTTCAAGAGACACTATGACCATAAGAGAGCATAAAAAGTAATGTTCTGTGTTCAATTCATGGAGTTTCCAATTTCCAGAATAACAAAAGATTTTTTTGCTCTTACTTCACCAGAAACAAAAAGAAATTAAATTATGAGCTTCCCACCCATATGGGAATAAATCAATATTTATTGTATGCATTTGTTTGAACATTTGAAAAGAAAAAAAGAACAAGAGAAAAAAAAGAGCAGTTATGATATAAAGCTATTCCTGTTGTGACGCTTCATGTCTTCTGTTTTAAATTTCTCTTGGTAAAATAACATGGCATATTTTAACGCTTTAATCATGATTGTAGGTTCCAGTGAAAATTGTGTTCTCTCTCTCTCTTACTCTCCCTCCCTCCCTCCCTCTCTCACCACCAGAATAGGTAGAGAAAATTGCATTCACTCAGTGACTGTGCCAGGCACTAGAGGAAAAAGCAAAAAAACCCAACCCTACTGAGTCCAGAAAAATGCATTATGCAGGGAACACACACACACACACACACACACACACACACACACACACAAAGGGGGGGCAAGAGGGAGAGAGAGAGAGAGAGATGCCAAAAAAAACGTTAAAAGGAGTTGATGACTATAAACCCCAGACACTTGAAAGGAAGTACTGAGAGAAACTAGCAAGTGACTCTGGGGAAAGAGAAAGAAATCGACTAATAAGCGTAAGCAGTAAAGCATAAAAAGGGGGAAGACTATTAACAAGAGATAGATAACAAGAGATCGAGGACAAGAGAAGCAATGTGACAAATTCAGTGCTTGAATAGAGAAGACATAAATAATTAGACAGAGGGAAAGATCGGAAGTTAAAAACTGAAGCCTAATTTTATAAAATAGGATTTAATAGGATAGGAGGGGCGGAAACATGCCTTAAGAACCATAGACAAATAAGAAATAGTGTTTTTGAGTTTATAAGAGCCAAGTTTATTTTAGATGCATTTTTTAACAGAGCATATTTTCTCATACAAGGTACAAGCCCTGCTTGATTTCTGCCACCGCAAGAAAGTACTTTATGTAGGAATTATGCAAACTAATCAAGCTCACCTTTCCCATTAAAATATTGTGTTTAATTTGATAGTTTCATTATTTCATAAGGTTGCCAAGTTCTACAACCCTTTTATCTGATATACAGATTAACCTTTAATTATAGCGTGTGATCTAATTTTTTTAATTTTATTTTTGTACAATCCTAACGCCAATGACATATTTGTGTTACGAAGATGGGTGGGGGGAAGGTCACAGAAATTCATGTATCATTTTAGATGTTCAGGGATTCACCAAATTTAAGAAGCTGTGATTGAATCAAAACAGACCTGCTCTGTTTGCATTGCAGTCTAACCTTGGACCCTCCGTGACCCAAGTAATTGTGTTATGTAGAGAGAGCCACAGAAGACATAGCAGGGCTAGAAGAGATCAGGATTAATTCAATATGAGGAACAAATTCCAAATCACACACATTGTAATGTAGCATAGAGCTGACCTCCTGCATGTTTATTTTCTAACAAGTCCCCAGGGTTCTGATCTGCACTTTGTATACAGAAAGGAAAATGCAAACACAAACAGGCCTTTTTGTCAGTCTGAGAAGAAACTCTCATATTTTGTAGGTGAAATATGTATGTCCCGTTCCTCTGATTCAGCACTGAGAAAGCAGGAGAGCTGGAACAGTGGCTCGCATCTGCAAGAGATGGGAGAAGAGCTTTTTTTTTTAATGTTAGTGGAAAGAAAATTGGTGAGTGAGGAAAGAGAGGGATTTAAAGAAAACGTTTGGCAGGCTGAATGCAGAATTGGTTTATGATGATGCCTTGTGACATAGAAATTCAGAAGATGCTGTTGTCTTCCTGGAACTTTGGATATGGCTGAGTTATAAGGAAATAGGAGACCATGTAGTCAGGGGTGGGCTTCAAAAATTTTAGCAAGGGGTTCTCTGCCCGGTTGCTGTGTGGGTGTGGCCATGGTGGGCGTGGCCCAGCCATCCTCCTGCACCATGGCGGGAGGGGTGTTTTTGCTCTCCCCGGGCTCCGGAGGCTTTCTTTGAATCTCCAGGAGAGGGAAAACATTGTCTCCAGGCTCCAGAGGCCCTGTGGAGAAAAATGGGCCTACCAGAAGTTCGGGAAGGCCAGAAATGGGCCTGTTTCTGGTCTTCCTGAACTTTTGGTAGGCCCATTTTTCGCCCTCTGCATGCGCCCTGCACTTATCTGCAACCAAAATTGGCTGTGTGGGGACTCCTGGGAGGGGCGGGGTGAGTGGGGCCAGCCAGGATTGGGATTTGGGGGTTTTCTGAACTGCACAGAATCTTAGCTAGATTCTCCCGAACCCCTGTGAACCCCCAGCAGCCCACCCCTGCATGTAGTTGTAATTTGCATACATATCACCAACTACAACACTCTTTTCAGTGTTTTTGTTTTGATGAAAGTAGCAAACTCCTGCATATGCTCATAAGTATCACTGCAAGGAACAGTCCTTTGGCCACCAAAATACTAATAAAAAAAGCATGCCCGCTAGTCACTGAAATTTTTTTGTCTCTGTCCTTGGGCCAAGGAAGATATGTCTTTAAGAATGTGGCATATTTTAAAATGAGTGTGATGAAAGCTTCCATTACATCCCATTTTTCTGGGTTAAGAAACACATTCCATATGGCCTGTTGGCTCAGTAGACATTTCATGAAAAACATAAGCCCTAAAATAAGTGTATTCCAATTTTAAAAAGAGCGACTCCTCATGACTCTCCATTTGTGCATGCATGTATGCGATGAACTCACTTACTCTGTGGGATTCAACCGCCACAAAGTTTAAGTGGCCAAAGAAGTTGCCTCCCCCTTTTTTTAGTTAATGTCAACTGTATTTTGAAAAAGAAACCCTTTCCAAACTATTTAATTATAAAAATTAATTACATGATGAGACTAAAACAGAAGAAATCCAAGACTTTTTTTTCTCTATTTGGCAATGGCAAGTTCCTAAAAGAAAATGCACTCTAGCCAAAATTGATAACATTTGCAGGAACAAGTAACTATGAGCTATGGAAGACAGCCAAGTTATAATTTCATTGTGCAGTGTAGAGAAGAACAGCTAGTTAATAAGATTAGGAAAGTCAAATGTGAACTCTTAATCAGTTTTAGTTTAGTCATCATCAGATAATTCAAAGGGATATGGAGCAGAAGGAAAGGAAAAAAAACCAGATGATCTAGAAATATACAGCAACTAATTAGAATTTCATTATTATAGTATCTGCAGTCACACAAAGAGGGTTCATTTGATGCTAGAATGTATCACACCTCAAACCATGAATATGAAGAGCACTCTCTTTCAGACTAGCTTGATATAGCTGGCTAAAGGCAGTATTTATAGGCTATAGGTCCATTTAATTCTAATCCTGGGATTTTGGGATTAGAATTTTACAGCTGACAATACGAGTGAGGATTTCCAAATACAAACCCACATATTCAAAAAATGATACTGTATGGTTTCTTTATATTTTTATAATATTGGTAAACTATTCATCAACAAAAATTACATCATTGTGATTTATAATCCATATCAGGTCAAAATGACAACAGAGGTCACAATAAATACAATACAATAAAATCGATACCATGAAAATGGATGCTTTCCCAATAAATCACATTTCAAATTCTTAAATTTATTAAATAATGTAAAACCATTTTAATTTGGAGATTAAAATATCTTCAAAATGCTGTGGAATGCTTCAGAAGAAGCATTGTGTTAAGGACACAAGAGTCATAATTTATGTCCACTCAGCATTAATGAGACCTGACTAGGAGTATTATATATAACTCTGGCCAGTCATTATCCAGAAGATGATATAGGACATGAAGACATGCCCTATGAGGATAGGCTGAAGAAATTTGGGAGGTTCAGTTTGGAGAGAAAAAGACTGAAGAAGAGATGATAGTCCCATTCAGGTTTATGAAAGGAAACTATAGAGAAGATGGCCAAGAATTATTTCGCATAGTAACAGAAGTTAGGACTGGAAATAATGGGCAAAGGTTGCAGCTACTTAAATTTCATTTAAATATAAGGAAAAGCTTCCTGATGATAAAAATGTACAACACTGGAATAGTCTACCTATTATGGTTGTGCGTTGTCCTGTACTGATGGTTTTTAAGAAGAGGTTGAACAGCTACATCTCCTGATTTTTTAAATTAGTTTTTTGCACAATCCAGAGCTCCATAAGAAAATCCTTGTGATTCCTTCTAATGCTATAATTATATGAATTTTTTTCTTTAGAAACAATTCATTTTAATTTAATTTAATTTAATTTCCAATTTATATACTGCCCTTCTCCCTGAGGACTCAGGGCGGTGTACAGCCAAGATAAAAAACATAGAATACAAATATTAAAAAACATTAAAAAATATATATAAATTTTGGCCCGAAAGTTAAGAAATCACAAACTGATTAAAAGAATTTAAAAATAATTTTAATAATTTAAAAATTTCTTCTTAAGCCAACCCGGCTTGCTGGAAAAGATGGGTTTTAAGGGAACGATGGAAGGCATTGAGGTCATGGATTCTCCTTATCTCTGGGGGCAACTGATTCCAGAAGGTAGGTGCCCCCACAGAGAAGGCCCTCCCCCTGAGGGCCACCAGCCTACATTATTTGGCTGATGGCACCCTGAGGAGGCCCTTTCTGTGGGAGCGCACGGGTCGATGGGAGGTCGTCGGTAGCAGCAGGCGGTCTCGCAGATAGCTAGGCCCTATGCCATGGAATGCTTTAAAGGTGATAACCAACACCTTGAAGCGCACCCGGAAGACCACCGGGAGCCAGTGCAGCTCGCGCAGGAGCGGTGTTACATGGGAGCGTCATGATGCTCCCGTCACTACCCGCGCTGCGGGTGTGGATTGTGTGGATTGAGGGTGAGGGAATTTTTTTTCTAGTCCAGAACATGTGGCAGTACAGGACAGAGTAATTTTCAAATTAGAATTTTGTACTCAACATTTCAAGGTTGCAGAATTGAAAAGGATTGCTGATGATCTTCTGTTTTTCAGAAATTTGGGAGTAGAAAAGATGGTTGTGTAGATATGTCCATTAATAGGGTTTGCATCATCACTAATGACAGTATAGCTTGTTCTGAAATAAGCCATAACTTATTGTATTGGTGAAAGCTAATATAATGTATTTTGGCATATTAAATTGTATCTATATTGTTGTATCTTTAAGTTGTATCTTTATTTTACTACAGCATTCCATACTCATATATTTTGAAATAGAATTAAGTGCCATGGGAGGACTAAACAAGCATAATTTCTGACTTTTCTATCCTTCCACACACAATCATCCACTAAACTAATCACAGTATGGATTGTTCAGAGAATCAGATTCTCCAAATTAGAAAGTTCTGTTCCAATCTTTAATTTGTTCCTTCCTTTCTTTTCCCTTTAGAACAATTCCTTGCCATAAACAATTGGATGCCTACTTTTAAACCAGTCTATTTTAACAAAAAATATCTGCAATCTTCTTCTCAGCTACATAGTCTACAGAGGTATTAAAACTAAATGGAGTTACACCTAACAAGCACTGCTTTTATTTCCCAAACCACGTAAAGCTATTAAAGTATATAACTAAAACTAGTGAATATAATCCCACATTTTCAAAGTTCAAGTCAGAGGGCTCGCCAAGATTTGAAAGGCCAAATTGTTATGTTGTAGCATGTGCTATTTTTAAGGGCATTTTCCCAGGCTTTCTTTTTTCTCTCTTTAACAAACCATAAATCTGTACCAGTAGCCTCACAGTTAAATGATGATACATTTTCTATTAAATTCTTCTTATATATTGCAGCCACGATTATTAGTTCGATCAGTGTGACACTTGGACTGAACGATCTCTAGGGTAAGAATGAAAGTTGAACAATTTTTAGAAAACTTTTTTTCTTCAGGTGAAAAAGAAACAAATTATAGAATTTTTTTCTAGATTTTTTTTTATTGGCCAAGTGTGATTGGACACACAGGGAATATGTCTTGGTCCATATGCTCTCAGTGTGCATAAAAGAAAAGATACATTCATCAAAAATCATAAGGTACAACACTTAATGATAGACATAGGGTACAAATAAGCAATCAAATCATATTAGGAAACAGTCAATATAAATCTTAAGGATACCAGCAACAAAGTTACAATCATATAGTCATAAGAGGAAGGAGATGGATGATGGGAACGATGAGAAGATTAATAGTAGTGCAGACTTAGTAAATAGTTGACAGTGTTGAGGGAATTATTTGTTTAGCAAAGTGATGCGTTTGGAAAAAAAATGTTCTTGTATCTAGTTGTTCTGGTATGCAGTGTTCTATAGCATCGTTTTGAGGGTAGGAGTTGAAACAGTTTATGTCCAGGATGTGAGGGGTCTGTAAATATTTTCACAGCCCTCTTTTTGACTCGTGCAGTATACAGGTCCTCAATGGAAGGCAGGTTGGTAGCAATTGTTTTTTCTGCAGTTCTAATTATCCTCTGAAGTCTGTTTCTGCCTTGTTGGGTTGCAGAACCAAACCAGAGAGTTATAAAGGTGCAGATGACAAACTCAATAATTCCTCTGTAGAATTGAATCAGCAGCTCTTTGGGCAGTTTGAGCTTTCTGATTTGGAGCAGAAAGAACATTCTGGGGACAGGAGAAAAATTCATTTGGATCACATTTTAATGGGAACCTGCATGCTTAATTTATGTTCTTTTCCACAATAGTAACCTAGGTGCAATGATATTTTGTATTTTTAAAAATTGGAAAATGTTGTTTCCCAATTTAAAAAATTGCTGATAAAATGTAAACAGAAGAACCTTCACAAAATGTGTGTATTGGCCAAAGAAAAACACACATTGAAGCACTGTGATTTGCTATCTGTGAGTTTTAGTACTTCAGTGCTCAGCATTATTTACATGATTAACAAGGATAGGGAAAAAGATGAAAAATCTGCCCAAATCTCCTGTATTTAGGCCATTGCCACTTGTTTACATCAGTCTTTATTCCAAGATTTCATCCGATTAGCCCAAGCTCAGTTTCCGTATATCCTCAAATATAGAATTGAGTTGCCTACAGTTGCCTACCAACACGCATAAGGAAGACCGGAAAACAACATATCATATAATAGTCTAAATGTTTTTTTTTCCTACAGTACAATATTGCCTTGAAGGTGAACAAAGAATACGGTAACAAGAAGAGAAAAAAGAGAGACACTGAAAAGAGATCAGAAGAGATCTCTTCTGATAGAGAATAGAAGACAAAGATTTGCGGTACATCCTATTTATATCTAATCTATAAATAATTGCTGTAATTTTAAAAAAGAATGAAAATGCGTAAGCCATTTTCTTTCACTAGCAAAAATAAATAAATAAATCTAACCTTCAATGAGCTTATCCAACAGATTGAAGGTTAATGACTTCTGTACAAAAAAGTTGATGGATGGAGTACAGTGTCAAAAGAATGATTGAAATCACAGATTAATTGGATCACATGCATAAAATATCCTAGAAGCTGTAGACTTCATTTAGAAGCCCTTAAAAATTCATCTTGAAACAGGGATGGCAAGGGTTAGAAAATTACTTTCCCAAATATTTAAGATAAAAAATGACCTTCAGAAACAAAACTTAACCGAGGTACAGTATAGCAGCTCTGAAATCACTGTAGCTGCAATTTGTGAATTGACTTTTTCCAATAATGTGCATCATTCATTTATAATAAAAGTTAATAAGTCATGAGAAAACAAAGAGAATGCAACTGAAATTAAAAATTCTAACCAAATAGTTTTTACATTTGGAAAGTTTAAACTAATGTGAAATGCTATACAAAAAGCAGGGGCTGTAATTCTCTAAGTATCAGACAAGAACAGGATGCAAAGTAGTTTATGTACATTACAGAACATCTATTAATATATCTGAGACAATGATGATAGTGATGTCATCCAAGATCATCAAGCCTTGGGAACTTCTATTGAAGGAGAACCCATCACTTCTTATGGCTGAGAGCTTAGACAGGGAGATACTCCTGATGACTAGCTTTGACTTCCTTGCAGTTTTACTCAATTGGTTCTGGTTCTTCCCTCTGGGAAAATAGACAATGAAATAATATGTTCCTTCTGACAATCCTTCAGATATTTGAATACATTTCTTTTCAATCTTTTCTGTAGGCTAAACCAAGATAAATCCTTTAATTTATCTTATACTGCCTGATTTTCTTGTTCTTTAGTATTTTGGTAACCATCCTCTAAATTTGCTGCTTGATTGTTTGTCATTGTCTTTTTTTGTCATGTTATTCTGATCCTTTTCCATGTGTTGTTTTCAAGTTGGGTTTCCTCCATCCTATGCCTCCCCCGCCCCCCATTTAAATGCAGCACTAGACATTTATCCATCTTTTTCCTACTTTTTTTTCTTTTTATTATAATATTGTTAATCATGATTCGCTGTATTATTTCAATGCAGATTTCAATGCAGTAATGTTTAGATATGATTAAGGATTATTAGCATTCTACTATTTTTAAAGCTTAAAATACTGAAATTAAAAAAAAGTCAGTATTAATGGCCATGTAGAGTGTGAATGTTGCAAGAATAAGATTATTTAACTTTTCATCCAAAATTGAATATAGGATAAAAAAGAAAGAGCCACTGCAATTCATCTCAAAGTGTTTAAGCTAGATATTTTTGAATTTTTTTTTTAATTTGATTTATATGCCACCCTTCTCCGGAGACTCAGGGCGGCTTACAATGCATAAAGCAATAGCCTTTATACTTTTGTATATTTATACAAAGTCATCTTATTGCCCCCATAATCTGGGTTCTCATTTTACCTACCTTAGAAAGGATGGAAGGCTGAGTCAACCTTGAGCCTGGTGAGATTTGAACTTGCAGTAATTGCAGGCAGCAGATGTAAATCGAGGTTAATTAGTCTGCTGAGCCACCAGAGCTCCTTATTTATCTCTCTTTTAAAGTATTAGGCAACCCTTCCATCTTTTGACTGGTGGAAACTTGATAAATATCCCTTCAATTTGCTCAGGAATAAAAAAAAAATCCTGAAATTAACATCTGAACTTCCCTTCAAACTGAAATGAAACCATTAATGAACACTATTTTGTTGCCATCAACAAATAATAGAGAGTCAATAGTAGTTTCATCTAGCTCAGAGGTGTCAAACTCTCGGCCCGTGGGCTGGATGGGTCACACACTGCCACGCCCACTCCCGGTTTAGTGAAGGAGGAGAAGTTGCAATTCATCACATGACGACATGTTGTTGCAAGTTTGACACCCCTGATCTAGTTCACTAGTTACAATTTTATTAAGAACAATCTCATGAGAGACTTTATCAAAGATTTTGCTGATGTCTAGGTATACTACATCTATGGCACTCCTATGATTTACCAGCCTAGTAACCCTAATAAATAGTGTGGGTCTGGCATGATTTATTTGCAACAAATACAAGCTGGCTTTTCTTAATTGCAGCATACCTATGCGAGTGCTCATATGCAAGTGCTTGATAATCTTCTTGAAGATCTTTACCAAGGAAACTATCAAGTTGACAGTACTATAGTTTCCTAGATTCTCCTTTTTATATTCTTTGAAGATGGGATGATATTTGTTCTCCTCCAATCTTCTAAGACTCCACTAATTCCCAGAGAATTCTGAAAGCTTACAGTGAATGGTTTTACAATCACCTTCAGTATTCAGGGTGATAATTAATCTGCTCTGGCCCTTGAATTTAAACACATTAGCTGAACTAGTTAAATTACGTCCTCCTTTCTCCAAGTCTATCATGTCCCACAGTTCCAACATTCCCCCAGTGGCACAACCATGAGAAGCTACTTCTACATTTCCCTTCTGAGACAAAACAGCTACAAAATAGGAATTAAAAAGTGCTGCCTCGTTATGCATTACTGCTTCACTACTTTTTCCTCTCAATGAACCTACACTGCCATTGGTTTTACTTTTATTTCTAATATACCCATTTGATATTCTGCTTTTTAAAGATTGCAAGGATATTTTAAGCACAAACCAACATTTTTGCTGTTTTGTTAGCACAATAGTTTAATCTGTATTGTTTATTGAATGTGTTTTTGCTACCATTCTCACATTACTTTCTCAGGAAGCATTGCAAACCTATGGAATGATTGCCATATAAATGGTGAATAATTTGATTCATTCATTTTAGTGAATAAATGAATGAATCAAATTAAATAAAACTTCCCTTAAACTCAATAATGGAGTGAGAATTCTGTCCATATTTGGCTTTTAATATGATGTTAAGAAGATAAAATGAAAATGCTGCTGGAGAGAAGTGAAAAAAAATTCAGTATGCAGTCAAAATAAAACTTTTTAAAAGATGCAGATGAATTTTACATTGTACTGTGACTTATTCAAATTACTAGGTCGACAACAGCTGAAAAGACTGTATTTTTAAATGGTTTTAATTTTCAGGTGAGTTTAAAGAAGAGCCTGAAATAAAAATAGATTTAATTACCTTTGTAAGCATCTTTTTTTCTTATTTTTTGTTCTTCTATTGGAATAGATGGACTTCCTGACCTCTTCGGAGAAAAACAAGTCTGTTCTTCTTCCTGAAAGACAAAGGAATTGAATATCCTTCTGCAATGCATCAAGAAACATTGAAGAGTTGCAGATACAAGAAAGATCAAGCCAATCATGGTTTGTCTTGGGAAAAATTAAAAATATTCTCATTTATTCCATTCTTTAATTACAACTAATACTGTTATGTAAATAGGTTTGTTTGGCGGGAAGTTCGAATTAACTGACCCTCAGCTGATTGGCTGACCACCACAGCTGCAAGGTATATAAAGGGAGCTGGCTCCCCAGGTCAGTTGCTGGAGTCTCACCCTATAATAAAGAGCTGTTGTCACTTACTACTCTGGCTTGCTGCGTCCTCATTCACCCAATTTAACATTGGCGACGAAGGTGGGATTTTGAGGCCAGAAGCAGAGGAGAGCTGAAGCCACACTCAAAGGAGCTGAAGCCACGTTCAGAGAAGGGGACCCGAGACCGCATCTGAATCCAGCCAGGCGAGCGAGCGGAACACAGGAGAATCCCGAAACGATGTCTGCCTACACCCCGCCAGCGCCTTTCGACCCCAAGGAAGAGAAGTGGGGATCCTACATGTCCCGGTTCGAGTGCTTCATGGTGGCAAACGACATGCAAGGGCTACCGGACGTTCGGAAAAAAGCCCTGTTCCTGAGTCACTGCAGGCCAAGGGTCTTCGACACAGCCGAGGCATTGTCGGAGCCGAATTCGGTCCACAACATCTCCTGGTCGACGCTGCAGACCCTGCTGAAAGACCACTATGCGCCAACGCCATCGAAGTACGTCCAGCGCTACGACTTCAGGCAACGGCTACAGCAGGAGGGCGAATCGATCAGCGAGTACGTCGCCGCCCTGCGTAAGGCCGCAACCCAATGTGAGTACCGAGACCTGGATGAGATGCTCCTAGAGCAACTAATTTGCGGGGTGAGAGATAGCCGGCTCCAGAGAAGACTGCTTGCGAGGTCAAACCTGACCCTACACATCGCGCTAGACGAGGCCAGGGCGCAAGAGTCGTCAGTAAAGGCCGCAGAGAAACTAAAGAGCTCCCGCCTCACCAAAACAACGCAGAAGACGGCGCCTGTGCACCGAGAGGCCGTAAGCACCGCCAGCGAGGGGGAGTCTGAAGAAGAGGTCTACCGCACCGAGCAGCCCCGCACAGCCCGCAGAGAGCCCAGAGACGGATGCGCCAGCTGCGGAGGGTCCCACTCACGACAAAACTGTAAGTTCAGGGACGCCGTTTGCCGTTCCTGTGAGAAGAGGGGCCACATCGCTAGAGTCTGTAGGTCGAAAACACACCAGAGCTACAGACCACGTGGCCAAATGGCCCAATCCGAGACGGCGCCACACCGAAGGCCCAACAGGGATGGCGGAAACCGGAAGGGCGCGAAATTTGAAGACGCTGGGGCCTACACCATTCGCATCGCACGGACCTGCACCTCGCCCGGAGAAAAGACCTATACCACAGTCGAGATCGAGGGACGGGAGTGCCAGATGGAGATAGACACGGGATCGCCGATATCCATCATGTCTTGGGAAAACCTAAAGAGAGTCATCCCCAGCGCACACAAGCGACAGCTCCAGCCACAGCTTCGCAGACTGAAGGATTACCAAGGGAACCGCATACCCGTCGAAGGCAGAGGCGAGTTCCAAGTCCAGTAAGGGGAGTTTACCGAGAAACTGCCCCTCACCATCGTCAGCGACAACCTTCCCAGCCTCCTGGGCATGGACTGGTTTAGAGCCCTAGGCATGGGATTCACCGGAGTAAGGAACGTTCGAAGCACCCTGAAGGAAGACCTGATGCAGGAGTTCCAGGACGTGTTCGACGAAAGGCTTGGCAAGTATGTGGGGACCCCGATTTCATTTAATCTAGACCCCAACATCGCACCCATCCGTTTAAAGCCCAGGCGGGTACCATTTGCCCTGAAGCCCAAAATAGACATTGAGCTGGATAAATTGATCAAACAAGGGGTGCTCGTTCCAGTCGACCACGCCAAATGGGAGACCCCAATTGTGACACCGGTCAAGCCGGACGAGTCAGTGCGCATATGTGCTGATTATAAATGCACAATTAATAAGGCCCTGCAGCAGAGCGCCTATCCAGTGCCAGTCGTTCACCACTTACTGCATTCCCTGGGCCCCGGCAAGATATTCGCAAAACTCGATCTGGCGCAGGCGTACCAGCAGCTGCCGGTAGATGGCGCTACCGCAGAGGCACAGACTATCATAACCCACAGAGGGGCCTTCAAGTGCACCCGTTTGCAATTCGGAGTAAGCGTGGCCCCCGGACTGTTCCAAAGTACCATGGAACGGCTTCTACAAGGGATCCCCGGGGTGGTGCCCTATTTTGATGACGTGCTCATCACCGCGGACAATGAGCAGCAGCTAAGAGAAAGGCTGAGGGAGGTCCTAAGGAAATTCAGGGACGCGGGACCAGAGTAAAACGCAATAAATGCATGATCGCAGTCCCCTCAGTCGAATTCCTGGGATACAGAGTAGATGGCACCGGCATACACCCCACAGAGAGCAAGATCAGGGCAATCAGAGAAGCACCCACCCCCAAGGACAAGGCAGAGTTACAGGCCTTCCTGGGACTATTAAATTTTTACGCCATCTTCCTCAAAGACAAGGCAACAGTGGCAGAACCCCTACATAGACTGTTAACCAAAAAAGCCACTTGGAAATGGGGGAAGGCTGAAGACAGGGCATTCTTCGGCATTAAAAAACTACTATCAGCTGAAAGCTTCTTAATTCAATACAACGCAACGCTCCCCCTTATCCTAGCATGTGACGCGTCCCCGTTCGGGGTGGGAGCCGTCCTCAGCCATAGACTCCCGAATGGCCTGGAAGCGCCCATCGCATATTACTCCCGAACTCTATCAAGTGCCGAGCGAAATTACAGCCAGCTCGACAAGGAGGCCCTCGCCGCCGTTTTGGGAGTAAAGAAATTCCACGAGTACTTGTTCGGGAGGGATTTTGAGCTAATCACAGACCATCGACCACTCTTGGGTCTCCTCGCGGGAGATCGACCAACCCCGGCAGCACTGTCGCCCAGGATGACACGCTGGGCCATCTTCCTCGCAGCATACTCCTATCGCCTGGTACATCGACCAGGGGCGAACATGGGCAACGCGGACGCACTCAGCCGATGCCCACTACCTGACAGCCTAGAAGACCCCACACCCGGCATCCCCATCCTGCTGATAGACGTTTTGGACTCTGGGCCCATAACATCAGCCGAGGTTGCAAGAGCCTCAACCAAGGACCACGTGATCCGGACAGTCGCAAGTTGGGTCATGAGGGGGTGGCCGGAAAAGATTGGGAGCGGGGAATTTAAACCGTTCGCGGGAAAACGAGACGAGTTGACAATGCAAGGGGGTTGTTTACTATGGGGCGATCGGGTTGTTATTCCCTCACGCTTAAGGGAAAAAGTTTTAACGTTGTTGCATGAGGGGCACCCTGGGATTGTGAGAATGAAGGGGCTAGCCAGGAGCTACGCCTGGTGGCCCAGCATGGATGCAGACATTACAGAGTGGGTGGGGAGATGCCAGCCCTGCCAAGAGTCCAGATCAGACCCGCCAATGGCACCCGTGAGGGAGTGGGAAAGGCCCCAGGGACCCTGGTCCAGAGTACATATTGACTTTGCAGGCCCATTCCATGGACAGACCTTCATGGTCGTCGTAGACGCATTCTCCAAATGGCTGGAGATCAAGCTAATGAAGGCCACTACCACCGACGCAACCATCAGAGAGCTAAGACAGTTATTCGCCACACATGGGTTACCGGACATCCTAGTGTCAGATAATGGGCCACAGTTCACCGCAACACAGTTCGAGGGGTACTTAGCGGGACTGGGGGTCAGACATGTCCTTTCTGCCCCGTTTCACCCGGCTAGTAACGGACAGGCGGAGAGATTTGTGAGGTCAGCAAAGGAGGCCCTTTCACGCTTAAGCCCCGGAGACTGGCAGGAAAGGGTAGACAAATTCTTAATAGCCCAGCACTCCACACCCTGTACAGCCACAGGCCGAAGTCCGGCTGAACTACTAATGGGGCGGAAACTCCGGGGAATACTAGACAGACTCAACCCCAACTACTCCCCAGAGGTCTTCAAGTGGGGGGAGAGGAAACTTAGAGAGTTCACCATAGGAACACCGGTACACGCTAGAAACTATGGACAGGGCCCACTCTGGGAGGCCGGAACAATCACAGAAATCACAGGCCCCAAGTCATACAGGGTAGACATGGGGGACGGGAGAGTTTGGCGCAGGCACATTGACCAATTAAGAAAAAGAGTAACCACAGACACCGAAGATACATTAGACGACCCCATCTCCGACCACGACTACCAACCAGAAGCACAAACCACTAGCCCGAGTAGAGCGGAGGACTTAGCTGAGGACTCTGGCATCCAGCGCCGCCCCGTCGAGGTAGTCCCAACAGCCGGAGAAGTCGCCGCCCACGAGGAGGTCCCGGAGGCCTCATTGGCGGAGCAGGGAGAAACAGAAAGTCCCTCCGACCTGCTCAATGCCGCCCCTCCGACTGAACTGCGCAGGTCAGCTAGGACTCGCACACGCCCTAGTCACCTGAGAGACTATATATGCAAATAACACCCCAAGTGATTTCTGGGAGGGGAGGAGTGTTATGTAAATAGGTTTGTTTGGCGGGAAGTTCGAATTAACTGACCCTCAGCTGATTGGCTGACCACCACAGCTGCAAGGTATATAAAGGGAGCTGGCTCCCCAGGTCAGTTGCTGGAGTCTCACCCTATAATAAAGAGCTGTTGTCACTTACTACTCTGGCTTGCTGCGTCCTCATTCACCCAACTTAACAAATACCATAAACCATGATTTATAATCCATAATAGCTACATCTACACAATATTCTCAGCCAAAACCAACCACACTATATTTTCATTAGCATGTTATAGATACGATGGTGACAGAGATATACTAATGTCACCATGAAATGAAACTTTTCCCTCAACAGTCTCCAAAGTTTGACTGCCATCAGTTTGTTTCAATAAGTTAGTGCAATGTGTGGCAATGTCTTTTGGAAGAAAATTTAAAGATTTTTTTATGTGGTTGTTAGAATTTTCTTTGTCTGTTAGCCATGTGAAATAGTCCAGGCAAAAAGCATGATCAGGAGTACCAGCTTTATCTTTATTGTAAAGTTACATTAACAGAATCTTATAAGACTGAAAAACTTTTTCTCCCCTCCCCCATCTCATTTTATTCTCTGGAAAATTAAGGAAGGTCCCTCCTGAAATATTTACTCTGCCACCCTCCTTCTCTGGGTTGAGACATCTTTTATACGCTAGACCAGGGGGTGGCAAACTCGATTTCATTGAGGACCACATCAGGGTTGTGTTTGACATCAGGGGGCTGAGTGGGCGTGGCCAGAGTGAGCATGGCCAGCTCCTGCAGTTCTGCAGCCCTTTTCCAGCCCGGAATGGCTAAGTGTGGCCCTCAGAAGCTCCATTTTCACTGGCAGAAGCACCGCAGGCCAGTCCTTCACTGTTTCCAGGGCTGTCCTGTTGGCCAGATCAAAGCACCCCATGGGCCGGATCCAGCCCATGGGCCTTGAGTTTGACATCCCTGTGCTAGACATCTTTTATCTCCTACTATTAAAGTATCTCCTTGCTGTCATCAAATGGCCATACAGATATTTGCCTTACTGATTATTAAGGATCAGATTCCCATCCAGGTTCAAGTGATCCACTTAGAATAAGCTCTTGCTGATCACTGCCAGGGAGGATACTTTAATAATTTTTAAATTCAAAATTACAATCAGTATGTCATGATACAATATCATTCTTGCTTCTATTATTAAACTAAATCTCTGTAGGCTTTTTAAAAACACCATTTCAATTTTTTGAATTTTTTTTCTCTCCCAGTTTTCTAACAGATATGCCTAAAATTTTAGAAATAACTAAAAAACATAAAGAAGTGATTGAATACTGCCATGCTGCTATTGAAAAAGCAGCATGGCAGCATTATTGTTAAAATGTACATCTTCACATGGGTTGAATAGTTCTGCAGCTGTGATGCAGTGCATATTATATAGATCCTCCTTTCTTAAATTCAAAATTATAAGATGTCCCTTCTCCATCATTTGCAGATGTAAGCATTGTTATATAACTGACTGAATAAGCTTTCTCTTTTCTTGCTCTGCTACAAATAAATTTAATCATTTTTGCAGGCCAATCTTTCTGCTATCCAGTTTCTTCTTCCAAAATGTCCCCTTTTCTGTCTCCTTTTCTCTCTTTTTGTACTGTTACCTTTCTGCCTGAAGAATTTGGGAATTGTACTTCAATACAACAGGACAGAAGTAGATTGGAAAAGATTCCTGAGGAAAATATGGTTCAGACCATACACATTTGAGCATCTTGAACGTAATCCACACAGATAGAATTATACATTTTACATGGAGATAATTGTAATACACAGGGGTGAAATCTAAAAAATTTTCCTACCGGTTCTGTGGGCATGGCTTAATTGGTGGTCAGGTGACTTGGTGGTCAGGTAACTAAGTGGGCATGGCCAATAATAATAAATAATAAAAATAATAAACAAAATACACAAAACAATGAGAGGTACCAAAAACCAACTTTCACACTTTATACACCACAACACAACACAACACAACTGACTCACACACAATGTAAAAGCAGCTGCACTTGACCCAAAATAGCTCCTGCAACAAGCAGGAAGCTCACACAGCCACAAAAAGCTCAAAAATCAAGTTTCACACTTTTTCCACACAAAATGCCACATACAGCTTTGTGAGATTTTTTATGTTTGTGTAGTTAGAGTGAAACACTACAGAAACACACCAAATCTCAGAAAGCTGCACAAATATTTTATTTTATTATTTGATTTGATTTATATTTTTAGATAAAAGCAGCTACATTTAAAACTTCCTTAACTTTAAATTGCTGTCTAAAAAAAAATAAAACTCCTAAAAAAACCCAATTAACTATTTATTTTAAAGCTCCCCCCGACCCCCCCAAAAAACAACCCCAGTTACTTACACAATTGAAGGCACAAGGCAGGCAGATTCAGTTGCTCACCGATGAGATTGATTGCAGGCAGGCAGATTCAATTGCTAGCTGATGCAATTGATTGCAGGGATTGCAGCAGGCAAAGCAAGGCAGGAAAAGCGAGTGAGCTGGAAAGAAGTGGCAAGCGGCCAAGTGGGCGACCAGGCGATTGGGTGGGCATGGGTGGGGGGGGCAGGGATTTTTGCTACTGGTTCTCCGAACCACCCGCCACCATTGCTACCGGATCGGCCGATCCAGTTCGAAACAGGGAGCATTTCATCCCTGGTAATACAGAAGTGAAAGTCACATTGATCCATTTTTGATGTTGCAAGAATGATGTAGTCCCTCTGGTAGGTATTCAACTTCATAGCATGAAGTAGGCAGGAAAAAGAGCTTTTATTAGTACAGTTGTATATACAAAATCCCCCTTGTGCAAAGGTTTGGGCTACACACAGAGATACATAAAAGGAAGGGTGACTGTTCTGCCCTAGCTATAGACCCCAAAGAACGCAGCACACACAAAATCTGTACAAACCTTAGTTTACTAAATTAAATCAGTCTTTTTCAAATAAACGCTGTTAATTAACTTTCTTAACAGTCTACAAGAATCCAAAGAATAAATAATCATAATCTTACTATGGTTGGCAGAAAACTCAGAAGCAATTTGCAGAGAACTAAGATCAGGACGCGAAGGAAAGTGAACGAAGTTGTTCCCTGCAAATTGCCTCAGTCATCGTCCTTCCTTAAATAGGCTAAGGGAGTGGCCAATTAGCCCCAAGCCTTACTCTCGAGGAGACCTCCTCCTGAGGAACCACTCCTGCCTTTTGGCAGCTCTGCGCGCATGTGCATCGAAAAGAGGCTCCTCCTCTTCTTCCTCTTCACTTATGGGAGCTTCTGGAGGTTCTGAAGGCCCTGGCTGAATCCTCGCCTCTGCCACCAGATCTTCTCCAGCCTCCTCATTGTCTGACTCAAGTGCCAGCTGCACCACACCAGCCTCCTTGCTGTTGGAATCAGCTACAAGCTGCACGGGCCACAGCAGGTGACATTAGATGTACACCTATGAGGCCAAGTCCCAGTCACCACACAGTGAGATTCACACAAGCCCAGTTGTTTATTTGCTTACATCTAATAGACAGGATCTTGCCAGACTAAAGCTATAACTTTCTACTCTAACAAATATATCTTGGAAGATTCTACAGCTATCCTGAACCTATTTCTCCTCCCATCATCCAATTCAGGCTTGTGTGGTCTCTTGTCTGGGTCCCCTCTTTGGAATGTCCTGCCTCCTCCCTTTGAAGCTGTGTGTTACCGCTGACTTTCCTCCTCCTCCTCCTCCTCCTCCTCCTCCTCCTCCTCCTCCTCCTCCTCCTCCTTCTGTTGCACATTCCATCACCCCACCTTTGGAAATCGTTGTACATCCTTCAATAAAACTAATCTCTGAAAAAGGTTCACATTATGCTTTTTCTTTTATTGTCATCCAAAGGAAACAGTATGAATCCTGATTTTGAAAGCTTTATGTATATTTAGTTACTGTTGACTTCCACCTTTTGGCACTTACTGTGCACTATGGGCAGTAAATGTAGACGTAATTAACAGTTTTATCTCAGTGTTACTCTGCATGCCACTGTATAACATGCCTCCTATTGACAGACTAATATTCTCAGAGCTTTCATCACTTTTCTTCTCGCCTTGATTCAACTAACTTTCTCTTCTGATTCTGACCTATGCAGTTCAAATATTTATCTGACACACACACTCTCTCTTCATAATGAAAGACAGCACATTTCAGCCTCTGAGTTGTAGGTAGACTGAAATAACTTAGCCTTTCCTATCACCATGTTATTTCCTCAATAAAGCTTATCATTTTTTTCTCACACACAAGAATCAATCGCAAGAATATTGGTTTTTTTTTAAATTATATACCCAAAAGAAGTATTTCCCTCTCCACACATTATAAAACAGTGATCCTAGGAACAAAGCTGAGGGAGCCATATCTCTTACTCAAACCATGGCTTTCCACACCTTTTCTTTCACAACTGAGGAAGTTTAACCATAAATTAATTTGAGTAAGAGATATGGATATTTCCTGGATAATAGATCTTTGAAAGAAATGTCACTTTTTAAAGAGAAGGCTGTATGTTTGGAGAATAATGACAGCCGTCATCAGTTGCCATTCAGAAGCAATGGGTGGGAGGGGAGGCAGGAGGAAAGAAAGAAAGATCCAACCTGTCTGTATGTGTGCGTGCATGTGTGTGTGTGTGTGTGTATATGTGTGTGTGTGAGAGAGAGAGCCAGCCCTGATATAACTCTCTGAGATTGGATGGATCTCTCTCTCTCTCCCTCTCCTCTCCCCTCTCTCTTTCCCTCTCTCCCTCCCTGCTTTATGCAGGCTTAGAAAGTCTGCCAGGCTGAGGGAAAGTGCATGTGCTATGGTATGCTGCGGATGGCCCTTGCTCGCCCAATTGCCTGGCTTCCCTCCTCCTGCTCGGTCCTTGCTCATTCGCTTGCGCTCTCCCTCCCCAGTCTAGCTTGATGCAGGCGGCAGCTCACAATTGCCCTTTCCAAGCTGTCGGTGAAGCTGGTCCCTGGTGAGGGCTGGCTTTTTGCCTAAGTTTGTCTGACTATTGAGGGGGGAATGGATGGGGGCCTGGGGAGGAAGCCGATTTATATCCATTATATGGTTATAATGCCATATTTGTATTTAAATTAAGTTGTATCAGTTCTCTTCCTATACCACTCTTCTGTTTCTACACAAACATGCATATCATGTGCATGAATAGATTTAAGTATGTGTATTATGGCTGTGAAAACTTTCAAATGATTTGGAAGAAATATTGCAATCCTGCATGAGTGCAACACTTCTTGGATGTTCATTAGTAACAATGAAGGAGCTTCCACACATGCTTGAAAAAAGAGTGTCCTCATTTTAAGAATCAATTTGCTTTAATGAATAGCAAAAATTTATCCAGGTCTCATATATTTCTGAAATAGTTTCGAAACATACATAACCTTAAAGTATGACTGTGTGCTAGCAAGTAGAAAATTTGTGCAAATCTATTTGTGTTTTTCATGCATTTGTTCATTTTGGTTATTTGTGTGTTTGTTGACTGATTGATTGATTGATTGATTGAGGTGTGCTTTTGAATCATTGCTGATTCCTAGTAACTGCCTGGAAATCCCTGCAGGATATTTGGAGGGCAAGATTTCAAAGTGCCCTTGCCTACTTCCTGGGCTGAGAGAAAATGATTGGCTGAACATCATCCAAAGCACCTGGCTATTCTCCAAAGCACCTGAGGGCAGGACAAGAAGCAATGGGTGGAAACTAATCAAGGAGAGAAGCAACTTAGAGCTAAGGAGAAATTTCCTAACAGAACAATCAGTGGAACAATTTGCCTCCAGAAGTTGTGAATGCTCAAACCCTGGAAGTTTTTAAGAAGATGTTGGATAACATTTGTCTGAAGTGGTGTAGGGTTGCCTGCCTAAACCTTACTAAAAGACCTCCAAGGTCCCTCCAACTCTATTATTCTATTCTGAAATCCAGCCCGCTTTGTGCTTAAGGCAGGACCAGAACTCATGGCCTCTCAGTTTCTAGCCTGGTATCTTACCCGTTACACCAAACTGCCTCTTCTTTTTGGCAACAGATCAGCAAAAACCCTATGGGTAAAATTTCTTATTTCAATCTTGAAGGTTTTTTGCCCCCTTTGTTTATCTTTTAATAAATAATATTTATTAAATTTAATGAATTGCACACATAAGCTAAGGATATTCAGAAATTTCACTGTTACAATGGTGCGCTCAGCAGAAGGTCTTACGCATCACCTACAGGATGAGGCTGCCCCAAAAGATTAGCAATGGAGTGACCAAGTTGATTTTGGCTCATTGCAGAGTGGGAGGAGATATAAGATGTGCAAATGACAGTAGCAGTTGGTTGAGAAAAATAACTGACCCAGGAAGTGTAGGATACTTTACAGTGGAGGTTTGCCAGAATCAATTTATCCATCTAATGAATGAGCATGAATGCTTCATTGGATTATGTGTTTAAAGCTTTACATCAGATGCTCTGCAAAAACCAACCTTCCTCTGTCTGCTTGTATAAACCCAGATGAAAAACTCAGTGTCAGCAGTAAGGCCACTGCCTCTGTCCACTTTCTGTCAGTGCCATGACATCAAGCTATTGTTCAGCTGCTGAAGAAAGATGAGGCTCCATTGTCAGTGCCTGCTGTGGGCAGTGATGAGCAACCCCTCAAATCACCCTTCCCAGCTGGGTCATTATCAAATAAAAGAGAGATTACTGGAACAGCAGCAGACAATGGTTTGAGCTCTGGCAAAGATGGTTTCTGGCAGGGTTTAAATCTCAAATGAACATATTTTTTGTGCTTCCTTATTTGTTCTGGATGTCTGGGAACATTGCCTTTGTGTTCTCAGTGGGACTATAGAAAAATCTACTTTTAAAGCCTTCATGCCTTCCCTTATATGGGGTATCCAAAAGAGCATCACTGGTAGAAAAAAGCCTCTTTTCGTCGTCTTTGAAATTTCTTCCTTCTGTCTCCTCAGCTCATCACTATGAACTCTTTGTCCTTTGAGGACACAAACAATGATGTATTTTTCCCCTGTGGAAAAAAATATTTCCCATTCCCCCTGAGTGCTATTTTTTCAAATGTTTCGTTATTTGTTTAAATAACTAATTAAAAAAACAACTGGGCCTGGTGGCCAGCGGACTGATAGCATTGTGATTAACACCAGCTGTCTGCAATTACTGTAAGTTTGAATCTCACCAGGCTCAAGGTTGACTCAGCCTTCCATCCTTTCTAAGGTAGGTAAATTGAGGACCCAGTTGTGGGGGCAATAAGCTGACTTTGTATAAATATACAAAAGTATGAAGGCTATTGCTTAACGCATTGTAAGCCTCCCTGAGTCTCCGGAGAAGGGCAGCATATAAATCAAATTAAAAAAAAAACTGTATAAACTATCAAATGGTGTATGCGGAGGGAGGCAGAGGGGTGACATTGTGATAGAAATATTATTTTATACACAAGTATGTAAAGTAACATGGCTGGTGTCACATATCATAGTTCATGTTTTGTCATTTGATGTACAGATGGATAGATAATGTTCTAATCATGGGAAGAATAAAAATGAATAAAATAAAGAAAAGGGTAATTCAGAAGCGCTCAGTATTTGCCATGGACTATTAGTAATATAATACTATTTTTTTTTCGAAACATAGGATGTATTACTAATGTTTGATGCTGCTGTTCTGAATTCACTAAATGTGTTTGTTTGTTTAGTATACAGCAAAAATGTTAAAAAGCACATCACAATTATATTGTCAATTAGCAAATATGAAACTATTTAATCTACAAATTCAAGGTAGACTATTTATGTGGTCAATACATTATGGATTTGCATACATAAAATCTCTAGGTTTCCCTGATATGTTCTCAGAGGGCACTTTTCTACAATATGTTGCACTGTCTGCTTTGGATTTACAGATTACTAAATCTGTAAACGAAATGCTTAAGAAACTATCTTATCCCATATAAATCTCACCAGCATTACTCTGGTGTTTCAAACCAAAGACATGTTGTACTTAGGCCTATCAGATCTCTAACTTTTTATTGTCATGTAGTCATCCTTTAGATCTTTTCAGGCCAGACACTACCTGGTGCTACTAACTGAGAGATTAGTTATACTTTGGTTTCCCTTTAAATGGGAGTTTCAGTGACTGCAAAGAGTCACTAGTCTGTGGATTAAGCATGTGTTCTCCTGCTGCAAGTATTTCAGTCGCCATTGGTCCATTTGGGGAGAATAATTCAAAATTCTGGAAATGGCTTTGGATTTGAAATCCAAGCACCATGTAATGGGGTGAGCTCCCATTCTCGTCCCAGCTTCTGCCTATCTAACAGTTCGAAAGCATACAAATGCCATTAGATAAATCGGCACCACTTTGGTGGGAAGGTAATAGTGCTCCATGTTCTTTGGTGTATAGTCATGCTGGCACATGACCACAGAATTCTTCGAACAACACTGGCTCCCTCAGCTAAGAAACAGAGATGAGCACTGCACCCTAGAATTTGGGCAGGGGAAACCTTTACCTTTGAGCTTTCTTCTAATAGTGTTAGGCTTAAAGGCAGGAAAATAAAGCCATTAGTTCAATCAAAGAGTGGTTTACCAATTATTCTCCTATTGTTTTAGACTCTTATTCCCATATTCCCTTTTGGACTATTATTGCCATATTCTCTTGCCACTTATTATACCAATTTGGACTACCGGAAGCTGAAGGTTGTGTGTTCCTAACTTAAATATATTAACATGCCCCTTTTCTGGGAGACATAATTTCTTCCAATTCCAGGACTTTCTTTTTGAATGTAGAGATGTGCAATATATGATATGTAATATGCCATACAAATAAACAAATAATTCATTGCTACACAAAATATTTCAAGCAGAAGAAAAATGTTTACGGGACATAAAACCATATGGGAATCTCGCAGCTGATGTCACAATGATGTAGATAAAGACCTCTGTAGCATTCTGTCATATTGTTTGGTTTGTGCTTAGTACTATATATGACCCAGACAACTGTAATCCATCATGGATTTCTCATCCCCTCTTTTTAAAAATTCTGTCGATGTTACTTTATAATGCAATTTCTATTTGGTAGTTTCATTGTTGATTATAAAATGATTTTAGACTCATAATTGTGAGAAGTTATGTACAAATATTATTTTACGATCAACAAGAACTATTTCTTGATGTATGTCTTCCAAACTTGGCAACTTTAAATTGTGTGCTTCACCCAGGAGGGCTGGGGAATTCTGGGAGTTGAAATCCACACAGTTTAAAGCTGCCAAGTTTGAAAAACACTGGCTTAGTGGGAGTTGGAAAATAAACTAGGTCACTTACAGATATATATATATATATATATATATATATATATATATATATATATATATATATATATCTTTGGTTATTCGGGTTTTCTCCTACGTAAAATTGGAAATGTCTTGGCGATGTTTCGATGAAGTCTCATTCGTCATCTTCAGGCTGGTGTTTTCGGCTTCTTGCTTCTAGGAGCAATGTTCTAGAAGCACATTGTGCTTCATTGTGCTACATACAAACACCTGCGAAAACCTCAGAAAACACACACACACACACACACACACATATAATTCTGTCTAGGTTTCAAATTGAGCACATCAAAGAATTAAAAATATGCAAACAAAATTCATGTCTCTCTCCCCAACATCATTGAATAGCAATGTCTGCTGGGGGAATGTAAACTCATTTTACCTCAATATGCTGTATATGCAGAAATCAGTTGGGATCCTAATAAAAACAGTTTCCTGTTACTTGCAGGTTCCCCCCATATTGTTCTTACCCATCATTCCTGCAAAAGCTTTATATTATTTTATATCAAGCATGTGAAGATATTTTGAAATTTTCTTGTAGGAATTCAGGGAGGACGCGGCAGCTTTGTCTTCAGAAAAATATTTTTCCCTTGAATACTACAGGAAGTCTTGTCACACATTATTCCCTCCCTCCTTCTCTCCTTCTTCCTTTTCCTCCTAAATATACCCTATCAAATTTTCATTAAATGCGAAGTTCCATTCAGCTCCTGATGTCAGATCCTAAAAACCTCTCATATTACCAGTTCACACTGATTTAAAGGTTTATTGCATTAAGCAGAGCCATTTCCTCCATGGGAGATTTGCTACTCAGAGATACAGACAGTATCAAAGCTCCATATTACATTTTCTTCCTTCCCTCCTGCAAGCTGATCACTGTATAATTCAAAGACCGAGCAACCTGCATTCAAAGATGGAATATGTGTATATATGTAGGCTTTTTGTTCCTCCCCTCCCCCATTGGTCCAAGAAAGCACCAGGTAATAGTTCAGGAAACAAAAGAAATGTTGCCACAATTTATTCTAATGCATGAAGTAGAAAATAGGCTTTTAGTAAGAGCTCTTGAACTATAGTAATAATAGACATTCTGAGACTATTACATTGTTTCTTCCATTTCATAGGCGAAAGTAGAATAATGAACACCTAGAGGTAACATTCAATTACACATGTACCAGAAAATCAAGTTCCTGGAATGATGGACTTGTTGAATGAATGTTATTTTAAACATGAGCGTCGAAGTGGCCATTTCTCACTGTAATTGAAAAACAAAATGAAGCCACTTCCCTGAACAACTAGGGATCCAAGAACAATAATGGTCCCCTAAAGCAAAATGTGGATTCCTGAATTTTTATAACAAAGGTGCTCCATCTTTTCTGTTACATTTATGAGCTGGTGCTATTGATTGCTTTGTGAACATCTTGACATAAATCAAACAAGGGCTGAAATATTATACCTCCTGAATGTTGCTAATACCTGAAAAGCTGTCACAAAAATTGGATTTGTCCCTGAATTTCAATGACTTTATATTTATATCCAATCTTGAACTGTACTTTTTATCAATATATTCTAGGACATTTTCATCTATAATATGTAGCTGAATGTATTATTATAGATCAGTTTATTCTAAAGTCCTTAGTTTAGTTATTTCAAGAATAACCAAACCGCTTTTTCTTAAATTGAACTGGGAAAAATGAGCAAGTCTCTGTACAGGAATTCAATATTAAAGCATCTTGGGGCTAAGCCATGATGCTTATTTTTGGCTTAACAATTGTGTAAACATTGGTCCTATAGCTTAGAAATCATAATCTCTTACTAAGTGTGTGTTTTATGAATACAGCTGATGTTTATTCATTGTTTGCTTAGTAACTGAACTGTGAAGTGCCACCAGTAAAATAGCAACAGCATCTGATTTCTATCCAGTAAAAGAAAAAAAAACTTTTATTAATTTGGATATATGAACAGAATGTTATTCATGCCAGTTTCAATTAATAAATAGATAGGTTAGATAGAAGATAGATAGATAGATAGGTTAGATAGAAGATAGATAGATAGATAGATAGATAGATAGATAGATAGATAGATAGATGATAGATGGATGGATAGATAGATAGATAGATAGATAGACAGACACAGACCGATAGACAGACAGACAGACCGATAGACAGACAGACAGACCCAGAAGCTCCTCAAAATGTTGACGTGCAGCCGATATCTAAATTGGAACACCACTATCATCCTCTCTATTACGAATCACAGTTGCTGATCTTTGGCATAAATTCACAGATAAACTAGTTACAATCAACCCTTGAGATTGGTTACCGACTCGAGGCTCAGTGGTGAAGTGCCATCAGATAGTATGTCAACAGAACCCTCATAACAATCCCTACGACCACCATTAACTCAAACCAATGAACTGGTATCTGCTACACTTGGCTACATGATCACGAAGAACAGCAATATATATCGTCCATGAAAAATGAAGTAAGAAGCCAAGATCAAAGCAGCTCTGACTCTATCCGATGCCCCAGAGACAGCTAAACAAAGACTTACAGCCCTGGCTACCAGGCTAAGGAGATACTCTAGAGAATCAGAGGCCAAGAAGGTCTCCAAAGAATCATCCAAGGTATACTTCCAACTGTTTGCGACAACACACTAACTGGTACTCGTCCAGGGTGGCTAGTTATTCTCTTACTAATTCTTTGTCTATTTTGACTTGTGTACATGTTATATCTCATCAAAACCATTGTCCTGAACAAAACCCAGAGCATCTAGGAGTACATCAATATGATGGCACTGAAAGGTAAAGTGCTGAGACAATGCCTGAGGCAGCAGTATACATGGGAGGAAAATCAAGCAGAGAAAGTGCTATGGCAAGACAAGACCCTGCATGGGATACACCACTAACATATACTGTATCTGAGGTGGCAGACTTTGGAAAATTCTACCAGTGGCTGGAAAGGGCTGGACTAAAATTGCCACATTAGATAGGATCCAAGGTGCAGACTGCAGAAAGGCCTCAGAGACAGTCCAACACATAGTGGTAGAGGGTGTAAGATACAGGTAGGAAAAAGCACACCCTGAATGGCACGCCTAAGTAAATGGCATTATGTACAGAAACATTTGCACAGTGTATGGGCTAAACCTTCCCAAGTTCAGATGGGAAATTTTACAGAAGGTCATGGGGAATAACGGGTCTACAATCTTATGGGGCTTCTGGATCCAGACAGGTACTGACCAATTAACCAGACATTGTGGTAGTAGACAAGAACCAGAAAATAGCAGTGGTGTTAGGGGTAAGAGTGGCAAGTGGCACCAACATTAGTAAGAAGGAATATGAAAAGCTGAAAAAAACTAGGGCCTATAGGAGGAACTAAACTAGAGAGGATGTTAGAAAGACAACCAGAAATACAAGAAGAGACATGGAATACAAAAGATTTTAAAGATTTAAAGACACAACTTAAACCCAGAAGAGAAATGTTTACAATTTTCTACATGAAACAGGAAAAAAATGAAGTTATGATATATGGGTTTGATGATTAGAAAAAAATAGTAGATAACAGAAAAAATTAAATCTTAGAATAAGAGATCAGTTTAAACTTATATTCATATCCTTTGTAAAAGACAGTCAGAAGTCAATTCTTTGTATTTGTTTTTCTTTTCTTTTTCTGCACTTTTGATTTGGCTTTCTCTTTTATTTTTTTTCTTATATATATATTATACTTTATTATTATTATTATATAATTAAGTAGTTTTAAAAATATAAAGTTCTCTTTTAAAAAGGAAAAAATGGACAATTTTTGATAAGGATGCAAAATAGCTTGATAAAAGATAGATGGATGTGTCATTTCATTTTTTTAATCCTGCTAAGTGGTCATTAATCTTACTTTTCTGTACTCTTCAGTTGGAAAATGTACAAATGTTGATTAGCTAAAACTCTATTTCCTAACTAAGCTAAATGTTTATCTTGAAATTAATTTCTACCAGTGTGAGTTTATATCCATAATCCGATGGCAAAGATAGCAGGATTTACAGAGAAATTTATTTTGGAGGGATTTCAAAATCCACGTTAACAGTTGCCCAATATTTTCTCCAAGTATAGCTATTGTAATTATGCCTCCAAGCCTTCCAGTTAAGGTAGTTTTAGCTTTATATTCTGAAAATTTAATTCAAGTTGAATCTTCTCCTAAACTGAAAAACCACCAACAGTGCTGTGTTTTACTATTAACATCTTTTCCCTTGCTATTGTTTTCAGTAACACTTGTTTATCTGAATGTGCAACCCGAAAACTCAGTGCTAGTTCCTTCAATGAGAACACTTTGGACATGCCAGCAACCAAAAATAATTACCTTTCCAGATCTGGCATTCTATAAACCATATATATATATATATATATATATATATATATATATATATATATATGTATGTATGTATGTATGTATGTATGTATGTATGTGTATGTGTATATGTATATGTATATGTATATATATATATATATATATATATATATATATATATATATATATATATATATATGTTTTCTCAGGTTTTCGCGGGTGTTTGTATGTAGGTCTTTGGTTATTCGGGTCTTCTCCCACGTAAAATTGGAATGAGACTTCGTCGAAACGTCACCAAGACACTTCCAATTTTACGTGGGAGAAGACCCGAATAACCAAAGACCTACATATGTATGTATATATATATATATATATATATATATATATATATATATATATATATCAGGGAGTTGAAGAGACTGAACTAAGATAAGCTGTTAACTTAGCCAAAATATATATTATATATTTTTGAATTATGGATTTTTAAAAATAAATACACCCAGTACTGTTACTTTGCTTTGATTTTTTTTCTAGCCCTAGAACACATGAAGGATTTTTACCCCTGAAACGGAAGTTTGATGAGAGGAATATTTGAAAAAGAAAATCTTTTTAGATTTTTATGCATGTAACTATAAACTGTAAATTTACTGTGGACTCATCAGTCAGTGATCTGCAGGTTTTATGACTGTGTGGGTGGTCTGCTGGCCACTGGGAATGAAACTTTTTTCTCTTGACATCAAAAAGCTCTGTGCACCCTCTTCTTCAGAAAGACCCTGCTCGACCCAATTGAAATATTGGGTGAAGGATTTTTTTCCATGTTCTATTACAGGTTTCACATGAAGGATGCATTTTCTTGCCCTCAGCAAATGAAATTACTAATTTAGGAATAGTTATTTATTAGTATTTTAAAGTAATAAATATGTTCTCCATGTAGTCAGTTATCCAATTGACAAAATAATCAGAAATGCAAAAAATGCTGCACAAGTTGACTTGCGAATGCCTAGATTATCCAAAGCTATACTTAAGGTGCATTTTGGTTAGTGCTTCTCAATTGCAGAACCTTTGAGATGTGTGGGCTTCAATTCCCAGAATTCCTCAGTCAACCACACATCATAAAGAGTGTCAAGCCTGAATTTGATTGGGGTGTGGCATTGTTTGTATCTCTGAGTATTCTGACATGAATTCACTTTGACACAGTTTGAAGCTGAAGGAGGATAGAGCCTTCAGTAAAAATATCATTCCTAGCCAATGAGTCAAACACATTCCAACAGCTGGTTGACCAGAGGAGGAGGAGAGAAGTCGCCAAGCAACCAGCTCCCATCTTGGTTGGACAATGTGACAGTTTGAGAAACTGAAACTTATATTGGGGTGAAAAGCCCAGGAACTTCAGTACTGGCTTTTTACCAGTTAGTGCCAAGATGGTGTATCTAAATAAATTTGTTCTTTGAGAAAACGGAATGTCTCGGAGTTCAATTTGTGGTGGATGAATTACTTGGAACCTGACAAAGAGACTGAGAAACACTGATTTATATCAGCCAATGTATTGAGACTTAGTAGTAAGTCTATATATAATACAAAGCTATGGTTACCACAACCATTGTAAGAATAACAGAATAACAAATATAAGAATAAGAGAATTGGAAAGGATCTTGGAGGTCTACTCAAGTGGGAAGCTATACCATTTAGTGACCATTTAAAGTCGCTCAGATTCGGGATGGCTTGGACTCCGATTGGATGAGTCCAGGAGAGGAGACAAGGGCAGGTCTTGAGAATATTATCTGGGAGGAGTTTGATCCTGTGGCTCCTGAGGATGTGGACAGGGTTCTGGGCAGGATTAGTGCCGCCACATGTTTATTGGACCCGTGTCCCTCCTGGTTGGTACTGGCCTCCCAGGAGGTTACACGAGGCTGGCTCCACGGGATTATAACTGCTTCTCTGAGTGAGGGTGCCTTTCCCACCGCCTTGAAAGAGGTGGTGGTGAGGCCCCTCCTCAAGAAGCCTTTCCTGGACCCGGCTGAATTAGCTAACTACCGTCCGGTCTCCAACCTTCGTTTTGTGGCGAAGGTTGTTGAGAGTGTGGTGGCACAACTGCCCAGGCACCTGGATGAAGCTATCTATCTAGACCCGTGCCAGTCAGGCTTCAGGCAGGGACACAGCACAGAAACAGCATTGGTCGCGTTGGTGGATGATCTCTGGAGGGCTCGGGACAGGGGTTGCTCCTCTGTCCTAATCCTATTAGATCTCTCAGCGGCTTTTGATACCATCGACCATGCAGTGGTTGAGAGGGTTAGGAATAGGGGGCACCATTCTGCGGTAGTTCTCCTTCTTCCTCTCCGACCGCTCGCAGTTCGTGTTGGCAGGGGGGCAGAGATCGACCTCGAGGCGTCTCGCATGGGGAGTGTCACAAAGGTCGATCCTCTTGCCCCTTCTGTTCAACATTTATGTGAAGCCACTGGGTGAGATCATCCGTGGTTTTGGGGTGAAGTGTCATCTGTACGCTGATGATACTCAGCTGTACATCTCCACCCCAGACCACCCCAACGATGCCCTTGATGTGATGTCTCACTGCCTGGAGGCCGTGCGGGTCTCAATGGGGAGGAACAGGCTCAGACTCAACCTGCCCAAGACCGAGTGGCTGTGGCTGCCAGCATCCCGATATAGTCAGCAGGTGCCATCGCTGACTATTGGGGGTGAATCTTTGCCCCCCACAGAGAGGGCTCGCAATCTGGGTGTCCTCCTGGACGCACGGCTGTCTTTAGAAGAGCATATGAGAGCCGTGGCCAGGGGGGCCTTTTATCAGGTTCGCCTGATCCGCCAGTTGCAGCCCTTTCTGGACCGGGACGCGTTGCACACGGTCACTCATGCCCTTGTCACCTCCCGGCTGGACTATTGTAATGCTCTCTACATGGGGCTCCCTTTGAAGAGCACTCGGTGGCTCCAACTGGTCCAGAATGCAGCCGCGCAGGTGGTTATGGGCGCAACTCATTGTGCCCGCATGACACCCTCCTGCGCAAGCTGCACTGGCTCCCAGTGGTCTTCCGGGTGCAATTCAAGGTGTTGGTTATGACCTTTAAAGCGCTCCATGGCATAGGACCCGGGTACCTTCGAGACCATCTTCTGCCACCAATAGCCTCCCACCGACCAGTCCGCTCCCACAGAGAGGGTCTCCTCAGGGTGCCATCAGCCAAGTTATGTCGGCTGGCGACACCCAGGGGGAGGGCCTTCTCTGTGGGAGCCCCAGCCCTGTGGAATGAACTGCCCCCGGAAATACGTAAGATCTCCGACCTCCGTGTGTTTCGTTGCGCATTGAAAACCCTGTTGTTCCGCCAGGCCGGGCTATCAACATAATAATTTTAAATTGGGGTATTTTAAATTTTTGGGGTTTTAAACCGGCCAAATCTATTTAATTATTTTAATTTTTAATCATTGATGTGTCTTGTGTTTTTAAATTGGCTGTACACCGCCCTGAGTCCGTCGGGAGAAGGGCGGTATAGAAATAAAATTATTATTATTATTATTATTATTATTATTATTATTATTATTATTATTATTATTATTATTATTATTATTTCAGACAAATGGTTGTCCAATCTCTTCTTAAAAATCTCCAGTGTTGGAGAATCCACAATTTCTGGAGGCAAGTCATTCCACTGATTAATTGTTCTAAATGTCAGGACATTTCTCCTTAGTTCTAGGAGGAATTATAAAGGCATTGTAAAGTAGTATTAACAGTTCACATCAGTTAATACATCAGTTAGACACTACCACACAACTGCAGTTTGCTATTTTTTCAACAAACCAGGAGAGCTGTTGTTTTGCTTTTTAAAACCAAAACAACACCAAAAAACTAATAAGATTTTATAAAACCACCAATGCAGTTTGGGTATACATTTCAGGCAGTCACGAACAGAGCCTTCTGTGACAGGAAAGACACATTCAGAGACCAGATGTGAAACACATACCACATATTCCTTACTGATAAATGAGACCATTCTATTTTGATCTCTCTCTGGCTAACCAACTTTACTGGATCAGCTGTTCTCTAAGAACAGCTTTTTTCAATCATCATTAATTTGTGTGCCTTAAGGACATTCTTGGTGTTTTGCTGTTCTTCATTTTTGCTGCTGCCGCTACTACTGCGGAAAGCGGGACCGGATCTTTGTTGATTTTATTATTTTGAATGTACTGTCAAGATGACTAATGCATAACCTATGAAATTACCTGAAAGTTTGTCTGATACCGTAGTTGTCCCTGCAGCAGAACAGCAGACTGTGAATCCAGATTCAAACTCCTAGAACTTTATCATATTCAGCCCTTTCTTCATTTTATTCACAGCAAATAGCTGTGTGATATGACAAAAGCTCAAATTTTTATAACAATATAAAAAATAAAGTATTTTCCCCCACTTCTCCTAAAAATTATTTGGCATAATTGATAGTTTCACATCAATGTTATATTACTTTAGTCATATTTTCTTTTCATTTCAACAACCAGTCTTGAACAAATGTGACCCATAAGAAAAATCTCATTTTTTAAATATTTTATCATTAAAATGAAAAACTTTGTTGTTACCAGCCTTATTCTTACTCAAAGTAGACCTTTTTTCCTTAATTCTTGATGCAAAAACAAGTTTCCCTTTCTTATATTGGCTTACATTTTTGCAGCTATTATTTTTTTAAAAGCCTTAAGAAATCTTATGACTGTATTATATAGATTACATAATCTAAGTGGTACTAATAGTAATTTCAGGCAAATTTCTGGACAATTGCTAGATTGCAGCAAACAGGATTTTCTGTATTTGTTTGTTGCTATTTAATGATCATCCAGATTGTAGCAGCCTAGAAATGACAAATAACTGTTTCTGTAGACTTATTAATATAGCAGTTTATGTACAACTAATGTAAATTTCTGGGAAAATGTATTTATCAATTTATCAATTCTATTGACTACCTCTCTGTCATGGCAATATGTATGGTAGGATTGTGAGGCTATTTTAATTTCTTATATTTTTTTATTGAGATTTGAGCCCATTACAAAATAGCCACATCCATCTAGATGACTCTGGGCATTTTGAAATGATCCCATGCTCAGATAAGTAATAGCAACACAAGTAGGAATATCTACAATATTGTGTACAATATCTACAAGTATTGTGTACTTGACACAAATAATGAAAACTATATGCCCTGGTACAGTACTTTATTTCAAAATTCCAAAATTCTTTGTAGCAGGGTCTTTGGCACACATAATACAGAAGAACAGGTGGGCATGCCAGGATGTAACCAACTGGCCACACATGATGAAAAGAGTTGCACAATGTTAATTAATCAAGAGAAAGCACCAGTTTGTTCTAAGATTTCAACAAGGATTTGTAGCCCAAACCTCTGATCATTATTTTTCAGAATGTCCCAGCCAACATTAAACAACATAAAATTGACTTCAGTTCATTCACTATACTAGTAATTATGATGATGGTAATAACAATAACAATAATAATCCTGCAGGAAGGTGAGGGATAATAAGGCTGATTTACAAACTAACTTGCAGTCTGACTATTTAAAATCCTAAACTTTACAGAGCCTCCGTATATTTGTATATTTTATTATATACTTTATTGGTCCTTTCATATAGTCAAAAGAAACTTTGGGCCAAAGTCAAAAGTGTGTGCATTCAGTTTTGTATCAAATAATCAAATTTACAGCAACAATAAAACTTCCAAGAGTTCCAAGGAGTGAAATTAAATGTTTAGGATCATATCTCATGCATAAAAGAATCCAAGTGGTTTGATTTCTTAGAAAGAGTTGAGTGAATGTTAGGTACTGAAACATATGTTGTTCCAACTGCTATTTTGAATTCATGGTTTATAGCTTGCTCACCATGGGGCGTAATATGCAGGCAAACTGGAGCAGTGCTCAAACTGAAGGGATAGGAATTCACCCTACAATTTCCTGACTGATTTTTTTTCTTTTTTTACCCCACTGTGCAAATTGCTTTTTTGGCAAAAAGGCACCTGTTTCCTACCATATTATCCTTCCAGCTTTAGAATGCAGCAACTGTTCATCTTAACAGTGATTATGGCATGGAGAACTGCTTGATTTTTTTTTAATGGAAGGAAACGTGTTCTTTAAGAAAATCACCAGCATCTCTCTTCAACTGTACTTTTGACTGTTACTGTCTACAACTGTGGAGTTATCACTAAGTAAGGTAAGGTAAGGTAGTCCTGATTAAAGAATAAGGTTCCTTGGTTGGAAAAGAAATCTATCTAGTCTAATGGATGTAGTAGAAAAATCCATCTATGAATTGCTTTTCAAAGCGAATATAAATGTACGTTAAGCCACCACATTTGGAAAGAAAGAAAAGGTTCTCGTCACATTTTTTGCTGAAATCCTATGAATACACATAACTGGATTCATACAGATCCTAGATAAAGAATATGACACTGGTCAAAATTTGCAGTCTTGTATTATATACTTAAGAAAATCAAATTATTTGGTGATATATATTTTGTTGCCATATTGCTTCTGCAATTTGTAACCCAGTCTGTTACAGACTTTATTCTTTCCATTATAATTCTAATGCCTTGAACTTCTGTCTTAAAACACTCTAAAATATTTTCTATGTGACTGTATTATGTTTTTCTCTTCCTTTATTATTTGGCTTCTTGCAAGGACAGCTGAATCATATTTTCTGCCTTATATATTCATAAGATAGATAAATTTAACTGCAGTTCTGTTTATATGTATAGTACAGTACATATAAGTACTACATAGCAATGGTCACCAATCAACTTAATTGCACATAACTGTTATTTTTATAACTTCGCTTAACATTTTTCAAGATATCTACGCAAGCAATTGTGTTAACACATAAGTATTATAGCTGTTCATAATTGTTTCTTATAATGAAGAACTGCATGGTTGACTACTTTCCTAAATTTTTACTTGGTGTTTGGAATATAAGCAACTGAGTAAAGAATATTTTAAAGAAAGTAAAATAAAATGTAAAAGTGAAGTATTTGCACTAACAAAATGCTCCCTGGCCTGGGCTTTTCATTCTTTTTTAACATCAGGCTTTTTTTAAAGAAAACTTTTATATGATCATATATTAAGCAGACAAAACTGCTTGAATAACTGTCTAAAATAATTGAATTCCAAAACTCATGGAAATAACTTTATTTTCTTGGCAATCCTTGAAGCATTTAGGAAACAGGATGAATACTAGCAGCTGGGTCTTTACACTTTTTCCTAAACTATTATTTGACTGAAACTGATGAGCAGCAGATGTTAGTGGATTCTTTATTTAAAGACAACAACTGTTTTGTTGCAATTTCTACTTAAGGTATTGCCTCAGTTGCTTTCTACAAGAACATTCGGGAAAATCCTAGGTATAAATTGGACCTGATATAAAATATTATAGGCTGGGCATCTTTTTCATGTAACAGTAGTCCTGCAACTACTACAATAGCATTGACTATTTCCTCATCCCATATATTCCATTTCTTCCCTTTCCCAGAAAGTTTTTCATTTTCATTTTTTTTTTTTCATTTTATTAAATTTGTATACCGCCCTACTCCCGAAGGACTCAGGGCGGTGAACAGCCATAATAAAACATATAAATACAAAATTTAAAAAAGAGATAAAACAGATTAAATAAATTTGGCTGACCATTTTAAAACCCCAATAATTTAAAACCAAATTTAAAATTTTCCATTTAAAAGAGGAGAAGTTCAGGTCAGGCCGGCTTGTTGGAATAAGAACGTCTTAAGCGTGCGACGGAAGGTACGCAGATCCGGAATCCTCCGTATCTCGGGGGGGAGCTCGTTCCAGATAGTAGGTGCCCCCACAGAGAAGGCTCATGGAGCGCTCTAAAGGTGATAACCAGAACCTTGAAGCACACTCAGAAGACCACCAGGAGCCAGTGCAGCTCGCGCAGGAGAGGCGTTACATGGGAGCGCCACGTCGCTCCCATCACCACCCGCGCGGCCGCACTCTGCGCCAGTTGGAGCCTCCGAGTGCTCCTCAAGGGGAGCCCCATGTAGAGAGCGTTACAATAGTCCAGACGGGAGGTGACGAGGGCATGAGTGACCGTGCGTAATGAGTCCCGATCCAGAAAGGGACGCAACTGGCGAATCAGGCGAACCTGATGAAAAATCCTCCCGGTCACGGCCGTCAAGTGCTCTTCTAAAGGCAGCCGTGAATCCAGGAGGACGCCCAAGTTGCGAGCCCTCTCCGTGGGGGCCAGTGCTTCGCCCCCAATAGTCAGCGATGGCACCAGCTGACTATATCGGGACGTCGGAAACCACAGCCACTCGGTCTTGGATGGATTGAGTCTGAGCCTGTTCCTCCCCATCCAGATCCGTACGGCCTCCAGGCACCGGGACATCACTTCAAGGGCATCGTTGGGGTGGCCTGGGGTGGAGATGTACAGCTGGGTGTCATCACTGTACTGATGGTACTCCACCCCGAAACCACGGATGATCTCGCCCAGCGGCTTCACATAAATGTTGAACAAAAGGGGCGAGAGGATCGATCCTTGTGGCACCCCACATATAAGGGGCCTCGGGGTCGACCTCTGCCCCCCTGTCAACACAGACTGTGACCGGTCGGAGAGAAAGGAGGAGAACCACCATAATACGGTGCCTCCCACCCCCAACCCTTCCAACCGGTGCAGCATGATACCATGGTCGATGGTATCAAAAGCCGCCGAGAGATCTAATAGGACCAGGATAGAGGAACAACCTCTGTCCCGAGCCCTCCAGAGGTCATCCACCAACACAACCAATGCCGTTTCCGTGCTGTACCCAGGCCTGAAACCCGACTGGAACGGATCTAGATATGTCGTTTCATCCAGGTACTGGGGAAACTGTCGTGCCACCACACTCTCAACAACCTTCGCTACAAAGCGAAGGTTGGAGACTGGACGATAATTAGCCAATATTGCCGGGTCCAGTATTGATACATTCTCTAGCCACTGCAGGCACTAATTGGATTTCTGACAGAGGATGTTGCATCATATTTTCTTCCTTCCTTCCTTCCTTCCTTCCTTCCTTCCTTCCTTCCTTCCTTCCTTCCACCTCAACATAGAATATTTTTTATATTATTTATCAGTGGCTAACAACCATCAGTTCTCACAATCAGAAATCATCTTATTGGAAATGATAAACTTGCACTTTTCAGCATGGAGTTTGACATCTTATTTGTTTTTAATCAGAAATACCTGCACAGTTGATCTTTAAACAATACTTCTGAAGCTTTTTATTTCATAGCAGCAAAATAAATTCTATTTTACCTTCTATGGGGAAAAATCTCTCTTTATCTGAAGCTTTCTGTTAATTTCATTCTGAGATCTCAGAAACAGTGAAGAAGTTAGGTGTTATGCAAGACACAAATCTTTCATTTGACTATTTGGGGGAGTGAAATTCTCCCCATTTAATCTCCCTAGGGATCAAGAAATAAATTAAATTAATAAATTAAAAGGGATCATGTGAATAAAACAATATTATTTGTCTATTATTCGTATCTGTGAAAATCTAAAGCTATCAGGAATAAATTCTCATTTCCTAATGGAATCATCACTAGCCAAATAGGTGTGTGTGTGTGTGTGTGTGTGTATGTACAATCTCTACATCACCTTTGTAAGTATATTTCAAGGAATATATTTCCAAAAAAACAGCAGTCATATTCACAGTTACACAAAAAGAAGAAAAAAAGATATCCAAGCAGCTACTTCATACCTGATGTTGGATGGATGCTGTTTCCTACTGGGGAATGAGAAGATCTTTTGAAGTTTTTGTAGAGAGACAAGAAGGGCCCATCAAAATAATAAAAAAGAGACAGAGAAAAGAGTCAGTGTGAGAGACTGATGAAGCTTGTGAGGCATGTCTTGTCTAAATTTAAAAGGCCAAGATGATGAAGTAAGAGAAGATATTGATTTCTTTAAGCTCCAAGTAACTTTTTATAACAACTTGATGGAAGAAAGAGTGAGGAGAATTCTTTAACCTGGTCAACCACCCATCACAAGATCTTTTTGTGTACATTTTAGTGAAAGAATAGTGGGGTGGGGGGTGAGGAAGAGAACTAAAATCATCAAAACAAAATGTATGATTAAAATACATGATTATTAGCAATGCAACATGAATGACGTGACAGTTTATTCAAAATGGAATAAGATCTTCAGATTTATGTTCCTTTTTCTGTATCCAGTTTTTATTACTAAAATGACTATTATGCTTCCACAGCGGCTGTTGCGTGGAGAAGGTGTATATATAGCAAAATCAGTTCTCTTGGGCAGAGCTGAGTGCATCTGTGAAATCTCTCCAAAGGCAATTTTAACCCAAACCTTATTTGCCTGGCCATTAAGTCCTGTGCCAATGCAATTTCTAATGTTGTTGTGGTTTATGTTGATGGAAATGGCTGTTACTTCCCCAGACCCTCTTGTTCAATAAGAAATAATTTCTATGAAGCTGCTTTTTGCTTAACATCATTATATACCAGAAGTTCCTTTTATCGTTCCAAACACATTTAAAGATATCATAGTAGATCACATAAAGCCAATACATCTCTAAATGTGAGACAAATTGGAATATTTCTTTTCTGCAGCAATTCAGTGCCCTTTTAATGAAAAGTGACACCTTGTACTATTGCAGATTCTCCAGAGCAAAAACCCATCCTGCCTGTAAAGTCTGGAAATCACTGATTGATGTAATCAGTCATCCTGTTTTTCCGCTGCCTTCTAAATAGAATCCTGTCTAATTTTACTTCAGGTTTTCTAAGCAGACTAAGATCTCTAAGTAAGACGAAGGCTAAGTCTTTAATTATTCTGACTTCTGGTAAAAAGGTTAAAAAATAAACTAAAAATGTGGTTTTTCTCTTATTCGTTTATTTATTTATTTAAAATATTTATAAAATCACCCATCTTATAACCAGATGTGGGTGGCTCCTAATCCAATGTTTAAAAAGCATAAAAACCATAGTAAAACTTAACGGAAAATATTAAAAACAACAAAAACCTGGAGCCAAATCAAACTTCTGATCTAATTTATCCCAGAGCTTGGAAAAAAAGCCAGGTCTTCAAAGTTTTATGGAAGGCTAGAAGGATAGAGGCCTGCTGAACTTCATGGGGCAGAGTGTTCCATAGGATAGAGACTGCCACACAAAAGGCTTGCTTGTTTGAAGTTAAAGCTTTTTTCCTCCATGGTTGCATATGCTTACTTTTTATAGTAAAACAAAAGGAGCTAAACAAAAAACATTTTATCACTAGGCCAATGAGCAGTGTCATTGTCTGTAGCAATAAGGGTGCATTCTCCAGGTTGCTTCAGAACTCCTGTGAGGCTAGGCCTGCAGAAATTACAATATGTTGGCCATGTAAAGTAGGCTAGATCAAGAAACAGATACCATACAGACCTAAAGCTACTTTTAGAACTGCTATAGTAACTTTGCAGAACTTTGGAAGCCTGAATGTGTAGAGAGTATAGCACTGAAAAAATATATTTCTTTTGCTCCCTGTTTTATGTCTATATGGATGGGGGTGGGCCAGAGGGACAGTCTGGAACAATTTTTGTAAACCATTTCCTTAATCTTGGCACAAGCCACATTGCCTTGGTAATGCATCTTCCCTTTGTCTTTCAAGGCCATCCCTTATAATCTTTACACAATAGAAGATAATGAGTCTATAAAACAAAACTGAATCTTATCACAAAGTTAGTTTTGTCTGTGAAGCGCTAAAAATATACCTAGCCCCAGAAGAGATTTGTAGAAGGAGAGCACACTTTTCTGTAATTTAACACAGATAATTTTTGTTATGTATTGATACTTTTAAGCGGGAGTTTCAAACCTGCCTACATTTCTGATTGGCTGACAGTCTCTCCAGGATTGTATATAAGGAGGACTGCAGCCTCTGAGTTTTTGCTGAAGTCTCACTGTATATTAAAGAGCTGTTGTCACTTGCTTGCTTGTGCCTCTCATCATTCCCGAACCACTTCATTGGCGACGAGGATGGGATTGAGGCTACAAGAAGCCAACCAGTGAGACCACGAGCTTCAGCTAGGCAACGAGGCGAACCACAGGAGACATACCGGACATGTCTGCCTACGTTCCGCCCAAGCCTTTTGATCCGACCCGCGAAAAATGGGTCTCGTACCTAACAAGGTTTGAATGCTCGCTAGAAGCCAGCGACATGCAGGGCCTCTCGGCTAATCGAAAGAGAGCCCTATTCCTAAGCCACTGCGGACCGGACGTGTTCGAGATGGCCGAGTCACTGTGTGAGCCAACGCCGGTTCAAACAGTCTCATGGGACACCTTGATGGCAACTCTCCGGGCTCACTACGCTCCCGTCCCCTCCAAGTTCGTGCAGCGATACCAACTGAGGCAGCGCGTCCAACGAGAGGGAGAGCCGGTCAGCGCATACATGGCCAGCCTGAGAAAAGCCGCAACTCATTGCGACTACAGAGACTTGGACGATGCGTTGCTTGAGCAACTGATCTGTGGTGTTCGGGACATTAGGCTGCAACGGCGTCTGCTCGCCAAGCCTGATCTGACGCTTGCCGGAGCCCTTGACGAGGCCAGGGCTCACGAAGCCTCCACAAAGGCCGCTGAAACGCTACAGCGCCCGCCGACCAGCAAAGACAGCCCCAAGTCTGCCCCGGTGCACAGAGAAGACGCCGGATCCAGCTCGGAGTCCGAGTCGGATGAGGACGTCTTCCGAACAGAGCACCGGAGAAAAGACACTGGCAGCCCCCGGCGAAGCTGTTCCAGCTGTGGCGGGCACCATGATAGACTGTCCTGCAAATACAGAGAGGCTATTTGCAGGCGTTGCGAGAAAAAGGGGCACTTGGCGCGAGTCTGCAGAGCCATTCTGCCCAGAAGACTCAAACCACGTGAGCGCCGCAGCCAACCGGAATCAGCGCGCCAGAAGCAGCCAACGAGAGAGGGCGGCGCGAAAAAACGGCGCGAATTTGAACCGCGAGATGGCCGCAGCATACACATCGACCAGGCCAGCACAACGGTCGAGGACAAAGTCAGCACGGTGGTCGAGATCAACGGAAGACCGTGCTCAATGGAGATCGACACCGGATCAGCTCTCTCCATCATGTCGTGGACAACCCTAAAGACCCTCCTGCCATCGTTCCGGAAGGATCAACTCTCCAGACAGAGACTGCGCATCCTAGATTACCAGGGGAACCGAGTCCCCCTCGAAGGCGTGGGCACGTTCCGGGTCACCTACGGAGACTACGAAAGAGACCTGCCGCTGACCATCGTCACGAAGCAGCTGCCGAGCCTCCTGGGCATGGGGTGGTTCCGAGCCCTTGGCATGGGCTTCACCGGCGTCCACCTGATGTCCAAGTCAACCCTGAAAGACAGCCTCCTGTCCGAGTTCCAGGACGTTTTCGGGGACACGTTGGGCAAGTATGTGGGGACCCCTATTTCACTAAACTTAGACCCCAACGTAGCCCAAGTAAGACTAAAGGCCAGACGAGTGCCGTTCGCATTAAAACCAAAGATCGATGCAGAACTGGACAAACTGATTAAGCAAGGGGTGTTGGTTCCCGTTGACCATGCTAAGTGGGAGACCCCCATAGTCACCCCAGTTAAGTCCGACGGCTCAATCAGAATTTGCGCCGACTACAAGTGCACGATCAACAAGGCTTTGCAGCCGAGCGCCTATCCGGTGCCGATCGTGCACCATCTACTACACTCCCTGGGCCCCGGAAAAATTTTTGCCAAATTAGACCTGGCCCAAGCCTATCAACAGTTACCGGTCGACGACGCCACGGCAGAGGCGCAAACGATCGTGACTCATAGGGGTGCATTTAAATGCACCAGGCTCCAATTTGGGGTGAGCGTTGCACCCGGCTTATTTCAAAGCACCATGGAGCGCCTGTTGCAAGGACTTCCGGGAGTAGTCCCCTATTTCGATGACGTCTTAGTCAGCGCCCAAGACGAACACCAGCTAGGGGACAGGGTACGGAACGTCCTGTCCAGATTCAGAGAAGCGGGACTAAGACTTAAAAAGAACAAGTGCAGGATAGCGGTCCCCTCGGTAGAATTTCTGGGGTACAGGGTGGACGGCACAGGCATCCACCCTACCGAAAGCAAGGTGAGGGCCATCAAAAGCGCACCAGCCCCCAAATCCAAAGCTGAGCTCCAAGCCTTCCTTGGACTGCTCAATTTCTACTCAATGTTCCTAAGAGATAAGGCCACGGTCGCTGATCCCCTTCACAAACTCTTAGGGAAGAATGTACCATGGGTCTGGGGGAAACCGCAAGCGGCCGCTTTCGAGGCAGTAAAAAAACTCCTATCTGAGGACAGTTTCCTGATCCAATACAATGCAGAGCTGCCGCTCGTCTTAGTTTGCGACGCCTCCCCCGTAGGAGTTGGTGCCGTCCTAGGCCATAGACTGCCGAACGGCCTAGAGGCACCCATTGCCTTCTACTCCCGAACTCTGTCCAGCACAGAACGAAACTATAGCCAATTGGACAGAGAGGCTCTGGCTGCGATTGCGGGGGTTAAGAAGTTCCACGAATACCTCTATGGCCGAAAATTCGAACTTGTGACTGACCATAGACCGTTGCTAGGACTGCTAGCAGGCGACAGGCCAACCCCCGCTGCCCTCTCCCCCCGTTTAACAAGATGGGCGATTTTCTTATCGGCCTACTCGTACCAGCTCGTCCATCGGCCTGGGCGGACCCTGGGTCATGCGGATGCCCTTAGCCGTTGCCCCCTTCCCAACCTGCTGGACAACCCAACACCGGAAACCTCCGTCCTGTTGTTGGACACGTTAACCTTGGGGCCCATCTCCTCCGGCGAGGTGGCGAAGGCATCAAATAGAGACCCTGTTATCCGGACTGTCATGGGTTGGGTTTTGAAAGGGTGGCCGGACAAGGTGGTCGGGGAGGAGTACCAAGGTTTTGCCAACAAACGAAATGAACTGTTTACGCAAGGGGGGTGCTTACTGTGGGGTGACAGAGTGGTAATTCCAGCAAAACTACGAGATAGAGTTTTAGAGTTATTGCACGAAGGGCATCCCGGCATCGTTAGGATGAAGTGCTTAGCCCGCAGCTATGTCTGGTGGCCCAACTTGGACCAGGTCATTTCCGAGTGGGTGGGGAAGTGCAGACCCTGCCAGGAGTCTCGCCCCGATCCCCCAGTAGCGCCCATCCGAGAGTGGGAAAAACCAAAAGGCCCATGGGGGAGGATCCACATTGATTTTGCCGGCCCGTTCCATGGCCAAACGTTTTTAATAGTAGTGGATGCCTTTTCAAAATGGCTCGAAATTGTATTAATGCCATCCACAACGGCCGAAGCGGTTATCAAGGCCCTAAGAAAGTTGTTTGCCACCCACGGCCTGCCGGATACCTTGGTGTCGGACAATGGGCCCCAATTTACAGCAACCCTTTTCGAAGGCTACTTGGCCGGCCTGGGAATCCGCCATGCCCTATCAGCCCCATTTCACCCGGCTTCCAACGGATTGGCTGAACGATTTGTCAGGACGGCCAAGGAAGCACTGTCCAGATTAGACAATGGGGACTGGCAGGCCAGGATAGATCAATTCCTTGCGGTTCAGCATGCATCACCATGCACGGCAACCGGGAGAAGCCCAGCAGAGCTCCTCATGGGGAGAAAGCTCCGGTGCGTGTTGGACAGGCTTCACCCTAACTATTCACACGAAAACTTTAAGGGAGAGACCTGTGGCTTAAGGCAGTTTCAGGTTGGGTCCCCGGTGTTCGCTCGCAATTATGCCAGCGGTCCTCTGTGGGTTGCAGGAACCATAGTGGGGATAACAGGCCCAAAATCATACACGGTGGACGTGGGGGTAGATAGACTCTGGAAGCGCCACATAGACCAACTGAGGAAACGGGTGGTTGGCGAGGCAAACATCAACGCAGACATGTCCGAGCCTAACTATGACCACTTCTCCAAAACAGCTAACTCAAGCCCGGGGCCGCGAGAATACTTAGCTGACAAGCCCTGGTTCCAGCGCCGCCCCAGCGAGTCGCCACTCCCAGCCGGGGATAACCACGCCCCGGACAAAATCCAGGAGGTTCCATTGGCGGAGCCGGGAGAGACAAAGAGTCCCTCCGACCAGCTCGACGCCTCACCAAACACTGAACTGCGCAGGTCAACTAGGGCGAGAACTCAGCCTAAGCACCTGCGAGACTTTATTTGTACATATGTTAATTTTTGAGTGTTAGTGCCTTCTGGGAAGGGAGGGGTGTTATGTATTGATACTTTTAAGCGGGAGTTTCAAACCTGCCTACATTTCTGATTGGCTGACAGTCTCTCCAGGATTGTATATAAGGAGGACTGCAGCCTCTGAGTTTTTGCTGAAGTCTCACTGTATATTAAAGAGCTGTTGTCACTTGCTTGCTTGTGCCTCTCATCATTCCCGAACCACTTCAATTTTCAATATGATTTTTGCTGTTAAAAATACAATCTAATGTTCCATATAATCTAATACTATAATCCTGGACTACAAACTAATTAGATATTGAACTCCGTTATAGGAGTTGACCAGGCCGAGCCTGAGGGAGGAGTCAAGCACATCATCAGTCTCATATCCCTTCGCACCACCAAGTGATCTAAATCCATCCCACATTGAGTTCCATTGAGTCTTATCTACCACCAATTTCCTCTGATTATTAGTTGTTCAGATTCTTGAACAGAGTATTGGTATCGACAAATATGTATTCATTTGAATTGCTCTGGCTTCTGATTTTTTATGCTTCATACTAAATGTTCAAAAGGACTTAGATCAGTGAGTAGAGAAGGAGCACGATGGTTTGCGTGGTTAGGATGCTAGAATGGAGGTTAGCAAGCCTGTGTTCAAGACACAAGTGTTGCTGTGGGAGGGACAGAGGTGGGCTTCACATAATTTAACAACTGGTTCGCCCGGAATCGAAAATGTGAGCTTGTGCGTGCACATGCACACTGCATCAAAAATACGATAATTGTATAGGATGGGATACAGGGTTGAAATGCTCCCGGTTCAGCATGGTTCGGCCGAACCAGTAGTAATGGTGGCTGGTGGTTCGGGGAACCAGTAACGATGGCGGCACAAGGCTCCGCTCACCCGCCCGGTAGTCACTACTTCCTGGTTTTAACCAGGAAGTAACCAGTTTTTTACCCTCTGCGCATGCACAGAAGGGCTTGCGCATGCGCATAGGGTCCGCACATGCACTTCTGAACCGGTTGGCAAGGTAAGTAGATTTCACCCCGATGGAATAGCTTCACTTGCGTGCGCGCCTTGCTTACATGCACGCTGCATCAAAAATATGGTGATTGTATAAGATGGGATAGCGCTGGGGCGGGCGGGCGGGCCCAGCCACTGGCTGTAACTACCAGTTTGCCCGAACTGGTCCGAAACAGCTGAATCCCACCCCTGGGGATGGGGTTGAGCTCCTGTCCTTTGCTCCATCTCCTGCCAGGGACATAAAAGGAGCCCTTAGGAATCAAGCTGGGCATCATCCGGGCAATAGTGATGTTACTGGCTAATCTTTTCAACCCGGAAATGGCTCAATGTTTCTGACACTGACAAGCAGGTGAATAGAGGATTGCAGCCTCATTTTTTCTCCCCACAAGTTTAATTTAATTTAATTTTTGTATGCTAGTTTACATTGATCCCTAACATATTTTTTTTTTAGTACTTCATATGCATGATATAATACTGAAAGCATATAGAGTATATATTAGAATAGAATAGAATTCTGGAATAGAATTCCAAGCGTGATTGGAAACACAAGGAATTTTTCTTGGTGCATATGCTCTCGGAGTACATAAAAGAAAAGATACATTTGTCAAGAATCATAAGATACAACACTTAATGATAGTCATAGGAAAACATGACTATCAAAATTAATCTTAAGGATACCAGCAACAAGGTTACAGTCATACAGTCATAAGTGGGAGGAGATGGGTGATACGAATGATGAGAAGATTAATAGTAATGCAGATTTAGTAACTTAGTACTCTAAAAAAAAGAGAATATATTCTAGAATATGTATGTGTGTATTATTGTGCTTAGGGATTTCAGGGGACAGTAGATATTAGGCTGTTACTGGGACGTCTACTGTTACTTGGAATTTGATCAAAGGAATGCAAAATTAGTTAAAGAATTACAAGGTCTATTAAGTAGAATTTGTATGCCTAGTTTAGAGTGGAATATATTAATGAAGTATGCTCTTTAATCAGTTTAACTACACTTTTAATTTCCTTCTGTAGCTGTCTGCAGATAGGTAATATATATTCTAAAACTATCTTGAGAATAAAATGAGTTATTAAATGTTAATAGCAGAGGTGTGAAATGTTTACATAATTTAGAAGAAAATGGAAGGGAAGAATCTGCAAAATCTGCTAACTTTATTGTTTCGGTAATTAACATTTTCTGTAAACTTGTTTTGAACTAATATTAGAATTTAACAGAATAACAGAATTGGAAGGGACTTTGGAGGTTTCTAGTCCAGCCTCCTGCTCAATTGCTATAATAAGAGGAGAACGCTAATATGTTATTGAAACTTTTATATGCAAAAGGACTGAATTTTCATTTTTACATACCATTGCATGCAACAATATTCCATTAATTTGATTGCAGGGCAGAAAACTTCAACTGCAGGTGCAATGATGATGATCACAATGACAATCTTATTCCTTCTTCCCAGCTGTCAGAAGCCTGAGCCTGGCTATTCACATTGAGGTGACAGCTGAATCCCATAAATAAATAAAATGTTCTTTCTCTGAGAACAGTGTTATATCATACTACAATACAATTATAGGAAAATTCAAGGGGAAAAGAGAATGGTTACAAAGACCTCCATCAGAGATCCTAAAAAATTCCATTTTGTCTGTAATCTACAGGAAGCTGCTAGAAAGAAGTGTTCATAGGTTTTCAGCTATCTTCAATCTATCGATAATATATTTTTCCTTCTTGTAAGCTTGAATTTGATGCTGCTTCAGGTGGTAAAGGACTGGAGGACTGAAGGACTGAAGGAGATTTCCTTCAGGTGGTAAAGGACTGGACATTGCTTAGGAGCTAAACATTTTGGAACTTCTGTACTGTGTTGAGTTGCATCTCTTCCTAATAATTTGATTTGCTGTCTGGGAAGGAGGGTGTTCTTGGATCTATTATATAATATTTATGTTAAGGAAAACTATTTTGATGGTTAAGCCAGATGTCTATAATTGGAAAACATTTGGAATTATATTAATAACAGCTCTAGATGATTGAAATGCATTTTTTTGTGGAGTCAACTTTGGGGTTGCTAAAGGCTGTTTTTAAACTGTATCTGCCTCCGAAAATAGTAGCATGAATGGTAATATGGTAAACATAGATAGTCCTGGTCTGAACAAACCTCTGCTGAAAATGCTTTACTGGTTCCTTGCTGCCTTCGAAGTCTAACTCAAGATGCTTACGTCATTTAAACCTAAGCTATATTCAAGATTGTCATGCAGAATAAGAGAATAACAGGAATTGGAAAGGACCTCAGAGGTCTTCTAGTCCAACCCCCTGCTCAAGCAGGAGACCCTATACCATTTCAGACAAATGGCTGTCCAATCTCTTCTTAAAATTTCCAGCAATGGAGCACCCACAACTTCTGATGGCAAGACATTCCACTGATTAATTGTTCTCAAGAAGTTTCTTATTACGTTTAGGATGAGGCTCAAAACCATGTCATGCAGTTCTGGTTTTTAATGTTTTATGTTTTTTTGTTTTAATTATATATAGAAATATGAATGTTTTTATAGCATATTGGAAAACCACTCAAACATGTTAATGGAGTAGGTGGCAGGTACATTTTCAAAATACTCCAAAATATAAGTCCTTAGATTTCTTTTTAACAGCCTGCAAAACGAGTTGATGGGAGGTGAGATTTAATATTGTTTTTTTTTAATATTTGCCATCAAATGGTTATATTTGTTACTTTTTTTACAAATGTGGAATTGAAGCATATTTTCATTATTTATATTCTCCCCACTTTACCTGTGAGAACCTGCAATTTACATGCTATATATTATGCCCATTTATTATCACAATCACCTTGTGAGGAACATTTAACTAAAAGATCATGATAATGTCACCCAACGAATGTCACACCCAAATGAGGATTTGACCTTGGGACTTCCAATCAAATACCTTTATTTGAACATGTTTAAATAAGAAAAACATCCTTTCTTAAGCTCAATAGACATTTTCTGTATGGGAGCCATAGTTACAAACTATACCTATTGAATCAAAAAAAATATTGCATAGCCAGAATATCATTCTCCTTAGATCAGTAATGAAACAGAAGAGCCTTTGATCTTTGGTTTCAGAATTTCAGATCAACCTAGATTTTGCTTAAGATGTGCTTCTTTCTCACTATGCCATTATATTTCTCACTTCTTCCAGACACAATAACCGTAGCATTTTAATGGCTTTCTCTTGCTTTTCATTTTATTGTATAGCTAACCATGCTTTTTTCCCCCCAAATCGTTTTAATTGCCTTTTTCTCTTGCTTCCCTTCAAACAGCTGAATTTCTTTCAGCCCATCTGTTTTGGGAAGGTCACATTCCAAGCTTGTGAATGGCATTCTATAATTGGAAGCTATGACAGGTCTTAGCATCGCTTATTTTTGCATACACCTAATTCCCGCTCTCCCATCACAAATTATAATCAGAAATAGCCTGTCAACCTTTGAACAAGTTAGTACTTCGTCGTGGCAAGTGTAAAACAGGTGTATTTTCTTTTTCCATATCAGCTTCCTGTTTGTTGACTCTGTTGTCACTCTTGGTTCAAGGCTTTAAACTGACAGATTTGCATCTAATAAGTGATGGGGAAGCTATAAAAATGAGGGCCAGATACTTTCAAAGGAAAAAAAAACGAAGTTTGGCAACAGCCGTCTGATTTCAGCAAGCTCTTCTGTTCTTTCTGTAACAGCCATAATGCCATGCATTTAGTACATAATTTAATTGTATTTCCTTTAATGGAACTACATATTGAAGTGATATTATAGGTCTGTATATTAAGAATCTCCCAAATGTTACAGGTAATACTTCATGTTGAACTTTATGATTAATGCACTTTTAAATTTTATCCCAGTAGCCACAGCGGCTACACTTTCTTTCCTTCAAGCTTATGGAAAATCCCCAGCATATTTATTCTTAAACAAGTTTTCAGGTAACCTGCACATGTATATGCATCATATTATCATATTTTAAAAAGTGTCATAGATTTATAGTTACAAGGGATCTTCCTAAATGAATAGTCAGCTATGCAATATATAACTTCAGTATTGCTGACTGTGGCCATTATATTTATACCATTTGCATTTGCACTTGTTTCACTGTTGACCAAATTTTGCTGTCAGGTTATTGTTACTCCTGCCATATATCAAATCAATTATAATCTCAAGCAGTCATTTATTTATTTATTAATATTTATTAATATTAATATTTATTAAACATTTATGACTACATGACAAATAAAAATAAAATCACATAATAAAAATGAACAACTAAAACTAATATAATTCATCTTCTGTCACAGTAGAGGAATGAATATCTATATATCATTCGTCTAACTATCTTCCTGTTTTATAGTTTGAATATTACTGCAGTGCACCTTTTCAAAAAGAGGTGTAATAAGAGTATGGTGGACTTGCTACCATAGATTCGCTATGACTTCACAAAACAGGAGTCTTATGACACTACCCAATTTTGGCATCTGAAAATATCCTACAGATAAATGTCTATGGAGATTCTCAGTCCTCCAGGTCATGGTTGTCCCAAAGGTCTTCTTTCAAAAGGCAACTGGAAAAACAAAGTCCAGTTACCTTTTGAAAAAGCACCTTTGGAACATCTTACAAATACGTTTTACCATTTTTGCCAAAGTCATTGCTACCACTGTTGAAGCCAAAGGGCTTCATTTCACAAAATACACATTTCTTTGTCCTCCATGGAGTCTGGAGGAAAGCAGCATTCCAGGAATTTGTGAAAATAAATGGAATAACAACTTAAAGTGACAGTCTTATTTGTTTAGGAGTCAACCACTGTAATGAATGAAAACAAGTTGTACCAATATTCCTTGGCAGCATTGCATGTCTTAGCTCAAGTATTACTTAATCAGTCAAATATACCAATGTTCCTCTCATGGAACCTTTTGTGTGTGTTTTGTGAAGAGAACCAGAAAAGCTACTAGAAAGCTAAGTGATTATCATTCTGGAATTTATTTATTTTTTGTATTTCTGTACTTCCTTAAATTGGGAAGTATAAAGGCAAATATGAGAAACAAGCTTTTAAAATTAGTGGGGAAGACATTCCAAATTAATCAAGGATGTAGAAGACAATGCCCTGGGCTTTACAGTAGTCCAACTATTCAAGTTGCATTGTCAATCTAGCTGAACCCTAAAGCATTATTTTCCCATTAAATCACTTGTGCATTCTTTACTATGGTAAAAATTGAAAGCTTCTTACAGAATCCTAATTTTTATTAATAGCTTTGATTCTGTTCTCATATAACTTTGAAAACAAAGTTTTCATCTGGAGGAATTGCTGCATTCAGAATCGTAACACGAAACAAAGCTAGGACTCGGTTTCTGTAATAAATGATAAATAAAATATCGGGAGCTGAATGATTTGCATTAAGGATCACTCCATGGACTGACACATTCCCTTTTCAATGAGATGCTGTCATATGGAAATTTTAATCAATATGCATTCTCTATAGTCTGATTTGTGCCCACAATCACCTCTTCTTACATAAATAGAAAATTGGAATGCAAGGTGGTAAGACTGTGTTAAATGCATACCAATGAATGCTTGTGGGCAGGGGATCATATTTTTTCTCACTAAACATATCAATGTCCATTTTATGAATGCAATTCTCTTTTATGGATAAGGTATGTTTTTCTTTTACGGATTTTTAATTCAACCCCTTATATTTGTCTTATTGAGATGTCCAATAACAAAGCACACAGGTTTAGTGAAATACTGTAATTTTATCAGAAAAAGCACCACATAGTTTTCAGTAGAGATTGTGTGTCCTTAGTTCAACTGTTATGAAATCACAAAAGTCTGTAAGTCATTTCTGGCAGAAATATACTAAAGCAAAAGTCTGTGTATTGATAATCTTTTTAAGGGAAACAAAATTAAACAAGATTGTTAAGAGATTGCTAACCTTATTGAAAAGAAGGACCAGAGATATTGATTGGGTTGTAAATCCAGCTAATGAATAGGAAGACACTGGTAACCATCAAAGGTACACAGAAAACTTTTCCTGTCAGCTAGTAATCATTCAGACCTCTGTAAGCCAGATTTGGTAACCCCATGAATGCTATCACACATCTGTAAAAAACATACCTTGAGTCAATAGGTGACAACTCCAAAATCATAATAGACTCCAAATGCCATCTCATTTATTGTGCTACATTTTTTTCAGCATCAAGGATTAAGTATGTTATTCACTGGTCCAATAATAATAAAAAAAAAAGGCAAAAAACAGGATTTTATAAAATTATAGAAGATTTAGAAGAGCTTGTTTTTGATAGAGCCGTGCTACTTGCTGGCTATTGAGCAATATATTCTTTTCTAAATAGTTATCACCTGACTCTTTAATAGTCTATTCCAGTGTTTTGAACAGTATTAATGTCAAGCTCACTAGCCTGAACTTATCCAGAACTTTTTTTCTTTTTTCAGATAAGAACAGCATTGCTTTTCTCTAAATCTATCAGCCCTACAAGGCAGAACTAATAAGAAAACTGACTTCACAGGAAAACTTCCACAGCCAGCTATGGAATTCTGGGAGTTGTAGTCAGGGGTGGGCTTCAAAATTTTTATCAAGAGGTTCTCTGCTCAGTTGCTGGATGGGCATGCCATGGTGGGTGTGGCCTAGTCAGCCTCCTCCACCGCAGCGCGGTGGGGTTACTCTCCCTCCTCCAGAAGCTTTCCTTGAGCCTCCGGAGGCAAAAACAGCGTCCCCAGGCTCCGGAGGCCCTCTGGATGTCGGAAACAGGCATTTCCGAACTTCCCGAACTTCTGGTAGGCTCATTTTTCACCCTCCCCAAGCCTCCGTGCACGCCCTGCACTTACTTGCATCCAAAATGGTCTGTGTGGGGACTCCTGGGAGGGGCAGGGTGGGCAGGGCCAGCCAGGAGTGGGATTTGGGGGTTCTCTGAACATAGAATCTTAGCTAGAGGGTCTCCTGAACCCCTGCAAACCCCCAGCAGCCCACCCCTGGTTGTAGTCCACATTCTTAAATTTGCCAAGGTTGAGAAACGCTGCCTTATTGAATCAGGGAGCAAGCGAGTTTGTTTCTTCCTAACACTATTTTTTTCTAGGTTTTAAGGAATGTTTATGACCTTATTATTTCTATAGGCTTTTTAATTTTCCCTTCAAGCCTTCTCCAGGCTCTCTACAAAAGCTCTCGTATTATGCCTATCCTTCATAATCTCTCAAACATCTAGGAAAGACTCTAAAATGACATCCGCAAGCATATTTAAGGTAATTGGATGTAATGTAATTGGTCTGATTCTAGACATTGAAATGTGTCAATGGATTTTGCTTTACTATTCCACCTTTTGGATGGTTATAGTGTTTTTATATTTTGTACCTTAGATATGTTTTCCTGTTATGGTTTTTAGTTTATTATTTATGGGGTGGAAAAGAATTATTTTTGCTTTTGTTTAAAGTTTTTACATCATTGTTGCTTAGAGTTCATACTGCTTCCCTGAGTTTTAATACATTTAAATACAATATGACATTTTTTATGTGTTTAGCTCTTTGCATTTCCTCAGTGTATTTGGATTAACGTAGCAGTATTAACAATACTTGATGAATTTGCTCTTTGGTAATCCCCTGATGAACCCATCTAATCTGTATATCCTGAAGTTAAATGCATATCCGAACACTGTTCCAGATTAAATTCTCTGAAAGTTTAAATATTTAGCACGTTTAAATAAAAAAAAATTGTGTGTAGATAAAGTTTGCTTAGAAATGAATATTTTGTGAGAAAATGTGCTCAAAAATATAATTATTATTATGATTGGACACCCCCCCATAATTAACAATATGTTTTATAAAAGTTGATCATGCCTCATAAATGAGAAGTACCATATCTGTGTATTTTAATCTATTTCTCAGTTAAAATTTTTCAAGTATAGTTCTGTACTTTATAAACATCTATTGTAAAAAAGAATGCACTTATCTTCAGAGTCCAAATCATCCAATATTTATAATTAGGCAAACCAATAAAGAAAATAATATATATACATATATATTACCATGTAGTCCTATGAGATTTAGATATCAAACTGCTGAGGTTGCCTTGTAAATAGTAATGCTGCAAGATAATAAACAAAAAACACATTTTATGACAGAGCTGCAGAAAGAAAATGTCAAAATACATTTGGTGTTGTTTTGGTGTACTCATACATTTTTTGATCAAAATGGAGAAAAAGATAGACTGGAAACATACATTTACATTAATCAAAACAAACATAATGAACATAGACGTATCCAATATTTTTTCTATGTCTTATTATATGATCATGGTCTCTCTGATAATTTGATTGCAGCTGATGACATTTATAGAATGAGAGAAGTCATATATTAGAAGTAATCTATTTGCATATGCTTCATTATATGTTTATTGCTTGGTAATGATCCAGCTTGTATTTATCCTTGACATATTGGTATTATTAAAGTTTTATGATACATAATTAATTTTTTCTGTAATAACGCTGACAAATTATCAGTAATATGGCAATAATTACAGTTGAGGCATATGGCATGCCAAGCAGAAGAGGCTTTAAATGCTTTCAGGTGTGTTGACAGAAAGAGGCAAACAACACCCTAAGTCCGTTCTAAAGAAATGACAACTGCTAAGAGCTGCACTGAAACCAGTCTAAGATACAATTATAAAACTATGAACATTAGTTTGCAACTTAGTTGACAGCAAGCCATCACATCATTTCCAAGCCTACTGCTAGATTAGATTGGTACTAAAACCATTTGAAATAAAAGAACAGCTGATAATGGCTTGATTTACACAAAATTATTCTGTAGCTTGTTTTGTTTGGGCTGAGCCTGATGAGCAAACCCAGCAATTGTTATCTTTAAATGGTGTATTGAACTAGCAATATAGACCTGGCTTATTCATAAAGCACCCTGTTTACAGATTCTACTTGTGATCTATTAATCCATATATTGTAAATTCATTCTTTGTAAGTGGACGTTTAATGCTGTAAAGCACTGTTCAGCATAAGTTTGCTGAATTCAATTTGAGAGAATTTGAGAGCCTTGATAATACAGTGGTTTAGTGCACCCTGTTATTAACACAGCTGCCTGCAATTTCTGCTGGTTCGAATCTGTCCAAGGCTCAAGGTTGACTCAGCCTTCCATCCTTTCTAAGGTAGGTGAAATGAGGACCCGGTTTGTGGGGGCAATAAGCTGACTTTGTATAAAATATACAAAAGAATGAAGGCTATTGCTTAATGCATTGTAAGCTGCCCTGAATCTCCAGAGAAGGGCAGCATATAAATCAAATTTAAAAAAGAGAGAGAGAGAAAGAATCAAAATGCAAGAAAGAATAAGATTCCTGCTCTTTCAATCATTCACTCAGTGTTGTAGCTTTCAGTTTGGTCCATAAAAGGGATTGTTAAAAACTGTGATACAATCACATCAGAGGTGGGTTTCAGCAGGTTATAACCAGTTCTGGAGAACAGGTAGTGGAAATTTTGAGTAGTTCAGAGAACCAGTAGCGGAAATTTTGAGTAGTTCAGAGAACTGGTAAATACTACCTCTGACTGACCCCGTCCCCATCTATTCTCTGCCTCCCAAGTTCCAGCTGATCGGGAGAAAATATGGATTTTACAGTAACCTTCCCCTGGAGTGGGGAGGGAATAGAGATTTTACAATATCCTTCCCCTGGAGTGGGATGGGCATGGAGATTTTACAGTATCCTTCCCCTGCCATGCCCACCAAGCCATGCCCACCAAGCCATGCCACGCCCACCAAGCCATACCCACAGAACCGGTAGTAAAAAAAATTGAAGCCCACCACTGAATCACATAGACATCAACACACATCTTTAAGCCAATCTATTCTTTTGGCCATAAAGAATACTAAAGAAGGGGAACCAGAGAATGAATTTACCTATGGAAACCATGACTTCTTCATTTGGTCGATGTATATAAGCAAATCTGGATAGTTCTCTATCAATAGTATTTTATTTTGATTCCTGTTTCTGCATAAGTGTTGTACATGATCTCATAAATGGTGCCTGTCAAATCTATAATTTTATTGAAAGTTAATTCTTAAGTGTTTCCAAAATTTCAGTATTATGGTACTGTAAAAATTAATAAACTTATTTTATACAGTGAGATAGTGCTAGATACATTTAAGCTGTGATGCAATCTCCCAAACAGAATATTGGATCATCTCTTTTTGTGTTCTGCACTACTCATCTATCTGCATACTGAACCAGTAATTTTCCCAAGATCATTCTGAGACAGCACAATTATAAATATTCATTTTGCTGCTCAGAGGTGTGGGTGCCATGTGCAAACTTGACACCAGATTTAAAAGCCTGACACAAGTCAACATGTGGAAATACTAAGTAGTTCCAAATGGTCTATTAGGGACTAAATTCTCTCCTCCAAATTGTATTCAAGAATTTTACCCAAGCATCATTTTAGACCACGGGTGTCAAACTCGATTGTGTCATGTGACGTATCACAACGTTTTTTACCTTTGTGGAGCTGGGATGGGGATGGCCTGCACATGACACACCTGACCTGCAGGCCACCAGTTTGACAGCCCTGTAATTTAGAGGGGGAAAATACAGACTTAGAAACCTCCATTATATCTTTTCCTACACAACCTCATAAAGGGTAAAAGAAAATGTTGAATTTTTCTACATTTCTGAAATCATATCATAATCTTTATCTTTTACAGATTTTATCATAATTCCTTTGATGTTGTGAGATACCTAGAGTTGGTGGGAATCAGGAAAGATACAAGTTTAATAAATTATTATTTTTGCTATTGTTGTTGTAATAGTGGTATTTTTAAAGCAAATTTTCAACATGGTACTGTAATATTGAGTGCGTATCTGTGAAGTAAGAAATCCAATTAACTAAAGGAACAAATGAAAAAAATCCTTCTGGTAACTATTATAGAAGGTAACATAATATTTCATTGAACAGAGTGAAAATCTGATTTTCTGATGGTATAGCTGTGGATAGGAAATTGTAATACAGACTTTGAGGAAATAAACCAGAATTTATAGAAACTGGTACATTTCACAGTAGGAAGATGGAATGAAATCTAGATATTATAAATGCTGTCATTATTACAGTGTTTTGTCTGTTCTACCCAGACACAATTGAAATGAATGCCCACTAGAAGACAACAGAGAAATTAAAAAGAAAGAAAAAAACTCTTTACTGCCATCTGCCATTTATCATCTGAATTTCTGCAGGCTGGCCCTGGTAGCCCTATTGGGATGAATGGTTCCTGAGAGCGTATGTATATGTGTGTGGTTATATGTGTGTGTGTGTGTGTGTGTGTATGTGTGTGTGTGTGTGTGTGTTGGATTTGTGAAAATATATATATTCACAAATGTCAGGCTTTCAAACTGTAAAACCTAGTTCAACTATGCAATATATAACTATACCTAACTAGGTAACATCACCAGTGCTGTGCTTAGTTTGCTGTGGTATTAATTTTAAAAGACTTGGTCAAAGCAGTGGGACAACTTGCTTCCAGAAGTTGTGGATGCTCTAACACTGGAAGTTTTTAAAAAGAGATTGGACAACCATTTCTCTAAAATGGTATAGGGTTTCCTGGCTGACCTTGAAGGTCCCTTCCAACTTTTGTGTTTATTTTTGTAAACACAAAAGTAATATCACAAAAGTATCATTAACATACTACTACTATGCAATTCTTTGGTACTTGTGTGCACTTTTGGAGTATGTCATGGCCTTATACCATTGAAAGGGTGGGTTGCAAAATGGCCTCCTGCAGGTATAGTTGGTTATAAAACTCACATTACCTAAACACAAAAGATGGGACTGCTTTTTACCACCACTAACATATTCCCATATCTCCCCAAATTCCCTCTATCATCTTCGTTCCCTTTCTGAGCAAACAGCATACTTTCCAGCAAGCAGAGTGCTTTATTGTACAGTATTCTCTAATAAAATTTGGATTGCAAGACGATGCTCAGTCAGGGTGACTACATCTATTTATCAAATACTGTATTTTTCAGAGTATAAAATGCACTAGAGTATAAGACGCAGCTTAGTTTTTTGGGGAAGAAAATAAGGGGGGAAATCTGCCTGCCAGGTATTTATCTGGATAGCGTCCTTAGTCTGGTCAGCTTCAGCACATTAGTTTGCTGGTTTTTATCCCCTGCTTGGGGTAAAAAACAGCTTCTTAAACACAACTGATCTTTGGAAAGAGAAGCAATGAGAAAAGCTGTTGCCATAATTCGAGGATCAGACTCAATAATAGGTTCAGACTTTTTATATTCAAACAGAAGGTAGTTTATTTACAGAAGGCATTCTTTATTCACAGAGTGATTGCAGAAAGAAGCGAGAAGGAGGAGAGTGTATCTCCTTTTATATCATTAAGGCGGGGTTAAGAAGTAGGAGTGGTTACATATGAATACATTAAGAAGGAAAGAATAAATTAACCCTTGATACCCCATGAGCATATATATCCTCCATTCAAGAATAAGGCATTTACTTGTGACAAATCCCCCTCTAAATGCCGATTCGACATACAACAGTAATTACATTCAGGTTCAGAACAATATAAAACCTGTAACTTTGAAGTTAAATATTTATGTTGTTTAGATGGTAAAGGCTTAGTCAATATATCAGCTATTTGTTCTGTGGTTTCGCAATGAATAGCTTTAATAAAACCATTTTGAGATAATTGTCTTACATGCTTGTATTTGATATCTATATGTCTAGATCTTTGACCAATAGCATCCGCTCTAGATATCTCTATTGCAGCTTTGTTATCTTCATGCATAATGAAAGGTAATGAAGGACTCTTCCAAACATCTGATAATAGATCATTGAACCATACGAGGTTATTAGAAGCTTTAGACAAACAAATATACTCTGCCTCAGTCGTGGATGTGGCTACTAAATCTTGTTTTCCAGTATACCAGTAGACTGGACAATCGTTAAGAAAGAATACATAGCCAGAAATACTTTTCACCTGCCCAATCTGCATCAGCGTAACAAGTGAGAATGGGCTCTTTATCATTGTTGGGCTCTAACAATAAACAATAGTCTAAGCTGTGTTTCAAATACCTTAGTATTCTCTTAATGGCTTCCCAATGATAAATTAAGGGTTTACTTACATATCTGGATAATAAATTAAGGGGTAGAGCAATATCCGGTCTGGTCCAATTGGAAATATACAGAAGGGAACCAATAACTGATCTGTAAAGTGTATTATCATTAAACTCAGGAGATGATTCATTCATATTTTTTAAAAAGTCAGTTTGCATTGGTGTATCACAAGGCTTTGCATCATTCATATTGCATTTGTTTAAGAGTTCAATAATTTTATCTTTCTGAGATAATCTAAATCCCTTTTTAGTTTTGCTGATTTGAACTCCAAGATATTTGTTTACTTTACCCAATGATTTTAAAGAAAAATGTTCACTTAGTTTGGTTACGAAGGTATCTCTTTTCTCTTTATGTTTACCAATATACAAAATGTCATCCACATAGATTAATGCAAATTCTATTGAATCACCATCTCTTCTAACAAAGAAACAATTGTCTGCAGTTGTGGCATTGAAGTTCATAGTTTTGAGTACGTTGACCAAACATTCATACCAACGTTTGCCGGATTGCTTTAATCCATACAAACTTTTGTTTAGTAACCAAGTTTCGTTTCTATTTGTGTCTTGGCTGTGAGGGGCTCTCACGTATATTTCTTTATCTAGTTTTGCATGTAGGTATGCAGTCTGTATGTCATATTGAAAAACTTCAAGATTAAGGGCTGATGCTATTACTAAAGCTGTCTTAACACTTTCAGTCCTTACAGTGGGAGAATATGTATCGGTATAGTCCTCAGGATACTTTTGAGCGTAGCCCTGTGCAACTAGTCTTGCTTTATATAATGTATTTCCTTCTTCCAGATTTTTAATTTTGAATATCCATCTAGTGCCAATAACTGTTTTGTCTTTTGGTGCTGGAGCTGGGGTGAATACCTTTAGTTCTCGTAAACTGTCCATTTCTTTGGCCATGGCTAATTCCCACTTTTTTCTTTCTTCTGTGGGAAGTTTTAATACTTCTTCATATGTATTGGGTGTTGATGTATTGTCATTTATGTGCATTATGTAATCTTTGTATCTATTTGGTACCTGGTTCCTGCTACTTCTAATTGTTCTTTCTGGCCTGCTATCGTTATCGGGTAAATATCTTGCTTCCTTTTGTGTTAATGAATCTGTTTTGATATTTGGACAGTTTCCCATCCATGTTTTTTTGTTGCCCTTTTGTGTACTGTGATTATGTTCTTCTCTTTCTATCTTATCTTGATTTTTAATGTCTGGTCTTGTTGTTGGGAGTATCTCATTAAGATGTATCTTAGAACAATTGGCCTGTTCGTGAAATACAGCTGTCCTAGAAATTATGAACTTGTTATTATTGTCAATAAATCTGTATCCTTTTGTGCCTGTTTCATAGCCCATGAATCTGAGCCTTCTAGATACATTATCTCCCTTACGTCTCAATTGTTTTGGTATATGTACATCTGCCGTTACTCCAAATACATGCATGTGGGCTATTTTGGGTTTTTTACTATACATCAATTCATATGGTGTTTTGTTTATGACACTAGACCAAATTCTGTTTAGGGTATAATTGGAGTATAAAAGTGCTTCTGACCAGAAATGTTTGCCTAAACCAGCATCTTCTAATGTACATCTAATCATGGTTTGTAGTGTCGAGTTTTTTCGTTCTGCTACTCCATTTTGAAATGCAGAGAAAGGGCTAGAAGTGAAGTGTAACATTCCTTTTTCCTTTAGCCATTGGGAGAATTCCTTTGACATGAATTCAGATCCCCTGTCTGTCATGATCTGCTTTATTTTTACATTGTGTTGTGTTTCTACACGTTTCTAAAATTCTTTAAACTTTTGAAATGTTTCATCTTTGTGCCTTAAAGTGTAGACAAAGCCATAACGACTATAGTCATCTACAATAGTAAGAAAGTATCGTTTCTTGTATGTGATTGATGGGGTTAATGGACCAACTAGATCCATATGTATTAGATCAAATATGTGATTTGATGATCTTGTTGCCTTTTTTGGTCTGGGTTTGGTTCTGAGTTTTGAGGACTTACATACTGAACATTCCAAGTAATTTTTACAATCTTTTATTTTGACACCTTCAGCATGTTCAATCATTTTTTGTATTACAGGAAAACTAGCATGTCCTAATTTTCTATGTAATATATGTGCACATTCATCATGAATTGGTTTTCCAATAGTTGGTCTTTTGTTATTATGTGTATCATTTACAGATGTGGTTTCATTGTTATGTTCTGTTTCGTGTTCCTCATTGTCACTGTTGCTGTTATTTTCATTTTCTATGCTAGTGTCATCTTCCATGTTTGAATCAATGTTGTGAAGCCATTTTTCCTCTGTGACCAGATATGGTAAATCTCCTTTGATAATCACATTACCTAAGTTTGTTTTGTTTTTCTCTAAAATTGCCTTTCCTTTTGAGAATATTACATTTATGTTGGAGTCTCTGCTTAACTTTATTGCACTAAGAATGTTATGAGGTATTTTGGGTATTAATAAAACCCCCTCTATTTTCCCTAAACCAGGTAAATCTACCTTTCCTCTTCCAATGACTTGGACTTCCTCTTGATTAGCTACTTTGATTACAAATTTATCTTCTATGAAGGAAGATAATATTTTCTTATTATGTGTTGTGTGATTTGTTGCCCCGGAATCAATGAGCCAGGCATTATCCTTTGAATTTTGGTTTTTGGTTATGGTGTGTTTATCTAATCCATTTAATGATCCAGACTTTCTATCTCTTGAGTTATCTCTGCTCCCTCTACGTTCTCTAAAGTTTGGTGAGTTTCTATATCTATATCTATCAATAGATGATTGTCTGTTATTGTATCTATTTCTAGTGTCGTGGTCTTGTCTTTCTTTAAGATGTTTTGGACAATCTCTTCTATAATGTTCTTTGGATCTACAATTATAACACTCAATTGGTTCTGAGTATCTGTCTTGAAATACTACTCTTTTGGTCCGTCTGTGTTCTTTGTATGCGCTGTAGCGGCTTCTTCTCAGATTATCTTCAGCTATTAATCTATTTGATAAACTCTCTATAGATAGGTGTCCTAAATTAATTGTGTCCAGGTGAGTTATGTAGTTATCCCATGATGAGTCTAATGAATTAAGGATAACACTTTTCATTGTCTGATCCAGTATTATTTCTCCCCTTAAATGAAGTTCTGCTCTAATTGTGTTTAGAGATAGCAAATGTTCACTTACAGTAGTTCCAGGTTTTATCCTGGCTGAGAAGAAATTTTTAGACATTCTTGTTGTGGTTGCCACACTTTCACTATGAAACAATTTAAACATGCAATGAATTATTTCTGATACAGTTAGATTATGCTCAATACTATGATAGATAGCAGGGGATATACTAGATATTAGTAAATAGAATGCTCTGTGGTGTAGGCAGTCCAATTTTAGAGTCCATGGTTTTTTGGGAAGGTTAGTTATGAAAAACAATAAATTCTCTTTTAAAAAAACAACCTGTAGCTGCTACTCCATTCCTGTAAATTAATACCGTCTATTCTCAATTTTGGAAAATCATTAGGAAGGTATCCAATGTTATTTGCTGCATTACTTACAACTGGAGGCTGTCCATGGTCTTGTAGATGCTGGTAACTGCAGAATGGTGTAGGTACGCTTGCGACTAGTCTGAATGGTTCTCTCTGTTCTTCAAAGTCTCTGTGTTCGTTTGTGTGTGTTTGCGCATGCGCGCTGTTCATTTCGTTCCAGGACCTGTCGGGAGAGGTTCTCGTTGCTGCAGCTCCCTTGTATTGCTCTTCCTCAGATGATTCACTCTCTGGTTCGACTTTAGGCATCCAGGTGTGGATCGGTGCTTGCTTCTTTTTATTGTGGTCGTCTCGGTTGAGGCCTCTGGCTCCCAGGATCGTTTGCGGTGTGGGCGAGTACTTGCAAGGCTCTCTGGGTTCAGGCGTTAGCACTCTCGTTGATCGATTCGGAGTGGATGGAAGCAGGAACGCTTGTTCGTTTGTTTCTGTATCTTTGTCCTTGGATTGTGCAGTCTGTCTTTTCTTTGTTATTTGATTTACAGCCTTTGGTACTTTCGTTGATTTCCTTGAGATTTTTAGATTCGGGCCGAAGGCTGCGAAGAGTGTTTTCATAGCCGCTTCGATTTGTAGTTCGGTTGATGTTTCTTCGGTGTCTGTATCGGATTCTTCTGATGAATTGAATTTTTCTTTTTTATTTCTTATGTTGTGTAGAGCTTTTCGCGCCAGCCATTTTGAACTCTGCTCTCTGATTGGTTGTGAGTCATTCATTTTGGTGGGCTGACAAAACCAAGATGGCTGCCATTCAAAATTTTGCGCGGGATCACTGGTCTTTTCTTCAGTTACATTTTCTTCTGTGGGCAATCTGCTTACCATTTTGCGATCTTTTGGTTCTGACGCATTGAAGTAGTTTTCTCTCGCTGCTCCGTTGGCTTTTATGATGTCTTGGAGGTTTGCGATGAGATTTTTGTCGTCTTTTTGACATTTCAGTAACTTCAGTATTTCTAATCTGAGTGTGTTGTTTTCCGTTTTGCTTGCTTCTTGGTCGCTGGGTTCTTCGATTACCTCTTCGTCGTCTGTAGTGAGATTTTCGAGTTCTTTTGTCATTTTTATTGTCGATTCATCGATCATTTCTTGATCTGTTTCCATATCTTTGTTGTGTGCCCTGGTGTTGGGTCTTTCTCTTTTGTTTCTGGAGTTTTCTTTCTTTGGCATGTCTGTTTCTCATTGAGTCAGCCAACCATCCTCTGCTACCAGCTTGTTGCCATAATTCGAGGATCAGACTCAATAATAGGTTCAGACTTTTTATATTCAAACAGAAGGTAGTTTATTTACAGAAGGCATTCTTTATTCACAGAGTGATTGCAGAAAGAAGCGAGAAGGAGGAGAGTGTATCTCCTTTTATATCATTAAGGCGGGGTTAAGAAGTAGGGGTGGTTACATATGAATACATTAGGAAGGAAAGAATAAATTAACCCTTGATACCCCATGAGCATATATATCCTCCATTCAAGAATAAGGCATTTACTTGTGACAAAAGCAGACAAAGCACCGAGATCACTTCACGTGCTAGTGCCTTATTAGGGCTGAAAAAAAGCTTCACAGCTGAGAGTCGGAGGGAGCAGGGGAAGATCGCTTCACTGAAAAAAAGCTTCTAAAGCACAGCTGAGAGTCAGAGGTAGATCTAGCCCCTCCTTAGGGCTGAAAAAAGCTTCAAAAAAATCTACATTCGGAGTATAAGACGCACCCAAATTTTCAGCGTCTTTTAGGAGGGAAAAAAGTGTGTCTTATACTCCGAAAAACACAGTATACAAGATGGTGATACAACATCATGCCCACAACTTGCACATATCCCGCAGATGCCATTGGGGCTAAATGTTCAGAGCATCATTTTCCCATTTTCCCCTTTTCTTCCCCTGCCTACCCTTTCCTTGCTCACTCAAGCCAAGATTGGCATGCGCATGACAGCATGTCATATCAAGCAATAAATGCTTTTGGATGGGTTCCCAAAACATTCCTCTAAACATCCTCAAACATGAGATCAAGGGCCTGCTTTGCATATAATTAAGAATATTCTCATTTTAAAATGAAATCTGACATTATTTTTGCCTCTGGAGACCTGTGGGTGTGGTGAGGAAGGGTATATGATAGGTTGCTATAGCCGAAACAACAAAAATATTGTGGCTCTTTAACAGCTATTATAGCACAAGCTTCAAACTACATTCCACTTTATCAGATTGCAGGGAGGAAATCCAGAGAGAGGAATATGTTAACATAGTGTAATTGTCTGCATGTGAAGGAAGCAGGGAAAGAAAATAATAAAAGAAGGCAGAGAGAACTGGAAAGCAGGAGGTGCAGACAATGATAATTAGCTATTGATAGCAGCCATTTGCAAAATTGCAGTTGGACGCATCTCAAGTATTCCTGCGCTAATAATCTTGAGATAAAAACTGAATCAACAACTGCAAGGATAGAATTTTGAACAAGTGTTCCAATCAGACTTCTTGGGAGGTTTCAGCAACTTTTTCTGTAAAATATTAATGAGTCAAAGGTGTGGTTTTCTGACATTCTGTCCTCCCTGTCTGTCTTCATTTAACGTTAATTTCTGTGTCGTATTGTGAGATGGAAGCCAGCAGCCATTGTGAACAGCATGCACATATGCACTTTAATATTTGTGGTGAATCATGCCTGTGCCAAGTTAAAATGAAACAAACATGAATGAGGGAGGCCTGGCAAGGGAATAACAAACAAAAAATTAACAAGAATAATTGCAAATTGAAAACCATATGCTGCGTAGGCTACATAGGAAAGAGTTTGAAAACCAGGGTGATTACTAGTGCTTTTAAAGTTTCTTCAATAGTGTAGGAGTCTAAAATAGAAAGGTAGGAAATAAGTTCTCTTTTACTGTACTACTGTACTACTATCTTGAGCCCTAAATCTCCAGAGGAACAGAAGAAACTACTGATTAAGCAGTGAAATGTTTGAAACAAAAAAAAAAGTACAGTTGCCATGGTTTAACACTGAAAATCTTCATCGACATATTCCACAGATGTTTTAGTGGAACCTGTTTCAGGAAATCATATGATTTAAGTCATGGATGTCAAACTCGCCGCATCACACTGCCATCATGTGACATTTCATGACATTTTTCCCATTCGCAGAGCTGGGATGTGCGTGGCCTGTGCATGACGCATCTGGTCTGCAGGCCGCCAGTTTGACACCCCTGATCTAAGTGAGACTCCTACATTAGCAGGAGCTGTGATAGCCACTTTCCTCCTCACAACTCTCTTCCACATTGTATCAAAGCAATAATTTATGCATACATAGCATCAATGACATAGATATGCCTCACCATTCTACTCTTCCTCTCTCCAGCATAAGCCAAAGGTGAGAAGAAAGATATAAGAATCATTGTGTTCCAGAGATTTATACTAGATTTCAATCTGAAACACCTAGTTTTTGATTCTAGCCATGGTGGTGCAGTGGTTAGAATGCAGTATGGCAGGCTAACTCACTGCTCGCTGCCAGGAGTTCAATTTTGACCGGCACAAGGTTGACTCAGCCTTCCATCCTTCTGAGATTGGTAAAATGAGGATCCAGATTGAACATGCTGACTCTGTAATTATTATTATTATTATTATTATTATTATTATTATTATTATTATTATTATTATTATTATTATTATTATTATTTCTATACCGTCCTTCTCCCGAAGGACTCAGGGTGGTGTACAGCCTGATTAAAAGCACAAAGACAGACAAAATTTAAAAATTATTAAAATTATTAAATAATTGGCTCAATTATAAAACCCCCAAATTTAAAATTCCACATTTAAAACCAATTAAAATCTTTACATTGATAGCCTGGCCTGGCGAAACAACAAGATTTTGAGGACACAGCGAAATACACAGAGGTCGGAGATCTTAGCATTTCTGGGGGCAGTTCATTCCAAAGGGCAGGGGCTCCCACAGAGAAGGCCCTCCCCCTGGGTGTTGCCAGCCGACATAATTTGGCTGATGGCACCCTGAGGAGACCCTCTCTGTGGGAATGGACTGGCCGGTGGGAGGCTACTGGTGGCAGAAGACGGTCTCAAAGGTACCCAGGTCCAATGCCATGGAGCGCTTTAAAGGCGGTAACCAACACCTTGAATCACACCCGTAAGACCACTGGGAGTCAGTGCAGCCGTGCGGCCGCATTCTGGACCAGTTGGAGCCTCCGGGTGCTTTTCAAGGGGAGCCCTTGAAACTGTAAAGCTCTTAGTGAAGTCTGTAAAGCACTATGAAGCAGTATATAGGTCTAAGTGCTATTGCTATTTTCATGTAGTGATTAAGCTTCACTTAACCACTTGCACAAGACTGAGAGGATAAATTGTATGCTGGGGAAAAAAACATATTCTGCCACAGATACTTAGAAAAATGTTGGGATACAAAAATGATAGATCCTTTTTTAGCCTAACTCAGCTAGCGGCTCTAGAACAGGGTAGAAAACTTTTTAGTGTCCAGGGCCTGTGACACTATATATTTAAATATTTGAAAGTAAATATGGAGTACGTTGGGAATATTAATGACCAGCATTCTGTAGGAAACTGGGGACAAGATTTTCTTTCTTTTTAAGCAATAGCAATAGTAGTTAGGTTATGTACTACCCCATAGCTTTAGAGCATTCTCTGGGTAGTTTATAATGCTGAAGCATTCCTACTCCCAAGTCTTTTGGCTATACAATTTGGGATGAATATCCTTTGAATGGTGTGGGAGTAGGAATGGATTTCCAGAGAAAAGATTGCAGACTACAGGAACCAGGAGCACTATTCAGGTGACCCTGAGGACATAGATAAACCCCCAAGTGCTTCAACGACCCTCTAAAAGGGCCGTTGCAAATGTCCAGATGTCTGCAAGGAATATAAACCCTTCCATTCCCCACTATCCTGTCAGAGCTGAAAAAGCTTCTTGGATGAGAAGCAAAATGTCTTCAAAGAAAAAAAAAACAAGAAGTCCAGTTGCCACCAGAAAAAGCACCTTTGGGACAACCCTGACCTGGACGACTGAGAATCTCTACAGATAGAAGGCTGTGTCAACCTTGAGCCACCATCAGGATGGAACTCCAGGCTGTCTACAGAGATTGTCTGCAATACTGCACTTTAACCACTGTGCCACTATGGCTCTATTTTTCTGATCCCTCTGGGGGAATCCTGCCTAAATTAGGAAACCATACCATTTGTTTTTCAGCAATCATCAGTAAAATTAAGCACACAGTCCCAAGGTACTCTGAAAGTTGCAGAAAAGGGATTGGAGACTACCTGACACTCCACCAGGGATATCTACAATGGGCTTTGATTGCATGCTTGAAGCTCCATCCCCTTTTGTGTGCATTGGGTAAGGCGTGGAACCCCAGTTGTATGTCTCCTCACTTGACACTTTTGACCCTCTTTGTCTGAACCCCACAGATGGCCCTCAGTTTTAAGCTCAGAGCAAAATTTGCATCCAATTTCATGTCCCTGCTCATGAAATGCATTGTGTCTTGTTGATCATTACGTGTCAGCCTCACCTCTCTCAGAGACTCTTGTGAGAAAAAACAGATACAGGGGAGGACAATGCTTTGTATGCTACATATAAGTAAATATATAAATAGGAATCCTGTGTTCTCTTCATCCCCCTTTGGAGCCAGAGCCTATTACAACAACAACAACAACAACAACAACAACAACAACAACAACAACAACGGAACTGCAAAAAACTGTGCTACTCGGAACATCATATATTTTAAGTAGGTACTTGGTTGATACCTAGGACGCTGGTAGCAACTCGTATCAAGCATTAGCACCAGTCAATGGTATTTGTGACACATTTTTAAATCAGTTGACTGATTTTCACATTTAATGAATAAAAGGTATTATTATTATTATACACAAAAATGACTATACACAGCAAATGAGATAACAATGCTGGGTTAATAATTATTTATTATTAAATTATTTAATAATAATTAAATCATGCTGGGATTATTATTATTATTATTATTATTATTATTATTATTATTATTATTATTATTATTATTATTATTATTATTATTATTACCCAAGGATGCCGACAGGAAAAGGAAAAGTATACAGTATTGCTTTAAGGACTATGCTGCCAGGACTTCAGAATCACAGCCACAAGAATTTAAACAGCTGTGGGGCAGAGTTTCTGGAGGAGTTTCTTTGATGCTGAATAGATTTTCTGCTGCCAGCTTTTTCTGGTAACCTGGTAACAAAGTAAGGACCTTTGTTAGGCTCTGTGCAGGTGAAAGAGCCCTGGAGAACAATTGCTTTCCTCCAGAGAAGACAGCTTAAAATACCTGGCAACCGCTGTTTTCTCCCTCCCTGTTCCATATTATATTCCGAAGCAACCTCCCACTCGGACTCAGCCAAGGTACCTGTTTGTTGACGGAACATTTCTGTTTGAAAAAGAGGAAATAAAGGCTGCCATGTTTCCTGGAGTGCATAACTGCCCTTCCAAACAGACAATCAGCTGATTGGTTTTGCGGTTCTAATTTGTGTTTGTTTGCTTGTTTTACTTGCCCTGGATATTTAGGTTACTGTATAATAGAGGAAAAAGGTGGGGGCAAGGGATGTTTCTTCAGAAAATGCCTAGCTTTCCAGATTAGAATAGTAGAATACAAATCTGAATGCAGTTTTGCTTCAGATAGCAATCATGGGAGTTTCAAAGGTACAGAGATCTCCTAAATTGATTCTCCTGTTCCTAGTATCTAATGATCTCAGCTATGCTTTAATAATAACAATGTTTTAATGACATTCTGTTTTAATATTATTTTATGGTTTTATTATACTTAGAGTGACATTCTGTGAGATGAGCAGCAGTATAAATATGATTTATAAACAAAGGATCTGATTTTAAAGGTTTTATTTATAGACATCTGTCTACTAGTAAAAACTACTCAAACAGGGAATAGATTGAACTATGACTTTTATTCTTGGTGTATGTGGACATGTGTTTTAAATGTAAGAAGTGCTTTTAAATGGAAGAATTAAGAATTATATCTATCTTCTCATTTTATTAGCTTGAAGATTTTTGATTTTTTTTTTTTACAAATGATATGTGGAATTTTGATGAAGCAAGTAGCCCTTGAAGAAATACTCCAGAGACAAACCTATTATATAGTTATGAACACTGCATTTAGATGCATTTCAATTACAGAATGTAAGACAAAAAAGTGAATCTGTGGATATATAGCAGGGGTAACCAACTCTGGTCCACAGCCTGGTGCTGGGCCTCAGCTTGTTTGAGCATGCTCACCCACAAGTGGTGGGTGAGCATGCACAAAGCTGTATTTGTGTAAGCTGTGTGTGTGTGTGTGTGTGTGTGTGTGTGTATGCATGAAACCATCCTCTTTTCTCCCGCCGCAGCCACCTCCACCAGTCCCCCAAGCCAGAAAGGTTAGAGACGGCAGCTGTATCACCATCATTATCATATTCCTATAAATAAAATAAAGTATTTACATTTACATAGCATGGAGGTTAAGCTGGCCACCTTTTAAATTTTAACAGTGTTTTATCATTCTTTTTATTTATTTATTTTTACTTTTATCTACTTTTCTTTATATTTCAGTACTTTGTTGTCCCTCTCTGAGGGAGATGGGCAGTTCAGAAATTTGAAAAATAAACAATTAAAATAAAATGTTAAATGTCCCTTTCGGTTGATTTCTTGGATCATATTAAAATTGAAAGCACTTCTAATACTGGTAACCCTTGTTCACTCAACCCATGTTCAGGGATTGTTTAAAGTTGTGACAGCGCTAAATGAATATAATTATGGCTGACCCTTGAAGTTCCAACTTTCAGATCATTCCTACCGTCATGCGTCACTGCAGCCTCCTTACTCTAACCTTCCTGCATTTGTGCACAATCTGTGTTGACAGTTTGACCTCCCAGGACCTCCCAGCCCCAGCACTTTACCTGGGACTTCTGCCACTTCCTACTTAATAACCAGTGCATCTTGGGCAGGGGTGAAATCCACTTACCTTTGCTACCGGTTCGCAAATGTGAGCGTGCGCGCCTCCTCCACACAGGCGCAGAGCCTTCTGCACATGTGCTGAGGGTCAAAAACAGGAAGTGATGACATCCAGTGGGTGGGCAGAGCTTCCTGCCGCCGGTGCTACTGGTTCGCCTGAGCCAGATAGAACCGGCTAAATTTCACCACTTATCTTGGTGTTATGATGGCAACTGGAACTGCTGATTGCGATGCCATCATGGATTTTTCACTGTACAACTGCATTGTTTAGTGACAGCAATCATAGTCCCAATTTATTTGTGTCCTGCCTTTATTATTTTTACAATAACTCAAAGCAACAAACATTTCCAACACACATTCCTATTTTCTCATAACAACAACCCTGTGAGGTGGGTGAGGGAATGTTTCTGGCTCAAAATCACCTAACTGGCTTCCTGGGTAAGATGTTATTTAAATTCATGGCCACCTGGTTTCTATCCAGGTGCCTTAACCACTAGACCAAATACTATCTATCTGCATTTAAGATTTAGTTCTTGATGAGATCTGTTGCTGCTGCAAAATATAGCAACCTAGATTCACATTGAATTTGCTTTGCTTTGATTGTATTGAGGATCTTATCAGAAAAAAGATGGGAAAGTGCTACTAGGGTGAGTCGGGTGGGTTCTACTTACCTTTACTACCGGTTTGTAGCGGGGCCACACGCACTCTTCTGCGCAAGCGCAGAAGCATTTTGATGATGTCAGGGTCGGTGGGTGGAGCCTCCCGCCAGTTTTACTACCAGTTCTATAGAACTGGTACGAACTGGGGGCAACCCACCACTGGGGTGAGTCTCCTAAAATGTCTCAGCTTTTAACACTATTAATAATTGTATATTGAAGGAATTTCTCACTAAGAGGGGAATTTTAATACGTTGTTTCTCTTACTATTTGCAGGGCCATTATAAATCACAGAACTGGGAGATTTTTTGTTTGCATCCTGATATTTACATTCTGAAGTCTCGTGATATTATACTTTTTTCTTCAGCCATTCTTCAGCTACATGGATTAATTTTTAGTTCTGTTCCATTTGTTCTGTTCTTAAGTATATTAAGAAGAAGCTGTCTTGATAGAGAAATTTTGCTGATTCGCAGACCTGATTCTGGACACAGATTTTTCTCTCTAAGTTTTAAGGGGAATTAGATCCTCCCATATGTTAAAATGGAGTAAGGGATGGCAGAAGATAAGATAATTAGATAGTGTCATCAACACAATGAACATGAATTTGGGCAAACTTTGAGAGACAAATGGTGGACAGGGTTACCTAGCATGATATGGTCCATGGGATCATGAAGAATCAGACACAACTCAGCAACTGAACAACAACAATAACAAATACACTAAAATGCTGCCTCAATGTCCCATTCAATACTTGAAAATAAGAGCCTTGATAGTACAGTGGTCTAAGCACCCTGTTATTAACACAGCTGCCTGCAATTACTGCTGGTTCGAATCTCTCCAAGGCTCAAGGTTGACTCAGCCTTCCATCCTTTCTAAGCTAGGTGAAATGAGGACCCAGCTTGTGGGGGCAATAAGCTGACTTTGTATAAATATACAAAAGTATGAAGGCTATTGCTTAACGCATTGTAAGCCGCCCTGAGTCTCCGAAGAAGGGCGGCATATAAATCAAATTTTAAAAAAAAAAATAGAAGAGAGAGCCATAGAAAAGCTTCATTCCAATGTTATTGCAGCACCATTTTTCAGATTCATCCCATCATACTTCTGCTAAGCTGAAGTATTCACTTTTTCAACTGACATTGATGGTTTCACAGTATTCACCATCCATTGTTATCTATCAACTGAATATGCCAGAAGTACAGAGCAACATTCTTTTCCTAACCATTAATTTCACAATTATAATTATGGAGCTTAGACCAAAAGCTTGACAGATGTCTTACATTTAAATAATTACAACTACTAATCATGTTCCTAGCACTTTTAATTTTCAATTTAAAATCTCCATTGTGTTTGTCACAATTAAAGGCTAGCAGCTGAAGAAGAATGATAGCAACTCATTCGAGTTCATAAAGTAATACCTTGGAAGGGAAATAAAATGAAGTAAGATTTTAGAGGGTCAAATAGAAAATTTTGTTTGTGTTCTGAGGAATGTCCTTCGCAATTTAGGAGTTGGAGCTTATGCAAGAACATTGGAAAAAGAGTTCTGGTTGCAGAAAGTAAAGTGAGGCAATTCCAAATTCTAACAAAGCATAGATTAAAAATTGTGACCAGGGATTACTGTGCCTTTCAAGATCAAGATACACAGCTACTTTTTCTAAAATGCTCCTGCTGCCCTTGTTCTTGAGGCATGGCACGTATTACAACCTGCCCAACAGTAGGGCTAACCTAGAGGAAGTTTATGATTATGCTGGTAATCTTAAAACTAAATAATAAAGGCTCTAAATAGAGCCCTGGTGGTGCAGTAGTTAGAATGTAGTATTGCAAGCAGGGGTGGGCTGCTGGGGGTTCGCAGGGGTTTGAGAGAACCTCTAGCTAAGATTCTGTGCAGTTCGGAGAACCCCAAAATCCCACTCCTGGCTGGCCCTGCCTATCCCTCCTACCCCCCCACTGCACCCCTCCCTCCCAGGAGTCCTCATGATGCCTGTTTTGGATGCAGGTAATTGCAAGGACACGCGCAGAGTCTTGGGGAGGGCAAAAAACGGGCCCACCCGAAGTTTGGGAAGGCCAGAAACGGGCCCAGAAAGGGCCTCCGGAACCTGGGGAGGTCATTTTCTCTTTCCAGGAGGCTCGAGGAAAGCCTCCGGAGTCCAGGGAGGGCAAAAACACATGCACCCATGGTGGTGCAGGAGACCGAGTAGGCCACGCCCACCATGGCCACACCCACCCAGCAACCAGGCAGAGAACCCCTTGCTAAAATTTTTGAAGCCCACCCCTGATTGCAAGCTAATTCTGCTCATAATCTGGAGCTCAAGATTGGATTGGATCAAGATTGACTTAAACTTCTATTCTTCCAAGGATCTGTAAAACAAGGACCCAAATTGTTGGGGACAATATGCTGACATTGTAAAGTGCTTAGAGAGTTCTATAAAGCACTATGGAGTGGTATATAAGACTAAGTGCTATTGGTAATGAGAATGTCACTTTATTAGGGCAGAAAGCTTTTCAGAGAATTTCTAGTATGGTACCTATGAAAGTTCTGAGGTGCTTTGAGTTCTTTAGACAAAATGTCTTCTTTTTCCAAAGAAAGGGCATTCTGGATTTATAATTCTCACTATCAAATAATTCAAGGCTTTCCCTTTCCTTTTAATGAAGATACCAAAATGGTAGATATATTCTTTGTATGTTTATCCTTTAAAAAGTATCAATTGGGCAATTCCAGTCATTAGATATACAAATGGAATAATGGATTGGACTCAGGCAGAACTAAAAGCCTCGGCAGCAGGAACATTCTAGATCAGGGATCTCCAACCTTGGCAATTTTAAGCCTGGTGGACGTCAACTCCCAGAATTCCCCAGCCAGCTTTGCTTTGCTAGCTGGGAATTCTGGGAATCAAAGTCCTCTAGGCTTAAAGTTGCCAAGTTTAGAGACCCCTATTCTAGATGCCTTGATCTTGAAGGATATCCCTTGAATCCCTTGGCACAATATTTTATTGTCAGTTTTTCTGGTCTCCCTATCAAGGGCTTTTCATTCATTCCAGTCCGCTATTATAGCTGGTATCTAATCACTGAATTTGTTCAGGTGTTAATTGCCTTGATGGTATTTCCTCCACTGAGTTTCCATTTTAAGATCTTTCTCACTCACACTACATTCACTATTAACTTTCTTCTTGACTTATGTGCTTGATATTTTCATGTTTGTGCTTTTCATGGCTATCTAGTGAAAAGAAGAACTAGGGGTGACATGATAGCAGTGTTCCAATATTTGAGGGGCTTCCACAAAGAAGAAGGGGTCAACCTATTTTCCAAAGCACCTGGGGGTAGAACAAGAAGCAATGGGTGGAAACTAATCAAGGAGAGAACCAACCTAGAACTAAGGAAAAACTTCCTAAAAGTGATAACAATTAACAGTGGAATGACTTGCCTTCAGAAGATGTGGGTGCTCCATCACTGGAGGCTTTTAAGAAGAGACTGGACAGCCACCTATCTGAAATAATATAAGGTCTTCTGCTTGGGCAGGGGGTTGAACTATAAGATCTCCAAGGTCCCAACTCTGTTATTCTGAATGTTGTCATGTCGAAGAATGCCCAGGTATTTGTAGTGATCGTCTTCATTCAGGCTTATTTAGACTAGATTTGGTATTTTTATCCATTATTAGTGTTCTGAACTAATGTAGACAACTGAAGGAAAAACAAGTGTCTTTAGCACATTTCAGCTTTTCTGTTAATCTTTCTGGGGGTTTTTTTATTAGATATTTTCATACACTAACTATAACTTTGGGAAGCGTTAATAAGAAAGTATTATGTTTACACCACTTAAGGATTATTACATTCATTGTTTAGGGAAAAAGGCAGAGTGCAACATAGCTATTTTAAGATTATATTATCCACCTGCTTATTTTGCTTTTATGTCCTTATGAGTTTTGCATTTTGAGCTATTGGGATAAAGCAAACTCTATTTCTTCTTTCCACATATACAAAAGATAATATTTTTATGAGCCCATTTGAAATAATATTTGGATTTGTTCTTTATGGAGGCTCAATTGAAACTATTCTCAGCAGGTGAAGGAGACAACTTCAGCCCTGGGTATTGCATTAATATTTTTCAGCAATTGATCTACAGAGTGCTGTGCTATTTCCCATACATACTAGTTTGAATATAATTTAAAATTATATTAAAAAGTGAAAATACTTCTACAACAATATGAAATTATGTCTCTCAACTATAATGAAAGCTAATTGGGACTTCCAAAAGTAACCAAGCTATCTGAATATGTTTCAGCCGTAGATAAATTCTTATTTCAACTTCATATTTCCTTGCATTATTTTAAATTGTCAGTTGTAAAAAAAAACTCCCTGGAAAATATATTTTATATAGATTATTAAAATTTAAATATTTAATGAATCATGAATTGTATGTGTATATATGATGAGGGGTCAATTTTGAGGAGTGGTTTCCCTTCCATTGGGGCCATTACTTCTTATAATGAATAATTACTTTTAAGAAATAAAATAATTTCTGGATCCAGCTGAACATCTAGATGCAACAGAACTTCAAAACTAATACTCATCCAAAGAAATCTTACCAACCAGGTATCTAGACACTTCTACGGATAAAATTGGTGGATCTAAAGAGTTTAAATCATTTAACTGCTTTTCCCTCAATTTTTCTACCCAATGTTACAGTGACTGATCAAGAGTCCTATATGATCTGTAGCTGAGCCAGATCTCAAAGGCCACAAACTATTTAAAAAATTCTGCTTAGTGATAGATACTAAGAAAATGCATTGATGGAGGGGAAAAAATGACCTTTTTTTTTTGCTAACATAATCTTCTAAACAAGGAACCTGAGTGGCCTAGGAGGCTAATGCCTCCTACTAAGGCAGCATTTAACATCCAGCTGCCTGCAATTACTGCGAGTTCAATTCTCACCAGGCTTAAGGTCGACTCAGCCTTCCATCCTTTCTAAGGTGGGTAAAATGAAGACCCGGTTTGTGGGGGCAATAAGCTGACTTTGTATAAAATATACAAAATTATTAAGGCTATTACTTAACAAATTGTAAGCCGCCCTGAGTCTCCGGAGAAGGGCAGCATATAAAAATAAATAAATAAATTTTAAAAAAGGAATCTCTTACTAATGTAAGAGATACACTTTCTCCACTTGCAGTCTAGTTCTCTCTCTAACTTACCTCATTATCCTTAGGGGCATCTGTTGAGGAGATTAAGAAAATCAAGATGGTGGCCATAACCATCAGTCCTATCCCCTTTTTAAACATGTGATGCAATTTAAAAAGTCATGTGGGTTTGATCACATGATTACAAGCACCATTGTGACTCATTTTTTACTCCCCTCCCTATAGATACTCTGGTCAATTGAGATTTATACCAAGATGCCAAAATGATTCTGCATCATGAGAAAGAACACCCAAGAAATAGGTACATAAATTGCTCTCATACAAATAAACAAATTATTGAATTTATAAGATATAAATATGTGAATGACACATTACTCATTTTTTCAAATTACATCATCTTAATATTGATGTAAATATTGAAATATAATATATATCTTTTATATCCACAACTACATTGGAACAAATGACATAATTTCAGATTTAACAGACATACTGGATGATAGATAGTAGCCCTTCCAAATAGTAGTTTCAAAGTGAAAAGTGAAATTCTATTTGCAAGTGAAATTAATATCCCACTTATTACAAAACGGGCTTTTACAAGACAACATAGAACTAAGCTTTGTTTATATTGTTAAGGCATAAATTGATTTGAATCAACTTTGTTCTATCTTAATCTGATGAATGAAACTATGGTTTAATGTTATGTCACTTTGGCTTATTCAACCAATTGTGGTTAAAATCATGGTATAACACATATATGACTCTAGATAATATTTCCTTTTTGCTCAGTAATGTTGAAACATCCTGAGGCATTCTTATATATCTTTTATCTCTAACCTCAATGTGTAAAAAGACATTTTCAAATCATACAGGAGAAATAGGACTTTTGAAGCCGTATTCTCAGCTTCACCATATGATTCATCTATTTCCAAATCTTGTATTGTGCCCTTAGATCTCTTCTTCACTGGCAATAACTATATAGAGGTTTATTTTGTCCACATGAGTGGAAATGGAAGAAAGAGCGAGAAGATCTATGAACTTCATTCAATTTTCAGCTTCCTATCACCAAAGGTTGCACATATAAATCTTTCATATATTTCATCCACATTGCTGCATTTCTAGATGATCAAAGGCATAATATATATATTCTTAAAGGAGAAAGATCAGTACATAATCAGATAAGGCACATGGAATTGTCTTCCAGACAGTTAAGATGCCATCTCTAATTTTCTTCAAACCTTTCAAATCCCCCTCTTTGTGGCAGCTTTAGCTCAGTCCCCATGTTTCCATACCCACAGAAAACTAACCATGTAGAACTGAAACAACTATATATGCTTTCTCTGTTCCCCCTATTCTCTCTCTATCCTCTGGTTTTTCCAATGTCAAATTTCCAGTGGTAAGCATCTTTGGAGGCAACGTCTATATTAATTATGCTTATCTCAATCAGTCTATTTGACAGCCTTCCAGAAGTTAGCAATTTCCCTGTTTGGAGAATAATTGTTCCTACTATTCCTTCCTTTTGCTATTTAAACATTGTAAATGTTTTTATGGTATAATTATGTTCTTCTGCTGTTCTGCATTTCTGAATGTGTGTGTGTGTGTTTTGAAAGTTCCCTTGGAGGATTGGCAGAGTGTAGAGGAGAGAGAGAATTAATTGTTTGTTCATCTACAACTTGAAAATGTTATGAGTTCCCAGGATTTTCCATCATAGATGATTAGTATTCCAAGAAAGTTAATCAGTTATATCTGTGTATAATGTATACTATTCACAGAGAAGAAGTTACTAGCCTCTGGATTGATGCGAAAAAATCTGCACTTCACATGATTTGAGTATATGCAACCATATGCATATTATTAATCTAAAACCACATGAGAGAATACTGATGTGTACAGCTGTAGACTATACATGGATTTTCTCCTAATGAGATCTGCATGTGTTCTGATCTGCAAGATGTGATTGATTTTACACAGGGGACTTTGCCAAAAGAAAGGCCAATCAAGTGCTAGCAGCTGGGGTTTGCCAGCAAAATGACATCATATGTTTCCAGCTAGAATACACAACCCTACACAAAGATTCCCCACAGTGACATTTGGGAAGCAAGCCTTACTGGGACATGTTGTATTTTTGAGATCCAGCCTGCCAAATGTTTGTTTATAGCATTTCCTTGAAAATCCAGGTTACAGTATTTCAATGTCATACATGTAAAAACATTTGGCTCTAAAAAATAAAAGTGTTGCAGATCCAGAGAGTGAATGAGTTTGATCTAAAGTTAAACTTGGAAATAGAATAACATAAGAGGTCTGAAATAAACATACAAATATCTCAAAATGCTACATATTTCACAACAGGAGCTAATTATTCTAGTCTAAATTATTCTAATTTAAGAAAAATAGAATAATTAGCTTTTGAGCTTAAAGAAAATATGTTGACAGAAAAGAAGTCTTGATAATTAGCAAAAGAAATATGCTTTTTCCAGTACAGTATGTTAACATTTAAAATAGCACACTTAGGAGAAAATATTCTCTGCAGAATTAGGAAGATTACTTGCTATGTTATATTTGAATCTTTCCTCATATTGATTGGAAGTCGTCTTATCTTCATTACTACAGAAAAACAGGTATGTTTTTTCTTCATTTTGAAAACCATGGGGGAGAGAAGCACAGATTTCAGGGTTTACAGAATCAATTTTGTTATTTATTGCATTTTGAAGCCTACCAAGCAGAACCAGTTATGACCAAACAATCACTTGGAGAATGGTCAAATACAACCTAGTACCTTAGTGTTGGAACCCATATTGCCATCACTTATCTTCCTTCCATGAAGCATATATTGTAATGACCTCTATCTGAGTTATCACAATTGAAGATTTTTAAAGTTTGCTCTGAAAAATATACGTAGTATTTTTCTTAAAAGATGTTTTAATCCTTTATCACTAATTCATGTATCTTTGTGTACTTTCCACTAGTGATAAATGCTCTACTTTTTAAATAAAAAATTAGAAAGTACAGTTTTTATTTTTAAAGGAAAGTGATTTAAAGAATTGCTGATTTCACAATATACTCTCTCTATATACTTTCACTATATACGCTCTCTACATGGGGCTCCCCTTGAAGGGCACCTGGAGGCTCCAACTGGTCCAGAATGCGGCCGTGCAGGTAGTCACGGGAGCTACCTGGTGCTCCCATATAACACCTCTCCTGCATGAGCTGCACTGGCTCCCAGTAGTCTTCTGGGTGCACTTCAAGGTGTTGGTTATCACTTTTAAAGCGCTCCACGGCATAGGACCTAGTTATCTTCGAGACCGCCTGCTGCCACCAACGGCCTCCCATCGACCTGTGCCTCCCATAGAGAGGGCCTCCTCGGGGTGCCATCAGCCAAACAATGCAGGCTGGTGACCCCCAGGGGGAGGGCCTTCTCTGTGGGAGCACCTACCCTCTGGAATCAGATGCCCCCTGAGATAAGGAGAATCCAAGACCTCGGTGCCTTCCACCGTGCCCTTAAAACTTTCTTTTTCCAGCAAGCTGGGCTAGCCTAACACTTTTTAAATGTTTTAATTGGTTTGTTACTGTTTTTAATTATGGGCCAAATTTATATATATCTTTTAATGGTATTTTAATATTTGTACTCTATGTTTTTATGTGGCTATACACGGCCCTGAGTTCTTAGGGAAAAGGGCGGTATACAAATTCAAAAATAAAATAAAATAAATAAATAAATACTGCAATTCACGTATTAGTTGGAAAATGAAAAATTAGCTACATTCTCAATAAAAATTCACACTGGAAAGAAATCCTTCATCCTTATCAGTTTGCCACCAGCAAGACTTTTTTAGATAGCAAACTATGCTTAACAAACATGTTTGAATGATATCCAAACACTCATACTTTTAAAGCAATTTTTTTGTTTTCAAAAAGTGGCTTCAGTTGCTTTTCTTAAAATTCATGAAGTTAGTCAACTTCACTTCTCCTCAATTATATATAATGTTGATACTGTTGACTTAATGGGAATCAGAGATGAGATGCAAGTCTGAAAACTAGATGTATTGAAATGAGAGAGAAAGAATGCAGAGAGACAATCTGGAAAAATATGTTACTTTTTTTAAATAAGCCATTCAGGGTTACTATTGTAACGATAATTGGATCATAAGAATGAAAATTGTATTTTGCAGCTTGCTGTTCATGTACAATGCTTGATCCCCATTAACTGATGTTAATGCAATTCAATAGAGCCCCGAGGAGTGCTGATAAAGCCATAAAGATGGCATAGTTTTTACACTAACCTATATTCATTGATTAGAAAGAAGTCAATTTTCTTAACTAATTTAATTAAAAGAAAACTTCCTCAAGGCATATGATATGGACAAAGGAAGGACAGATTTTTTTCTAAGGACAATTCTTGTCATCTGTGTTATTTTTATAGGAAAGATTCCCTCCCTGTCCCCCAAAATAGGTGTGGTACTAAAATGTAAAGACTGGTGATCTAAATTAAGCCATCAATTTGTGTCTGTGTGTACATATGTAATATGCTCCAGTAATAACTCTTAGTATTGATATTGAAGCTCTGGAAGCATATATTTGCAATCCCCTAATGGATACCCTTAGTTTTAAGCACCACACACATATGACCACAACACATGCTTTTATGTAGCACCACAAAATCCTGGGATGGCATTACATTGTTTAGCATTATAAGAATCTGGTTCTGATTAAATTACCTTTGAAGTCACCTAAGACTGGATTCTTAATAGGGTAAGGGTTGACCACTAATTCTCCAGAGATTACTGAGACAACTCCCAACATCCCTAAATGTCATATTCAACATCAGAAATGTTGAACATTATTATTCAACAAAATTTTGAAAAGTACTTTAATACAAATACTTTTGGGCCAGTGATTCTTTGCCTTAGGAAGAATGAAGGCAATAGCAAGCCATTTTTAAAAATCTTGCCATAGCAGGAACTAGTTCAGGTAAGCAAGAGTAGTCAAGGCTGACTCACAAGCACTCCTCCTCCCCATTAAAGGATACAAGTATATATTTAGTATGCTTCTCATTAACAAGTATTCTCCAGGCATCCAATTTCTACCAATCAAGCTAACAAAGAACTCCTTCAGAATTTTTATCTCACCCTGCATATGTAAATCTAAGATTTTTTAGGATTAACCCAGTGTTTTGACCCAGCCTTAGCAGAAACAAAAAAACAGATTCCTTGTCACGAAAAACCCCTCTTTATTTTCCTCTTGTGAATTAATTGCATTCACCCACCAAAAAGTCCACCCATTAGTCCTTCAAGGAGTTAACTGCAGTACAGACCTTATCAGTTCCTTGCAATAATTGCAAGGCCGTGAGCTCCCAGATGAAAGGCTACAAATTAAATTCTGGCAAGCAGTCTATGTGGCACAAAACACAATGAGCCAAAATCTTCAAAAATACAAACTGTTGTCTCCTATGACAACCACTCCCCTTATTTATTCCCCAGCCAGGGAGGGGCCATTCAGTGTCCACATGTGCTTTGCACTCCTTGTCCTCCATTGTTCTCCTCTCCTAACTGCTCTATGCATACATGCATCTGGAACAGGCTCCAGCTGTTCTTCATCCTCACTTATCTCAGCCTCCAAAGGCAGCTGCTTCACCAGTGGCTGGGAAATGTCGGACAACCCTGGCTCTATTTCTGCCTCTGACACAGAGCATCCATCAGAGCCTTCCCCAGACTCCAGAACTAGCCCAAGTTCCCCCCCAACCTCCTCCTCATCTGAGTCTACCGCCAGCTCAGCTGGCAGCTGGTGGGCCACCACACCCAATTCTTGATTACTCATCATACTTGTATGCAAATATATAATAATTCTGGTCAAGTATTCTGGACTTTGTAGTTCCAGTTGTTCTGAAGAGCGGTAGGTTGGGAATGGCACAATTAGATAGCCCTCCCTGCAAGTTACTATTTGAATGTTTGTTATCAATGGAATTCAGTAAATCTGCATTTTGGATAACAGGTTCCCACTGGAAACTCTGAGATCATTTGATGTTCTGACAGCCTTTGGATGAGATTTCATACTTCCCAGGAAAGTCTTCCAATCTAAAATTTGCTACATCTATTTGTTCTAAGTTAACTGTCAATGATGAGTGATCAAAACTCTATGGTAGACATAAAGACTGTCATAAATGTCATCTATACCCCTTGATACATGAAATAATCTTCAGCTGAAGTTGCTGGCTGCCATCCCAACAAAAGCTCAGTGCTCAAAGAATTGAGTGACAGGCAAAAATTTAGTGGATGATGCATTATTCATCATGCCAGAAAAACTTGCAGTTGTTGAATGTGGATCTTTTTGTCAAAGACCAGATCCAATAGCAAGTGGGAAAGGGAGAAAGAAGACAGATATTTTATTTATAATGAAACCAGTATAAAGATTCAGTGATGTTACTTAGCTTACACAAAGATAATGGCTGCTTCTCCTAAAATTAATTTCTAGATGCAATCTTATTAAAACAGTCATGTTCTTCACTTCTCTCTCAGTTACAAAGGACATAAGGGCTCCTAAGTGCAAAACCTTCCTACGGTTATAATGTCCTGGACTCCTATTGACCATTCCTGTGTTGGATGATAATTTTCCCCTGTAACTTTAAGGTCTTACTGACCTCACTTAAAAGAAAAAGTTATCTGTTCTACCAGAAGAAAAATCTTCAGACAGTTTACGGCAGTACAGTCAATTTTTAGACTAAGTGGAAAGTGTTCTAAGGTTACACTCACATTTGAAAATAATAGGGTAACCGTTTTGCTTCATTATAGTGTTTATATTTGGGATAGTGACATGACAAGTATTTGATTTCTTGTTACTTTGTTTCATCTGCTTTCTCTTACAGAATCCTTTGGAGGGGACGACAGGAGCATATAGCACTGCTTGGATAAAGAGAAATAAACTTTCATTCTTTTTCTTGAAAAATTGATTTCTTTTAGTCTGTGCTCAGAAAATCATCTTAGAATCCTCACCTATAATTAATAATTCTGTCTCCTCCTCCTCCTCCTCCTCCTCCTCCTTTTGTAAATGGTTCATAGCATTCTTTTAAAAATTTCTTGAATTTCATGTTCTCTGTATTTTGCTAATGCAAGGTAATCACAAAGAAGTTATAAACAGGAGTGATTTATTAGTCTCCTTCGATATATATAGAGATAGTAGCCCATGACATTGAAGAGTTTTATTTAATTCGGAAGATCCTGGTCCTATCTGTGCAGATAATGAAGGAATAGCAGTCAATACTTGCAATCAATCCTGCAATCGATATTTGCATATAGAGGATCTATTGTCCTTCATATGTAGAACTGTTTGACTTCCATTGTCCAATGAAATGTTAAATAATTACAAACACAGAAAAGGTTTTGATAAAGATGATAAAAGTGGGATAATTTTGTATTTTCTCTATAGTGTATTACCATCAAAACTGTGATTTCAGGACCTTATTAAGATTTTTAATCGAAAATAAAACTTTTTTCAAAAAAAAGAAAAAAAAGATTTCCTTTAACTGTAAGACGCAAATAGCCATACCAGTAATTTTCATATTTTCATTGTTGCTTGCCGAACAGTCAAAGACCTAATAAATAGCTGTAATTTAAGGGGGAAACTCATTTTTCTGTCCCAGTTAGCCATAAATTGAGAAAACTATTCACATATTTTCCATAATCGTATGAATTAAATTATTGGCATATTTTGCATATTTTCCATAATTGTATGCATTCAGAACTTTTCAAAACATGCAAATAAAAAATAGACATAGAGAATAATATTCTCATAGCAGAATAGTAATATATTACAATTCAGTGATCTCATGGGGGAAAAATGGTTAAATCTCTTCCTGTGAATTCAGTAGGCCTATAAAGCAATTTATTTTGCCTGGATTGTGCCCCAGTTGATAGCGCTGAACAAATACCATTAAGAGCTAGGATTGCAGCAAACTGTTCTCAAGTGGTACATAGTGTAATATGTTGAGCTTATAAGTGAATAAGCTTCAGAAATGGAGGAAATGAATAATTATTGCAGAAAGGAAATTAACAAATATTTTTTTTAAAAAAAAGTCAGGAAGACATAGAGGCAATATGAAAAGATGGGCCATTGTGAGTATCCTTTCCCAAATTCAATAGTGAAATAATAGCTAATTATTACCCAAGAGAACAGTATACAGCATCTGTAGAACAGAGTAGATTTATTGTGTTCCGCTGAATTTCTAAAACAGGGAAAATATATTTATTCATGGATTTATGTTGTAAAAAGACTATTATGTGTAATCAGTTCTTTTCTGAATGATTGCACTTGGTGACTAATGCTGCCTGGCTCTGTCCATTATCAGTGTAGGTGTGGCTGCTCAAATACGTTATCTGTTCAGAGTGAACATTACTTAATGTAATGGAACACATTTGCCATCCTTGTAGAGCCTACACAACAATTTAGATGATCATTTTCAGAATCAATCAAATGTTAACAAGTATAAATTGGTACCTTGTAATGGGAATGTACCCATCATGACTAAAAGGTTTCTGCATAATTTAGCCACAATATAGGCATGCTTAACAAAATGTTAATGAAAACATGCTGCTTTTTATTTTTATTATTTTTATTTTTTGACATATGAAAGGGCATTCCTTGCCATATGAAAGGGCATTCTATGTCTTCAACATAGATATCCATTCTTTCTCCAACGTCTCTGCCCATTTACATTGAAATGTAGAAACAGCGCTCACAGGCTCTAATGGCAGTTAAAAACCCATCCAGTTTGGAAAAATTAATTTAATCTGTGTTGGATGAACACACCCCAGTTTATGCCCAATTGACTTGAAGGGGACCTAAATTGTTTATTTATTTAAGGTCCGATTTTTACCTGAACCCCGTGACCTATGCTAACCTTTCTAATTTAAATAAAAAGGTCGAAATCTAGAGCACTGAATTGAATCAATCAGCAAAGCAAACCTAAAATTCTAGCTCAGTAATTCTTAAAATCCCAGAAGAGAATAAATTTAAATCATAGAGTCTGACAAACTGCTCTTTGCAGGAATCTAAATCAAAGCACCCACCAGTGAAGCCTACCACTCCCAGCTTGCTAATTTGTCCTAACAGTCAACAGTCTGTTTGAAAATTCATTTTTTACGTTTTATGTTGTGGGATGATAAAGAATAGGTCTTGGACTTGTTCTGTGTAATATAATTTCTGTTACTTGAAGAGTATTAGCAAAATATTCTTGCTAAGCTCTGTTTTGTTTCAACCTCCCTCACAGGATTTAGTTTTAGGTGAGATTTTGGTTGATTTGGGGAATTGAAGACTCTCAGTCTTTTCTAGGTTGATTTGGAATTGGAGTGCTGGCCTCCCCAGGGCTTCTTTCTGATTCCCTCTACTATTTATTTATTTATTGGTTGGTTGGTTGAATTTTTATGCTGCCCATTTCCTCTACAAGGTGACTCTGGCCTAAACTTAATTCTCTAAAAGAAATCAGATTTTGGTGAGAATGTCATCTTTCTGCTAGTTAAGACTGGACAGCTGCAAACCGTAATGAAGTGGGTAACAGTATGGCCAAACTACATGTTACACCAAGGCATGAATAATTGAAGCCTAAGATCTTTGGATGTCATCTTAACAATGTACATCTGAGAATAAAGGCAAAGCAAACAGAGCACATGCTTTCTTTCATTCACATCCAGTTTAAACACTCATCTACGTGTTTCAGATGAACTTTTCTTTTCCAGTTTGTTTTTATACAGCATGTGGTTTGATCCAGCTCATGTGTTTTTCAGCTTTGTAACTATAGATTCATTAAAAAACTCTTTTGGGAGTTCTTCTAGATCTTCTGAATTATGATATTCCAAGGTATAAATTCCATGCCTTCCTGGAATGAGATTTCCCTCAAGATTTTAATGGCTTCCACCCTACTGGTATTTCAAAGGGCCCTACAAAGGCATAGCTACTTGCCCAGGCCTTTGACAAGGATGATTAATGCCATTTTCTTCTTTTCTTTTCTTTTCTTTTCTTTTCTTTTCTTTTCTTTTCTCTTTTCTTTTCTTTTCTTTTTTTCTCTTCTCTTCTCTTCTCTTTTTCTTTACTTTCTCTGCCATCTTTGTTTAATTGTTGCTTTAATGTTTTGGTGTTATTTCTTTGTTTTTAATCTTTTGAATAATTTGTAAACCACTCAGAGTTATTGGGAATCAGGCGGCATATAAATTTAATGAATTTTTGTTTTTCTTGTTATAAATGATTTGTCCACAAATCTAATCACATAGGGATACATCATATTTGTATCTATATTTTTTTCATTAAAAAAAAAAGAATAGCTATATTTAATTGCTGTACTTATTCACTTCTAATTTCAATTTCCTTGCCATTGGACTATTTTCTTGGAAATAAATATTTATGCACAGGATGAAACAATATTACCTATTTCTCAGAATTGCTGTATATTTCTGAGGTGATATGTTTAGTTTTTAGTTTAGTTTTTATTGAATTTCTATACCGCCCTACTCCCGAAGGACTCAGGGCGGTGCACAGCCATGAAATAAAACACATAGATATACAAAATTTAAAATCGAATAAAATGAATTAAATAAATTTGGCTGAATTGATACCCATAATTTAAAATACCCATATTTTAAAATACAGTAAACATTTAAAATTTACACTTAAAAGGGAGAAGATTTAGGAGAGGCCAGCTTGATGAAATAAAAGCGTCTTCAGCTCGTGGCGGAAGGTGCGCAGATCCGGAATCCTCCGTATCTCTGGGGGGAGCTCATTCCAGATCGTTGGTGCCCCCACAGAGAAGGCTCTCCCCCTAGGGGCCAACAGCTGACATTGTTTGGCCGACGGCACCTGGAGGAGCCCCTCTCTGTGGGAGCGTACTGGTCGGTGGGAGGCTATTGATGGTAGTAGGCGGTCCCGTAAGTAACCAGGTCCTAAGCCATGTTACCATATGTATGTAACCATATTCCAATGCACATTGATTGTAGAGAAAGTATCGTAGCATAGCCAAAAAGCCAATTCTGATATCTTTGGACCATTTCAATATGACAATTCTGTCTAAAAAAAGAATTCTGTCCAGTGTCATTTTGAAACATTTACACTATTGTTCTTGTCCTTCCTGTTATTCTACAGTACTTCTCTTTTTTTATCTTCCTTCTCCTCTTCTTTCAGTCTTTCCAGGTCTTTTTGAGTAACTTCTATAAAATTTCTTTCTTCAAAAGACATTCCTTATTTAGCATCTTCAATATTTTTTTCTGAAAGTTTTGCTGTTGCTTTTTATGAATATTTGCAGTTTTATTAATTTTATACATTCAATATTTTTCCTATTGTGGCACAAAGCCAAATTAAAATAACTGTAAAAAGAAGAAGAAAATTTTCATTTTCTTGCAGCTGTCACAATTCCTTCTTAGACATAATACCAATGATGAAGAAATCTAACTTTAAATATCTAGGGGTTGGGTTTTTTTAATTTTGTTTCCTTGAAGTGAATTAACTCTGTCATATCAGTTGTCCTATTGATCCAGAATTCTGAGGATTCTAATGAGAATAAGAACAGAGAAATTTGTTGGAGGATGATAATGATTACAATAAAAGGGCAATTATTTAGATTAGCTAAATGGTTAGTCTAGATAAATCTTCCTTAGATTGTGGCCCTTCAGCTATATTAGACTACAATTCCTAGTAAGCAAGCAACAAATATCTGAAAGGGGTTTAAATTTTTGCTAGAAAAATTGCATTTCATTCAATGCATAGCCAGTTTGCTAAAAGTCAAGTTCCTACTGTGGAGCATCAGCCATGGAGACAATAATAAGAAAAAGCCATTGATATATAATCTACAATGCCTTTTTTCAAGCTTTGGGAAAGAAGCCAAATAATTATGGTGACAATTTTGTCACAGCAACCACTAAGTCCCTAAGTGGTTTGGAACTGAATCAAGGATTACTTCTCTTATTATATTTTTTTTCTAGAAAGTAACATGAGGAAAACAGACACCAAAACTAACCGAGATTCATTTGTCTGGCAGAGAGGGAAGGATCTTTCTGTGATGTTTCTAAACACGTGGATATACTCTCTTCAGAATTAAAATAACAGAATATATGTAGTTCAAGGTTGAAATGTAGAGTGCTTGGTACTTTCTGAGAGTGGTTATTCCACCACAGTTCCTCAACCAAGCTGAGAGAGCACCAAGGACTCCACACTTCCAAATTAACTTAACTCTTGGTTTTTATAAAAGTGTTAATGTGACTTCTTTTATTATATTAGGCATTTATACATGCCTTAATGGATTAATTTGTTTTATTGGTTATTATAAATTATTCAGTAAAAATAATAGCAATGATCAATTTTTTTTGACAGAAACGGAAGCATACTGAATGCGATGTTGATAACAACAGCAGCAAAAACAATATTAAAACTCTGCCTTATCTAGATCTGAGAAAAAATATTCTACTGATGCTGGACAGTATCATAATTCTCATACCTAGAATTCTGGGCAATGGAGACAAACCTACTTAATTTCTCTAAGGATGAAGTCTCTAAGGATAAAAGATGACATGCTTTGACTTTAGTAGCTTTTTTCCATATTCCAAGATTGTGGGGGTTTGAAGTTGGTCAGAAACCATGATTTCTACCCATCTCTTTTATGTCTAGACCTAACACTAAAAAAAATAATTCTTCTGATGACTTTTTTCTCCAATCAAGCCTCTGCCAAGCCCAGCCTGAAAGCCAAATGAAATAAGAATGGAAGAAATAATGCATTTTGCCCAATGAGAAATATTTAATAATGGTGAAAGCAAATAATAATACCTTATGCTATACTTTTTTGATTTAGAATTTCAGCCCAGCATCTTGTCAGTTAAATATTGATAACTGTACAAATTCATATCTTGTCAATGATGTGGTAGGAAGACAAGTCTTAAAGTTGCCAAGTTTGGAGAGTCCTGTTTTAGACTCTCACTGGCCTTAAAGGCCCCCAATTTCTGCTCCTAGCCCCCAGATGTCAGGAATAATGGAGGAAGACAAGGATAATAATGGAGAAAGACAAGGTAAGAGGGCTGGCTAGAGAAGACAGTACTTAACCAGCTAAGTCATGGGGAGATTACTCTTTTAATCTTAAACTCCTAATATTTAATATTTGCAAGTACCAGAGCGAGATATTTTGCCATAAGACCATGAGACTTCCAGAGACAAAGCTGAGATGCCCAAAAGAGAGGCATCCAAGCTAGAATGAGTTATTGCAATCATCTGTGCTGAGCTATAATATAATGCTGGGTAGCAAAGAGATGCAGCTGTCTGACAGCAGATGGGCTTTGGAAAAGTTTTTTTTAAAATGTGAAACCATGCCAAACATATAACTAGCAAATGACTGCTGAACATTTTGCCACATGCCTTCTCTTCAGACAGCATCAGGATTTCAGGAGATCAATTAAAGAGGATGTTTATTAGCATAATTTCCTTAGCAGGAAGTAAACAGGAGGGGGGAAGGCCTGAAGGATGACAATGATATTAGATAGTTTAAATAAATGATTGCATTGCATGTAAAGCAAAGAGTGACAGAAGGAAACCAGGTGCACCTCTGACAAAGACTATTTTTTCTGCTTTCCTCTCTCTCTCTGTGTGTGCATTTTTTTTCAAAAGGATAATAATAATGAGGATGCAAATGAAATATGAAATTCATATTTCAGTGTGTTAAAATGCGGATTAAATGCATCTCATATTTCAGTTAACATTATTTTAAAAATCCGCATATAAGATTACAACTGAAAAAAGGGGAAACACTTGAAACTATGTATCCCAGACAGCCTAGACAATTTTACCAGATGGTTCCAAATCTTTCTTGCACTTCTTAAAACTTAATCAAATTTTGACACAAAGAGAATCTGCAGCTGCAAATCAGGTGTTAAATCTTTCTACATTATAATTCTGAATTCTTAAATCCAGTACATGTTTTCTCTCCTCCTATTTTATTTATTGGCTTTTGTTTTGTTTTGTTTTTTTTAAAAAAGTTCTATATTCTGTAAACATTCATGCAACCATTATCTGTATATTTCTCATTTACAAGCTGTTTTTCATAACCAATCTCTGATATTTCTGTCCAGTCAAATTTCAACAAGTGAGCCTAAAAGCCCTCAAATGATTTCTTGCACATTCCCTGCCCTGCAGCAGGATTTCTACTCCATTCCTTCAAAGAACTCATTTCCTGCCTTAATGACAGGTGGTTTTTGAGAGCACAGAACTGCACAGATACCAGAATATTATAATAACTTGGCTATTTTATGCTAGTTTTTCTAGTCACATTTTCTTGTCTGGCACATTCATCTGCAACTTATATCCCAGATTTTGGGAAAACAGGGCAGAGAATCAGGCCTGGCACAAATGGGAACAAATAGATCAAAATTGCTTATTACTATGAAATGTCTATTTAAACACTATTTTGGCCAGACAATTTTTTCAGGAAGGGTTTCTGGAACTAGCTTACTCTTGATAATTTGAATACTCTATCAAACACGTGGGGCCTTTCTGAATATATGGAGCTATCTGCATTTTTCTAAAATATCATCTGTAATTTATTAATTACTAATTTCTTAACTTATTTTTGAGGGGGCATTCCTCTAGATATCGTCTTTTTGAAAGATTCCCCATTCCAGGTCCAGGTAAATATATGAAATTAAGAAAGAAGACCAATGGACATTGAAACACAATAAAAGAAGCATGAGAAAAAAATGGCTCTGTAGCACTGAGTTTTCGGAAAACAGCGGTCCAACTGTTATAGCAGATGTGTCAGTATGAACCATTTAAAAAAAACTTGGTCAAGGTTTTTCCTTCTTTTTTAAATAGCATTGTTATTTTCACTGTGGAAAGGAAAATAAAATTCTCTTATGAAACAGCATATTTTTCTAAAATAATCCATGATGCCTTTTTCCTAACATTGAAGTCAAGGATCGTTTTTAAGCCAAACTAGTTCACAAGCATTTCAAACAAGCTCATTAAGAAAACAACAGAAGCAAAAATAATTTTCAAAAATTCTTGAGCTCCATTGTTCGTTTTCTTGTTTATCTTGACCTATACTTTCTTCTTCACTGCCCTCACATCATTTGATCCATTTTTCCTGGCTAGGGTTTCACAGATGGGACAGAGAGAGTGGAGAGTCCTTATAAACATATAGTAAGGTAGATTTTTACTTTCGATGAAAAAAGCTTCAGACAGGGTTTTATGGTTAAGAGAACAGGGAAGCTGTGTGATGAAGCCACTTCAAAAAAACGGATCCCCTTCCTAAAAAATATTGTTCTTATAGATCCTGGTTTTCCTTTATTGGTTTTAAAAGTAAAGGTTATTTGAAATAGTTACCATGACTTAAAATCACTCTGAAACTTTCAAAATATGTTTTCCTCTGCTAGATTTCCATAAAGAAAAAAATTAAGGAGCTAGGAGGCAATCAACCACCATTGGAAATGGACAGTTATGACCTAAGAAGCTATGATGTCAGAGAGACAAACCATCCCATATACATTTAAAGCTTAATTAATATATTTTATTAGTGTGCCATTTGATGATATCATTCCATTTATACTTGGAAATACTCCAATTTCTTATACTAAGAAATTGCTTAGCCACTCCATAAGCAAGCTCAACATTAACATTTTTCTAATAACATTTTCCCAATGTTTATGACTTTCTTTTTATCACTTTTATGAGACACTCTATTTTGAAATCACAGTCTTTTCAAATCAGTCAACCCAATCATCTCATTTCTAATGCAGTTACCAATTTTTTTGGAAAGATGTATTTCAGTTTAAATTTTCTTTATCTTCTGTTCATCTTCTAAAGTTAGATGGAGACATAGAGAAGACAAATGCCTTCTCTGTGATTAGGCAGTTGGCCTAGTCTTTTTATGTGGCTGTCTTTGTGCAATATCAGTTCACATTCTGACTCAGATATTGTCATTTCAGGCTGCACATCGTTACCATCTTACCAGTTACCAAATACTTTCCTAACAGTCCCTGCATTAAATGCCTCTCATTTTTTCCAGAAACTGAAGTTGCTTAGTGTTTCTTCAAGGAAACTTGCCTATCTTTATACCAGGTATCTCCCTTCCGTATCACCATCTTAAAAACTGGATGGTAATTTATTGGGCTATTCTCCATCATTGAACAGATTGTTGCTGTGACATTTCTTCTCAATGTTCAAACATACTGAGCTAAGTGGACTTCCGGTTGGTGACTTGAGGCGACAGGGTGTTGGGTGAGTGATCGCTGCTCCCTACACCCTTTATCACCGCGTTTTGGGGACCCTTTAGGGGCGCAGGTCCCAGAGAGACCTGTGGACAAGAGAGAGAGCTGGGCGAGCGAGAGTGTGGGACGCAACCCCCCCCCCCCGCTGGACCCGGCAGCTCTGTCAAACCAACGCGGCGAGCCGGCCTTTCATGGCGGGCCTGAAGCCGCAATAGCCAGCAAAAAGACGGGAGCTAAGAGGAAGATCTGAGGTGACGTGCCAGATCGGTTACCACCTTTCCATGCTTGGAAGCGTTTGGCATGGAGAGAGGGGCCGGCGGAGTCGGGTGAGGAGAGATCCATCGTGTGAGGCAGCGATGAGAGTGGGAGCGGATTGTATTGGCGGAGACCCGACAAGCCGACCAGGAATACGCAAAGAGCAGTTTTACCGTTATAAAGAGCTCTGGAGATCGTGGCGAGAGGGAGAGGAGGGCGAGTGCTGATGCGGCTGGCGCTGTGATTGGAAGCGGAGTGGAAAGCAAATAAGAGTTTGTGTCTCGATTCTTCTAAATCTTTTTTTAGTCCTGTGAGCATCGTAAAGAAACAGGAAGTGTAGCCATTATTGAGTCGAAGGAGGGAGTTGGCAGAAGATTGACAGGAGGACGATCTAGCAGAAGGATCCACCATAGAGAACTGCTGGAACGTATCGGAAACAGGGGGAGAGCGGAGAGAAGAAGATTGAATTGCCTGCCATCACTCCTCTAAAACTAAGATACATACAATTGGTGACATCTTGACTTTCACTGCCTACGTTTTGTGATTAATTGATTATTTATTTCCAATATTGGATCTTTGATTTTGTCCTGAATAATAGTATTAATGAGAATTAATGATAAATGGTTAAGGAATATAGAGTATAGAATTTAAACACTGATCTTATCTCATTGCGATTGAATATATTTCCATGTCTATATATGTATATATAAGGGTTTAGATTTAAAATTAACAAATTAATTATATAACTATAAGTATTATATTTATATTTCCATATATAGTTAGTTAAATCTATCTAGATATATTTATTTACATTTACTTATTATATAATATTTATCTCTATAGACAATATTTATTAACTTATTTATTTATTAATCTATTTATATTAACGTCATATATTAGCTTCGAACATTGATATTTAAGACTCATATTAACTGTTATATTAAGATTTGAATCTAGCTATATAAATTACAATATATATATCTATAAGATTGGATTTAAGGAAGATAGTTTACCGAAGTGAGGAATTGATCCTAATTAATTAAGATAGCAAACCTCTTAATAGACTTAAGAAGAGGAATTGATAAAGCAAGTAAGGTAATACTATTGAATGGTCATTTGGAAAAACATTGAGAAAATCATAAAAGAACAAAAGTTAATGCTGAAAGAAATGGCAACAATGACCTCGACAGTCCTAAAATCAGTTAAAAAAGCTCCATCTAACCCCGTTTTAACAACACTGTCCCCGGTAATTCAGAAACCCTTGGAAGGCATACAAAAGACAGATAAGCCACCGCAAACTCCAACCCTCCATACAGTACAATCCTCTCTATTCCTGATTCAAGAGACCATGCTTGCAATGCAGGAGAAATTGTTAAATAGTCACTCCGAACTTAAAACAGATATTCATGTCTTGGACGCAAAAATGACTGAGATCCAGGCCTCTATCGCAAATAATGAAAGGAGAATCCAAGATGTAGAACAGAGGATGGATCAAAGCGAGAAAAAACTAGACATGGTAGACCGGACATACGCGCTACAACATAAAGGAATTGAAGAGTCCCTGCTACAGCTGGAAATGGATAAGGCCTCATACTATATTCGTCTCCAAAATATTTCTGAGGAGAAGGAGGAGGACTTAAGTGATAAAATAGCCGGGCTGATAGCTGATGTCCTCCAGCAGGACAAACAAAATATTATTAAAGAACTTGATGAGGTCTATAGGGTCCAAACGAATTATGTTAGAAGAAACAGACTACCCAGGGAGGTCCATGTGAAGTTTGCCAGGAAGAAAGTGAGGGATATTCTCCTCAACATAGCGAGAGAAGAAAAGATTGAATTTCAAGGAAAGGAGGTGAATATCCTAAAACAGATTCCTAGAAGAGTGAGGGAAGTGAGGAAAAACTATAGGTTCCTGGCGAGCTACTTAAACAGAAGAAATCTCGTATTCCGATGGATTCTACCAGAGGGGATGATTGTATCATGGCAAGGAAGAAAAGTTAAAATCGACAGTCTGTCTGAAGCACAAGATTTTCTAGATCAAATAAGAGGAGGAGGAGAAGAACAGACCAGCAAAGGAGAGCTTGATACAGTAAATACGGAAGAAGAGACTTCGCAAGAGCAAATCACAAAAGAAGATATAGAGGAGGAGAAGAAAAAAGAAGAAGCGGAAGGACAAGGAAAAAAGACCAGACCAGTAAGAGCGGTTACCCTAAAGACAAACAAGAACTAGAACCCGGACACGAAATAAGAAATGGACGGCCTAAAAATTCTATCATTAAATGTCAATGGCTTGAATGACCATAGAAAAAGAAAAATAATTCTATCAAAACTGGCAAAACAGAATCCAGATATAATTTGTTTACAGGAGGTCCATATAAAAGAAAATGAGGCAAACTTCTTAGAATTCACTAAATTTGGTAAGCTATTTGTGTCATTAGCAGAGAAAAAGAAAAGGGGTGTGGCGATTTATGTGAAAAAGGGAATCGAGGCAGAATTAAAGCATAAGGATACTAAAGGGAGAATCTTAATGGTAGAAATTAGGAGGGCCAATGCAAAAATGTTGTTGGTGGGAGTATACGCTCCAAACGAGAAACAGGGGCAATTTTATAAAAAACTGCACGAACAACTAGGGAATTGGGCCCAGGTGGAAATATGTATGCTAGGCGATTTTAATGGAATTGTTAATCCGCTGAAAGATTACAAAAGTGGAGAGAAAAAAAGGAATAAAAGGTTACCCCTGCCAAAAAGTTTCTTTGATCTTGTCGATGAAATTAATTTAATAGATATATGGCGTACTCTACATCCCCACGACTTTCAATACACCTTTTTCTCAAATCCACAGAATTCTTGGTCCAGAATTGACATGATTTGGACTACTAGAAAACTAGGTTTAGAAATTAAGAAAGCAGACATAAGTACAAACACGTGGACTGACCATAAACTTCTGGAAATACATTGGCACCACACCAACAAGAGGAGACAACAAAGATGGAGTCTAAGATCCAATCTCTTGTATGACAAAGAATTTATAACAAAATTAAATGAAGAAATTAAACGTTTTTTTATCGAGAACGGCAGGCAAGATACGGCGAAGGAAATTGTTTGGGACACCATGAAGGCGTATTTGAGAGGAGTAGCGATTTCGTATATGGCGTTTAGAAATAAGGAAGAAAGGAAAGTCAGAGATGACTATATGAAGAACTTAGAGGAAGCAGATAGCAAACTGCAACAAAACCCAGGAGATGAGATGGCCAAACAAAAATGGATGATGGCAAGACATAATCTTAACGTCCTGGACCAAAAAGAGCTGGCACAAAAAATTAAGAGGATAAAACACTACCACTTTGAAAACGCCAACAAGTCGGGAAGATGGCTAGCTTATAGATTAAAAAAAGAACAGGAAAAAAATCAGATTCTTATATTAGAAGGTACCAATGGGGACATCCTGACAAAAGAAATAGATAAGCTAGAAAGAGCGAGAAAGTTCTACGAAGCCTTATATAAAGAGGAAGTGATTGATCCAGACAAAATTGTACAATATTTGATGGAAGCTAAATTGCCACAGATAGCAGAAGAAGAGAGAGAAATGTTAAATAATAAAATCACAATGGAAGAACTCAAATCTGCGCTCGCCAAAATAAAGAAAAATAAAACACCAGGCCCAGATGGCCTCCCGGGGGAAATTTATGCGAAATTTGAGGGAGAACTATTATTAGAATTGTTGGACATATATAATGAGGTGCTAGCGGGTACAAGAATCCCAGACTCCTGGAAGGAAACTTATATTACCCTCATTTTGAAAGAAGGTGCTGACCCAAAACAGATAGCAAATTACAGGCCGATCTCTCTGTTAAATTCAGATTATAAATTATTTACTAGTATAATTGCGGAGAGATTAAAAAAAATTTTAAATGGCTGGATTCATAGTGATCAGAAAGGATTCCTCCCTGGGAGGCAAATGAGGGACAATGTGAGGACAATAATAGACGTCATAGAATATTATGAACAACACCCGGAAAAACAGCTGGCGCTAGCGTTTCTGGACGCCCAAAAGGCGTTTGATAATTTAAATTGGAAATTCATGATTAATCAAATTGATTTGATGGGATTTGGCACAAATTTTAGAAAGATGATCGAAAATATATATAACAAACAGAGAGCAAGTATATTAATAAATGGGGATAAGACACGGATATTCTGGATACAAAAGGGAGTCAGACAGGGATGCCCCCTGTCCCCCTTACTCTTTATAATGGCACTGGAAATTCTATTGAGAAAGATTAGAGACAACAAAGAAATTAAAGGATTACAAATTAAGAAAGAAATTTTTAAAACACAAGCCTTTGCGGATGACGTGGCCTTAATAATGGAAGATCCCTTAAAATCTGGTCCCAAGGTACTCCAGGAAATACAACAGTATGGTGAAGTCGCTGGCTTTAAAATTAACAAAACTAAAACCAAAATCTTAGTAAGAAATATGGCGGAGACGAACAAGAAACAATTAGAGAAGTCCTTGGAACTCCAAATAGTAAAGAAGGTAAAGTATTTGGGAATTTGGATTACTGTAAGATACTCCTCTTTAAAAGAGGACAATTATAGTCCATTACTACAAAAAATAAAACAGGATATAGATAGATGGAAGAAATTAAGACTATCCCTTACAGGTAAGATCTCAGCAATTAAAATGAATATTCTCCCCAAAATCATATTTCTGTTTCAGACTATCCCGGTGAACCTGGATAAAAAATATTTTCTAGAGATGGAAAGGAAGGTGCGAGATTTTTTGTGGGAAGGGAAGAAGGCAAGAATTGCTTATAAAACGCTGCAAGGGAAAAGAAATATGGGTGGCTTCGGATTACCGGATTGGCAATTATACCAGAAAGCGGCCAAATTAGTATGGATCAAAGACTGGGTCACACTACAAAATAAGAGAATTCTGACATTAGAAGGCCACGATCTACAGGCAGGCTGGCACGCTTATTTATGGGGCCCAAAGAATAAAAAGAAACCACATTTCCACAGACACAAATTAAGGGAGACTCTGATTCAAACATGGGAAGAAATCAGACAAAGATTTTATACCAAAATTCCGATTTGGCTCTCAATTATGGAGGCGTTGATTGCTACTAACAAAAGAGATATTGGAAAATTTGGCACATACAAAGACATATTGGACGGAAATGGTACTCTTAGACCTCGAGAACTACTAAACAATCAAGGCTTTAATTTGGACTGGTGGAGTTACATGCAGATAAGCTCTAGATATCAAAAAGATAGGGACCAATTTGGGATAGAGATGAAGTATAACAATTTGGATAAAATCATGTGGGGGATTGAAAAGAAAATGCTAGCCAGATTCTATAACTTTTTATTAGGAGAAGACAGAGCAGAAGGGATAGCTAGGAACCAACTAAGCATTTGGGAAAAAAATATTGGCCACAGATTAAACTTCAATGATTGGGAGGAGGCGTGGAATAGAAATTATAATCTTACTAAATCAGCAATTTATAGGGAGAACCACTATAAAATATTCCACAGATGGTATCTAGCTCCAGCTAGATTAGCAAAAATATTTCCTAATGCCTCACGAATCTGCTGGAAGTGTGGAAAGGAGATTGGCACCTTCTTTCATATGTGGTGGTCCTGCTCAGAGACAAAGAAGTTCTGGACGAAAATACAAACTTGGCTACAGGATATAGTGGAAGAGGATATAAAATTATCTCCAGAAATCTTCTTACTGGGAATGATGGGAGAAGGGCTCTCTAAAGACAAAATACAATTAATGATACACATCATAACAGCGGCCAGATTAACTTTTGCGAAGTATTGGAAGGATAAACAAATACCTCCAGAGACGACAATAATAAGTAAAATCTTGGAATGTGCAGAGATGGTGAAATTAACCAGTATGCTTAAAGATGAGGAGAATTCAAAATTTAAGGCAGTATGGGAAAGGTGGTATATATGGTGGAATAATAGAACATGACTATAAGGATATACTTATTTCTAATAGTGATAGTTCTGAAGATACTTACTATATATGCACTGTACATATGTAATTACACGACACCTCAGATGTTACCTGAGATTTGATATTTTCTCTTTTTTTTTATGTAAAAAACTTTTTAAAAACCAATAAAGTATATTTTTTTAAAAAAAAAAACAAACATACTGAGCTAAGTGAATCAGTATTTCAACTCAGTGAAAAGCAGTATCGCTTTAAAGCTGAGAACTGCCCATGCTCTTTTCTTCCATGGGTTCATCAAAGATGCCAGGCTCTTAATCAGAAGCAATCAAACTGTTAATTTATATGAATAGACTTAATTATGTCTATTGCTTTAGGTAACTCATTCTAATGTTCATGTTTTATAAGATGCTATAAAATATTTTTCTATATTATGTATGTATATTTTTGCATATATTATATATGAAAATATTTCTTCAAAATGAATTGTATTTATTACAACACACACTATCATATTAAAAGTTTCTCTTCTTTTTCAAATAAAGTACTAATACACAATCTATATATTTACTTTGCAAGGTAAAGATAAGAAATTGAAATAGATTGTTGAAATCCATCTTCTGTTTGTGCAAAAGTGTATTAAAATGGGTTCATTGATTATTCTACAACTGAGTCTTCTTTTGGATGCCAGAACGATCATTAGTAATGACATGAGCAAGATGATAGTCTAGTAAATGCTTCTAAATGTCAATAAACATTGAAAAGTAGAATCTGATGTATCGTGTAACGTTCCTGTAGCAGGTGTAGCCTCTGCTGCCTTGTTAAGATACAATTCTAAATTCCCTCTTGTTTTTTCTTCTTCCTTTATCATTCTGGAGCTGATATGGTTGAATTTTTCACTTCCAAATATTGGAAAAGTGAATCAGCATTCAGTCCAAAAGAATGAGCAAGTAAGAACATTCAGTATCTGAGTATTGGGAAAGTTTAGGAAAACTTCTTGGTTAAATTTACTACTGTCCTATTTTTTCTTCTTGTGTGCATACTAGATTTTACAATTGGTGCACTATGTTTCTTCAGACTTAGTAAAGCTTTTTAATAGTCCAGTATTTCACAATGCCCTTATAACCCTTCAGTAGAACTGGTTTGTAGCTGACAAATATGACGAGAGCTAGTAAACCCTTAGGCCAGCAATATTCTCATCCCTAATCCATCATACACATCAAAAAATAATGAGATCTCTTGAAACAGTGCCAGAAGTGAGCTCATGTGACACTGAGATGATGAATTAACTCAACCACTTAAAAGGCAAGACACAGTATCCTGAGAAGTGTCAATAATTTCATGGTTTATGATGTCTTTTCTTTATGGGAAAAGAGACGAGCTTAGAGATATTTCTCTGTATATCCTGATCACTAAATCTATTCTATTTCCATTTAATTGAAAAATTCCATTTTTGTTACTCCATATGGTACATGTGCATGTGCTGCAACACATCATAAAGATTGACAATCAGATATGACATGATGCTCTAAATTTTCTCATTGTCTTAAACATACTAAAGGTGTTGTACATTCTATGTCCACATCGATATATAGTCAAAGAATTTAAAATCCAGGATTTCAATATCCAAAAATTTGAATTACGATACTTTACCTTTTGCTGTAAACATTATTTCCAGATATTTTATCTATTGAAATATATTTGAAAATCTCACAAGTAAGATAGTTGATAAAGACCATCAATAGCTTGAGACCTGTTTTGGTTGATTACTCTTCTTAGTTTTTGCATATTAGAAAAAGCAATACAACCAAAAATGCTTGTCCTGCATGTACCTTTCAGTAGGTAGTACCGTAGCCAATGGCAACTGGAGGAGAAGGAAAAAATTGCATTGCTCAACATATACTGAGACGAATCACTACTCAGTTTCAATACCATCTAACTGGTAGTGCCTTACAAAGTTCTTAATCAGAGGTACTTTCTAACCCTGGGTCCCTACCACATTATAATTGGGAATTCTGGAGATCTCCAAATCCAAATCTTACAAAGAAAGGCATCTCTAATGTAAATATAGCTGTTCCCCCACCATTTTCCTATTACCTATTTATGATAAATCCCTTGATGAACCACCAATGCTTGATACAATCTTTTTTATTAGTTAACTGCTTTATAATAGAGTTATTACTTTGTTTTTCTAAGAATTTTTTGTTAAATGATGAATTAGAGTGTCTACATGAAGTACCTTTTTATAAGCAGCCATAGATGTGGCATTTATATCTCCTGTTTCTAGGTTAGTCTCTTTTTTAAAAATTACAAGAACGGGAACTTTAGAACCTGGAACTAATTTCAGGGACTGGTGCCAATCCTTAATTTAATTTGGTTTCTGAAGTGCAAATGCAAAGCTTAGAAGGCTCCAATTCCCACGAATCAAAACCTTTGTGTAAGTTCTCCAGGGGAAAAAGATAAGGCTGAAACTTGAGACAACTGGGATTCACAAAACTCTAATTTAACACTTGTCAAATACTGCAGATTCTCCAGGCATACCATATTAAAAGCCATGTGATACTAGAAAGAAAACAGCTGGACCTCTCTAGTAACATGGGTCTGATCCTGTTCAATTCCTCCAAGCTTGGTAATTGTAGCAAATTTTCTTGTAGAGATTTTAAGCAAACATTTTTGTGTTAACATTTAAATTAAACTAAAGGCATTTTAGAAAGGCTGAGCGCCAAAGAATTGAGGCCTTTGAACTATGGTGCTGGAGAAGACTCCTGCAAGTCCCTTGGACTGCAAGGCAATAAAACCGGCCAGTCCTAGAGGAGATCAACCCTGACTGCTCTTTAGAAGGCCAGATCCTGAAGATGAAACTCAAATACTTTGGCCACCTAATGAGAAGGAAGGACTCACTGGAGAAGAGCCTATTACTGGGAACAATTGAGGGCAAAAGAAGAAGAGGACAACAGAGAATGAGGTGGCTGGATGGAGTCACTGAAGCAGTCGCTGTGAACTTAAATAGACTCCAATGGATGGTAGAGGACAGGAAGGCCTGGAGGAACGTTGTCCATGGGGTTGCGATGGGTCAGACATGACTTTGCAACTAACAACAAAAAGGCATTTTGACAACCAGGAATCTTACATTTTCACATAGAAGGGAAACCATCAATAGCCTGAGCAGAGAATTATCTTGTTCATGCTGGGCAGTTCCAAAATAGTGGTGTGGCTTTCAGAGGCCATTTGGTCTGTGTCTTTTGTCCTAGACTACATAATTACACATACTTGACTTTACTTTCTCTAGCTATTTCATGTGTATTGAATAAAAGCTTTTGCTTTCCTGGTAAAATATAACTGTCTGAAAGAATCCTAGTAATAAATTGAGACATGAAATACGATAAAATTACATTTTCATATCACTATTGTTTTTTGCTGTTGTTGGTTGGGAAAGAGATAGTGATTTCTTACCTTGAAGTGAAAATTGCTTTAACCTTCTAGTTATTATCATAATTCACTGAAGTGCTCCAGTTATAGCCCCAATTTGCAGTTAAGATCTTTTCCTCAATTGTAACTTAGGAGGAACGTATTCATTGATAAACAAGAAATGCTATCCGTTGCTGAATGAGGTGGAAAACTGCTTTCTGCAGATACAAAGCTACTTTGATTTGCCTTCCAATGATGTTTATATGTCTTCCAATGATGTTTATATGCTAGATTATTTCCAAAAGTTTATTGTTCTTCAGGGGTTACTGTTTTCTTTATAATAGATCTCCTAGGAAATGCAGAAAAGATGAATGGAAGTAATGGTATAGCAATCCACGTAAGGCTATGTTGCATAGCAAAATGGCATGATGTAATAAGAAGAAACTACATCCTAAAAATGTTCTACTTACATTGCATCTTTTTTCAAGAGGAATCTAACAGCAATGGAATTATTTCAGCTTGTATATGCACCAGATTAGAAAAAACCTCGTGCCAAGAAATTCCATTCCCCCCCCTAAAAATGCATCTACTAGATAAAAGTTTAGTGGAGCAATAGAGTCAGCTGGAAGTGGAAGTGTGCTTTCCATTCACACTATATTAAAGCTTCTGGTTTGAACTGAAGGGTTATTGTCCTGTGACTTCTCCTCTATCAATCAGTATCTGAGTTCTACTCTGGAAAGAAACCAGCTACCATTTACCAGAATTTTGGAGTGACAGTATCACTGTAAGCAAACACCTTGCCTGCTTCTAATTTGGCTCTGACCTCCCCTCCAGGTCCTGGACATTGCCTTCATGAACATTTTGGCTTGGGCTGCAAAAAAGACCAGTCCTCCAACTTCCAGAGAACCATCTGCCCATATAATGCCTACCTGATGCTCTCCAAAGTACCTGTCAGGTGTTACACATTTGAGAGAACAACACACAGTTTTTGCTGACTTGAACTCATAGGCTGGTATATGTTCATCCTGGGAAATAGGTGCAAAAGCCCTCGTACCTCTACTTGTTGTTTTGCATTTTCCAAACTGCAGGGTGGGAGTGGATTAGAAGAGAGAAGAGATAATTAACCTGGTGGGGATACACATATTCATGAGAAAGAAATGTATGAGAAAATACAGAGAATGTTGTGGTATATGATCCTGAAATCAGCCCAAAGACTGCAAACAGTTTCTTCACCATCTTCCTATCAAGAGTAACCTCTTTTTTTTTTTTTTTTTTTTTTTGCTTCTGAGAAAATATTAACTTTCTTCCCACTTCACCAGCAGCAATACAGATAGATTCCAAAACACTAATCACACAGCCGGAAATTAAAGGAAAACCCAGAGGAAGTGTGTACTTTTATTCTCATTAAGAATATGGTCCTTCCTTCCTTCCTTCCTTCCTTCCTTCCTTCCTTCCTTCCTTCCTTCCTTCCTTCCTTTTGCTTCCCTTCCCTTTTTCTGAACACAACTCAGTGTTCAATGAGGAAGAGGATGATCAGATACCACCATGTTGTCCTTATGACTGATTTGATCCCTGAAGCCAAAATTCCTGTTGGAAGCGTTTACTTCTTTTCAGAGACCAGATTGGAAAGATTAAGAGAGATGAATGCCAAAAAACTGAAGGCAGGATATAAGTCCTCATAAGTCCTCATGACCTTCTGTATCTGGTGTTTGTGAAGAAGCCAAGGGAATTAAGATTCTGTTCCTGGGAACTCATCCAGAATTAGTATACCTGGCCTGTGATTACAACTTTCAGCTGCAAAAATACAGGTTTTCACCAAGCAGAAGCGATTTTGATATAATGATCAAGGCTAGAAATTGGAAGCCATGAGCTCTACTCCTATTTTAGGCACAAAAGCCAGCTGGGCAACATAGAGTCAATCACTTTCTCAGACCTAGAAAGAAGGCAATGGCAAGCCACTTCTGAAAAATCTTGCCAAGAAAAGTGAAGGAAGCCAAACAGTTACCAAACGTCAACACTGACTCAAAAGCACATTCAGTATGTGTTGCCTATACACATAGACAGACGTACCTACCTCCGGATGGCATATAACCTGGTACAAATTCAAGAAGATGAGAAGTAGTATGTGTGAATTATTCATTACATTACTCAAAGATTGACATTCTTTTCCCACCGTCTCAAAAGAACAAAGGAAGACTGGAAAGAATTGCACTGCTGGAAGTGAAAGAAACCCACAGATACTTAGTTCAAAGCAATTCCATTGAAAAAGGACTTTTTTCCCTACTAAAAAATATTCATGTCAAGAAAAAAAAAGGTGAGTTCAAATCTCTTGGGAATCTCATGTTGAATCCATGCAAGAACCCATTCTTCAACTATGCTGTGAATTTTTTCTCCAGGAGGGCTTTTCCAGGGCATTAGCTGCCTGAAATAGAACAGTTACTCCTTCCTGATCATGCTGAACACATAGCAATAGCACTTAGACTTATATACTGCTTAACAGTACTTTACAGCAGGGATGAAATGCTCCTGGTTCGGACCGGCTCGGGCGAGTAGGTAGCGATGGCAGCGGGCAGTTCGGAGAACCGGTAGCAAAAATCCCTGCCCCCGCCCCCCATGCCCAGCTGAGCCCCACCATCATCAGAGCCTTTTTTTCCTTTTAAATGGCTCTGACCAGTCAAGCTCTGACATCCCAGCTGAGTTGCCTGCTAATCAGGCAACTCAGCTTGGATCGCCAGAGCCATGTAAAAGAAAAAAAGTTTCTTTTTTTCTCCACTCCCACTCTCCTAGCCTCCAGCTTGCTTACCTTAGCTGCTGATCGCATGACGATCGCAATCTATGCATCAGCAAGCAACTGAATCTCCCTGCCTGCAATCAAGCTCATTGGTGAGCAGTTCTATCTGCACTTGTGGACTTCAACTGCTAGCAAAGCTGGCTGAGAAATTCTTGGAGTTGAAGTCCACAAGTCTTAAAGTTGCCAAAGTTGGAGACCCCTGTTCTATTGGATAAGTTTTTTCCCCCTTTGGGGCTTAAAAAAAATAGTTAATTGGGGTTTTTTTTAGTTGTTCTTTTTTTAGACCTAGCCATTTAAAGTTTAGGAAGTTTTAAATTTAGCTGCTTTTATATAAAAATAAAAATAAATTAAAATAAAATAATATTTGTGCAGTTTTCTGAGATTTAGTGTGTTTCTGTAGTGTTTCACTCTAACTACACAAACACACAAAATCTCACAAAGCTGTATGTGGAATTTTGTGTGTGTAAAGTATGAAAGTTGGTTTTTGGGGCTTTTTGTGGCTGTGTGAGGTTTCTGCTTGTTGCAGGGGCCATTTTGGGTCTAACACAGCTGCTTTTACATTGTGGGTGAGCCAGTTGTGTTGTGTTGTGTTGTGTTGTGTGTGTGTAAAGTGTGAAAATTGTTTTTTTGGGGGGCTTTTTGTGGCTGTGTGAGGTTCCTGCTTGTTGCGGGGCCATTTTGAGTCTAGCACAGCTGCTTTTACATTGTGGGTAAGCCAGTTGTGTCGTGTTGTGTATTGTAGGTTAAAAAAGAGCAAAGAAGTGACACTGACTTGACGACACCCACCCAGTCACCTTACCACCAAGCCATGCCCGCTAATTAAGCCACGCCCACAGAACCGGTAACAAAAAAAATTAGATTTCACCCCTGCTTTACAGGCCTCTCTAAGCAGTTTACAGAGTCAGCATATTGCCCCCAACAATCTGGGTCCTAATTTTACTAACCTCAGAAGGACAGAAGGCTGAATCAAGACTGATCAAATTACTCTACCATATAATCTTTCCCCAGGAATAAAAAACTAAATAATAAATCATTTGTTCCTTTTTGCATGCAAAACCAGCTATCTGAAAGTAAGGCATGAGTAAACCATAGTGAGAAAAACTGCACTCTTCTTTAGTATTTTTTCAGAATGAAAAGAAAGGAGAGATCTCATACAATGAAAGCTAGCAAAAACAAATGCTTTTCAAACAGTTGAAAATAGCTTCTTAAACAACCTGATGTAGTTGCGGGATAATTTTGTTGCCAAATCTCAAAATGAAGGCTTCATGGGTGATTTTTAAACATAGAAACACTATATTTGAACTGAATTGAGACAGGAATTTTATAAAGATAGTTTTGCCCAAAATTATTTATCTGCTGCTTGTAATAAAGAGTTTCCTGGAGTTTCCTAGAGAGTCCAAAGCTTTGAAAAAAGGGAGTAAAAAGTTGAGTATGAGTGTGGGAATTTGGAATTGGCACATGGTTATGTAACTCTACACAGAGTTAGGATACCATTTTTATCTTGGTGGAATTCAAGTACAAATTGGATGATTTCGATTTTTACTAATTGTCTCTTTTCTACTAGGATTGATTTGACAATTAAGCAACTATGTTAGGGACAGTATTCAGGATTTCTCACTACTATGGGAATGCAGAAAAATCTGTTTGAATTTTGACAGACAAAAAGATCCTTATTCCATTAACCGGGATATGGACTGGAGAAAAAATTATGAACCATGCTTTGCTTATCAAGAAGGATTTCTTTCTTTTTATAGTGTTTAAAACTTATTTCTTCAGGTAGTTAAGATTAGGGTTTTTTTTATCAAAACCATTTCATTTTCTAAATTTCAGCCAGTTTAACAAAAGTATTGATATATTTAATTTTAAGCATTGAAAAATGAGTGCCCTTCAACTCCTAGAATTCTCAGCAATGGCTTTCTGGCTTAGGAATTCTGGGAATTGATGTCCACACATCTGGAAATTGCCAAGGTATCACAGGTGTCATCGTGCTGTCTTCTGCTCTATTTGATGATTGTAATATATTCTGAACATACAGGAAAGGTTGAGAGTTTACATTACATAAGAAGATAATGAAGGACAAACTGCAACAGTTTCTGGCTTTCCATTTTGTCTCACTATACAAACACACATGTGTTTTTAGCTCATTCCTTTTCTCACATTCTTTTTCTACATTGGTTGTTTGTGTTAGAATAAAAGAAATGCAGTGAATGTATCTTAAATAGATCCTCTAATGGTGTATTCTATTTTTCTCATTGGACTGAATCAAATACATTACGTACTGCACTGTGACCTCTTGATATAATGAAATGACATATCAGTTGCTGGATCTCACATAACTTAACAGTGGAAGTACAATAAAATACCTTAGAAAGCCATCCAAAAGATAAAAAGTAGGTACACTAAAATTACCTAAAGTTGACTCTTTAAGTCTAGGTAGTCTTGAAGGTGGTAAGCACAAAAAGTGCCATATTTTATATATAATACATTCTATTTGATTTAAATGTGAGATTTTGAGAACTATATAATATGTCTGTCTTGCCTGTTTCTGGGTTAGCTACAGAAACTAGCAAAATCTTAAAAGGTCATGCATTTTTGTCACATTTTTTGCATAATTTTCTTTAGCAAAAGTCTACACTGGCTAAGCCTAATTCTTTATCAGGCAAATTGAAATAATGCGAGAAAAGTACATACGCAAAAGCACTTAGACTTATATACTGCCCCATAGTGCTTTACAGATCTCTCTAGGTAGTTTACAATGTCAGCTTATTGCCCCCAACAATCTGGGTCCTCATTTACCAACTTTGGAAGGATGGAAGATTTAGTCAATCTTGAGCCCTGTCTGGATTGAACTCCAGGCTGTTGGCAGAGTTTGCCTGTAATAGACTGAGAGCCTATCAAAAGGCCAAAAGAATCATAAAGAATCATTCATATAAGGAGATATTTCAAGAGTAACCACATTAAATGCATCCTTGGGTATCTCAAAATCAAGAAAACAAAAACTTAGCCGAAACCATTCTTTACACATCCTACAGAATTCATCATCAACAAGAGGATGTAAACAAGTACATGAAAAATAAGGCTTATCAACTGACAGACATGGCCTTCATATATTTTTATGCTGGTGCAATGATAGATAAATCCAGTCATGCCAAGTGATGCTGATAGTATTTAAATATGGGAAGTACAGTTGCTCTGTTGTCCATCATGGTTGATTGCATAGTTGGTACAACCCCATGAAGGCAGTGCCTTCTAGCTCTTTTTCCATTTTCTTTCACTTTTCCAACTCATTGTCTCAAAAAAATTTGATCATTTTTGATCATAAAGATATCATTCAGCAAAACAAAGCCAAACAACTACTGATTTTTATTGAGCTATAATAGACTAATAAAAACCATGCAAACTAGAATCATAGAAGCAGATGAAGAAAATCAAAATGGTTTTTCTCATCACACCTGTTGTGTGTTGGAATGAGTCTATCACAGAAAAACAAAGCATTTTATTCCAGGAAGGATTATTATGTTCCAGGCCTAGTAAATTAATGGACATTCCATGGAAGGAGATGCTAATGGGAACAGTAACTCAGACTGGATCCCAATTTCTGAAAAGGAGTTACTAAAAACACAACTGCAAATAAGAAAGAAAAAGGAGAGAGATGAAGGGCAATACAAATCAATAAAATTACAAACTGTGGCCACACAAAAATTAATGAAGATTTGAAAGTTATTTAAAGTTAAAACAATATACAGAGGAACAAATCAATAGGAATACAGAGGTAGCCTATCTCTTCTTCATCCCAAAACCTTGTTCCCTTCTTTTTCATAACAAGCTTTCTTTCCTAATCCTTCACCAACTACCACCATCATTGCATACATGATATAATTTTACAAGCTTCTTCCAGATAAACACAGACTTTAAACTTAAATCTATGCTCTCTTTCCTCATTCTCCCCAATCTTACTAACACTGTGTGTTTTTAAGGCAAAAGGACATTCCAACTTCATATGGGTAGATTGTTACGCTTTCAATATACTTTTGCAACCAATTAGTAAGCCTGCTCAGAAAGAACTTGTAAGAAAAGTTTCTGGCCATTCACACTTGGGAAAAAGGTAGCATTGAAAAGTGATCTGAAAGTAGCAGTATTAAAGTTAACAGGGGGAAAAAATAACTGGTAATAGACAGGTCACTTTGTCCCTCTTTTTGTTAGGCAGTTCACTTACCTGGTTTGAATTTCACACATTTCCCTAGGTGGAATTCTTGGTTGTTAATGGAAATGAGGTGATGTGTGATGAGTAGTTAAGTGCAAGACGGGACTATCGCAAGGATGTGAATCATCCACATTATATTTGTCGGAAAGTTGAGAACTGATGTTTTTAGAGAAGAATAAAATTATTGTTGCTATTACTATTCCCAGACCAAAATCAGGATCCTGCTATTCACCTAAAAAAACCTTCATAACTTCGAAACATAGTTCATGATGGAATGAGTCTTCCTGTGTATTCCTTACCTGTACTATGAAAGTAGCTTCAGAACACCTGTTGTAAGTATACTTCCATTATGAGATATGATAAGCATTAGCCTAGGAGCAGTCCTTTTCACTGGTACACACACAACTGTCATTTCAACACCATGCCAAGATGATTCCATTTCCCCCACACCTTTTTAATCAATTTATTTATATAATTCTTAATATATTGCTATTTTAAAAAAATAGACTTTCTGTTGTTAATGTTATTGTTTCTATTTAGTTTGAATGTGCTATACTGATTATTGTACATTTTGAGATTTTGTGTGCTTGCAGTCTGCTGTAAGGTGCCCTTTTAAAAGACAGCATACAGGCTGTCATTGATGTATGATCACTCATTTAGTGACCATTGAGAGTTATGACAGTGCTGAAATAAGTGACTTATGATTGGGGCTCACATTGAGTCTCAGGGTCATATGATTGCCATTTGTGACTTTCCCAGATAGCTTCAAACAAGCAAAATCAATGAGGAGGCCATCAGGGAAGGTTGCAAATCACAGTCACATGATTTCTTGCTTAACTACATTGTTTATTTGCATAATGACCTTGGCAAGAAAGTTGTAAATCAGTTGTGTTACTTGAACAATGAATTTTCCATTTCCTATTGTGATTGTAGGTTGAGGACTACTTGTACAATTCTGTTAATAAATAATACAGCTGTAAACTAAGGCTGATGCTAAGCATAGCAGCTATCGAAAACATCTCTGAACATTTCACAGGGCAAAACACGTGACATGACAAGCAAGGTTTATTTCTTCCTAAGGTATTTAACCATATGGTTTATTTTTTATATATGTATTTACTGAAAGTAATTGGACAGATTGCAAAATTACCATGTCTTAGAACTACTGTAGAAGATTTCATACATCAGATGAACAGACCTGTGGATATTTAGAATAGAATAGAATAGAATAGAATAGAATAGAATAGAATAGAATAGAATAGAACAGAACAGAACAGAACAGAACAGAACAGAACAGAACAGAACAGAACAGAATAGAATAGAATAGAATAGAATAGAATAGAATAGAATAGAATAGAACAGAATAACAGAGTTGGAAGGAACCTTCGAGGTCTTCTAGTCCAACCCCCTGCTTAGGCAGGAAACCCTACATCACTTCAGACAAATAGTTTTCCAACATCTTCTTAAAAACTTCCAGTGTTGGAGCATTCACAACTTCTGGAGGCAACTGATTAATTGTTCTGTCAGGAAATTTCTCCTTAATTCTAAATTGCTTCTCTCCTTGATTAGTTTCCACCCATTGCTTCTTGTCCTGCCCTCAGGTGCTTTGGAGAATAGCTTGACTCTCTCTTCTTTGTGGCAGCCCTGAGATATTGGGACACTGCTATCATATCTCCCCTAGTCCTTCTTTTCATTAAACTAGACATATCCAACCGTTCTTCATATGTTTTAGCCTCCAGTCCCCTAATCGTCTTTGCTGCCATTCTCTGCACTCTTTCTGGAGTCTCCACCAGTGGTGGGTTCCTCCTGGTTCGGCCCGGTTTGTGAGAGCCGGTAGCGGTGACGATATGACGTCACCGAACTGGTTCTCTGTTTTTGGGAGCTGGGCCCTCCTGTCCGCCCCGGCGTTATGCCAACCTTATATGTCATTTTTTTCACCCAACTGAGAGGTGCAGCAGAGCAGATTGCCGCACCTCAGCTGGGCAGATTCACAACGCGCTTGTGCGAAGCGCAAGTTTGGTGTCCTGCGAGTGAACCAAGCATGCGCGTGGCAATCACGCGCAAAGCGTGCGACCGAAGAGGCAATCGCTCACGAAGCGCGCACACAAAGAGAACCGGTAGTAAAGGTAAGGAGAACCCACCCCTGGTCTCCACATCTTTTTTACATCGTGGCAACAAAGCTATAATACAATGCCACCATTACAATAATGCTCCTAAATGTATGTGATCATGAAAGGGCATTAGCTGATTTGTAGTTGAATGTAGAAGCAAGCCTAGGTAAATTTTATAGACCTCAATTACAGTATTTACTGATAGTATATCAATTTGGGATTCATATCATTAAATGCAATTGTTTTTGCATCCAAAAGTAGAGTGCAGGAATTTTCTTCAGTATTTCTTATCTGTTGTTTCACTGTGGAAACACATTATCTTCAAAGAACTGTGTCAGGTAAATGGAGTCTGCTCTTTTGTTGAAATGTCTGCTGGCTGGTATTACAAGAGCCTTAGTAGTACAGTGGTCTAAAGCACCCTGTTATTAAGACCAGCTGCCTGCAATTACTGCAGGTTCGAATCTCGCCAGGCTCAAGGTTGATTCAGCCTTCCATCCTTTCAAAGATAGGTGAAATGAGGACCCGGTTTGTGGGGGCAATAAGCTGACTTTGTATAAATATACAAAAGGATGAAGGCTATTGCTTAGTGCATTGTAAGCCGCCCTGAGTCTCCAGAGAAGGGCGGCACATGAATCAAATTTTTTTAAAAAAAAAAATTGGTTTTTTCTAGTCAGTGTTTCTCAATCTTGACAACTTTTAAATGTATGGACTTCAGTTCCCAGAATTCCCCAGCCAGCAATTCTGGGAGTTGAAGTCCACACATCTTAAAGTTGTCCAAGTTAAGAAACGCTATTCTATACAATTGACAAGTATAGGATACTGTAGTTTCCAAGTATTGCTTCTATAGCTCTATTACTGCTCCTGGTGTTGTTGCTTGACCTTTTTTAAATATCAGAGGAAAGATTTTCCTCCTCCTTATTCAACAATTTATCACACTATGAAGAAACCTTTCCAAATGTCAGTTAAAGCTTTACTTAGTTCTCTCTTTATGTCCTTTTGGCCTAATGGAGCCTTGCCACCTGGAAATATTCACAATCTGCAAATCAACAAAGTAGTTCCTTTTGTTCTTGAGATGAATTTAGCTCTCTTCTTTTATCCTCAACAAAGAAAGAATCCTTGTTTTGCGGGGGAAGGAAAATCAATATCTGAGTATTTACATGTGCTGACTCCATAAAGGAACATTCTAATATCTGCTGCTCACTGCAGATATCTTGAAGCAAATTATATCCTCAAATGATTGAAATTTGCTCCCACTAAAAATACATTCTTTTTAGCCCGGATTCAGACCTAAGTTTTTTGATAGAATCAAAGTCATCCTTATAGATGGCTTCCAGTGTAAGAGAAAAAGCTAATGTTATTGATCTTGCTCAGCAGTTTTCATGACACAAAATGTTCTGACAATTTAATAGAATTTGGGGACTTGGAAATAGAATAGAACATTGTAAATAATATAATTTGGACTCAGATTAATCTGTTAATCATGAAATTAAGCCAGGAGGATCTACCTCTGGATAAGGTTGCATTAGGCAGAACTTGGAGAACAAGAAGTTATCATTCAATCCTAGTCTAGAATTGAAGTCTTCTGTTATAACCACACAAGCAGAAAGAAGCAGTGTAAGTTGTTGACATACACTTCTGCCATTAACTGGATTTCTAGAACCTGAGGGCAAGGAATGCTAAGAGGGTTAAAACATTTATCAGCAGCAAAATTCTGATTAGGCAAGTTGAGAATGTCTGCCAAGGTCATTAAATGTTATAATCAGTTTAGTGGAATAATCTTGATGTTAAAGCTAACTGAGTCATAGATAATTAATCCTTCATGATGTGTCCCTTGTCCTATTCCAAGTATTGCTGAGAGTGACAGGGATTTATAGTCTTCAATATGCAAGTCACTGATTGCCCATGTTTCCTAGTACAGAAGAATGTCAAATCCTATAATATATTGCCAAAATCCATTCTTTTGGCTTCCCAACCAGCAATAGTCCAAGAGAGTAGAGACACAGATTTATGAGATGCTGTTAGTAAAGAAGACTTCCCGGGGTAGTTGATTTCAGGGCTGCGGGAAATATTTGAGGTGTCTAAACATTATGAGCAACAATAGAAAGCACTGAAAACATCTGTTTATGGATGACCTGTCTACAAAAATTGGTCAGTAAGCCCAGGTGCACAGAGGTCAGGAAAGTCTGAAAAATGAGTCATAGGCTAAAGATATCTTCCTTTAGCCTGGAGAGCAAATGGAGGGCAAGAATGTTTCTCTTGTTGGTAGCTAAGAGTTATATATTAAATATAATATATGACCTAAATATAATAATACACAGAACAAAACGTTAAGGAAAACACATTCACGGACTTAGAAGGACACACTGTGTTCCTTAGGTTCCAGTTCTGAAACAAAATAATAACAATAATGATGATGATGATGGTGATGATGATGATGATGATACAAAAATCCACCAACAATCCAAACTGCTGACTTTGCAACAACAAAGTTGAAACTGTTTCACATTTAATATGTGAATGCAGCAAAATCGCACAAACTCATTACAAAGCTAGACACGACCGAGTTGCTAAATTAATCCACTGGTCATTATGTAAAAAATACGACTTACCTGTAACCAAAAAGTCATGGGAACATAAAGTGGAAAAAGTTGTAGAAAATGAGAAGGTGAAGATCTTGTGGGACTTTCAAATACACAACACGCCAGATATCACAGTTGTCAAAAACCGAAACGTACAATTTATTGACATCGCGGTAGCAGGAGTTGCCAGAGTCGAAGAAAAAGAACTGGAAAAAATCATGAAATATCGCGACCTGGCCATTGAAACTACACGGCTATGGATGAAACATGTAACAGTGATACCCATTGTCATTGGGGCACTTGGTACCATGTCCAAGAATTTTATAAAACACATCAAGAAATCGCAGCTTCCTGCAATAACACCAGCAGAACGGCAAAAAAACTGTGCTACTTGGAACATCGTACATCTTAAGAAGGTACTTGATTGATACCTAGGACGCTGGCAGCAACCCGTATCAACCATTAGTACCAGTCAATGGTATTTGTGATGCATTTTTGAATGTTCAGTTGACTGAGTTTCATGTTTAATGAATAATAAATGATGATGATGATGATGATGATGATGATGATGATGGGTACACAAAAATGCCCAATCCAGTCTGAACATCTGACTATGCGATGATCAATAATAATAATAATTCAAACAGATAGGCACCTGCTACATAACACCCCAGACTTAACAATTGTCGATAAGAAAGACAAAAAATAGTGGACATGGCAATGCCTGGAGACAGCAGAAAAAAGAAAAAGTCCTGGAGAATATAACAAAATACAAAGACCTACAAATAGAAATAGAACAACAGTGGCAAAGGTAAGGAAGGGTAGTACCAATAGTAATAGGCACCGTGGTGCAGTCCCAAAACACCTGGAGCATCACTTGAACACGACCATGAGACAATTGTAAAAGGTGGGGATAACTTTCATCCTGCGACAATATCTGTAACATTATCAAACACCCAGATCTGCCTATCCCAAGTGCCTGGTAAAGATTCAATAGGTAGATAAAAATGGCAAATCCAATCTGAACATCTGGCTGACTGTGTGATGATTAACAATACAAATAACAATAACAAAGCAACAACAATAATAAAAACTACATAAGCACTTTATGAAAACAAAGCAGTATACTAGAATCAGCTCCTACTGGGAAACCACTGAGCTTATTCAGGAAAAAGCTACCAAAATCAGTAATAAGACAATCCCACATAAAACCTGTGGCAAAAATGTGAGGTGATTACAACGATTAAACATAATTGCTTTTTAAGAACTTTAGGCTATTATTCCCTTTTCTTTTATGAATTATTTTTGTGCATCAGCAAAATTAACATGCCAACTGCAGCCTGTTCATAGAAAACAAAACCAGGGCAGCTAGGAAAATAACAAAACTGATTTCAAACAATGTTCTCTCTAATTCCAGTCAGTTTTATTAACATCTAATTAGTTGCTCATTGGCCCAAAACTGTAATATTCTGTTTTTAATGAAGCTGGTGTAGGTACTGTCAATGATTTCCTCAAAATCAAACTTTATCTGAAGTAGTATTTGCTTTTTCCCCCCAATATTTGTATTAAAATTTACAAATATAAAGATAAGAGAGTAATACAAACTAAGGGCAAGAAAAAAAAGGGGGAAAAAAGATACAAAGATATAGAAAAAAGAAAAAGAAGATAAAAGGTGACTTCCCTTCCTCCAGACAAATATAAATAGTTTTAGCAACTTAACACTTTCTTTAGTGTTGCCATTTTTTAAAAAAGGTATTTTCTCCATGTTTCATTCCTTATCAATAATCAAATTTAGAAATTTGATTATTTATCATTTAGATAAATAATTCATTTAGAAATTTAACATTCAGTCCTAATCAACAAAAGTACATTAAGAACCAACAGAAATAGTAACGTATGTATTTTAATCTATATTAGTCCAAAAAAATGCATATTGTAATCATACTTATCACTTTCTCTAAGAATTAAAAGAAAAAAAAATTCTTCCCATGAATAAACAAATCTTTAAGGCTTTATCATTTGGTCCTAGTAAAAAGAAATCTCATTAATAGCTACCAGAAACCACAACATATCTGTTTTAATTCTAATTGAACAAATTCACTTTGTAGGCCTTCTGTTTACTTTTTTAAAAGCTTGATCTTTAATTCCATCAAATAATATCCCACAAGTTGATTTCTTATCTTTTTTTTCTTTGTCTTCTATCAGATAAAGCTTTAGTAGTTTCTCTTTGTTTCCTCTCAGAAAAATGTTCCTTAGTTTCATACATTCCTTTTGTAAATCTAAGATAAGAAAGCTTTTTAAATCACTCTTTTAATTTATTATTTGTGTGTCCGCTATAATTATTAAGACATCAAATGGTTTCATTTGTAAATCCATTTTGGTATCTTTTTCCATATCATTCTTTTACTCTGGCATTTTTAAATCTGTTTTCAGATTCACAAAAATCACAAAAGTGATTTTTCCATATCACTTTTGTAATCCAGCATATATTTTAAACTCAAAATCTCATTGAAATAAATCTTAGTATCTGTTTCAGTCTCAATATCAAATAAAATCTAATTGTTTATATTTATTTATCAAATTTATTGGCTGCACATCTTACCACGGGGTAACTCTGGCATAGTGTTGGCTTACACTATGAAACTAGGTAAATAGAATGCTATTTAAAAGTACAAAATATAAAATACAAGATGGAAGGGCTAACAGATGGGGAGAAAGTAGGATGTGGGGGGTTAGATGGGATCTGATATTAATCTATAAGCCACCTTCAACATGAAGCCCCTCCTTGGCACCCCAAGTCAAGCAGAATCAGGTTTTTAGGCTCTTACGGAACATCAGGTGGGTATGGACAGACCTCACTCAGGGGAAGGGGCAGGGATGAAATTTAGCAGGTTCTGACAGGTTCTGGAGAACCGGTACCGGAAATTTTGAGTAGTTTGGAGAACCAGCAAATACCACCTCTGGCTAGTCCCAGAGCAGGGTGGGAATGGAGATTTTTCAGTATCTTTCTCCCAGGAGTGGGGAAAGAATGGAGATTTTGCAGTATTTTTCCCTGCCACACCCACCAAACCATGCCCATCAAGCCAAGCCCACGGAACCAGAGGGCAAGCATTCTCTGTTGTTGTTCTGTTGTTTTTATATTCTCTGTCATAGTATCAGACAATTTTATAAATAATTTATGAATACATTGTTCCCAAACAGATTTAATTTCTTTTATACTTAAATAGTATTGTCCAATTGCATTAACTGGGCTTTTCCCCTTTAATTGTAATTGTTTGGTCTCTCTGCTTCCCCTAGTCAACCGTCAAGTCCCCCTGTTATCATCTATTTATTTTCCAATCAACAAAACTTTTCCAAGGAGAGAATTCCTTCCAATTGATTTCTCTTTTTTCCCCAATATATTCTTTTATAAATGTTTAAACACCACCAAAAATATTCTTTCAAGTCCATCTAGCCCCTTAATGTTTCATAATCCACATTCTAGTCTCCCTTCTGCTGTTTTCCAAAAAGTAAAGTTTTTTTTCCTTTTAATATTTAAACCCACATGAAGCTTGTTTCATCCAGGGTAGAAGGAGATTCTTCCAATGGCATAAGGAAACTTGTCCTTAAGGAAGGTTCTTAACTTCTAAGAATTCAACAATAGCAGATTCCTAAAGTACGGTAGTTGAGAGAGGAAGAGGGCAAACCCAGTGTCTCTTTGAAAAGATCAAACTATGGCTTAATAGGATGATTTTCTCTCGGGATCCCAGAGCTCTCAAGATCACGATTTTACATTCTCTTCAAAGGGAGATTCAGTAGGGAGCAAACTTGTGAAGGATACTTGTCCTCTCTTTGCTCCAGAAAGAAATTCCAAGGAGCTGATGCATTTTCTATTTTTGCCACAGTCGTCGGCCACACAAAAGCAGACCCATGTTTCAGTTTGCCATCGCTATTCCAAGAAGTCACTCTGATGGCATTTATATATACATGCATCAGTATTGAGTAAGCATACTTAGGGTTGTACTGGGAGTTATCATTTGAAAAAAATAAGTGTTGTTTAAAACATTATCTCTTCTTCTGGCATATTAATATAGCAAAGCAATGGCTATTCTGCACTGTGCATTTGTATGTGTAATAGGAACAGTAATATAGGAACATCCTATGTGTTTGCTCAGAAGGATAAACCCCATTGGGATGCCAGATAAATCCACGTAGTATTATAGGCTAAGCTGCAGAAATCAGACACAATTCACTAGGCATTTCTGATGTGCAAGTCCCACTGATATTATTTATTCATTACAATTACTACTTGCTTCTCTGTAAGAAGCCTAGTTGCAAGATAAGGTTCAACAAAGGATAAACTAAAAACACAATGCTCTTTAATAGAGTGTGAAAAGAACCCAAACAAAATTAGAAAAGTTGAGATTCAACATTAAAAAAAATCTTCTGGAGGTTTAGCAGAATAGAGAGGATCAAGATCTTGTTAAAAAGTCACACATCATATACATTGATTTACTAGCATGTTTCCCAATCTGGTAAACTTCAGAACTATTAGTTTGCAAGAATTCCCAATTAGTAGTTCAAGCCCTCTTTAGGACACAAAGCTAGGAAAGGCTATGTTTATTGCTTAGTCTTCTCTGATCCTGTCATATTGTTCAGTGGTGGGTTGCTCCCAGTTCTGTCTGGTTATTTAGAACCAGTAGTAAAAGCAGTGGGAGGCTCCATCCACCCACCCGGATGTCATAATTTATGATCTGTGCAGGTGCAGAAGCGCCCGTGTGCACGCAAGCAAAGTATGCGCTCCCATTGAGAACCAGTAGTAAAGGTAAGTAGAACCCACCCCTGATATTGTTAGTGAAAAAGTACTGAATTTAGGGAACACATTTGGAGACTAGAGATTTACATGGTGGTGACTGAAGGTAGAAGCTTATAATTTAATAATTTATCATTGTAGTTAATTATTTATTTATTTATTTAATAATTGCAGTTATACCCTCTTGCAATTCGACTCTCAACATTTGAGAAATGTATAATGATATATAATATTTAGTATATACTGGATAGAAATGTAGAATGTATAATGTAATGTATAGTATTGTGTAATATAATAATGAATATAAAAAAGAAATGAAAACATGACACCATAATTAAAAGGTCTATACACAAAATTTTAAAAAGAGTAAAATTAAATGGCAAAGTCAAATTATAGACCAATTAAGATGGAATTTTGGTCCAACGTGGTCTGTTACCGTTTAATTTTGAGCTGCTTCTAGAAGTTAGCTGTCAAGTGCTGGGGAAATCAGGAGATTCAGGCAGTTCAAATGAGTATAAAGATTTATTGCAAGCTTAAGCTCTCTACAAAATTTGAGCTACTATTGGTCAAGGGACATGAACAGGAATTAAGATGCATCCAAGGTGGGCTGGACTTAGATCTTTTGCAGGCGTGCAGGGACTTGTGACCTAAGACACATTTGACCCTTCCCTCGAGGTAGAATTGCAGTATTTATAAGAAATAAATACATCTCTACAGAAATAGAGCACAACAATGATGAAAACTGCTTGGAATGCATTTGGATCAATGTAAAAGGGGGGAAAATAACATTGCCATAGGTGTATACGATAGGCCACCCAACCAAACAGAGGAAATAGATGAACTTTTTGCTAGTCAGCTAACTAAGGTATGTAGGAAGCACACCACAATAGTAATGGGACATCAACTGGGAGACAAACTCTGCACTAAGTGGAAGATCAAACAGGTTCCTGACAAACCTAGCAGACAACTGTTTCCCAAAAAGTAGAGAAGGAAACAAGGGAGCCAGCTATATTGGATTTAATTCTCACCAACAGAGATGAAATGATAGAAGGTGTTGAAGCTACAGGAACCTTGGAGGGGAGTGATCATGCAATATTGGAATTCCACATTATGCAAACACAAGCAATAGAATAAAGTCAAATTAGAGTCTTGGACTTTAAAAGAGCTAATTTCAATAAACTTAGAGAGAGCTTGGGAAAGATTCCATGGATGAGAATCCTCAAGGGGAAAACAACTCAAGAAGCTTGGGAAATTTTGAAAAGTGAGATTATAAAAGCCCAATCTAGAACAATACCAATGAAGCAGAAAAATAACAGGTCTCAAAAGAAACCAGCATGGCTGCATAAAAAACTCTCTGGCAAATTGAATGACAAAAAGGACAAGTATAAAAAGTGAAAAGAGGGGCACATAACTAAGGTAGAATATCAGCAAATAACCCGAGTTTGCAAAGATGAAATGAGGAAAGCTAAGGCTCACAACAAACAAAGGCTTCTGACAAAAGTGAAAAATAACAAGAAAAGCTTCTTCCAACATGTTAAAAACGAGGAACAATTGGTCCATTGCTGGGAAAAAGTGGCAAGAAGGTGACAAGCAACAGGGAGAAAGCAGATCTAACTCATTTTTTGCATCTGTCTTTACACAAAGGGAAAAAATAGTCCAACCGATCAAAAACAGCACCACAAAAAAAACAGATTAGGAACATAAGTTAAAATAGGAAAGAAAATGATGAGTCTACCCTACATGAGTTCAAATCACCAGGGCCAGATGGATTACACCCCAAGGTTTTGAAGGAACTGGCAGATGTGATCTCAGTACCATTGAACTATATTTTTCAAAGATCCTGGAGCACTGAGGAACTGCCAGAAAGGAGCTGATGTAGTTCCCATATTTAAAAAAAAAAGGGGGGGGAGGTCCAGGAAACTACAGACCCATCAGTCTGACCTCAATACCAGGGAAGATTCTGGAAAAGATAATCAAGCAATGAATCAGTGAACACCTAGAAGCAAACTAAGCCAACATGGGTTTGTCAAAAACAGATCATGCCAGACTAATTTTATTGCATTCTTTGACAAAATGACCAAACTAGTGGACCAGAGGAATGCTGTCGATATAATTTACTTGGACTTTAGTAAAGCATTTGACAAAGTAGACCATAACCTACTACTTGAAAAATGTGAGTTAGATAGCATCACCACCAGATGGATTCGAAACTGGCTGATCAACCGCACTTAATGTGTAGTCTTCAATTGAACTCTATAGGGAGGGAGGTATGCAGTGGAGTACCACAAGGCTCTATTTTAGGCCCAGTATTCTTCAACATCTTCATCAATAATTTGGACGAGGGGATAGATGGGAACTCAACAAATTTGCAGACGACACCAAGCTAGCAAGAATAGCCAACACTCCGGAAGATAGGCTTAAGATACAGAAGCATCTTGACAGACTTGAACATTGAACATATCTAACAAAATGAAATTCAATGGTGAAAAAAGTAAGGTTCTAATTTAGGCAAGAAAAACAAAATACGCAGGTACAGTATATGTGGTACTTTGCTCAATAGTGTTGTCTGTGAGAGGGATCTTGGAGTCCTAGTGGACAATCACTTAAATATGAGCCAGCAGTGTGCTGCAGCTGCCAAAAAACCCAACACAGTTCTAGGCTGCATAAACAGAGGGATAGAATCAAGATCACATGAAGAGTTAATACCATTTTATAATGCCTTGGTAAGGCTACACTTTGAATACTGCATCCAATTTTGGTCGCCACGATATAAAAAAGATGTTGAGACTCTAGAAAGAGTGAAAAGAAGAGCAACAAAGATGATTAGGGGACTCAAGGATAAAACATATAAAGAACGGTTGCTGGAACTGGATATGTCTAGTCTTATGAAAAGAAGGACTAGGTGTGACACAATAGCTGTGTTCTGATATCTCAGGGGAGGGATTCAAACTATTCTCCAAAGCATCTGAGGGTAGAACAAGAAGCAATGAGTAGAAACTAATCAAGGAAAGAAGCAACTTAGAACTAAGGAGAAATTTCCTGACAGTTAGAACAATTAATCAGTGGAACAACTTGCCTCCAGAAGTTGTAAATGCTCCAACACTGGAAGTTTTTAAGAAGAGATTAGATAACTGTTTGTCTGAAGTGGTGTAGGGTTTCCTGCCTAAGCAGGGGGTTGGACTAGAAGACCTCCAAGGCCCCTTCCAACACTGTTATTCTATTCTATTCTACTAGAAAGCAGTGCCACTGAGCCTAAGCCTTCCTCATTTCCCTAAAATAAGGACTCATATGTAGCTTCTTCCAAGTAGATCAAAATGGCCAGGTGAGGAATAATTTTGACAGCACAATCTTTCAGAACTTTTTGTTAAATCAAAAACCCATACACAATGGGCTTGTAACATAATATGTTCTAATTTGAAGCCAAGGACAATTTGGTGGCTAAAATCCTGATGAAACACAATTTTCCCTCCCACTGATATTAAATAGCAATGGAGGAGGGTATTTGATGCCTTTTGTTCTTTGATATTCCTTTGAGAAAGAAAAGGACTTTAGGATCATGGCAGACTATGGAATATAATGTTCTAATATTCAGCTAGAAAAAAATCTAAAACATCCAGACATCTGGAGAAAGCAAGTAGTCGGTATATTTTATTTTACATATGCTATAGTATTGCCTGAATATACTGCGGCTCAATTGGTTACCAATTCTTCCTCAATTCTTCCTTTACTTACACAAGAATCTTACACAAGATTCTTTGAATCTTAATCTCTTTTCTGTGACCTTAACACTCTTTGGACAAACTAGAGAAACAGCTCTCTGCAAGAATCAGATGTGTTTTACAATAAGAATTGTAATTGTAGTGTTTTTTTTCTTCCCCTTGATTAGTTTTGTTTTGCTTTGTTTTTTTTCAGATGGCCCCAATATGCCCTTAAAAGAAGCCAGTAACAATTCTTTCTATAGAGTCTCTTTTGGCAACTGGCCATATCTGATTAATTTATATACCATCTTTGCAGGAATACACTGTATATTTGCATGCTGCTGAAGTACAGTGAGCCATTATTTATACCAATTATCTTGAAACTAAATAGACACAATGTGAATCATGGAAGAGAAGATTAGGACTCTCACTTAATGTTATCTTCATGTGAAACATAACCCTGCAATCTACATTTGGAAATATCTGACAGTTGAAGACTTTAAAATCTAAGGGTTTAAAATCTATGAAGCTTATAAGAAAATTCAGAGAAGCATTTGCTAAGCCATCAGCACTTCAATTATTATGCAAAATAAAATATAAAGGGAAAACACATATTTACTAAAACCAACAATTAACCAATATCCTACAGCTGACCTAATTTTAATAGAGTGGGTATTGTAAAGGGATTTTTTTTAAATTTATATGTTTGGATTTTATCAATGGGAAGGAAGCAGATATAAAAATCAAACATCTCTGATAGAAATAATTGTGGAGTAAGTTAATGTGGCCACATAATTTTACATAATTCTTTGGTGAGATTCTTAGGATGATTCTCAAATAATGTACATTAAAACTACATTCTTGGAGGGGGGGGAAGGTTAAGCAAATCATAATTCATCGCATGTTTAGCTCTAATTCCTTATTGAAAGTTTATGCAAATATACATGTAAAATATACAACAGCCATCACTTCCCACACATAAGCCCTTCGTCTTTCTCCCTTTGTTAACCGATTGTTGGGAATCAAACTGTGCTGCTTTTCTAGATTAGATGACATAATCTAATCTGCTTTTGCTGCATTAGATAGGTTGGCATCATTTACCAATGCAAAAGCTAAGGAGGAGCTGCAGCAGGTAAAAATAATTGCATGACAAAAGGAAGGAAAATGTTCAATAGCTGAAAAGCCTCTCTTAATTAGCTATTTACAATATCATTGGAATGGTCTGGCAACTCCAATTTTATCCCCTTTCCCTATGTCCCTCGTCTTGTTGATTGCCCAGGCAATGATTTATACAGCTTTATCACATTGTTTAGTAGCCAGTCATTAAACAAAGAAGAAAGCAAAGAGAATCTGCATCATTATGTCACTTCTTTCTATTATTAGGTCAAGACTAAAATTCTGCTAAAATGATGAATGTTTAAAAAAGGGATAGACATTTGATATAGAACAAAAAGAACGATCAGAGAAATAGAAAGGAAATCATAGGAAGATAAACTGAAGAACTGGGAATGTTTAGCCTTCAGAAAACAAGACTGAGGGTAGAAATGATGGCCATCTTCAAATACCTGAAGAAATATCACATAGAATGTCAACACATGTTCATCATTACTGCAGAAGGTATGACACAGAATAATAATAAGGCAGATTCCAATTTAACATTCAATTGATTAGGGGAAGAAAATCTTATAGAATAGTTCAACAGAGAACAATTAAGCACAGAAATCTTGGCCTTTGTTACAAATATTGATACAGAAGGTCATCTCTTGAGGATGATTTTATTTGGATTCTTGTATTGAACCTGGGGTTGGGCTTGATAATGTAAATAGTCATTTCCAGCTGTTCAATTCTATGTTCATTTGGATCATAATAAAAATGTGATCCCTATATAGAACTCAGATGCTCTGTGCTGCTTAGGAATAGCAAAGCATATATTTTCTATAAATAGTATATTTTCTGTAAATATTCCATGAAACTTTTTTGAAGTCTGAAAGACAACCCATTGAAAGGGTAAAATATTTTCCACTGAATATTTTCATATTTAGATCAGTCTGACAATAACATTTGACTCACGGATTCTCACTTCTTAAATTCCTTATTATATTTTTTTGGAACTTCTGCAGATTATACATTTCTTTTGTTTGAATCCAGAATGGATTCTTATCAAAGCCCAAGCCAAAGTGCTGAAATATATTAGAAGTCTTAAAGATTAAAAAAAAAAAATCCTTTATCCTTGCACGCCCTATCATAAAGCCTCATTATTGACATAATCAATATAAGCCTCCTTCATTACCCTTATTTTAAAATACAGAAAATGGGAATCTCTCCTGTTTACAAATTACATTAATTTCTAGCAAGCTAAGGATGAACCCACCGTTTTTATATCAGCTTTGCCTGCCAATCCAAGCAGCTATCAGCATGGTTTGGTTCTACTGTCTGCACTAATTAGAAATTAGCACTTCCATCCCAGCACCAGAAAATGTAATCTAGAGATTCTTTTAGATACAGCTGTGTGCCTATTTATTTATGCATTCAATTTAAATCCTGCCTCTGCTATGAATATTTCCTAAATCAGGTGACAATAAATACAAGTTTTATCAATTAAACATAAAAGCAAATCAATGAGGAAAAAAAACTAAGCTTTTTTGTCTCTTTTGTGACCCATTTCATTTTTTCCTTTTTTTTAATATTAATTTTTTAAAAAAATGTTTAGAAAAATTTTAAAAACTCCAAAAGATATAGAAGAAATGTAAATAAAAATATTATAACACAGTAAAAGAAAAAGTGAATAACAAAAAAGCAAGAAACAAAAAGTTAACCAAAGAATAAATCTTCTTTTCAGCAATTACAAACATCCATAGCAAACTTCCCATAAACAAACCTTTTTAATCAATAGATCCTGAAATTAGCGGTTCATTTTTATCCATTTTTAGTTATATGTGTGTGTGTGTGTGTGTGTGTGTGTGTCCAGTAATTTATAAACGTAATTGTGGTTCCTTCTTAGATCACACTGTTTCCTCCAATTGTTAATAGCTTATTGCTATTACATATTGCTGGGTCTTTGTTTCAGAGATATTCCCTTACCAGATTTCTCAATGTGTTCAACTATGGCAGAGTTTCTAATGTATTGAGAAAGTTCTTAACAATTCAGAGAAATATTCAGAGATGTGTGTACTTTGAAAGATATAACACAACCAAACATCAGCAGCTGACCACAGCAAATGCTTTACAATCTTTTGTAGTAGGTCATAAAATGTTTTATAAAGTTTGCCAAATTTCAATTCTACTTGAGTCATGGGTCCTGGATTTTGGATGCATTCATTGGAAGCCCATTGGAAGTACCAGTATTTTGGTTGACAATGTTTTGCTGTATGATGCACTATTACCAGATCATGAAGATGAAACTGAAATACTTTGGCCACCTAATGAGGAGGAAGACTCACTGGAGAAGAACCTAATGCTGGGAAAGATTGAGGACAAAAGAAGAATGGGATGACAAAGAACGAGGTTGCTGGAGGGAGACAACTGAAGCAGTACGCTTGAGCTTAAATGGACTCCAGAGGATGGTAGAGGACAGGAAGGATAGTGGAGGAACGTTGTCCATGGGGTCACAATGGGTTGGACATGACTTCGCAACTAACAACAAGAAGCACTATTTTTCCCAGGTGAGTGTTACAGACACAAGAGTTTTAGTAATTTATATTGTAGATATTCTGCTGGTGTTACCAAATCAGTACCATGAAACTTCAGGTTTATTAGACAGCCCCAGAGAGATACAGAATGTTTCCTTGCTGAAGTCTAGCAATCACTTACATCTCTGCAACCTAAATATACCAGATCTGTATTTCAGTGGTCTGAATATTTATCCAGAACTTTCTCCAATGAAAACAGAGAATTGTATTTCTCAGAAATCTTTGCTTCTAGATTATGTTTCTAAAGCTTCCTAGGTATTAGAAAGAGGACAATAGAAAAGTAGGATGCTTAGGTATATAAAAAATGTCCTGTTTCTCTATTGTTAAATTAATAGAAGGAAGGAGATAAGAAGAAGATAAGGGAAAAATGGAGAATGATGCTCACACAACACTAGAGAATGATAATAAACTGTGCAACAAAGCAGTGTACATTGGAAGCTGAAAAGATTTTCCCCCATGATCATACGGGAATTTATTTCAAGCATGGTCATCAGTATGACAATATGCAGTATTAAGCCTCTTATTTGTGTCCCTCCAGCCACAATTGCCACAACTTACTGGCAATTTGAAGGCAAAGGCAGAAAAATGTAGTCTGAAAGTAGCAGTAGCAATAGCACTTAGACTTGTGTACCACTTCACAGTGCTTTACAGCCCTTTCTTAGCAGTTTACAGAATCAGACATTACCCCCAACAATGTGGGTCCTCATTTTACTGACTTCGGAAGGTTGGAAAGCTGAGTCAACCTTGAGCCGGTGAGACCCAAACTGCCAAACTGCTGGCAGAAGTAGCCTGCAGTACTGCATTTAATCTGAGATGTACCCACTAAAAGCTCACCCTTCTCAAAAGATGTTATGTGTACCAGAATATTTCTTTCCTCTAAGCAAAGTGACTAAGCAGCTAGTATGTCAGACCTTAAACAATATCTGAAAGCTGTATATTCAAGACTGAGCAATTTGACTTGGGCCATTTTACCTGTAGCAATATTTATTTGCAGCTCATTGCACTTGGCCTTGGGAGCATGAAATATATCTACAAAACAGCTTACATGAATACAGAATCTTACATTTTCACAAGCACAGTGATGCAGATAATTTTCTGAGCATTAACTATCTTGGCAAACGTTGCCAAGCCCACTGTGCCAATAATTTAACAGTGATGCGGTCGAGTATGATTACATCCCTTTTATCTTTTAGCCTTCTGTGTTTTTGGGCTGTGCAAAGCTTCGAAAGAATGCTTCAGTTCAATGAAGCTTTGATTGGATCATCCTGCTGAAGCAGATTCACAAATCAAAATGGGGATCTACTTCAAAGCAGAAAACTGTATCATGTGGCTTTGATGTACTTTCTAACCTTTCAAACTTCATATTTGATGGATTTTCTGCCACTTCTGAAGTGGTTATAGACAATATTAAATGTCACAATTTCACTTTTCTATACAGGGAGAATTTTTATGGGATTGAAGGATGTGATGAGCTCTCTGATGGTGACATTGTAGCCAGCCAGTGAATTTTTGTCACCTTAGACTCTCTATCATACTTCTTTTGGAATAAAGAACCTTTGGAGTTCATTCATATGTTCACAGCTCAGCTTCTTTAATGAGGCGAGCCACAAAAGTCTCGATTTTGTTCAAAAAGTTACATTTCTCTGCTGGTTTTGCCAATGCACCTGAGCAATTCAGGTTATCTCTCATAATCTACATATGGGTTCAAAAATGTGCTTTTTTGTCAGAATTGGGACTGTAGCCCAGCAACAAAACTAGCATAAGTGCTGGCTAAAATGTTTAATCTTTTTAAAAGACAGATGATAGCAAGGCTGTGAATGCAAGTTCTTCCATGTTACCCTTTCTCTCTATGGTCAACTTATTTCTGATGTTCCTATCTCACTGTACTAGCCTGCTTCTGCTGCCTCTTCTATTTAAATAATTAATTGACACATAATATTGTCAGAAAACCACAATAACAACACACCAAGTCTGGCCACTGATAAAGCTTCCTTTCTAGAAGGAGCAATTCTTATCAGTCAGCTGGATCATGCTTCTGGTGGCCCACCAAATTTAGAGTCCAGGCGTAGCAAAGCTAGACCAGTCTAAAAATATAAATTGATTATCATTCTTGCAAGTCTAGACTGGAAAAAGTCAAGCTGCACCAATGTACCCTACCTACCACTACCAAAGCCAATGATGAATTGCTTTTCTAGGAGATGCCAAGCTTAATGATCCTTCCTAGCACTCTAAACTAAAACCAGCAAATTGCATGCCAAACCTTTTCAGAAAATAAATGCAAAGTAATAACTTACTTTTTAGCACTTTTTAAAGCAGTTCTTTTTAAAAATGTTGAGTTGGACACCTGCTGGATCAATTCAATACAATTTAGCTCAAAAGTTGCTATGATGTTGTTTCCTCATCTCTACTATAGTTGTCTTAAAAGAGCGGCAGGGGAAAATCTAAAGTTTACTGTGGTGAAACCCTTAACTATATCCATCTGAAATTAAGGTAGCATTAAAAACGTATAAGAAGTCAACTATCATATTTGGCTAAAAAAAAAGCAGTTGCAGGTGCTTGAAGCTTCTCCATTATAATATAGAGACATTGATTGATTGATATTGATGATTGATTGCATTGCATTGCATTGCATTGAAACATAAAGCACCTTGGACTAAAACAATATACTGTTGAATCTCAAATTGGAAGTAGAAATGAATCATGTTCCCTTTGAATCTTGAATTATCAAATAAAGCAGATTCACACAGTTGTACAGTACTTAGTTCTGCAGCAATCCACCACAAATAAGCTTCTGTAAATCTTTGATATCTCTTAGCACTGAAATGTGTAACAGTACTGTACACAAAAATGTGTTATATAATATCTTCTAAATTATTTTGGGAAATGGAAAATATATCCATTACTGATGAGATTATATTTGCATGGTAGACCATAATCCTGATGTGGAAATTAGAATACATTTGGTTCGGAGGTAAGCAACAAACTGTATTTGATCCTGATATAGAAGGGGGGTTGGAATGGAGTATTAATCCATTAAGCTCATTTCTTAATACCATTAATTCTTTTATGTGAACTGTCTCAGACGTATTATCCCCCAAGTCTATCTGACTAAAAAAAAATAGAAAAAAGCAATTCTTCCATGCCTTCTCAACTTCAGAAATGTATCTTCAATACACTAGTAGAAACTACTCTATACCTACTCCAATTTTCTTTTGAATAAGTCATGTATCAAATAACCAGAATTTTATGGATTCAATTTTATGAATAACTGAACTAGTTGAAATTTCCAATATTTTATTTCTTTTGTTGTTTATTTGTAAATCTCATAGTTAGCCTCTGTAAAACAGAACTGTTAGTGTTCAAATTTAATGCAATGAGCATAGCATTTTCTGAATTGGCAATTTTGCCAATAATAGCACTTTCAAATTGATGAAAGAAGCATCTACAAACCAATTGCTATAATAGGAGAGAAAGTGGTCAAAAGGTTTGTTTGGCTCTCAAATCACACCCAGACAAGGTGAAGATAGTATTTAGTAAATGATGGTTGGATGGGTTATAATAACAGTTAATGTGTCTTGGGTTTTCCAAACTAGAGTAGTTTTGCAAACACCACCACCACCCATCCAATCTTTCCCAAGTATCAATAGATGAACTAGTTAGCTTAGAAGGACTTTGTATCTAGCCATAAAAAAAAACAGCATGAAACAGTGTTGAGCCAGACTGCCTTCCAAAGTGAAAATGTAGAAGAAATCTAAAGTTATTGAATATAATACTGCCTTGATAGTACAGTGGTTTGGTGCACCCTGTCATTAACAGAGCTGCCTGCAATTTCTGCTGGTTCGAATCTCTCCAAGGCTCAAGGTTGACTCAGCCTTCCATCCTTTCTAAGGTAGGTGAAATGAGGACCCAGTTTGTGGGGGCAATAAGCTGACTTTGTATAAAATATACAAAAGAATGAAGGCTATTGCTTAACACATTGTAAGCCACCCTGAGTCTCCGGAGAAGGGCGGCATATAAATCAAATTAAAAAATAAAATAAAATATGAATCCAGTATATATCCAGTTGAAGAAATGAAACCTAAAGCTAAGAGTAACTGAATTACAATGTAGACAATGTTTCTCAAACTTGGCAACCTTAAGATGCATGCACTTTGAAATACTGGCTAGGGAATTCTGGGAATTAAGTTCACATATCTTAAAGATGTCAGATTGAAGAAACGTTAGTCTAGAGCAAAAGAGCAGGAGGTCCAACATATGGACAGATGGGGTTCGCAACTTGGGCATCCTCCTGGACTCACGGCTGTCTTTTGAAGAGCATATGACGGCCGTAGCCAAGAGGACTTTTTATCAGGTTCGCCTGATTCGCCAGTTGCATCCCTTTCTGGATCGGGACTCGTTACGCACGGTCACTCACGCCCTTGTCACCTCAGACCTGGATTATTGTAATGCTCTCTACATGGGGCTCCCCTTGAGAAGCACCCGAAGGCTCCAACTGGTACAGAATGCGGCCGCGCGGGTGGTAATGGGAGCAATGTGGCGCTCTCATGTAACCCCCCTCCTGCGCGAGCTGCACTGGCTCCCAGTGGTCTTCCGGGTGAGCTTCAAGGTTTTGGTTACTATCTTTAGAGCGCTCCATGGCTTAGGACCAGGGTACTTACGAGACCGCCTCCTGCCACCAATAGCCTCTCACCGACCAGTTCGCTCCCATAGAGAGGGACTCCTCAGGGTGCCGTCAGCCAAACAATGTCGACTGACGGCCCCAGGGGGAGAGCTTTTTCTGTGGGGGCACCTACCATCTGGAACGGGCTTCCCCCGGAGTTACAAAACATCCAAGGCTTACGCGTATTCCGCCGTGCCCTGAAAACATTTCTATTCCAACAAGCTGGTCTGGCCTAACTCTCCCTTTTTAATTGGCTTTTAAACTGGCTTTTAAATTGGGCTTTAAACCTCTTTAGATAAATTTGGATGTTCTTAAACTTTGAGCCTAAATTACTTAATCTGTTTCTTAATAGTTTTTAACTTCTATATGTATTTGTATTTATTATGGCTGTTCACCGCCCTGAGTCCTTCGGGAGTAGGGCGGTATACAAATATGAAAAATAAATAAATAAATAAAATAAATATATTGACTGAACTGGAGGAGTAATACGTCTATCCAGAGAAAAGCAGCCAGAGTATAGTGCAGTAGAAGCATAGGAAAATAAGGCTGGGGCTGCAGCTACAACAATAAGACAAAGTTTCTCTGAAAGATTTCATAAAGTTCCTCAGTCCAAGGTATGAGAACACAAAGATGGGGATTTCAAGAAGTCAAGTCAAGTCTGTGTCACTCATTCCTAGTTTGGTAAAAGCCAAAATGGCAAAATTATACAACAGTATCTTAGAAAGAGGGAATGATATTTATGCTGTATTTAAAGAAATTGCCTATAAGGAGTTTCAGCTTGTAATACTGCTCAGAATAGTTTAAGACCTTAATTCCTCAGCAAAGAAACTCCTTCAGAGAGTTTGGAGTGTAACTAATTCAACTGTTATATACATATTAAAGCCAGGGTATACTAGAAATGTTTCAAATATGGTTCATTTGTCTGAAGATAGTGCCTGCTTTTTACACCTATCTCTAATGAAGTGATATTCCAATCTGCACCTTAATAAAAACCTTGGGATAATATGGTAGAGAGTTGTCATAATTGTTTGAGGTGTGGCATCTGCACTGATGAAGTGAAATCTTAAAACGAAAACACCATATGGTTCAGTACTTCACTTTTCCATATTCTGCCATTTCTGCAGCATATTTGAGCTGTCAAATTACCGATTATTATATAAAATGTGCAAAATGAATCATGAGTTAAATGTAGGAGGTGTAAGGGTATGAAAAAGACATTTCTGGTTTTTGAATCAGTGGCCAATATACTATTTCACTGACAATAAGTACATTCCCTAGCAAGATGAGTCAAAGCTTCAGCATCATCAACTTAATGTGAAAGACTTAAAGTTGTATTTCATACCTTAAGATTTGAGTATTATTGCTAGAATGCTATGTATGATGTTCCATATTGTAAGTAAGTAAGTAAGTAAGTAAGTAAGTAAGTAAGTAAGTAAATAAATAAATATTATTATTACCATGGGTTCTCTATATATTTGAAAAATATTGAACAATTTGCTCTTTTATCCAAGGCTTTACTATGCACACGAATAGTTTCCTTGAGTGCAACATGTATGGTAGAGTAGAAGTAAATTAGGCAACATATTAGATGTTTTCCTATGTAGTGCAGGGGTGTCAAACTCACATTGTCACGGTGGCATCACATTGAACCTTTTTCCCCTTCACTAAACTAGGCGTGGGCATGATCAGCACATGACCCATCCGAACCTTGGGCCGCAAGTTTGACAGCCTTGATGTAATGCAACATAGTTAAGTAGCCACTGTTGTTTGTTTAATGTCAGAATCTTGGATAACCAAATTAGAAAAGAATCCAAATAGGTGACTTCATCCATGTATGGCCATCCATCATAGGTATGTCACATTATTACAAACAAAATACTTTGTATATTATTTGTGTTTCAAACATCACAAGGGACATGTGTCTTCCTGATGGACCTTTTTTTGTGGTAAATGCCTATGATATATAGTTGCATACAAGAATTATTTTAATATTTGTTACATACTATACTACTATATAAGGAACATGGTGGTTCAGTGGCTAAGACGTGAGATTGTCGATCAAAAGGTCGGCACTTCAGCAGTTCCAATCCCTAGTGCTGTGTAATGGGGTGAGCTCCGGTTACTTGTCCCAGCTTCTGCCAACCTAGCAGTTCAAAAGCACATAAAAAATGCAAGTAGAAAAATAGGGACCACCTTTGGTAACAACGTTCTGTGCACTTTTGGCATTTAATGCCAGCCATATGACCATGGACACATCTTCGGACAGTGCTGGCTCTTCAGCTTTGAAACAGAGAAGAGCACTGCCCCCTAGAGTCGGAAACAACTAGCACATATGCACAAGGGGAACCTTTACCTTTACTACTATATACTTATTCTTATTCTCTCTCTCTCTCTCTCTCTCTCTCTCTCTCCCCCCCCCCCCCTCCCTCCCTCTCTCTCCCTCTCCCCCCTCCCTCCCTCCCTCTAGTAAAATTTGTTCCTAATTATACTTAATGTTGGAACTTAGATATACTTTTAGTGTTTTATAGCCAGGATTAGAAGAAGAGACAATGAATAAATATATCCATATAAATGAATAAAGATAATAGGTAGATAATATGCAACCCTTGATCCCTAAAAATACTTGGGAAATCTTGATGGAAATTTAAATGGAATACTAACAGAACAAACCTGATATTTTATGATGAGATCATTTGCAAATGAAGAGTAGCTGTTACACACCTATATGACTTCCCATTAGCAACACTCAGAGCTTGCTTTCCTTCACCCCGAAACATAATATCTGTCACATTTTATTACTTAATTGAAATACACATCACGTGAGAGAACTGCAATTATTTGCAGTTTGCAAAGCCTTTTTATGTGAAGAACATTCCATATTCTCTTTCCATTTCTATATTTATGTTCATTGTTCAGTTTTTCAGGAACATGATTGAGCTTAGCTATCATAAGACTGCAGATACTTTTTGTCCTTTTTTTTATGTGATCGGTGGGAATTGCCAGTCCTTAGTCTGTCATTTCATTGTCTTTAATACTGAGATATCTTTTACCTAATTCAAGACTACTGAATTTAATAATTCTTTAAACTCATTTCTCCTTTAAGCACTAGAAAGATTCACATTTTTCTCTTCTTGTTTTTATTTTAGATTTCTGCATGTGGTATTTAGATAAGATATTGTTGCATATCTAACCCATCTCAGTGGCTAAATGGGTGCCTAAATTCTCAGTGCTATATAACTGTCACACTATTCTGTTCCATTGTCTATATTATCTAAAACAAATAGCAACTAATTCTGCAGCTAGCAGAATGAGTCTGTAAGACTGCATTCTAACCAATGTACCACTATAGCAAAAATAGATCTAACATAGATTTAAAAAACAAAGGAAACTCTTCTTATTTTTATTTTAGATTTCTTCTCAGCTAAATAGTCCAACTGCAATGGTGAAAAGAAAAATAAAATGGCCACTCTTTATCACCCAAAAGATAAGGACATGGGCTGTGAATGGCAATGAAAGCAGAGTATTGAACCTAGCTAATGTAAAAGCTATCCTTTCTTTTGGGCAATAGATATAGGAAAGATAGAAGGCCTCTAAAATAAGCGAGCTGAACAATTCTGGGCTGGAACATAGATCTTTCTGAAGGTCTTGGCTTAAAACCTGCTGTTCTGGCTCTTTCAGAAAGATCTTTCAAGACCAAGAGAGGTCAGATATTAAGAACAGAAGCAACACTCTACTGGATCAGGCCAGTGATGGGATTCAAATTTTTTTACTACCGGTTCTGTGGGTGTGGCTTGGTGGGCGTGGTATGGATTGGTGGGCGTGGCAGTGGAAGAATACTGTAAAATCTCCATTCTGTCCTCACTCCAGGAAAAGGTTACTGCAAAATTCCCATTTCCTCCTAATCAGCTGGACTCGGGAGGCAGAGAATAGATGGGGCGGGGCCAATCAGAGGTGGCATTTACTGGTTCTCTGAACTACTCAAAATTTCCGCTACCGGTTCTCCAGAACTGGTCAGAACCTGCTAAATACCACCTCTGGATCAGGCTCATCTAATCTAGTGGTCTGTTCTCACAGGGACTAATCAAAAGCACAAGGAAGTTCACTAGCTTCCCAGGAGAACGCTTTCAAAGGCAGTTACGGTGTCATCAAAATTAAATAATTGGTCCCTGGAACTTTTATAAATTGGTCCAACTCTTTTTTAAAGCTGTCAAAGCCTGGTAACTATTCCAAAGTTGGATCATGCATTAGTTTAAAGAAAAAAATTGTCTGGGGGCTTCCGGTTTGCTCTCCGTCGCTGCCAGACGGTCCCTCGGGACCGCCAGCCCCATCGCCTGTAAAGAGCCACTTTTACAACTGAAAGGCGGCTCGAAAAACTCCATTTCCACAAGGAAATGTGAGATAGAGCAGGTGAGGGCAGGTAGAGCTCTCTGCGAAGCCCCCAGAGTTTTTTTTTTACTCTTGGGGACAAAGCAGATGAGGCTTCCTATTTCCCTCGCCGCCGCTCCGGGCTTTGGGAGATCTCTGCCTTTTTGCAGAGCCAGGCGACGAGAACAAGCCTTTTAAAGAAAATTAACAGATTGTTCAATTAAAGAGGATGAGATCTGGACCTGTGACCCTAAATCACAAGTATTTTCATTTACTTTATAAAAGACATTGAAGAAAGGAAAAAAGAATTTTAAAATGGCGACTGCTGAGGCTTGAGAAGGGAAAGCTGAAAGGGAAAGTCCTTCCGTCTCTTAACAAGTCACAAAGTAGCGGAATAAATACTGTTGGTTACAATTGAGAAGAAAAAGTTCTACTTTTATGTTTTCTTTTTCCTGGAGATCTGATACTGATCTTGTTTGGAAAGAAGTTTTCTTTTCTTAAAAAAGAGTTTGTCTGTGTGGAAGAATGGCGTTTAAATTAACAAAGCCAGACAAACAAGCAGTTGTGGGGGATTCCCCCATTTACAAACTACGTGAACAAATTTTAAACCTACAGACTCAGAAAAATGATTTTTAATTTAATTGAATTTCTCTTGGAGGAGATGGAAAGCAGGGATGAGATTGTGAACCAAAATCTTGAAAAATTTAAGCAGGAAATTAAAGAATTGATACAATCAAAGTATGATAATTTGCAACGAAAGATTTCAACGTGACTAAAGGTTTTTCAGAAATTGTTATAAAGTTGGATACAAATATCAAGTTATTAGAGTCTAAAATGGAGGAAGTTGATGACAAGATTTATAATTTGGATAATAAAATACGAAGAATTGAAAATGATTTGATAAATACTCAAGACAATAGCTTAGAAGAAAAAATTAAAATGGAAGTTGATCATAAGACTTGTTATGTAGAAAATATAAAACAACGGATTGAAAAAGAAGTTTTAATGATGCAACACAAGTTCACAGAATTTGCGATCAGGATGAGAGGATTACAGGAAAATAATAGAGATGATTTAAGGAAAATATTTGCTGAAATTCTGGCTGGGATTTTAAAGGTTCATCCTGAGGAAGTATTTTTCAGGATTGATAGAGTCTACAGAGTAAATTCCTGGATTGCAAAGCAAAGGCAACTACCTAGAGATGTGGTGATTTATTTTTACAGACAAAGAAATAAGAAATAATTTTGTGCAAAAATCTTTTAATTCTACTTTACAACTGTATGGAAGAAAGATTTGGATATATAAAGAGTTACCGCCTAAGATGTTAGCAGATAGAAAGAAATTCGGATTCCTGGTGACTGAGCTTATAAAACAAAATATTTTATTTAGGTAGGATGTTCCAGTTGGAATAATATTGAGATATCAAGGAGAAAGATACCAATTAAATACTGTTGACAAAGCGGAAGAATTTTATTATAAGATTTTGAAAATGAGTTCAACATTTTCATTCACAACACAAGATAAGCAGAAGGAGTTGGAAATAATGGAAAAACATCGAGCTACAGAGGTCTTTGCAGATGAACCGCCTTTGGATCCTTTAGATGTCTTGGTTGGACTACCTATAACTAAGAGAGAAGCGGCGCTGGATTCTAATGTGACGACTCATCAAGTCACAGACAAGCATGGAAATCAACCAGTTGATACACAACTCATAGAAAAGAAACATGAATGGCGATTTAAGCCACAAAAGCAAAACCAACAAGATCAAGTTATAGATCAGAACAAAAATCGAACAGTTGATATACAACTCATAGAAAGGAAATTAGGATGGAGATCAAACCCATAAAAAGTCAAGAAAAAAAGAAATAGGTCTCACAAAAATAAAATTTTTTAATATAGGCAACAGCGAAGCCAGTTATCTAAAAGATGATTGAATACATGAAAAGACAGTTGAGGCGAAGTATTGGTTAATATTATCCTGAGGAGAGTGACAGATCTCTGCAATGCCGTATTTTTGGGATGTGAAAAGGGCCTTAAACTGTTGGATTGGAACTATCTATCTTGGATTCTTTGATAAATGTATTATGTTTATGATGAGTTATATGGCAAGAGAGCTATGATGGGGCACGCAGAAGATCTGGTTATTACCCCATTATGATGGTTGGAATTAATAATCTTGAAGAAAGCCACTACTACAGATACTATATGGAATACAATTATAATGTCACTCGGGTGGTTGTTTTCTTTTTTTATATACATACATACATGAAGATATCTATTATTAATGGGGGTAGAGGATAACTGAGGATTCCGAATATTCTGTTGGAATTAGGATGTGATGTTACCCTAATATGGGTGATGGAGTCAACAATCCAGTTTAAAGACATTATAGAAGACATTATATGGAATATAAGTTTAAAGTCATTGATTTTATCTATACAAGGGATATCTTTTTTTTTTCTTAGTCGGGTGGGCAGAAGAATAAAGATATTAAGAATTGTTATTTTGTAGGAAAGTGGGTGGAGATAGGTTAGCTTATTGATTGTTTAGTTTAAGAAAAGGGAAATCTAAGAGATATATTTATGGGAGTGGAGTAGACTAGGAGTTGAATATATGTTAAATTAGGATTTATTATATAGTTTTATAGTGGAAGGCTGCTTTGAAATGTTATATTATCATATATAAAAGATTAAATATTAAATTAGGATTTATTATATAGTTTTAGTGGAAGGTTGTTTTGAAATGTTATATTAATATATATAAAAGGTTTGATTTAAGAGATATATGTATGGGGAGGAGAAAAAGGGCAGATTACTGCTAAAGTCAGAATGTTATTTTGAAATGTATAGTAAAAGGGGGATATAATAATATTATTAGAAAGAAAGGGTCAGTATTTGGGGGATGGAGTAAGGGAATGGTAAAGTAATATACAATCTGTTATGAATTTGGATTTTACTTTGAAGAAGTCACAGGGGGAGGGGGGAGGGGGGGTTAGGGAAGAGGGGGGAGAAAAAAGGGGGAAAAATTTGTATTTGAAAAAACTTTTTCAATTAAAAAAAAATTGTCTGAACTGATTCTTCCAGGATTCAGTTTCATTGGGTGATCTTCAATGTACACTTATCTACTATAGCTATATCATGCATAATTTGGATACACTTTAATCATGTCCCTTTTTAACTGCCTTCATTCTCCAAAAAGCTCCAAAAAGCTCCAAATGTAGCAATTTTTGCAGGAAATCTGCTCCAGCACTTAGATTATCTTAATTGACCTCCTCTAAACCACTCCATTGTATTCCTTTTGAGGGGTTGCAGCCAGAACTGCACACGGCATTCCAGATGTGGTTACACCACCGATTTATATGTGGGCATGTTGAATAATAAAGCAAAATTTTTTTAATATGGCTTTATACTACTTATCTATGAAGATATAAATTTATCCAACAGAGTCAGGAAGGCAAAGAAATTTCAAAATAGATTAATCTCAGCTACTATTTTAAATAATAGAACTGCACACACACACCTTTATTAAAAACCAGATTCTTGTCTTTATGAGGAGGGTGTCACCCTTCACTTTTTCTTTACTTGCTTTCCCTATGAAAATGGAGTCGGATATTGAAAGGAGGCATACCTGACAGAGGGACATCAAGATTTAAACAAAGCTTGCTAATCAGGATCCTTAAATTGTTTGATTGAATTAACTTTGAAGGGTATTACCTCGTGATATTTGTTTATAAATCTGAATGATTATCAGAAAAAGATTTAAAAGATTTTGGCTTATATAAAAATGGCCATTTTTTCTTTTTTCCAAAATGTAAAAACATTGAAAACAACTCCATTTGAATGATATAGCTTGGTTGATACAAATAGAGTTCTTGAGAATGCCACTTCTTTGGTTTTGTTTTATCAATAAGGCCACTCTGCAATAAAAGACAAATTCTGTGGGTCATTTTCTTCACCAGAGAGAAGTCAAGCAGACCATATTCAAAATCTTGTTGACCAACACAGAGGAATCAAACTTGCACCAAATAGTATATATAACAATCAAAACTAATAGGTTCTGTAACACACGCTTGTTTCAGTTCTTTTCGAATCAATAAAAAGCAGAAAAACATTGAACTCACATTGTATGGCAACATTGAACGTTGCCATGTTGAACTCACATTGTATGGTTCCCATTAATCCCCAATATAATTATTAGGTACCATTACTATTCTAGGAGTTTAACACATCAAAGCTAAATTGTGAACTGGTACTTGACTCAAGGGATACGTTATATGTATTAACTATGCATGTATTTTATTTCGGTCTCTGCTAAAATGAAAGGCTTAACAAAAGAACTTTAACTCTTTTAATATCAAGGCGCTCAGTTCTTCCACAAGGGAGACTTTCCCAAAGCCTACTACAACTGAGGCATCAAAGCAGAGACAGATATGCAAGATGCTACAGAAGCTTCACTCCAATCCTTATCAGTTATAGCCAGTAAGGCAACTGAGGAAAAATAATGGAAGTTGCATTCTTGTGATGTTGCAATCTGGTAAATCATATACACTCCTCTACTAATCCATCAATTGCACTTCCTTTACTTCTATAATCCAGAATGTATGATAGACTAAGGAAACACGAATGTGCTGTGATATAATGTGCTTATATCAAAGCATTTTGAATACTTGAAAGTAAAATTTGGCATGTTTCAGGCTTGTGGCATAGGGTCAATTTTTTTTTCAAATAAGACTTGTATTTAAGGATTCCCCCAATAATTCTGCTCTGTTTCTTAAAATTTGGATATCAAGTTAAGTGACATTCACTTTCTTAATTTGATATCATTGGAAATAAATGTACTTATTTCTAAGCATTTTTCTCAAGCTAAATGGAAACTTAGATTAGGGCAATCGGACATTGCTCCTTATGTGTATCTAAAAACAAGTACATTTCAAAGCAGAAATCATGCATAAGCAAAATAAAAATACCAAAAAGAACATTTTCCTGTGCAGTTGGTGCTTCTTAACACAAGACTAAATGACAGCTATTCTGTGTTGCAGTGCACAAATGCCATAAGGCATTAATATTAGATACTGGACAAATCTCATTAAGCCATTAGGTCCCAACAGGGGGTAATTATATTTTTATCACAAGACAATAACCATTCTGAAGAAAAGAGAAGCACCCAGCTGGGTCTTCTGCCCTCCGGGCATCGTTACAGCTTGACAATCTCACCTGGGCAACTGTCAGGTTTCATTGCCCAATTAATTTACTTCCATAGATTGTTCAATAAAACATCTCCTACAGTAATTTCAAATGATTTAATGACAATATGTCATTTGCATTAACATAAGATATTGTGGGTTTTAAAATCTCATATTTATTTATTTATTTATTTATTTATTTATTTATTTATTTATTTATTTATTTATTTTATAGCTGGTCCATTTGCCTATATCACTGACTCTTGTTTCATATTAAAAGTATAGAAGGCAATGTGATAGCTACAACTTATCAAGAGAATCTTCACATCTCTTTAATTTTCTATCTTCTAAATAGTGCTGCATTTAATATGAAATTTCATTAATAGAAATTTCATTAATAGAAGTTAAACTTTCAGATTTTGAAATTTGTAATATATAATATATATTACAATCTATTGTAATATATATATATTCTTTGTATGATACCCACATGCATATGTGCATACAATCCTACCATTTCTTTTTGTGCTAAGCAACATTATCACAAAATTAAAGAATGGGGTTTTATTTCAGTTAATAATATTTAAATTATCTTATTTACAAAATCTACTATAGTGTAGAAAATAAATTAAGGCATGGGATAAGAAAAAAATATATAGTTAAATCTAGTTTACTCCAATAGCATTCATTGGTGGCTTGGGACTGAGTTACCCAAGCTCACGTGGCTTGGGACTCAGTTATCTGTGGGATTGCCTTTTTCCAAGAGTCTTAGTCATCCAACTTGATCTAGATCCAACTTGATCCTTTTTCCAAGAGTCTCAGTTATCCAACTTGATCTACGGCATGCTGCAGATCCTGTCAGCTAAAGAGTGTCAGTTGTCAGGGACTAGACGATTGTTTTTTTTCTACATTGCCCCTGCTCCATGGAACGTTCTCCCTTCAGAGATTAGAATGATGGGTCCTTGGTCTCTCTGAGCTTGGTTGTTTTCTTGGAGATGTTTCATTACTCAAACTAGGTAAGATTATCAGCTCCAAGCTCAGGGAGCAGCAAGCACCCCTCTTTTCAACCCTGACTACAATTATTCTCCTTTAGAAATTAGAATGGCCCCAACTCTGTTAGCCTTTCAAAAAAACCTGGCTATGTTCCTGAGCCTAGAGCATTGAATTGCAGGGGTGAAATTCAGCTGGTTCTATCCAGCTCGGGCAAACTGGTAGCGGCAACTGTGGGAGGCTCCACCCACCCATGTGGACGTCGTGATGTCGCTTTTTGGCAACAATTTTAAGCCTCTGCGCATGCACAGAAGGCTTTGTGCATGCACAGAAGGCTTTGCACATGCACGATCAATGGCAAGAGCGAGCAAAGTGAGCGCCCACACAGCGCACACACATTTGCAAACCAGTAGGGAAGGTAAGTGAATTTTACCCCTGACTGAATGTGTCAAGATCCCATTTCCTGGCTGTATTGCTAACAGGCCAAGTATCTCTAATGCTTACCCAGAATCATTGACTGAGATAGGCCCCTAGAGAAATAAAATAAATAAATAAAAATTGTATATTGCAATTTACAAAAATTGTAAATTGTAAAAATTTCTATCTTTAGTAAACCATCTTTTCTTTCTACCATATCAGTCACTTCATATATTGCTTTTTTTTCTTTACATTTTTATGTCTCTTTGAAGTGTCCCATCAGCTCTAGACAACCACAACTTTTTAAAATCTTCCCTTCGTCTTTATCTCTTCATCTTCTTTCTTTGATAGTTTTGATCGAAGGTGATTTGACCTTCAGTCATTCTAGCTAATCCAACCCCTTCAACTGGTATGCATAAAGCCCCACTTGACAAATATTGTTTATTGTCACCTCTCATGGCCTTTCCATCAGATTTCTGTCACACACTTTCCCAGGTACAACCTACTATGATCTATACATATTGTTTTTATTAAAGACATTTTTAACCAAGTAAAAGTCACAAGAGAAAATAAAGAGAATAAAGAAAAATAGTGAACAGTAAGAACATAATAAATAGAAATAGGGAGGAAACATGAAAAAGCAGCTTCTGATCTTCTTGATAACACTTATAGATACATTTAGATTTTATCCTCTCTAAGCTTATATCACCATTTCCTTCTTTCCATAAGTTGCCATTTCTACAAATGCATCAATCACAAGTTCTTTTTTCCAGTAAAAAGTTCATAAGGCTTTCCAGTCACTAGTAGTTGTTGATTTTTTCTAATCAAACAAGTTAAATTGCCATCTCGGCTAGTTCTATCATCTTCACCAATCATTTCTCCATTGGAGGTATTTTTGTCTCTTTTAATTTTTGCGCATATGGTAGTCTTGCAGCAGCAAACATAACAAAATAATCTTCCATGGCTCTTTTCTATTTGACTATCCATTAATCCCAATGAGAAAAGTTTTTAATTGTTTGTATAATTGTGTATATTTCAACCCCAATTTTTTTCAGTTTTGCACAAATCCATCAGACATTTTATGTTGTTTACAATACAAATTGAAGTAACTTTATTCTTCCTAGACAATTTTTCTGTGGTTATTTTAGCAACCTACTGTAATCTCCATTCATTCTTACTACCTTTCTTTTGTATAGGAGATAATTGTCACCAGTGGTGAAATCCAATTTTTTTTACTACCAGTTTTGTGAGCATGGCTTGGTGAGAGTGGCTTGTTTGGTGGACATGGCAGGAGAAGGATACTGCAAAATTTCCATTCCCGGGGGAAGGATGGTGCAAAATCTCCATTCTCACCTCACTCTGGGGCCAGCCAGAGGTGGTATTTGCCGGTTCTCTGAACTACTCAAAATTTCCGCTACCGGTTTTCCAGAATCTGTCAGAACCTGCAGGATTTCACCCCTGATTGTCACACAAGAATGTTAAATAAATCACACAGCCACTTCATAAGAAAAGTGTGTCCATATTTTAACATTTTTTTCCATTGTACTGTCTACTCCTATACCCTACCATTTTTCAAAATTGTCAACATTTATGGCTGCCTTTTCACTATTCTTTTCTTGATCGCTAACATTTATATTATTTGTGTCAGGTTTCGATGTCGTCTCAAATAAAATAAATTGCATTTCCAAACAAATAGTCTTTGAAGAAATCTTTCATTTTATTAAGCACGACAACCTGCTATTAAGCATGACAAGCCATGGTCACTTTCAAGTATGAGTATTTATTTTCTGTTCAGAGTTCAAGTTATCAGCCACAGTTGATCTTAGGAAATAGTTGTTGAACTCCTGGAGTCTTGCAGTCCAGTTTTCCACTTGGGTATTGGGTGGCATGTGAGATTAAATGAGAAGGATTGGGATGAGGGATGTGTTCCACCAAATACATCATAAACTTCTGTTTATTGCTGTTCCAGTCCCATGAAGCGCCCGATTGTGGCGTAGCCAACACTGACTTCCTGACCCCAAACCTTCCCATTCCGTTCCCCAATTCTGTGTCTCATTGGCCCTCTTCCCAAATCACTCTCCCCATATCTACTACTTCAGCTCCCAGGAATGTCCCCACTTCCATCTCATCTCCTAGGGGATATTATCTTCAGGGAAAATAAGTAGGTGAGAAGTCAAGCGTCCTCTTGCCAGCTGCCCCCTCTTCTCCTTCTTATGTCAGCACTAGAGTAAATGCAGGTTGAAGTGCTGACAATTTGTTTCATTTCTCATCTTTGACATATCATTTGCTCTGTTTTATTAATTCCATTCATTTGGCCTTTTTCTGTGGTAGGCAATTTGTTTATCCACTTTCATCAAAACAGTTGTGTATATTCTCTGCATTAAAAGAATGTAGTGTTATTTAATATTATTTAAATTATCTTAAAATATAATAATATTTAAATTCTGTTATTTACAAAATCCATTATAATTAGAGAGATACATATTCCAAAAATATGCTAGAAAGTGAATTTAAGCACAGACAGATGATCTCGAAATTAAGACATCAAGAGCAATGACAACTTATCCAAATTTAGTAACACTTTCAGAAATTATAAACATGAAGGAGGTCTTTCATATCTACTGAGATAATATAGTAGATCACCCACCAGGCTGTGTAACAACGTGACAAAAACCCACATGTGAAATTGTTTCTCTTTTCCTTCCTGGACTAAGACATAAATACTCTTGTGCAGTATTACTAAATCTGTCTAGTAACATGGAAAGCAGAACATTAATCTGGTAATGTAGAAACTCTTCTGTGCGCCAGACAAAAATTTATCTAAATTGGTACAGGTATAGGAAAAAAAGTCTTCCAAGAAAGCCTGCCACATACAACATGATTTTCCTGAAATCATTGTGGAGGACTCATTGCTTTAGCTCCAGTGAAATCCCCTCAAGGCTGAACAAGGTCAAGATAATCTCCAAAATTTTAAGTATGTGGCAATACATGTATTCCATGCTAATATAAAGTTGTTTCAATAGCAGTACAGGGAGATCTGATTGTGCAGGGTGATAATGAGATTCACCTTTTCTATTCATCCTGATTAGCTCCCTCCCTATCTAATGCTGCTATTTATTCAAAAGCCCACCATCATTCACCTTTTAACAAATGCAGCAACAACATTCTATATGTATATATGAAATATCAAATGCATTTCTCAAATCTATTTGTCTCATTTCCTCTTAGAATTCCAACATGATAAGGATTTTATGGAAGGATGGGAATATTTTCATTATCAACAGTTTATGTTTAAAGAATTGTTAAGGAATGAAGGTTTGGGATTATAAAGCCTTCTCTCTCCCCTCCCTCCCCATTCCAATTCTATGATGTTCATGAAGTTTAATCTTCTTCATCTTCATTTGAGTAACAATATTTTCTTTTCTTTTTTTTTTGTTTTAAAAGTTTTTTATTTTGAAAACGTTAAAAACAAGACACAAACACACATTTATATACATATCACTTTTCCCTACAGCTACTTCGAAGTGATCCTTTCTTACTATTTACATCTATTCAGGCACATTTTAACTTTATCTTATTCAACAATTTATATTCCATCATTCTTTCTTTTGTTAGATTGTACTTTGATCTTCAACGTTTTTTCTCCCCCTCTCCTTTATTCCTCTTTCTCATTTTTCCTATTCTCCAACCATTCATACCACCTACACCACACTTTGTAATATCCTGTATCCTCTTTCTCCTTGATTTCTTTTGTTAATTTGTCCATCTCTGCACACTCTAAGATTCTGAGTAACAATATTTTCTAATGGCTGTAGTATATCCACTAGACAGCTAGTTTTCTTTATGCTTACCAAAGGGGCATTTCCTTTACTAAAGTAATATGTGTCATGCACAACTTTTGGCAACTCAAATGCATTTAGAATAAATTTGTGAAAGAATCACAAATACATTCTGCTTGACATTCTTTCTCACATGCACTTATATCACAAGCACAACCAAACCCTGAAATGCATCCTTGGTGGGGGAAAGTGGGAGGATTGACTTGTGTCTTTTATAAGCATAGAAATATAGAAGGCAGATTTACATTGAGGCAGAATTGCAAAGGGTGTGGGAAGAACATTAATAAAGATTCAACAAGAGTGAAAGGAAAAAACAGTGAGATGACAAGTCTTTTCTATTTAATTAAATGCATCATCTGGGATCACAGTTGGAAATACCCTCCTACGTGTTTATGTTTAATTTATATCCCAGACTTCAAGATTAGAGCAACAGAGTGAGCAAATCTGTGTGACATCCAGGCTTCAGGTGCAAGTTACAAGAACAGAAGCACCAAAGTGAAGGCAATGAAGCATTCCACGTACCTCACAAAATCTATGAATGTTTTCATCGGAACTGAGCAGATGAGCAGAAAAGCAGGATTAAAATTTTTGCTGTTATGAAAGGATAATGGTCCTGTGATTTTGGGTGGCAATCTTCTTTTGACTCCCCATATTATAACTATCTGTAAAGCCCATTCGCTGGGCCAGTTCTTTCCAATATTGATGTTGTACTGTTGGGGAATCTTATCCATTGTGCCAGCCACAAAGACAGCTTGTTCTATAATATATTTTGAAGTTTGGAAAAACAAGACCACCCCAGTCTTTTGAGTCTTATAAAACTTTGAATTTTAGTCTAGTTGTTTTTTCCCACTGTACTGTATATAAATGCATTAATATTCTTTGTCATTCTTGTAAATTGTTTCTGGAATTGGAATTGGCACCATTTGAAACGAATAGTTTATCATCACATTCAGTCACAGTTAGTTGATCCTAACTAAGAAATCCTTATGTTTTTTCCACCTTTCAAGATCGCTTTTGACTAGTTTCTATGGTTTTACAAAATAGTTCTGATGTGTTTTGTGATTGTTGACTGTCCAATATAAACCCAGATATTTTACTGAACTTATCATCTGGCAGCCGGATTTCTTCCAAGGAAATCTTCATGCGTTGAATGACTTGTAATAATTTTTCTTTTTTAAACATTGATTTTATATCCAAAGAGTTCTCAGTTCTTTTCATCAACTGTCTTATTGCATTTCGTGGTTCTTTGACAGTTTATATGACATCATATGCATAACATTTAAGCTTATATTCATCTTTACAGTTTCTGAGACCAGGTATTTGTTTGTCACCTCAAAATTGTCTGCCAATATTTCTAAGGCAGTGATTAATATTAAGAGAGAGAGAGAGAGAGGAGATCCTTACCTAGTGCCTTTCTTGATTATAAGAAAAAACTGATGAAAGTATGGAACATTATAAAAAACAATAAGTCCAATCATTTCACCATTAAATTATCTTAAATGCTTTTTATGCTAGCAATAACTATTGTAGGAAAAATGCAATTCCATATACAGATATGGTCCACTCAGACCCCAGGATTAAATACACAAGAATTACTTGGTGAAGGCCAGAATTTGTATGGTTGATATAACTAGAAAGTATTGAAAGAATAAAAACTGGTTTAAAATTGTGATGTTTTAAAGAAAATTATATTAAATCAAGGCCACCTATTAAAACAACTATATAAACTTATATAGATATGACACAGAGACAGAATAAATAAAATTTACATGATAAAATGGATGTGACAATATTACAATGGTAAGGGTGAAAAATCAAATTTACCCCAAGTTATAACTTAAGAGAAAACTGGTATAAAATGTTTTATAGAAGACACACAATTCTTGCAATAAATGCTAAGGCAGACAACTTTTAAAAAGTGCTAGAAATGCCATGACACGAAAGGAATATTTTACCATATGAAGAGCACATATCAAGAACACTAGAAATCAGAAATACATGAAATTGTAAATATTTGTCAAATATAGTAGAATCTAAAAATGTATTTACGATGGTTTTAGTAGTTTTTATTCCTTCACTTTTTAAAGGGTATCTTTAATGAACAAAATAGTGGAAACTTTGGCATTCATGTATGCAAACAGATTTCTAAAATGTTCTTTATTATTAAAATATTGTTTTTTTTTTCTTGTTCATTTTCTCTTGAAAAATATAAAACTGTAAAAAAAGGGGGGATGTTGTGAGAACAGTTTATCAAAGTCCTTCCATCCTACAATATAAGAGGAAGGACAGCTTGCTTTTCTGCAACAATGCGATCTTCTCCTTCAGGGGAAACACAGTCCAAATCCAAGTTAAGTTTCTACAGCACGTAAACACCGGTTACAACCAGAGGTGGGATTCAAATAATTAAACAAACGGTTCTCTGCCCTAATGACCGGCTGGGTGGGCATGGCCAGGGATGTGACAGGTAGCACTCGGACTCCTGCATCCCCCGGGAGCAAAAACAGGTTGCGGGGCGTAGATGCTCCTGGGAGCAAAAACAGGCCGCGGGGGACTTCTGGAAGGGGAGGGGTGGGGCCAGCCAGCAATTTAACAACCGGTTCCACCGAAATGGTGCAAACCGGTTGAATCCCACCACTGGTTACAACCATTCTTTTAGTTTGAAATTACAATGGCACTGAAAAAGTGACATGACCATTTTTCACATAATGATTACTATGATCATTACTTTTAAATTGCTTTTAATTTTTATATTGTCATGGTTTTATTTTTGGCTGTACACCGCCCTGAGTCCTTCGGGAGAAGGGCGGTGTAGAAATTCAATAAAATAAATAAAAATAAATAAATTACAGCATCCCCCCAGTCACATGATCAAAATTTGGACACTGGCATGTATTTATGATGATTGCAGTGTCCCAGGAACACCCGACCACCTTCTGCAACTCTCTGACAAGCAAAGTCAATGGGGAAGCCGGATTCACTTAACAACCGTTTTACTAATTTACCAACTGCAGTGATTCACTTAACAACTGTGGCAAGAAAGGTTGTAAAATAGGGCAAAATTCACTTAACAATCGTCCTGCTTAGCAATGGAAATTTTGGGTTCAATTGTGGCTATAAGAGACTTATTTTTATGTGAAATTAAATATAGTATTTTCTCAACCATCAGTTTCTAAATGAGTCCAAGGATGACTAAATTTGATCCTGATGAATTTATATGATAGCACATCCAATGTGGAGGCTCAGTTTATCAGCCCACAGTGGGACAAACATTGCACCTTCTAAAGAGGAAGAGATGTCCTATGGCATGTGCACATCCCACCATTTCCTATTTTTGCTTGTGATATTAAAATAGTTTGGCTTTTAAAACAAAAGGTAGAACACAATGGCTGCTAAGGGGGAAAAGGCTGTATAAAAAGCAAGGATTTTCATTTTTCCTCAAAACTTTAAAAAAAATATTGGGACCCCTAAGAAGCTTGAGCTAAAGCAAAGGGTTATTTTGCTTCTGTTTTTATAGAAAACAATAAAATAGTCTAGCCAGCAACACCACATTGGGATTTCTGCTTTTAAATTGTTTTATGTATAAATGATAGAATTGTATTTAATTCAGCCTTTATTCCTACTTTCAGCTGTGTTCGTAATTTGGTTAAAGCGCAAGGAATTCAAACTATATTTATAGTAGACAAGCACCACTTTGTGATCTGCTCTCTATATTTTATTTCTTATGCATTGTATTTTTTAACAAAATGGTATTTTTCTCCTGAAGAACTGAATATTTGTATTTTGAATATTAAAAGCTTTTAAAAGTTTAAATCTTTATGGTTCACCTCTTCCTTTTTGAAATAAAATTAGATTTTGGTTTACCTCCCAAGGAGTTGGCTGGGGGGTGGGGTGGGGGAGCTGGTAGGAAGAATTTAAATCTTTAGTTGCCTGCTTTATACTATATTGTTGGAGTTACACTTTTGAAATTATTTCCCTGTTTTTTTAATGTTTATCTCTCAAACATATTGGGCTTATGATAAGCTACCATATGAGGCATTTTCTATAAGAGGAGGCAGCAGAAACTGCCAAGTTGCTTCCCCAAAGCAGGGAAAAATAGTGCTTGTTGTTGTTAGTTGCGAAGTCATGTCCAACACATCACGACCCCATGGACAATGTTCCTTCAGGCTTTCCTGTCCTCTACCATCCTCTGGAGTCCATTTAAGCTCACGCCTACTGCTTCAGTGACTCCATCTAGCCCCCTCATTCTCTGTCGTCCCCTTCTTCTTTTACCCTCAATCTCTCCCAGCATTAGGCACTTCTCCAGTGAGTCCTTCCTTCTCATAAGGTGGCCAAAGTATTTGAGTTTCATCTTCAGGATCTGGCCTTCTAAAAAGCAGTCAGGGTTGATCGCCTCTAGGACTGACCGGTTTGATCACCTTGCAGTCCAAGGGACTCGCAGGAGTCTTCTCTAGCACCATAGTTCAAAGGCCTCAATTCTTTGGCACTTAGTCTTTCTTATGGTCCAACTTTCACAGCCATACATTGTAACTGGGAAAACCATAGCCTTGACTATATGAGGACCAGTGTATGAAGATCCAAGGAACTTATGAGAAAGGAAATTTAAGATTTCCAGCCTTCAATTTATGCACTCAGCTGTTTCAACTCATCATATAGGAATAACAGATGCTGATATGCAAAAACCACCATGTGATAGTTGTGCTATTTTATAATAGCAGGGTTAAAGCTAAACAAGCTAAAGACATTGCTAGAATTTTGTGTTGTGAAAGCCAAAAACTTCTGTATCTAGCCTGAAACATATTAAGATGATACAGTGACCTACTGAATATTATGGATGTACAAAAACCTCTGGTATGAGGTTTTTTTTTAGAAAACAGGGTAATATAATCCATCATTATGTGTTCTGATCAGTAGTGGGTTTCAATTTTGGTTGCTACCAGATTGCTCGCTGGCTTGTGCACGCTGATGCGCAGAAGCTTCTGTGCATGCGCAGAGACGTTGGTTGGGTAGGCGTAGCCTCCTGCTGCCACCGCTGCCAGTTGGCCCGATCTGGGATGAACTGGTAGCAACCTACCACTGGTTCTGATACATCAGAATTAATCTAGAAGCTGCTTTAATCAAATTTTACCTGTTTAAACTCAGTTTTTCTCAGTTTTGGAAAAATCCAGGAGCCTACAAAAAAAATCAATATTATTTTTAATGTTCTATCTTACTCAAAAATAGATACAGTTACAAGTTTCTGATTCTGAAGTTACAGGAAATTATAATTTATTTGTTTTCTGATTGTGGGAAACAAAGCTCAGATCTTTGCATAAACCACGAGGGAAGGACATATATGTGCAACAGTTTCATGTTTGAGCTAATTAAATAATATATGTTCATTCAAGAGCAGTTATAGATAAACTGGTAGAAAAAAGCAAGTGATAAGGTAAACCACATTAACATATCTGTGTTGGTGTTTTGCCTGTAAACTATCTACCATTATACTGACCTATTTGTAAGTGATATTATTTTTACATGGGAATTTTCCAAAATGTTTGAAATGCCTCCATAAAGTTAAAAAGACTATATTGGTTATAATGTGGAACATTAAAAGCTAATCTAAAACAAAAATATCTTGTGGTTTGCATAAACCAAACAGATCTAGCTTGATCAATTTGCTTTCATTATGAACAAATGGCTGTGACTGGCAAACAATTGGACCAAAACAAAAAATTGAAGTGCCATATTGATGATTGCATGAATTTGATAAAGGAGCACTCTTAGAATATGGCTTTGCAATAAATTGCTGTCAATAATGCTGACAGCATTTCCCAGACTGAAACTCAATACATTTTTACAAAGTTGAAATATTATCTCTATTTTAAGAAATGGTGTGGAGGGCGGAAGGGGGGTGATCCTGCAAAACCATCTTAGCAATATTGTCTCTAGATCATAGGAACATTAATATTTTCTGCATGTTCACCAAGTTCAGATAATTCCTATATAAACATACAGTTCTGTGCAGTTTTAGTGCATATGTATCGGTGGTTTTGTGATCGTCTGTCTTTGGGTAGACATTGAGGTTTCAGTGATTGTTGCTCCCATAATACCTTCAGGGATCTGAACAGCTTATCAGGAATTGTGCTATGCTATTACATAAAAAGGTTGATCTTATCAGTACAGGTGCAAAGTCTTCACACAAGACAACCTCTAACAGCTAAGGGAAAGGTCAGAGATCAAAAGAAAAAAAACTAGTTTAACTGTGCAATCACCAGATTACTCAAACACATTTTTAAAATGCTCTATGTTTTCTTAAAGCAATGCCTTCTTTTAGCATTTTTCTTTTTTTGACTTTGTTAACAATTCAAACATCTCCCTTGAATGGAAAGATATGAGGACAAAAATGCAATTTCCACCGCTGGAGCATAATTCTACGTTTCAGCACTGAGAGAAACTTGTCTGATTAAATTGGTCGTGCCAGGGAGAAGTGTGACCTGAATGATCTATGGTAAAAATAGAATTCCGTTAGTCAACAATAGACTAGAGTAGAAGAGCATATATAGTGGAATGATAGAAGGTTTCTGAATGGATGTATATAAAATTAGGGTTTTTTATGGATCATAAAGAGATGAGATAGAATAACATTGAACAGAATAAACTTTTAAAGTGGGGAAAATTTACAGTATCTGAAGAATAATCAGGTGTTCTGGCTTATCTATTAATTTTAAAAGCTTGATCTACGCAAAGGCCCTGCTATGGTCAATAAAGCTGAAATAAATCTCCTCCTTATACTTTCGTGCTGTCCATTATGTTTTAGTTACCTAATCTCATGTCCTGGATCTGTTTCTGAAACTTGCTTGTTCATTTGGCATTCTTTTCTCAAAAAAAAATGACTAGACCAGGGATGGGTTCTACTTACCTTTACTACCGGGAATCGCACGTGCGCGCTCGCTTTGCTGCACATGCGCAGATCGCTTCTAATGACGTCAGGGTCAGTGGGCAGAGCCTCCCACTGGTTTTACTACCAGTTCTATAGAACCGGTCCGAACCGGGGACAACCCACCACTGGACTAGACGTGTATATATGTGTGTGTGTGTGTGTGTATATGTATACACACACACACACACACACACACACACACACACACACACACACACACACACACACACATATATATATATATATATATATATATATATATATATATATATATATATATATATATAATATTGTTTTCCTCTTCATATTACATTTTTCTATTCATTGAATTTCTTAATTGAGATATATTTCCTTGCTCTTTCTTACTCCAGATTAAAAGTTTATGTTCTGTCATGGTATATCCTTGCTGTAGCCTGTGCATTTCAACTTCCTTCTGACTTATGACTTGCTCCGAAAGTCACTTAGATCTTTTGCTAAGATTTTTTTGAATTTTGGGATTTTTTTTCTATTTTTCTTTCAGTTTTTGCAATATGTTTTATCTTCTCTCACAAAGCCTCAGGATCTCTTTTGCATAACTGTATGTATGTTCAATGAAAATTTGTTCTTTTCATTGATCTTTTGTTTTGTGTTTGTATACAGTATTTCAGGTCAAATCTTTCTGGTACACCTTACCTCTTTTAATTTTCTAGGTTTGCTCACAGACTTGACATCAATAATTCATGGACTGTTTGAGAATCTGCATCTGGATATGCCCTGGCTGATTAGATTGCACTTATCTGTCTTCTGTTTCCTATTATGTAGTCAATTGAATTTCAATATTGTTTATCCGGTGATGTCCAAGATATAGATTCTCCATTAATATTGCTTAAACCATGTATTAGCAATAAACAAAGTATTCTCTTCACAAAATTTCATCAACTGATCTTATGCATCATTATGTTTGCCAGACCCAAATCTTCCAATAATTCCAGAATCTTCCATTTCTCCAAGTTTTCCATCCCAAACATCCATCAAATTACTGTACCAATCCATTAGTTTTGTGTAAATGTATTTATTGAATTTAATGCATTTATTGAATTTAATATATTTATTGAATTCAATGTCGAAGTGAACAGACTCATACAGCTGACAAGTAGCATTTAATTTTCTCTAGTTCTGAATATACCAGTGGCACATTATATTATATAACAGTTGTGGAATGGTTTAATATTCATGGTATCTTTCAAACTAATATTCTTAATGAATGAACAAAGAACAAGATATCCTGTTAAATCACTGAGCTATTATATCCATTAGTTTTGTTTAAAATTGCCTAGTATATATTTTGATAGCCAATTTGATGCAGAGGTTAAGGTACCACACTAGAACCTGGGAAATTGAATTTTAGTCCTGCTTTAGACATAATCCAATTGATTTATTTGGGGCCAGTCATTTTCTGTTAGCTCTAGGAAGAAAGCAGTGGCAAAGCCCCTTCCAAAATCTTACCAAGAAAACTGTAAGGACTTGTTCAGACAATCGAGGGTCAACACAAAACATACTACATTGAGCAAGCAAATTATTCAATAAAAATCTGAATTAGAATTGCCCGAATGGTTATTGAGTATGCAAATGTGAGTAGATAAATAGGTATCACTTTGGTGGTAAGGTAACAGAATTTCATATGCCTTGGTGTATATTGGCCATGTCACCACAGAAGTGTAATGCTGGCTCCCTCAGCTAAAAAATAGAGATAATAATAATAATAATAATAATAATAATAATAATAATAATAATAATAATAATAATAATTTTATTTCTATACCGCCCTTCTCCCGACGGACTCAGGGCGGTGTACAACCAATTTAAAAACACAGGACACAACAATGATTAAAAATTAAAATAATTAAATAGATTTGGCCGATTTAAAACCCCAGAAATTTAAAATACCCCAATTTAAAATTATTATGTTGATAGCCCTGCCTGGCAGAACAACAGGGTCTTCAGTGCACAGCGAAACACCCGGAGGTCGGAGATCTTACATATTTCCGGGGGCAGTTCATTCCACAGGGCTGGGGCTCCCACAGAGAAGGCCCTCCCCAGGGTGCCATCAGCCATAACTTGGCTGATGGCACCCTGAGGAGACCCTCTCTGTGGGAACGGACTGGTTGGTGGGAGGCTATTGGTGGCAGAAGACGGTCTCGAAGGTACCCGGGTCCTATGCCATGGAGCGCTTTAAAAGTGGTAACCAACAGCTTGAATTGCACCCGGAAGACCACTGGGAGCCAGTGCAGCTCGCGCAGGGGGGGTGTCACACGGGCACAACGAGATGAGCACTGCCCCCTAGAGTCAGACATGACTGGACAGAGCAAACCTTTACCTTTACCTTTATTGAGTATTCCATACATTCAATATGCAAATAGATTGGTAAATATGAATAAATAGAGAGAATAAAAGAAGGGTGACTGTCCTGTATTAAATTTGAACAGTTAAGGTGGGATTAGAAAACTACTGGCAACTTTGCCATTTTTTTAGTTGAGAAAATAGTTTAAGAGTCTTGCTAATGGCAACATGCAACCAGGTAGGAAGAGGGTCATTCTGTGGCAGGTGAGGAGTTGAATCAGGGATTAGTTGAATATTTCAGGAAAGTAGCTAATTCAAATTCAAAGGTCAGGAGTTGGCTGAACATTGCCAAACTGAGGGAAATAAATTATTCAAATTGAAGTGTTACTCTTCACCAAATGATGTGTCAACTAATGTAGAAAATCAAAAGCAAGAAGAGGTGTTTAAATTTCCAGGCATATCTATATGGCTGACCACTTTCTGGATACAACAAACTTAAAAGTTCAAGCTCATAAAACTGATAGCGCAGTTATTAAATTTGCCAGTTAAAGTGGGAAGATTCACTCTCCTTAGCCCTTAAGGTTTTCAGTGCTAAGTACCTGATTGATTGATGCCTGCTTCTTTGTATACTCTGATGATTTTTTAACCTGTTTGATCCAAATTTGTTGAAACTTTGTGGGTCATCCCCTCTTTTCTGAACGCACTTCATCCTTATCTGTAGCAATTCAAATGAGAATCTGTTGTCTGACATTTTATCTAAAACAGAGTCTCTGAGGTGAATTGTTAGCCTAGCATGCCCTGACAGGTAAATTTACTTCTACATAAAAGAAGAAGACCATTTGCCAATTATTTATCCCCCTGTGGCTTTTCAGCCACCTGGAATAGACACACTTATATATATAATTAAACAGAATTATTGGACATAGAGAATAACAGACCTTTCATTCCATCTTCCTGTCTTTAAGAACCATTGTTTAAATTTTCTTCTTTTTTCCTTTTTTGCCCAATTTTTATTTCCCTGTGACTTCTTGTTTGTTATAGAGTAGGGCTGTGCAATGCTTCAGGTCCAATTCCCCAAAGGTACTTTGACACACACTTGGAATGGGAGAATTTGGTGCGGCCAGCTCACCACCACCAAGTCGCCTCTGCCAACTCACTGCTGCCAAGTTGCCACAGGACAAATCCACATGGGAAACTCTTCACAGGGACAACTCACCATGGGAGGCCAGAGGGGGAGCCAGGTGGACAGGAGAGCAAGCGGGTGGATAGAGTGCAGAACAGCAGCCAAGGCTGGAGGCTTTTCATTTTCACACACACCCACTACTTCTGCTGCTTCTGCCGCTGCCACTGAGCTCTGAGCCAAAGAGGCAGTGGGAGTCCCCAGCCGCTGCTGCTGCTCTGCACTCTGCCTACCCACTCGCTCACCTATTCAACTGGCTCTCCCTCCATCCATCCAAGTTGTCCCTGCAGCAAGTTGGTCATGTCGAATTGTCCTGAAATAACTTGACTGCAGTGAGAGGCAACGTGGCAGTGGTGGGCTAGTGGCAGTGAGCTGGCCATGCCAAGTTGTCCTAAACTTGAGCACACTATTATGGGGGAATGTAGCCATGTGATCCAAGGAAAAGACATAACAGCTTTAAAAAGTTGTAGACAGGTGCTATATTCATACCTTCATGCACCCCAAAAGCTCATGTTTAAAACTGTATTGCATAGCTTTCTATAAGATGCCACTATTTTTTACGGTTTCTAATCTACAAAATGCTAATGAAACAAGAAACATGGTCTCTGCACTGATTTATCCCAACCATCATGTTATTGTTCATTTTGCGTCTCTGTGGATCCAAATATAATAGGCTACATAGTTGTCGTACACTGTTTTATCATGAAGTCTAATTAGAAACAAGGTAATGCTTCTTTCTTGGCATCACTATTGGAAATATCATAATGTGGCAGCTATTGATTCCTTCTTATGATTAGGTTTTCTGACAAATGCCACTTAGTGAAAGACAAGGTTGTTTGTCATTGAAATAATGAAATACAATGAGCCTAATTCAGTAAGATTCTGTATTATTGTAAGAATAATTCTTTATACCAGAGAGATTCTCCATAGAAAAGCATCACTGAGGCAGCTGCTTCCTTGTGAATTAGCGGACAGATGCTTCAGTTCCAAAGTTCTATTTTTTCACGTGCCGTGAAAAGAAAGCAGACACTTATTTAGTTGCAATGAAGAGCAGCTGTTGCCAAAGAAATATTAAGGGAATGAAGAGGTTACAGCAAGAATGAGCCATAGTTAAGATGTGCTTTCTTGCCAAGAGAATTTGAAGGGAAAAAAAGGGAAAAGTGAAAAAGCAAGTGTTTTGGGAAGCATTATCCATTTGGTCAGCAAGGAAATATAGCCACTTTCTTTTTCTATAAACTACTCCCAGCAGACAAGTATTTGATAGCTGGATATTTCTGAATTAAGAAAGTCATCTGTTTAAAAAATAGAAGTATTGAGTAATCACAGTGGATAAGACTTCTAAGCATATCCATATGTAAAAGAGCTCTAGCAGTGGATTATTATTACACCTAAGCAGCCTAGGCTATTTAGTTTGTTCTCACTTTGCTCCTGGTGCATTTCAAACAGCTACAGCACGGTGTTTATACTTTGTGAAATGAACAAAGAGCCTGTAGTACAGTGGACTAAAGCACTGTTATTAACAACTGCTGCTTGCAATTACTGCAAGTTCAAATCTCACCAGGCTCAAGGTTGACTCAACCTTCAAAGGTAGGTGAAATGAGGACCCAGATTGTGGGGGCAATAAACTGACTTTGTATAAATATACAAAAGTATGAAAGCTATTGTTTAACACATTTTAAGCCACCCTGAGTCTCCGGAGAAGGGCGGCATATAAATTAAAAGCCAAAAAAAAAAAAAAAGGCAAAAAAAGGCAAACTGTCCACAAGCCCTCTAGAGTGTGAAGACCTTTTTTTTGTGACTATAGCATTTGTAGTGGGAAATCAAATGAATTAAGTACGTTAATCTCCAGTAGTTTTAACACTCTAATAAGCGTGACTTGGATGGAATAAAATCATTCTTCCCGTCCTTATTCAACGTATAATCTAATTCTGTTTGTTTGTTTGTTGTTTTAAAAAAGACTAAGTTAGGATACAAATCAATGTACTGGTTCTAGGTATATGCACTTTCAAACAATTAGTGGTTCGGTTTTCCACCTAACAATGGGTATATGTAATTTCTTTCTACCTAACAATGATATATTCATCAATGCTATAGTCCCGTGAGGGTGAACCTATGGTACGCGTGCCGGAAGTGTCACATAGAGCCATCTCTCCGGGCACGCCAACCATTGCCCATTGCTCTTTCGGGCTTCCGGCCCCCGCATGCGGGTGAGCCAGCTGGTTTTCTCATGCACATGCACACCAGAAACTTTAAGACCAGGTGGCCAGCGCGCATGTGCATGTGGGAAACCAGAAGCTCAGCTTTCCAGTGTGCATATGCGTGTGGGGGAGCTGCTCTTCCGGTTTCCAGCATTCCCGCATGCATGTGTTAAGGAGCTGCTCTTCCGGTTTCCGCACACCAGGGAGCTGCTCTTCCAGTTTCTGGTGCTCCTCCACCCACATGCTCCTGTTTCAGCACTTTTGGTGCAGAAAAGGTTCGCCAACACTGATATAGTCCCTTCCAATTCTGTCATTCTATTCTATTCTATTCTATTCTATTCTATTCTATTCTATTCTTAATTTCTAATTCCTGATTCTACAATAGTGCAAATTAGCATTTATCATTGTTTCTGGATGACAGCAAAACAAAGGAATCCTGTTCTGTTTTAAAGACTAATGAACTTCCTTTATTTTTTCCTATATGGCAGACAAAATTTTCACATGACACAATTCAACTATGGCAAGAGAAGTAATAGTTGTTCAGTGATGATGGGGAAATTATTTCATAGCAACTTCTCACTCTGAATATTAACCTTCAGCTCCTGGAGTTCCTATTAGCCAAGAGAAATCAAGGATGAGTGGGCAGATGGAGGTTTATAGATTGAGCTTTCCTTCAAGCTATTTTAGTAACCATATAAGATTTAGGCTTCAATTTTTAACACATCTTTTGAAAGCAACATCCTGAATCAATGGGAAATGCTTCTGATTTGAGTAGTCATAGGTTTATGCTGTTAATCTATTCAATTGATGGAAGAAGTGCAGTGTGGTTGATAAATGATGAAAAGTAGCAGAAGAATTTAAAGCAGAGTAAAGGCATTCTGCATCAACAATAGTATGTGTGATTCATATCTCTTGAGGTTGAGAAAAAAAAACTCACAATGATTTTTCATTCAGTGACTTTTCTGTCTTGAAACACAATCCAGAAATCCCCACTGAGCACACAAGAATTGATCTGTTATTCTCCGATCAGTATCTCTTGCTGGGAAAAGAAAACATAGTCTTTGAAACACCCTTGCCCTACCTCGAGCTCTCCTTGATACCCAGGATTTGGGGAAATGTAGTTCAACATAATCAGAGGACATCAGAGAAATATTCATAAAAAGATTGATTGTCAACATTTGCATTCAAATAATACGTCTAAGAACATCTGAATGATACAAAGATGAATATAGACTGGGTAGGCTGGTTCAATCTAATAATATGTTTTTGGTTGTTGTTCCCTTTTTTGCATTTTTATAAAATGCTGTTTTTAAAAAATAGCCATTTCAATGCTGTATGATTTTATTTTATTTATGAATCTCTTTAAACCTCATGTATTTATGCAAATGTAAACTCCATCTTCTTTCCAAGCAGACAAGGCAGAAGTTGTAAGTAAACCTTTCAAGAACGTCTGGGGGACCTGAGACTGAAAGGGACGAAATAGCTTTATCACATTTATCACAATAACATCATATATAGGGGGAAATATATTGAAAAATTAAACAGGATTACACCTGGTTAACACCTGGAGGGGAAACTAAATATAATCCTGGAATAAGACAATGGAAAACAAACATTCAGATTGTTGCAAATGAATGTGTTTCTCTAGTCACTAAGAATCAGGCTCAGTGGGAGGTCTACAATTACTCAAACAGTTCAACTGAAAGTTCCTCTTTGCCAAAGAGTTTTATGGAGATCTGACCCAAATATGCTTTTTCAAGAGGCATCTGGACTTTCTGATTTTTCTTTGAAAACGTTTCTTCAGAGCTGAAGAAGCTTCTTGGATGAGAAGCGAAATGTCTTCAAAGAAAAACCAGGAAGTCCAGTTGCTTCTTGAAAAAGCACCTTTGGGACAGCCATGGCCTGGATGACTGAGAATCTCCAGAGACATTTATGGAGATCTGGGTTTGAGCTTTATGCCCAACCACTCCAAATACTCCTTTGGTTATTCTAGATGTAAGTAATTTCAGGCAACCAGATTTTATTTATTTATTTATTTATTTATTTATTTATTTATTTATTCGATTTATATGCTGCCCTTCTCCGGAGACTCAAGGTGGCTTACAATGCATTAAGCAATAGCCTTCATACTTTTGTATATACCTGCTAAGTAGGGCTTTCGGGGCCCCCTAAGCGGTGTTCTTTTTTATACAAAGTCAGCTTATTGCCCCCACAAACCGGGTCCTCATTTTACCTACCTTGAAAGGATGGAAGGCTGAGTCAACCTTGAGCCTGGTGAGATTTGAACTTGCAGTAATTGCAGGCAGCTGGTGCTATTTAACAGCACTTTAGTCTTCTGCGCCACCAAGGCTCTTTTTGATTGCAAGTTAAAATTTGCAGTTGAAATCAGAACAATATAAACAAAAAAAAAGCTCCCCCTCCTCCAAAAAAACCTGCACCTCATAACACACCAGGTATGTAAAAGTTATTTGCAATCACTTCAGCCATGCATGCTTATTATTTCAGTTTACACCTGGGTCTGACAATTGCAAGAATACTGTTGTTCTTCCCTTATGCAAAGACAGGTAAGAAATGAAAAAAAAAAGCAAACAATCTACAAGAAACTGCTTTAAGTCTACCTGGGAAAGTGCTGTATTTGGCAAAATTCTACTTGAATGGTATTGAGAAGTGAACAATAAGCACAACATTTTTTTGCAATCTGGCTTTAGGCAAGGCAGGGTATGCATCAACCAGATTTTTGCTCTTCAACAGCTCATTCAAACATATATTGTATGAGAGAAAGAAAGTTGATTGTAATTTCTATATTCAGAGAACATATGATAAAATGAATGGGTTCAAAATAAAACATTTATTTGAAGCTAATTGCTGAATGAAGTAAGAGCAGTATATGGTGGAATTAAAGCATGGGCAGAGTAAATGAGAGGCTTAACCAATGTTTTAACACCAGACAAGGAGTAAGGCAAGGCTATTTCTTTGATTATTAATGAGTTTGTGGATAAATATGTAGGTAGCCCTCGACTTATGACTATAATTGAGCCCAAAATTTCTGCAAGACAGTTGTTAAGTGAACTTTTCCCCATTTAACCACCTTTCTTGCCACAATTGTTAAGTGAATCATTGCAGATGTTAAGTTGGTAGCACAGTTGTTAAATGAATCTGGCTTCTCCATTGACCTTGCTTGTCAAATGGTCAGAAAAGGTGATCACATGACCCTGGAACATGCAACCATCAAAAATATGAGTCAGTTGTCAAGCATCTGAATTCTGATGTGGCCATGGGAATGCTACAACTATCGTAAATGTAAAAAACAGTCATAAATCACATTTTTCAACGCTGTTGTAACTTCAAACAACATTAAATGAACTGCTGTAGGATTGAGGATTATCTGTATAAGGAATTATTGCAATGGTGTTAAGCAGTGGTGGGTTTGCCCCGGATCAGAGGAACTGGTAGCAGCGGGAGGCTCCACCCACCCACCCAGACACTTCTGCACATGCACCCACACTTGTAGCAATGGGTTTTGAAACCCGCCCCTGATATCAAATGTTGGTTGAGACATGAATGAATGTGTTTATTTTACAGAAACAAACTCGTGCTTTTAGCTGAGAATATGAATGATCTATAGCAATTAGGTTTTATATTTAGCTAAATCTGTGGATTGAAATCAAGCTGGCTGTGCTTGAGTGAATAATTGCAACTTATTCATAAACAGCAAAAAAAATACAAAAATAAAAACAAACTGGAGCAAGCATATGAACCTGTATACTTGGTAAAATGTTTAGCAATGGTGGGAAAATAGATGGAGAAATGAAAAGATGTGCAACAGCTGGAAAAAGTGGAAAGTAGGTGTCCTTTCAAGGAATGAATATTTAAAAAGGAACAAAAATTGTATACAAATGCCTGTTTCTGTCCACTTTATTACGTGGAAGTTAGAGTAGCCTATATCGAGAGAAACATAAAAGTAAATTGAATGCAGTTGAAATGGGATACTTAAGAAATGTATGTAATAAAACAAGAGACAGAGCAATGAATAAAAGGTAATATGTGGATGTAGATTAAATAACGAGTGAGAGGTCAGTAGGGAAGAAATAAGTTCAAGTTGTTTGGTTATATAGAGAGAATTAATGAAAATTACATTCAAAACAAATATACAAAGAAAAATAAATTAAGAGGAAGATCAATAAAATCATGGTCCAATGATGATATCCTTGGTAAATCAGATTATTTGAAAGAACGAAAGGTAATATATGAAGTGGAGAAACACATGTAGAAGCAAGAATGATTTGCAAGAAGTGTAGTGAATTGTGTTGATGCAAACTAAGTTTAATGGTATTTCATTTTCCTTTCTCTTAGCTCATATCTTTTTTCCCCTATTTTCTATTTATTATTCATTTATTTCACTTAATTTTGCTGTGTCCAGAAGGGAATAATGTTATGGACATATTTGTATGTAATTTCTTGAATGGTGACCTTACACTTACATGAATAAATCTAACAATTTAGAGTAGAGTAGAGTAGAGTAGAGTAGAGTAGAGTAGAGTAGAGTAGAGTAGAGTAGAGCAGAACAGAACAGAACAGAACAGAACAGAACAGAACAGAACAGAACAGAGTTGGAAGGGACCTTGGAGGTCTTCTAGTCCAACCCCCTGCTTAGGCAGGAAACTCTACACCACTTCAGACAAATCTAATCTCTTCTTAAAAGCTTCCAGTGCTGGAGCATTCACAACTTCTGGAGACAAGTTGTTCCATTGATTATTTGTTCCAACTGTCAGGAAATTTCTCCTTCGTTCTAAATTGCTTCTCTCCTTGATTAGTTTCTTGTCCTTGCCTTAGGTGCTTTAGAGAATAGCTTGACTCCCTCTTATTTGTGGCAGCCCCTGAGATATTGGAATACTGCTATCATGTCTTCCCTAGTCCTTCTTTGTGGAGATATGCAACAAGAATGCTCATATGGGTAGGCAAGTCCAAGTTCAAAGTATGCATGAAAGGGAAAGCCCACTTTTATCCTCTCTGAATTCCAAAAATTAAACTTGGGAACTGAAAAAAAACCCCGGCATTCTTTATGAGGGTATAATAGACAGAAGTGTACAGCCAGTACAGAGATGAGACATACTAATATTGTTTGGCTAATAAATTCAAAATTCAGTTACTATCGTGGCATTTTGAGTATATCAATAAAGCTGAACTATACAATTGTAAATGTCAAAGCGCTTTTCCCAATTTGAACAAGCTGAATTAAAATGTGCATTTCTTACGTTAATTTGTTTGAGTTAATTTAAAGTGGGAAGTGATGTCTGTTTAATAGATCTCATAAACCACTCTTCAATTTTTTTTCCAAGTTCAATTTAATAAGCTATTCTCATGTTGCCAAAAGGTGTTTTATATAAATATGGACTATTATATTATTATGTGCAAATAAACTGTCAGTATCTCATCTGCTGGAATATTGAGGTCCTAGAAAGGTCAATTCTAAAGATTCATCACACTATCTCCCATTAGTGTTGAAACCCATAGGAAATGAAGTAAATAATTAAAATGTCAAATGGAAATCAATGTGAATGGGGGAAACATCAGCATCAATATCTTAATACAATTATCCCAATTTAATTCAGATGAAATAATATTTGATCATATGCTATGAACCCATTGAACTGATTAATTTTGAAAAAGAAATTGCAGCCATTATATCGACCATCTTAACTGATGTACTTATAACATAGCATTATAATATAGTGAAATTAACACAGTGACTTAATAGTCAATCCACTTCAGTTGGCTCTATACCAGTGATGGCGAACCTATGGCACGCATCGCACAGGTGGCACGCGGAGCCATATTAATGGGCACGCCAGCTCAGCTCTGGGGTGCATGCGCGCGCCGGCCAGCTGATTTTCGGGCCTTCTGGGCCCACCAGAAGTAGGGAAACAGGCTGTTTCCTGCCTCTGGAGGGCCTGGGGGACATGGGAAGGCCCGTTTTTTTTTCTTACCTGGCTCCAGATCCCCTCTGTGTATGTGGAAAGGGCGAAAACAGCCTTTCCCACTCTCTTGGAGGCCCTACGGAGGCTGAAAGAGCCCATTTCCCCACTCCCGGTGGGACAGGAAGTGACGTTTTTTTCCTGTCCCCAGCCTCCAGAGACTCCTAGAGAGGCTCCTACAGACTCCTAGAGAGGCTCCTACAGATTCCTAGAGAGGTTCTGGAGGATGGGGACAGGAAAAAAAGTCACTTCCTGTCCCACCGGGAGTGGGGAGATGGCCCTTTCAGCTTCCATAGGGCCTCCAAGGGACTGGGAAAGGCTGTTTCCGCCCTTCCCACATACACAGAGAGGATCTGGAACCAGGTAAGAAAGAAAAACGGGCCTACCAGGCCATCATGTGCCAGGAGTGGGGGGGGGGAGGGGGTTGCACAGGCATGCGAGTGGGCACGTGTGCGCGTGACCCTCCCCCGCCCCCCGCCCCTCTCCTGGCACACGATGGCAAAAAGGTTAGCCATCACTGCTCTAGACAAATTGCGATCCTTTTCTTCTGGGTCAATGCTGGAATGTAATTTATGGTCTTTGAATGTCATTTAGATATCACAGTTTTTAGATGTCTGTCTACATTAAACAAGGGAAGTGGAATTTCTGATTTCTACATCAGAACTCCACAGAGAAGCAGGAATGTCAATTGTTCTTAAAGCTACTCTATCAGGTTCAATGCACGTGTAGTAAACTAGCTCAGCTTTGATCAGGCCATCGATGGTTTAATGAATCATCCATTCTAGAGTCTGTACCAAGTCTGTATAAAACTGAAACCTGGTCAATTTGATTTAGATTTTTGAATCAATTAGGAAAAAAAGCATTTCGGCACCATGGTGGTACTGATTCTCTGTGCTTGATCCTTCCTAGAAAACTAATTTTGCTTGCCCATTTTTATTCAATTCTATCAGAACACTGTTACCTTCCCACCATAGTGGTACCTATTGATCTATTAAGAGCCATGGTGGCGCAGTGGTTAGAATGCAGTACTGCAGGCTACTTCTGCTGACTGCCTGCTGACTGCCGGCTGACTGAGATTTGGCAGATCGAATCTCACCAGGCTCAAGATTGACTCAGTTTTCCATCCTTCCGAGGTGGGTAAAATGAGGACCAAGATTGTTGGGGGCAATATGCTGACTCTGTAAAACCACCTAGAGAGGGCTGTAAAAGCACTGTGAAGCAGTGTATAAGTCTAAGTGCTGTTGCTACTTAGGTCATCAAAATGTATGAAAAATCAAAATCATTTTTACTAACTGTTCCAAATCTAAATGTTCATTCAATTCACAAATTTATCTAAATGGCTTTCAAATTGAAGCTACAAGGACATTTTTGTACATCTCTGGTTTATAAAATTGCTTATGGGGCCTTCTAGCTGCTTAGGAAATCAGAGAGTTATAGTACCAGCACATCTGGAAGGCAGTAGGTAGGGAAAGCTGATTTAGGCTGTACTTGTTCCCACAAGTACACACACTACATTCTCTTCACAATTAGTTCTACAATTGAGCCTAAAATTTATATCGCTAAGTGAGACAGTTGCTAAGTGAATTTTAACCCATTTTACAACCTTCCTTGGCACAGTTATTAAGTGGATCGCTGTACTTGTTAAGTGAATATGACTTTGCCATTGACTTTGGTTGTCCGAATTGTTGCAAAAGGTGATCATGTGACTCTGGAACACTGCAACCATCATAAATATGAACCAGTTGCCAGGTACCCAAATTTGGATCACATGACACACAGGAGGCTGCAATGGTTGAAAGTATGAAAACATGGTCTACTCTTAAGTCACTTTTTTCAGTGATGTTGTAACTTTGAATAGTTGCTAATAGTTGCTAAGTAAACTGCTGTTTACTTAGTTGTTTACAGGAGGACTACCTGTAGTGAGATGGAGTCTCACAAGTAACAAGCGTTGTACCACCTAGGACTTTAAGGATGATAAGCAGCACCTTGAATTGTACCTGTAAAGCAACTGGAAGCCAGTGCAACTCATGGAGGAATGATTTTACCTGGATGAACTACAGGTGTTCTGCCCCAACTACGGACCCCAAAGAACGCAGCACACACAAAGTCTGTACAAACCTTAGTTTACTAAATTAAATCAGTCTTTTTCAAACAAAGGCTGTTAGTTAACTTTCTTAACAGCCTACAAGAATCCAAAGAATAAATAATCGTAATCTTACTATGGTTGGCAGAAAGCCCAGAAGCAATTTGCAGGAAACTGATAAGAGAACTAAGATCAAGATGTGAAGGAGAGTGAATGAAGTTGTTCCCTGCAAATTGCCTCAGTCATTGTCCTTCCTTAAATAGGCTAAGGGAGTGGCCAATTAGCTCCAAGCCTTACTCTCGAGGAGACCTCCTCCTGAGGAGCCACTCCTGCCTTTTGGCAGCTCTGCCCACCCGTGCATCGAGAAGAGGCTCCTCCTCTTCTTCCTCTTCACTTATGGGAGCTTCTGGAGATTCTGAAGGTCCTGGCTGAATCCCTGCCTCTGGCATCACATCTTCTCCAGCCTCCTCATTGTCTGACTCGAGTGCCAGTTGCACAGACTGCTGGCGCAGCACCACACCAGTTTCCTCGCTGTCAGAATCAGCTACTAGTTGCACAGGCCGCTGACGGGCCACAATAGCAGGACACCCAAAACAGTATGTGCCATTCCATTCTGGTCCAATTGCAGCTTCCAGCTGGTCTTCAAGAATAGCTGTGTGTAGATTTCAGTAATCCAAACAGGAGATGACTAAAGCATGAGTGACTATGAGCAAGGCCTCCTGTTAGAGACTTAGACTTAGATTTTATTGTCATTTTGAATGTACACTAATCGGCATACATTAAAATGAAATTTCATTGCATACAGCTCTCAAAGGTTCCAGGAATAGGCACAATGAATGCACAATATAGATTTGTGCAAAGCCCTTCCATAGCCATAGCTGCCACCTGCTTTTCTAGCAGGAACTTCAAGTCCAAGTGGACTCCTAAATTGTATGCCAAGTGTATGTGGGGGAATGGTACCATCCAGAGACAAAGATATCAACTCGCCTGAACCCAGGGAACCCAAAACCCACAACCATTTGGGTTGAGTTGTTACTTAGGCTTGAGTTGAAACCAGGTCCTTCCCATGCAGGTGGGCACTGTCTGCTGGCACTGAAACATCTGAACAACATCATTTGCCTGGCAGGGGATAGAGATGTATAATCAGGTATCATTGACATACTTGACATACCCCATGCTAGCAGATTATCTCTCTCAGTGACTTCATATAGATATTGAATAAGAGAGGAGAGGGACGTAAGCCCTGAGAACCTAAAATAATAGGGGCCTAGGTCTGGAATTCTCCTCCTCCACAAATATCAACTGGTATTGGCCACAGAAAAAGGAGAATCACTGCAAAACAGTGTCCTCCACTCCCAGTCTCCAGACCCAGTCCAGAAAGATACCATGGTTAATGGTATCAAAAGCTGATGAGAGATCCAGAAGGGTCAGGATACACACATCACCACCATCTGAAGCTCTCCAAAGATATAAGACATGCTCATTTTAGACAATTCTTACATCAAACTCAAGGCCCATGGGCCAGATCCAGCCCACGGAATGTTTAGTTCTGGCCCACGGGGTCCTGGAAACAGCAAAGGACCGGCCCACAGTGCCTCTGTCACCAAAAAACGGAGCTTGGGAGGGCTCTGTTTTCACTGTCAGACGGTTGCAGGAGCAACCGAAAATGGAGCTCTGGAGCCTGTTTTCACTGGCAAAGCGCTAGGACCACCACAGGCGCCTCTGACACGAGTGACATCAAGCTAGCCATGCCTACCCTGGCCACACCCTCCTGCCACCCCTTCAGGTCAAACACAACCCTGATGTGGCCCTCAATGAAATCCAGTTTGACACCCCTATCTTATATCATTATATCTTCCAGAGCTCCTCTATAAATGAAAAAGGCCCTGAGATCAACATATAGGAGAAGCTGACTGGGAAAAATTCAGCCCAAGGATGATGACTCCATTTCATTCCAAGCAGTGACTACGCTTTTAGTCAAACTGCCCATTGATCCCCAAAAATCTTCCCAAGCACTTTCTAAAACCTGTTTGATTCATTAGGCACCTAGGAGACTCTGAATAAATAGGGGCATTCTTTCTGCAAAGCAAAGCAACACTAAATAGTTTAAAGACATCAATGATGTAATGATGACAAGAAACAGATGCTCATATCCCCCATTATAAAAATAGGACTTATTGCTGAATAAGTAGGTTTGTATTGTTGGTGTATGGTATTCAAAAAGGCATACTTAGTTACTCAGCAGTTTCTATCTTTCCTAAAATAACTATGAGCTATTTAGATAGATTAAATACCTATCTTTGACACAAAGATGTAAAATCTACCAACTTACCCAGAGGTTATAAAAATGAAATGAAATGAAATGTTTAATCCTTCCTCTGTTTAGCACGCTTATACAAAGAATGCACATGATGCATAGAAATCCATATTTTATTACTCAGGTAGATGTGGCATAATAAAGCCTTATAGAAGACGCTGAATGGTCTGCAAATGTAGTCTACAGGGGGTTATTCTTCCTGTTTTATGAGGAGAATAGAATATATTATTTTCATTGATTTTCCCAATTGCAATTATTTCAAGTCATTGTGTGAGAACAGATATGAGAGTTTTGCCATTATCCAAGTCTAATGGAATGTTGTAGCGAGATAAATGATCTCTATGGGAAGGAACAATTTCAGAGTATAAGTTATTTGTCTCTCTCTTTCTAAGCACACATGACAAAGATCTTCAGCATTACCAAAGAAAAGAAAAGTGAAGCATATGTAACAGAGGATACATGGCCACTAAACAAAATGCTAGACTTTCATTGAATACATCACATGATTTCTCATGTGAAGAAGAGAATAGGGATAAATATACTAGCCTAACTATCTTCCATAAATTGGCTAGGGGAGGTCTAAAAAGGACAGCTTCATCTATATCTATATGGAGATTTTCCACATGTCTTCCATAAGAAGAGTTCAATCTTCTCATAACTGGAAATTGGATTTTCTCTGAAGAGCAGCAAAGAAAACAGGATTAATAAGCAAAGTATGCCAGTGTTAGAAAATGCTTTCAAATCCAGACATTACAACAGAAAATACAAAAGTTGCAGCCTTTAGTTTACGTGTCCAACTTCCTCAAAGCCTTGGTTACAATACCTTTAAATTTTAAGAGCTACCTATCATGTCTTTTCTTATCTCCTCTCTCCTCTCTCCCCCTTTCTTTCTCATCTGTCAAGATCTTTCTAAGCCTTTGCTGAAGCTATCAATTCCTACATATAGCTTTCTCTGGTGTAATATAATATATCATTTTTGTATTAAAAATTAAAGGATATTTTCAGTTGAACTTATTGACATTTATGATTTATGAACTAAAGAACTGGAACATATGATCACAAAAACACCAATGGTTACATACCTTAAAGAATGTTAAATTGGTTTATTGGACTTAAGAGTAAAGTTGATTCATCAGGTTCATCAGACACCCCAAAAAATGAATGTGAAAAGATAGCTATCATATTTTTTTGATGGTGATATTAAATATTTGAGAGATCATTAATTCATATGTTTTGGTCTTTGGTTTTACTGGCATCTTTTTGGAACAGTTTTCTAATATATGTGTGTGTGTGTGTGTGTGTGTGTATGTGTATGTGTATGTATATGTATATGTGTATATATATGTATGTATGTATGTATGTATGTATGTATGTATGTATGTACTGTGTTTCCCCAAAAATAAGACATCCCCTGATAATAAGCCCAATCGGGTTTTTGAGCACATGTGCTAAAATAAGCTGCCCCATGAAAAATAAGCCTTCCTCGAAAATTAACCCTCCCCGAAAATATTTAAATGCATTCACAGCTGGTCCCCGCCATTTCCTTCGGTAAGGGTTAGGGAGACAGAGCTGGAAATCAGGTAAGACAGCAAGAGGAGCCCTGTCTTGCTCCACATGCCCCAAAATAATAAGACCTCCCCAAAAATAAGGCCAAGCGCTTATTTCGGGGTTCAAAAAATATAAGAATGGTCTTATTTTCGGGGAAACTCAGTAGATATGTGGGGAAATCTTTTAATGTTTAAAATGTTATTGTGATGTGGAATTATATTCCAAAATTCGGAATTTGATTTACTTCAAAGAACTTTGGATACATTGCATGTTGAGTATTGATAAGGGAATTATTTTGAGAAATTGGAAAAGTAGTATTGTTCTGGATATTAAAGAGATAGGATTCAGGAAATAGTCAATTTTATGTAGTGATTAAGGCATCTGGCTAAAAATCAGGAGACTCTAAATTGTAATCCTGCCTTAGGCAAAAAGCCAGCTGGTTGACCTTGGTCCATTCATTTTCTCGTAGCCCTAAGAATGAGATCATGACAAACCATTTTTAAAATAACCTTGCCAAGCAGAGGTGGTATTCAGCAGGTTCTGACCAGTTCTGGAGAACTGGTAGCAGAAATTTTGAGTAGGTTGGAGAACCGGTAAATACCACCTCTGAGTCTTCTCCCGCCCCCATCTATTCTCTGCCTCCCGAGTCCCAGCTGATTGGGAGGAAATGGAGATTTTACAGTATCTTTCCCCTGCCACACCCACCAAGCCACGCCCACCAAGCCACACCCACAGAACCAGTAGTAAAAAAAATTGAATCCCACCATTGTTGCCAAGAGAACTGCAGGAAACTGTCCGAGTAGTTTCCAGGAGTCAAAACTAACTTTTGTTTTCTTTTGTTTTCTCTCGTTTTTTTATTATTTTATTATTTATTTTATTTATATCTCATCTTTATTATTTTTGAAAATAACTCAAGATGGCAAACATATCTAATAAACTTTCCTCCTTCTATTTATGCCACAACAACAACCCTAGGATGGGTTGGGCTGAGAGAGAGTGACTGGCCCAACGTCACCCAGCTGGTTTTCATAAGACAGGACTTGAACTCACAGTCTCCCACCTTCTATCCTAGTGTCTTAATCACTGGTCCAAACTGGCTTTCAGTTTTCAAGTTTTCTTAAACTTGAATAGTTCCAAAAAAGAAAAACCCAATAAATAAATAAATAAATCAGGAATATGTAAATATGTGCCCATTTTTAAAACCATGTATTTAATGATGGCTTACAATAGTAGAATATTGTTATTATGGCCCTTTAAATTAGAAATTATTACATAATCCTTAATGTGTGATACATATGTGACATTCTTAGACAGCTTACAGAGGTACAGTAGCCCTCGACTTATGACCAGAATAGAATCTGTCTATTGTAATTATATGTTCTGATGGTCATAAAAGAGGTGACCAGACTTGTTGTTTAAAACCTTTTTTTACAAGTCATTAAGTGAACATTGCAGTTGTAACATACTCTCTTTACAGCTATGGTATTTGATTTATGACTGTGGGGTTTCTTTTATGATCACAACATTCACTTTACAACATTTTACAATGTTTTTGTTGAAAACTGGGATTTATTTCTAGTTTTTGGCAAAAATGGCCCATAAATCCCAGTTTTCAACAAAAACATTGTAAAATGTGTTCACATGACTATGGGATGCCTTAAATGGCCATAAAATGGGCTGGTTGCCAAATGCTACACAAGTAGACATGTGATCATGAGGGGGCATAATTTCAGAACGGGATCATAAGTACTGTTCAGGGGGAGGGGAGGTCCACCGTAATTTTGAATGATTACCAAGTGACCAATTGTAAGTTGATGACTATCTGCATTTTTCTTTTTAAATTTTTTAATGTTTAGTTTGTCATTATTTATTAGTTGCAGTGGGGGTTTTTCTACACTATTGGAAGATGGTGAACTGAGTTATGAGAATATAAGGTGAGGTGAAGAGTCAACAATTCCTGCTCTTTGCCATCAATAGAGAAACTTACATAGCTCAGTAGGGTTGGTATGTCCACTATAAATTATGTCTGTGAAATAATAATGCCAAGAATCACGTTATACCTTCTAACTAATCTTTCTTTTCACCCCAATTAGCTAACACTGCCCTCATGTGGGAATATATAAATCATGGAATCATAGAGTTGGAAGATACTCTTCAGAACATTAATTCCAACTCTCTATTCCAGTGTTTCTCAACCTTGGTAGCTTGAAGATGCTCTGGCTGGGGGATTTCAGGAGTTGAAGTCCACCCATCTTCAAGCTTCCAAGGTTGAGAAACACTGCTCTATTCAATGGGAAAATATAAATTAAAACAATTGTGACAGATGGTTTTTTAGCCTGTATTTGAACAGACGCATGTAGTGTAGTTCACTGATTTTTTTGGATAACTGGTTTCATTGCCAATCTCATTGCTTCTCTTATTCTTGGAAGTTTCCCTCTAGGAATCCATATTCCCATCTTTTAAATCCATTATTCCATGTGCTATACTATAGAGTAATTGATGACACATACTTACTTTCTTTTGTACATTTCTTTACAAATTTAAAGAGTGCTACTATATCCTTCTTGTATTTCAGTTTTCCCTTTGCATGACTAAACATACCCAATTTCTTCAGCCTTTTCCCCACAACATTCAACTTATAGTCTTTTGATCATTTTTACCATATCTTCGCATAGGTTCTCAGTTAGCAATGGAAAGGTCAAATCTTCATTTACTTTCCACCCTGTGAAACTAGGAAGAAGATTATTATCAGCATGAGCATAAAGTCTAACAAACCTGGAAAACATCTGGTGTGGGGAAAATGTTAGGGTTAGGGTTAGAGAGAGAGTTTATTTGTAATGTGGATGGAGATAAAAATATCACTATTATGCCAACAGACAACTACTTGTCTTCCACAGTTAGAAGCATTTCAATGACCTACTATAACTGGTAATTAGAAGGAACTAAGCAATTGGATTAAAGCTTTTATCCAAATGTAAGCCTTTTAGAAATAATAAAAAGTCTCATTTAGTATTATGTCACTTCAAAACTATTATTTGAACAAAGTGTATGTATGTATGCATGCATGTATATATGTATGTATGTATACAGGTACTGTAGTCCTTGACTTACTACCCAAATTGAGCCCTTAAGTGGGTCACCATGTGACTGCACCTGATTTTACACCTTTTTATGTGGAAGACATTATTAAGCAAATGCCACAATTATTAAACAAATGCCATGGTTGCCACAGTTGTTAAGTGACTACCATGGTTGTTAAGCAAACACCAATGTTGTTAAATGAATTCATTCCCTGAAATGGGAATTTTGTGCTGGGAACCAGAAGTCAAAGCTAATTTCCAGCAAAAAAAAAATTGTCAATCATGGTCACATGACTGAGACGCTGAAAAAGATCTAAAGCGGGCCAATTGCTAAGACTCCAAAATGTGATTGCATGACTGCATGATTGCATCACAGCCATCAGAACTTCAATTCTGAGTCATAAATAGTCCTGACGATATCTGTGGTAATTTTGAACAGTCACTAAGTGATTGGTCATAAGATAAGAACTACCTGTACATGTGTATGAAGAAGTCAATTTTGGTTATTCAATTCAGGTCTGACAGTACACACATCTGTTTCTTGATCTATAAAAGTGAATAGACTGAATAAATAGTTTGATTAATGAAGATTGTGTTACTTGCCATCTGGAAGTCATGGCATGTAATCTATCAGCAAAACTCATAGCACTGGATGTCTTTTCTGATTCCTTTCTAGTTTTCCAAAGTCAGATTGTTTAAGTAATAATCAAGCATTAATTTAATGAATCTGATTCATAACTTATTGTATACATAAAATAGAATCACTAATTCTAAAGACATTTAAAACTGGCTGGTTTCATCCAGATGCAAATTATTCTACTTTACACCATCTAATTCTTACCTTCTCTTCACAGCTGCCGCCCCCCCCCCCGAAATATTTTACAGAGGGCTCTAGTCACAACAACCTTGAAACAATATTCTAAAGTGATTGTAAATGGCTAATTTGGAATAAAAATGTCAACCAATTCTTGATTATTCTTGACTTTGCTCACATTCCGTTTTTATATGAACCCATAAGAAAAAGTCTCTGTGAAGACAATAATAAGTTTATGGTGGAAACCTGAAGTCAGAGGAAAACTCTGCAGAGTGAATGGAAATGCAATCGATAAAAAGAACCGATTGTCCATACAACAGGACAACTTTCACTGTATAACTCAAAGGCAATTATGTATATGCTTCTGCTTGTCCGCTGTGGATGTGGCGATAATGATCATTTGTGCATAATGCTTTCAAAGGTCTCAGTTGCCATTTCTTTTATCACAGAGCATTCGGTTGCATATGTGGCAGCCACCATCCAGGCCTGTAATTCATCTGATCAGAAATTCTTTGAAGGAAAAAGACCTTTGGCTTCAATTTGAATACTCAGTATATTTACCATGGGCAACTGTCATGCATTTTTGTCAGATGGACATGAATATGCAAACCTGGGTGGGAAAACAGCTTTTATCCTCAATTTTCCAACTCTCCAGTAGTTCCATTCAGAGAATAATCAGTTTTATTGTTCTGTTGAAATTCAGCTGGTAGATGTTATCACCATCTGAAGTTGTTGCCTGTAAATATAAGGGCTATAAAAGAACATTGTGCAAATTGATTTTAGAAGGAGGAAGCCATTTCATTGTGCTGATAGAGAGACATCTTTTTTAAAAAAACAACTTAAAGGAAAGTGTTGGGCATTGCTAAAGAAAGCAATAAACCATGTAATGTAGCTGTTTGAAAAATGTACACTATCTAAATATCCATTTTTACTACGTATAATAATGAAGGGAACTGTAAGAGTTTTATCTGCATATTGAAAATATAAGGCTAGGGCAGTATTAAATGTAATATAATCATGCAGGATGCAATCTGTGTCAACACCAGAGATTTATTCTTCTAAACTTTTGGATTTGTGCTGGAGCCCATCCTCAGGGAACTTCTTTGTCTCCAGATTCTCTCCAGAATGAATCCAGAAGCCTGGAACAATAAACCTCCAGTCCAGATGAGCAACAGAGATTGGATCCTGCAACATTATTCTGGGATATGTATATCTGCCTTCATTTGCGTAATATAATCATATTTATTTATCTAAAACTTTGTGTATAAAACTCTTGAAAGTCATTTTCTACAAAATAAACCTGAATGTCAAATTCTAATTTAATAAATTAATAAAAGCCAAAGTTAAGCCAGACTTTCCCACGTTTAGATGTAGATACTGTGACACAGAGCTTGATCTATTGTGCTCTTCTGCGCATGCGCAAGATGGCGACTTCCCTGTGACTCTGGTGTCTTCGGGGGAGTGAACATGGCTTCGGGGGGGCCTCGGAGGGCTGAACTTCGATCGCTGCAGCCCTGGCCCAGCTGGAGGAGTGTCGGGGCTCTCTGCTGAGGGGTCTCCGGCTTCTTAGAACGTCCTGGAGGCCCGCGGAGGCTCGCAGAGGCTCGCGGCTTGAGGGGGCGGCGGCAGACCTCCCATGGTGAAGGTGGCAGGCCCAGGAAGACGGCGTCAGCGCCGCGACGATGGCGGCGGTGCGGCACCCTCGTCGGGATCCTCGCCAGCCCAATCCGCCCTTTGGACATGTGTTAGGGCGGTGAGGGGGGCGAGGTGAGGACGGGGAGGCTGGCAGCGGCGGCGACGGCGTTGCTGGCAGCGTGGAAATGGCGGCCGCCAGCTTAAAGAAGGGGCCGCCGTGGTTTAGATCTCCTGGGCGATCGTAGGGCGTTGTTTGGCCCTTGACTGGCCCAGAGGCCTTCACGTGGATTTGTGAAGGCTGGGCGAGACGACCAGCATGACCAGCATGATTATAAGGAAGATCTGGAGGGACGGGGGAGAGCTGGACCATGACTGAGGGTTTTTCATCTCCCTCTGGCGTTTTTTGCCTCGGCTCTCCTCTTCCCCCCCCCCCCCCCATCATCATCATCTCCTGGACTAGGTATCATCTTGACCTTCCTAGAGCTCTTGATTGTTATGATCTCCACCGTGGAGCCGGCCCCGGACTATGTGGACTGACCTGATCCCATTCTTTCCTCCATTGAATGGAGGTTACATCTGGGGATTCAAGTCTTGGTGGAGCAGGTTCACAGCTACTGTCTCAACTCCGGCTCTTTGGATGATCGTGGTTGACCAGCCGCCGTGAGAGGGGGGCTGGGTCACCCTTTACCGGTTCGAAACAGTATTCTTACTCCTGCCATTGCCGTGAGAGGGCAATGAGGTCCAATGTGTCCCATTGAAACTCTGTTGAAGCCTGGCACTCACTCTCCACTGTGATAACATCAAATTGGCCCCTGGTTATTGGCCATGGACTATCTCCCCCCCTGATGTTCAGATGTACTCGGTGAATGACCTTCGTGCCCTGCGAGATTCCCCCCTCTCGCAGGTCTGGCCCTCTTCGCTATTGAGGGCCTATCTTGATGACGGGCGTTGGAGCCCCGAGAGATGGCATGCAGCAAAGAAGAGTTTGAGGGGTTTTTTAAGTGGGTTTTTTAGCGGGTTTTTAACAAAAATCTTAAGGGGTTCGGGGGGGATTAAGGTGGGTCCTGGGGGAAATCCACCGGGTTCAAGACCAGCCTTAGCGAAGGGCCACGACATTAGGGACAGAGAACCGGAGGTCGGGGAGGGGGGTGGAGTTCGATTTGAGGAGGGCTGTTCCATCAGCATAGTGAGTGGGAGGGGCAGATATGGCGGAAGCTGGGGACCATATCATGTTCCGGGAATGCGCACTCGCTATCTTAGAGCGATTGCGCATTCCGGTCCCCAATGCTTTTCTTGTTCCCCAGGTTGTCCAGATTCTCAGGGCCAGAGCCTTCGACTGATGTTATGCAACGCCAGGTCCGTTGTTAATAAAGCCCCCCTCATTCATGATCTTATCCAGGAGGGGGAGGCAGACCTGGCGGGTATTACGGAGACCTGGTTGGGCCAGGAGGGGGGAGTCCCCCTCGTGGATATGTGCCCACCAGGTTTCCGCGCATTTCATCAGCCGAGGGCTCAGGGCAGGGGCGGGGGGGTGGCGGTTATTATAAAGGAAGGTCTGGATCCAAGGGAGACCACTGTTCCACAGACAGCCGGATGTGAGTCCCTCTTTGTGAAGTGGGGTCGTAGAGTACAGATGGGCTTGTTGGTCACGTACCTGGCTCCCTGCCACGTGGCAACGGCCCTGCCTGAGCTGCTTAACATTATAGCCGAGGTGGCGGTGGACACCCCCAGACTTGTCATCATGGGGGATTTCAACCTCCCATCTATCGGTGAAACGTCTGAGGTGGCTCGGGAGTTCATGGCTTCCATGACGGCCATGGACCTTACTCAGTTAATTCATGACTCCACTCACACGGGGGGACACACTCTGGACTTAGTTTTTGTCTCTGGTCAGTGGTTGAGTGGTCTCGATATAGGGGATATAGCCATCGAACCCTTGTCATGGTCTGACCACTCGCTCCTTCGATTGGACTTTCTGACCGCTGCACCCCGCCGCAGGGAGGCGGGACCGACCAGGTGGTTCCGCCCCAGGCGCCTGATGGACCCGGATAGGTTCCAGATGGAGCTTGGGCCATTTCCTGAGACTCTGGCTCATGACTCGGCGGAAGACCTGGTGGCCGCCTGGGATAGTGCGGCTGCCGGGGCCTTGGACCGAGTCGCGCCTTTGCGGCCTCTGACCCGGCACCGAACTCACCTAGCTCCTTGGTTCTCCGAGGAGCTTAGGGAGATGAAGCGCCGGAAAAGACGCCTGGAGAGTAGTTGGAGGACCAGCCGCTCCGAATCTGACCGAACACTGGTGAGGTCTCATATTAAGACCTACCTAGTGGCGATAAAAGCGGCGAAAACGAGTTATTTTGCCGCTCTTATCGCGTCATCAGATAATCGCCCAGCCGCCCTGTTTAGGGTAACCCGCTCCCTCCTTCATCTGGAGGTGCGGGATGATCCCTTGCAGGGTCGTGCTGAGGATTTTGTGCAGTATCTGTATGACAAAATCGCTCAGATTCGGGAAGGGCTGGCCTCTGACTGGGTATGTCCGGACGGGACGACTGAGGCAGGTCTTGAGAGTGTTACCTGGGGGGAGTTCGATCCTGTGGCTCCCGAGGACATGGACAGGGTCCTGGGACGGCTGAACGCGACCACATGTTTATTGGACCCGTGTCCCTCCTGGTTGGTACTGGCTTCCCGGGAGGTGACACGAGGCTGGCTCCAGAAGATTGTTAACGCTTCTTTGAGTAAGGGGATCCTGCCGACCGCTTTGAAAGAAGCGGTTGTGAGGCCCCTCCTCAAGAAGCCCTCTCTGGATCCGGCTGTTTTGGCTAACTATCATCCAGTCTCCAACCTTCACTTCATTGCGAAGGTTGTTGAGAGTGTGGTGGCGCAACAGCTTCCCCGGTACCTGGATGAAGCTGTCTATCTAGACCCGCTCCAGTCCGGCTTCCGGCCTGGGCACAGCACTGAAACGGCATTGGTCGCATTGGTGGATGATCTCTGGAGGGCCCGGGACAGGGGTTGTTCCTCTATCCTGGTCCTGTTAGACCTCTCAGCGGCTTTTGATACCATCGACCATGGTATCATGTTGCACCGGTTGGCGGGGTTGGGGGTGGGAGGCACCGTGCTGCGGTGGTTCTCCTCCTACCTCTCTGACCGGTCGCAATCTGTGTTGACAGGGGGGCAACGGTCGACCCCGAGGCACCTTGCTTGTGGGGTGCCACAAGGGTCGGTCCTTTCGCCCCTTCTGTTCAACATTTATGTAAAGCCGCTGGGTGAGATCATCCGTGGTTTTGGGGTGGAATTCCATCAGTACGCTGATGACACCCAGCTGTACATCTCCACCCCAGACCACCCCAATGATGCCCTTGAAGTGATGTCCCAGTGTCTGGAGGCCGTGCGGGCCTGGATGGGGAGAAACAGGCTCCGACTCAACCCCTCCAAGACCGAGTGGCTGTGGCTTCCGGCGTCCCGATATAGCCAGCTGATGCCATCGCTGGCTATTGGGGGTGAATCACTCGCCCCCACGGAGAGGGCTCGTAACTTGGGCGTCCTCCTGGATGCACGGCTGTCTTTGGAAGATCATTTGGCGGCCGTGGCCAGGGGGGCTTTTTATCAGGTTCGCCTGATACGCCAGTTACGCCCCTTTCTAGATCGGGACTCCCTACGCACAGTCACTCAAGCACTCATCACTTCCCACCTGGACTACTGTAACGCTCTCTACATGGGGCTCCCCCTGGGGTGCACCCGGAGACTTCAGCTGGTTCAGAACGCGGCCGCGCGGGGGATTATGGGGGCGACGAGGCGCTCCCATGTGACACCTCTCCTGCGCGAGCTGCACTGGCTTCCGGTGGTCTTCCAGGTGCGCTTCAAGGTGTTGGTGACCACCTTTAAAGCGCTCCATGGCTTAGGGCCGGGGTATTTACGAGACCGCCTTCTGCCACCAATAGCCTCCCACCGGCCAGTACGCTCGCACAGAGTGGGCCTCCTCAGGGTGCCGTCCGCCAGACAATGTCGGCTGGCGACCCCCAGGGGGAGAGCCTTCTCTGTGGTGGCGCCCACCCTTTGGAACAACCTCCCCGCAGAGTTACGTACAATAACAGACCTCCGGATTTTTCGTCGGGCCCTTAAAACCCATTTATTCCAACTAGCTGGGCTGGCTTGAGTCAAACTTTTAAACTATTTTAAATTGGAACTGTTTTTAATTATGGCCAAATTATTTAATTATTTTAATCAGTTTTTTTTAATCTTTCTATGTCTGGATTTTACTTTGGCTGTGCACCGCCCTGAGTCCTATATTGGAGAAGGGCGGTATAGAAATTAAAACAAATAAATAAATAAATAAATAAATATTTCCAGCTTACATCATTTTCATATATGATCACTCAAAAATGCATATGTTCTGCCCCAGCTACGGAACCCAAGAAATGTAGCACACACAAAACTCTGAACAACTCCATTTACTACAAACACAGTTTTTTTCAAATGCAGGCTATTATTAAAAATGTCCTTAACAGCCTGCCAGAAATTCCAAAGATTAGATAAAGGCTTACAATAGTTGGCAATTAGCCCAGAAACCAGGTTTGCAAGGAAAATTCACTCTCAAATGCTCAGCAAATGACCGGACAAACACACGTTGTTTCCTGCAATGTTTGCCAGCTGTGTACAAACTTAAATATACTAAGGGAATGGCCAATTAGCCCCAAACCTTACTCCCGAGGAGAGCTCTTCCTGAGTAACCACTCCTGCCTTTTGGCAGCTCTGTGTGCTCGTGCTTTGAGAAGAGGCTCCTCCACTTCACTCTCTTCATTTGAAGGAGCCTCTGTAGGATCTGAAGGCCCTGGCTGAATCTCTGCCTCTGGCACCACATCTTCTTCAGCCTCCTCGCTGTCCAACTTGAGCCCCGTCTGCACAGGCTGCTGGCGCGACACCACACCAGCCTCCTTGCCATCAGGTTCAGCCATAATCCACGCAGGCCGCTAGCAGGCCACAACAGCATACCATACTTAAGATTACATTATTTTGAAATAAATGATGATTGTAGTGTATTTTGAAATACATTTTTCTCACCATTACAGAATCATTCATTAAAATCCTTATTTAACATGCATTCAGGTAGTCCTTGATTTATGATTATAATCGAGCCTAAATTTTTTTGTTGCTAAGCAAGACAGTTGTCAAGTGTGCTTTCTCCCATTTTATTACTTTTCTTGCCACAGTTGTTAAGTGGATCACTGCAGTTATTAAGTTAATAAAAGGCTTGTTAAATGAATCTGGCTTCCCCGTTGGCTTTGGTTCTCAGAAGTTTGCAAAAGGTGACTCTGGGACACTGTAACTGTCATAAATATCTATCAGTTGCCCAGCATCTGAATTTTAAATCACATGACCATGGGGATGCTGCAATGGTGCTAAGTGTGAAAAATGGCCATGTCACTTTTTTCAGTGCCTTTTGTCACTTCAAACAGTCACTAAACAAATGGTTGTAAATTGAGGACTAGCTGTACTACTAATCATATGTTATGGTACTTTTTTTAAAAAAAAATTCCATCCCTTTCAGGGGGCTGTTGTCACCATTTTGCCTGTGAATAGAATCCCTAAAATCTGAGAGAAGGCAGGAAGGAAGTAGCATGTACAGGTACAGTCTTCTTTTGATCTCTGCAGGCCATTGGCACTAAATACGCTGGAAATGGAGTCGTAAGATTTTGCCAGTTTGTTTTCATATACTATTAATTGTATTTTATGTTCATGAAAGACACTTTGAGATTATTCCCCTGAAAGGTGAGATATTAAAACATGCAAAAAAGTCAAAAATATGAAATCATTTCACATGGAATATGACATACCAAATCATGTATTAGATCAAAATTGCAGCGTAAATCCATTTTCTATTTGGTTCACATGTCACATACTGAAACTCCTTCAGTATAGCCATTTAGTATCCCCTGAGATAAATATAAATATCTTTAAAAGGAATAATGAAATAAATAAGAATAATACTATTAAAACTTCAGATCTTTTCTGTGTCCCACTTTGGTAAAGATGCTAAGGATAGTGTTATGTATGTAGATTTTGGGTGGGCAGTTTGAATTAACTGACCATCAGCTGATTGGCTGACCACCACAGCTGCAAGGTATATAAAGGGAGCTGCTTTCCCCTGGTCAGTTGCTGGGTTCTCACCCTACAATAAAGAGCTGTTGTCACTCACTGCCTGGCTTGCTGCGTCCTCATTCACCCAACTTAACAGATGTGTTATATATATACATCCTTATATATAAGCAATGATATTTTATATACTTATAAAATAGTTTCATATATAATAGGGATTTAGGGATTGGGTGGAGGTTAAACTGTAAATTTTTAATGTTGTACAGTACCCAAAATCACTGTAAATTGGGTGGCTATACAAATTTGTTTAATAATAATGATTATTTCCAAAAAAAAATAAGATTAACCAACCAAGTCTAGCATTCACTTGATCCACCTTCCAGAACTCAAATAAAATTAAACATTTTGGAATACCAAATACTTTGGAAGGTTGTTATCAAAGGAAATGCAGAACACAGTACTGAGGAGAAAAAAAATGCATGACTCCTGTAAAGCTAAAATCCATAATCAATCTAGATAAATTTTTGTAATATTAACAATCACACACCTGCTATATAACCTCATTGCATTCGTAAATTGTGTACTTTAAATGTTTTTCTTTTGTTCAGTTGGCAGAAGTGTAGAGAATTGAATTCAAAAGTGAACTTAAGTTGCTGAAGAAATTTTTAGAAACTGAATTCCAAAGAACAGATACTAAAGAACATGACACGGATTACTAACTCTGAAAACATGCAAAGGTTTTCTTTGAAATCATGTGCAACTATGTGTCTAGCATACTTGCCTGACTGCCTGAAAAGCAGACATATCACATGATTCCTTTGTCCATTGTGAAGCATTTGCTGTCAAAAGAAACAGCACTACATCTCTTGAAGCATTTCCAGTATTTCATAAATCATCTGTTGACCTGAGGCCCATAACTTCTCTATAAGAGCTAGTAAAGATAAAATCCTATTTTTAAAAAGGGAACAAAGAAAAGCTGTTAGAAAAACTATCCATGATCCTAATCATACTATAAGAGTGTCCCTTTGGCAAAGAGATCACACCTGCAAATCTATCCTTCCCTCTCTTAGTGCAAACTCTTGATTGGCAATAAATTGGTCCAATTATTAGGCAAATGAAGCAGGCTTTATTGCTCTTCTCTGCCTCCCCAACACTTTTTGATAGTAAAGAGATATCAATTTATTTTTATCTGAACTGATTTGCTTCTTGTTGTCAATACCCTGCAGTTATACCTGCTGAGCACAATCTGTCACTACAAACATAACTTAGTAAAGACACAAAAGAATAAATTACTCCTTATAGCCTGTCATAGAAGAATGATGCTCCAAAGAACAAGAAGAAATCCTATCAAAAAACAAACCTTTCTTTGCGCTCCTAAAATGGACTTAAAGTCAGGAAGACAAAAAAGCCACTTTTCATCATTTTCCCTCAACAACTTAGCATAGCATGAGGGCAAGGTAGAGCTCTATTCTCTGGCTAATCACATATTGCTATTCTCACCTTCCTTCCATCTTTCAGACCTTGGGGAAAATTGGGGACACACACATACACAAATAAAAAAAATCAAAATTGATTGTTTTGGGAGACAGAAGCCTTTGGCCAAGATGAACCCAATTCAGCCTAATCTGTTTTACATGAGCTGATCTTAGTATATGATTGCAGATGCCCTATATTTTGTCTTTTGGAGCAAGAGTCATTCAGAAAGAAAGAAAACTATAGCTAAGTATATAAGTAAATATTTAATTCTTCTTTCTGCTTCTCTTACAGATATGGATACTGGGTACAAAGAAAAGGAATGTGAGTTAGAACTATAATTATGGTTCCTTCCTATGGAGATAGGAATAAGAAGATTCAAGGATTGTGACTATGTAGAAACCCATGGGAAGAAGTAACGGGCTTCTTGAGTTCATTCTGGTTTGGTATTAATCAGCATAGGTCCCAGGGAATTAAAAGAGAAAGACTTTGCAAAATTTTCTCAGTTACCATACTCTGACTATTCTTTTCCAATATTATCTTCCAGCAGTGTCATTGAGTTTACACAACAATATTGAAAATCCATAAAATGAGCCATTTCCACATTGCCTAAAGCTCATTTAGCTACTGCAAAAGAAGAACATTGTTATGGCTCCCCAAGTAGCATGAATGTCACTCGGGGACCCATAATTAATCAATGTCCACTAAAATATGTCTCAGTATTTATTTTTAAATATGTAAATTTCAGGTTATCAGACCTATATAAAGGAAGACAAATTATTGAGAACAATAATGATTAAATTATACAACCAAATATAGAAGAAAATATAATGGTACAGAATGGTGTCTTTATAGGTAGAGCTTTTACCAATTTATCTGTTATGCTTTGAAAGTTTCCTTTTTATAGCCGATATTCGTATTGCATAATTGACCACATATTTTAAATGAATGGATCTTTTCTTTAATAAGATGGATCATGCTTGAATCACTTGTACAACCTATGGTAGTGTGCACATATATTTAAACAGTTTTGGTATGCGATTTGGAAGGTATGGCTATGAATTTTTATTTTAAAAAAATAGTTTTCTCAGAATAATGCTAAAAATGAGAAATAAAGAATTAAGGACAAAAGTCAAGCCAAACAGAGGATGTAGCATCTCTCTCTGTCTGTCTCTGTCTCTTTCTCTCTCTCCCCCTCTCTCTCTCCCCAAGAAGACAGTGCCAAACCACCTTCAAAAATATTGCCAGGAAAACTGCATGGAGAATTCTCTCAAAGGCACAAAAACTGTCACAAGTTTTATTCAAATAAGCACATAGAAATAGTTCAAGGCTGACTCAGTTCCTCATCAAATATAGAGTCTATTTGCCGCAGGCTATAATATTAACAAGAATCCTGTAAACTGAATTTCCCCCCCCCCCCAGGTTATAATGTAATCATTCCATGTAAATCACCTTTTTTCTCCAGAGAAAAAAATAACAAGTAATGGAACAGTTTCTTAAATATCTGCATAAAGTGCCAGAAGCAGTTTCCAAGTAAGGTAGCCAAATAAGATTTAAAACTACCTTGTTTCACATTACTGCTCTTTTTTTTCTTTAGATGCATGGCTTCATTTTGAACGTGTTTGCTGAAATCGTAACAAATAAGAAAACTAGAAGATGCCTTGAAACTATTACAGTAGGTAAACAATGATGTCTCTCATAACCAATCCTGCTGTGTTTAGCAAATATAATAAAAAAAGGATCACTTTTCTTTCATAATAGGAATTACCTAACTAGTTTACAGATATACTATAAGCAGTAGTGAAACTCAATTTTTTTTACTACCAGTTCTGTGGGTGTGGGTTGGGGTGGCTTGGTGGGCGTGGCAGGGGAAGGATACTGCAAAATCTCCATTCCCACCCCACTCCAGGGGGAAGGTTATTGCAAAATCTCTAATCCCACCCCACTCTGGGGCCAGCCAGCGGTGGTATTGGCCAGTTCTCCTAACTACTCAAAATTTCCGGTACCAGTTCTCCAGAATCTGTCAGAACCTGCTGGATTTCACCCCTGACTATAAGGCTATGGACCATACACATTTTGTTAAAATTTAAGTCAAGACTTTTATTACAATGCAAACCTGGGTTTCTCCGAATTATTTTCTACCTAGGATGAAGCAGGAATAATAGCAAGTATTCGGTCACTCCTGATATTACAGTTATTAGTTTGAAATTAGCTATTTTTGAGCCCCAATCTGAGTGCATTTAGAATCTGAGCAATGAGGAAGATAATGCAGAATGACCTAATTGCAGAATTGAAAGCATATTGTAGATGACTGTATGTACCTTTTTACTCAATGTTGCATGCACAGTGCAAGTTGCAAATACTGAACCCATGGCAGATCACTACCTACTTCATTAAAGGAGAGGCTTCCATTTCTTGAGGCTGTTTGTTCCATTATTCTTCCTAATTTACTTAGCCCAAAACTTTGATTGCAATTTTCATGCATTAATCTAATTCTACAGTTGGGGGAGTACAGAGAATTATTCTGTTCCTTGTGATCATCCTTCCTATATTTGAACTCCTTTCAGTTAGTTTTCTATCCAGAATTCTATTCTCTTGTTATCTTTTTTTTATCACAATTTATAAATATAGTCTAATATTTTATTTTGTTTAAAGCTTTTTTCAATACTTTTACTTACTTCTCTTTTGTTGATTTATTCATTATGCTAATTAGTTTTTATTGTGCCAAAACAATCATAAATAATATAATTATATTGGCCTCTGTCAAGTGGGAAGCATTATTTAATCTTCAAAGTATTAACCTACAATTTTTCCATCTTCAATTAGAGAATTTTACCCCTAAAATTCTCCATAGTTTGCAGGTATTACAGATGCAACACTAAGTATCCTGGATTAAAATATTTTACTAGCAGGCATTACTTAATTTATTTATTTTTTTGCAGTAATAAGTCATTTTAAAAAAACCGTTTACCTTGATATTTATCAGAAAGCTAGCTTTGCAATTCACATGATCTCAGAGGAACCCATGATTTTTTTTTAAGCTACAGCTGCAATGATAACACTGAAACACTTTTGTTCATACATCAATACGGCAGCTTGACTGTTGAATCTAATTTTACATGCTAAACCGGAGACAAAAATAATACTTGATTCATAATACATCAGAGTCTTAAGAGACGCACAAATTCATTTTCCACGCTAAGTAATTACAAACTTCAACAAGATCTCAAATAATTGAGATCTTTCATGACAAAGTTTGTTTTCAAATCTAATCTGCATTATCATTTGAATAAGAAAGCTGATTATGATAAGTGCTTATGAGTATGCAAAGCAGGGGCAGTCAGAAGAGAGGGAGTACAGTGGGAGAGAAAGATTATCCATAGCATTAAAAGGAAGACAATGCATTGGAGAACTGAATTTTCTTCAACATCTTTTGTTTTCAGAAGGTGAAAAGAAAAGGAAAAAAAACCACTTCATTTTGAAGTTATTTCTTGAGTAGCAAAGACTAGATTTCTTTGACTCAGAATATGCATTTAAATTTTGAAATCACTGATTGCATTTTTATGATAATTAAGAAGAAAAATGGTATAATTTTTGACTGAATGACTGTCAATTTTATCCAATGGGAGCTAGGGAATAATTTACACGTTCTGACATAATTGCAACTTCATGACTTTTACCAGAAAATGCATGACTGGCTTTTTTTTTTTTTTTTAGTAAGGAAGCCTTTTGTGATATGACATTTTTCTCTGTGTGGTTGATTGGTAATGGCTATTTCACATGTTCAGGTCATGCCTTGATACCGAAGCCTTTGAGTGATGAACCTGTGCAAAATATCACTGGTAATTTTTCAAGTAGCCACTTTAGCTTCCCTCACAATTGCCTTGATGTACAGACAAGAAGAGGTGCTGACAGCTCAATTTAAGACTTCAATCTGCCGTAATTAATGGGTGAAAGGGGAGTGAAAAGCAAAGACCATTGGCCAAATTGCTCCTTTTGCATCACTGTGAGCCCCACCTTGATATGTTTCTATCTTACAGCATGGCTTCTCTCCTACATTCCATTATCTGTTGTTAAGACAGGCACCTGCCCAATGTCCCATTGCTAAAATTAAATGGATTAAATGAGCCCAAGGTTTTCACATCTAAATCTAGACCCTCATCATTAAACAATATTTATACTCCATGCAGATTGTGCTGCAATGACTGGAGTTGTTATGAAAAAGTAATCCTACATAGGAGAAACATTTTTCTGCTGCATAGCTAAAAGCCTAAACATCTCCGGGCTAGATGTTAATATTTGATTTCTATTCACAACTCTCTCCTTTCATGAGATGAATTTTAAATTATATTCAGAGACATTCAGGATAAACTGAACTTCTCCCACAAGGAAATGTGTGTTTTATTTCTGGGAAAAGATAAACTTGGACTAAAAGATGTTTCTTTCATTCTTTGTAAATTAATTGTGAATTCTTATTGTAATCCTGTCAGAAGTCTAATAATATCCTTTCAATGAACTGTGTTAAGAAAATATTTTAACCATCTTTGGCTTTACTCATGATTTTTTTTTTTATTTCTGATTTTTTATATATTTCTACCTGGTAGTAATCTCAATTGCATTGAATGTGATTCCAGGCCATTTGATTATAACAAAGTTATAATCAAATAACATGTTTTGTTTCAAAACTTACAATAACAAAGTTTGTTTCAAAACTTTCCCTGAACAATTATATAAACTCTATTGAGTGACAGGAGATTCTGAAGTGAGATAGGCAACCTGGGAACCCAGAACATGTGCCAGCACAGATCACATTTTTGTAGCTCCTATAGTATCCTGTAATCATGGTTAAAAATCAGCCGCATAGTCTGTCACCAATTTTAATACACCAAACTCAAATGTAAACAATAGAATAAAGTTATCATTATAATTTAAAAAGATCAATAACAGAATAGCAGAGTTGGAGGGGACTTTGGAGGTCTTCTAGTCCAAAAATGAAAGCTAGAGGAAAAAAGATGATTATTTTTTTTAACCCATGTAAATACTAAATACTAAAAACCTCTACTGCCTACCTGCCCTCAAAATGTTGCTTAGGTAACTACGCTGAAACATTGGGACACGGCAATGTATGATATCTGAGAATATCACTGAACGTTGTTTAGAAATCACACTCTGCCTAAATGAGGATTATTATTAAAAAACAAATAATTATTTGTTTTTTGTAGTAGTAGTTCCTCACAAAGAAGCACAAAACCGACCAGTGTTGAAATGTCTAAAGTGATTCCCTGTTTATCTCTGGGCATAATTCAAGAGGCTGTTTTTTTCTTGGAAACCCCAATTGGCTTTGGATCAGGCTGCTCAAAGGATGATCTTTTCCTTTATGAATGGCTTTCATTGCTAATGAATAGGCCTGAAAGTGCCATAATTATGAGCTGATCAAGCTTGCTCTGCAACTTTAGTCGTTCTTGATTTATTACTTAAGACGTATTGCAAAGTTCAGTTTCAACATATCCATTCAGTTTACCGTTGGAATACCTGTCGTTTCCATAGTCTAATTTGCTTCTCTTATTTTACAGAAAGCCACAATGAGGGCATCACAGAAGTCATCAAGCATCTCCTCGGTGGACCAAATGGTTTGCAAAAATCTTTGAAAGGTGCTTGGATCTAGTACCCTGTTATTTTATTTGAGCTCCTCATGATCAACTCTAGAAAGCCTACTGAGCAACTTCGATCAATGTTCAATGCAGTACTTCCAGTTTCCCCAGTCCTTTCAGTCCTTCCTGGTCTTTGATCAGTCTTAACCCATCCGATGGAAGCAAGGGGCAGCATCCTGATTTAGAAGGACCATGAACTGACTTTATGGCGGTGAAAAACTCTCTGATGGCATGCATGTCAGAATAACATTTCACCTGTTCAGTCTTCCTCTACCACCACTAGTCTTCTCAAGGTTCTGTCTGTATTTTGGGTTCCAAGTGCTTAAACTTATCTTTATTTGAGACAGATGATGCATCATTTTTCCAGTTTGCATAGCTTTGTTCTTGGCCCCAGAGGGCTGCTGAAATGGTTTTGTGGTTTCATTAAACCTGTCTTGATGCACCCAGATTTTCAGTTCAAGTGCAGTTATTGCAATCTTTAAACTGTGTCCATTTTTCAGAACAGTTTCCTAAACTAGCAAAGAGTTCTTCATTAAGTACATCTTAGAAGTGTTGGGCTTGGTTTGGATCTTGTATCTTCCAATCTTGAATGACTTTCTGACAGTCCTTAGTTGCTTACAATGGAAAGGGGCTATGTGTAGATTGAGGACTGATCAGATCAGCCTGTGATCTGTTCAGCACTTAGCATCTTGCATGGCACAGTGATGACTTTAAGTTCATACCGGCATACTATGATATAGTCAAATAGGAATGTTTGGGCCTGGGATGCATTCAGATGGTTTGTACTTGTTTTCAAGTCTGAACATCATGTTAAGCATGCACAAGTTGTTCATGGAACCTTTACTCAGAAGCAGCAAGCTGTCAGATAGTGGTGAAGCAACAGGTGGAAATGATCATTGGCAGGGTAGGTGGCCCTTGGACCAGTGGTCATTCATTTTTGTATCTGCAGCAGCAAGATGTCCAGCAGTACCCAGGGCAACTATGGCCAGTCCTTCTATGTGTTTGTTTTTGTGTGTCTGTGTTTGGGCACATGCGTAAGTAAAGGTAAAGGTTCTCCTCGCACATATGTGCTAGTCATTCCTGACTCTAGGGTCCAGTGCTCATCTCCGTTAAAAAGCTGAAGAACCAGCACTGTTTGAAGATGTTTCCATGGTCATGTGGCCGGCATGACCAAATGCCAAAGGTGCACGGAACGCTGTTACCTTCCCACCAAAGGTGTTCCCTATTTTTCTACTTGCATTTTTTACATGCTTTTGAACTGCTAGGTTGGCAGAAGCTGGGTCAAGTAACGGGAGCTCACCTAGAGCTCATCACGGGAGCGGCACTAGAGATTCAAACTGCCGACCTTTCTGATCGACAAGCTCAATATCTTAGCCACTGAGCCACTGTGTCCTACGTGCACATGCATACATATACACTACATACATACAAACACATATCGATGCATACACACACTGAAATACACATGTATGTACAAATAAGACAATTTGAATTTTTAAGAAAATTAATTATTAGATGGTTTAAATTTTAAATTCGCTATGAACTTGAAATCCAGGCCACAAGGTCATCCTTTGCCCTTCTTTGCTGACCCTAAATTCAATCACAGTTTAGAATTTAAATCAATCAAATATAGAAATGATAAGGAGGGAATATGTGAAACTGAAACCTGGCTAGGCTTGTGGCTATGCGTAATGCAAAACCACAGTTTAGTATTGCCAGTGACTGCAGCCTGTCACTGCTTCCTTTCTATTACTCAAAGGTACCTGATGTTCATATCATTGCTCGCAAACCATTTCACCTTTGAAAGAAGCAAAGGACAAATTAGCATCACAACCAACACAACAACAGATGACTGTTTGGAGAAATGCCAGCATTTCTTTGATTGCTTCTCTCATTCTGGCCTTTACTCAGAAATTATCTGGGTCTCTAGACGTTGCTAATGCAAATTCTCTCCAAAAGAATAAACCCCAAATTTGAAAAGGAAAGATATCAGTCAAACCATAATACAGCCAGGAAGTCTTTTTGTGGAATATTGCATCCATAGTGTTTGAAATAAATTGGAAGATGAGGCCTTCCTGATCCAAAGTTTCCTTTCAAAGATCCATGCATTATGACACAGTATAATGACCTTTCCCTGGTTTCATAGCAAACATTCACAAAAGACGTATCATTCTTTCCTTCAGACATTAATCATGCAAGTCCCACTGTGTCACCTGTCTTAATTAAAAAGAAAAATACAGACTCTTCTATGAAGCTTTGGATAATAACATTTCATTGAAACCTGTCGAAGAGAAACGAAAATACTCAGCACATTTCAGGAGAACAAAGTGATAAAATAAATCTTTTTTTGCCTCTGGCAAAAGAAAAGGAAAGAAAAGAAAACCAAAAAGTAATAATTGAACTACTTATTTTTTCCTAGATGTTACTGTGTGTTTTCCTCTATACTAAACTTGATAGATATTATGATTGTTCATACAAGAAAGGCTTATAAGAAGTATTGTTGCTATGCAGAGGCTGGCATTCTTAAATTCTTAAAAGATATTAAATAAACAATGAAGGATAAAGCAGGCTCTGAAAACCAGTTTAAAACCTAGCAGAAGTAGAAAGTAGTTTTGCTGCTGACTTATTCAAATTATTCATGGATTTCAAGCACATTCTATGAACTCGGCTCCATAATCTAAGAAGGTTTCTTTTCTTGACAAAGCTCTCAGGATTTTTATTTGGCCCCTTCTGTTTCTGCAAACAAGATTATGTTCTAAGGCCACCTGATCTAGGCAGCAAAACTCTGGATACCTTCTTTACTGCTATCTAATGATTGTCCAAAATTTTGCAGCTCAGATCTGGTAGCCCTTCTATAAAGAATTGCTAAATTAAAATAAACACAGATAGGAAATGTCTTGTGGCAAGTGATTTTGCACTAGAGTTTTCTCTTACTGAAAGACTGAAGGTTTCAATTTGTTGACAAAAAATATGACAAAAAGTTTTGTATTCATGCATTTCTCTCTGTGTATATGAAACTGTATGAAGGAAAAAATTGGTCAAACAGCAATAAGTTCAGAGAACAACAGTAAAGGATGATTATAGAACCTGTAACAGTGGTGGGTTCCTCCTGGTTCTGCCGAGCCAGTAGTGGTGATGATATGATGTTACCAAACCGGTTCTCTTTGTTCGGGAGCTGCCTCCCCTGCCCCACCCCACCCCCGCGTTATTCTTTCCTTTTATTTGGCTCCACTCCCAATCTATTGCTGCTTCTGAGTCCCAGCTGATCGGCTAGAAGGAAAAAAAACTGTTTAAACTCTTGCCGCAGGCTTCAAAAGGCCGCCCTACAGCTGATCGGTGTTAAAAGGCAGTGTGGTGGTAGACCGGTGCCTCCAAAAACAAATGAGTAGACCGGTGCCTGCAAAAATAAATGGGTAGATCAGTGCCTCCAAAAACAAATGAGTAGACCGGTGCCTGCAAAAATAAATGGGCAGACCAGTGCCTCCAAAAACAAATAAGTAGACGGGTGCCTCTAAAAACAAATGAGTAGACCAGTGCCTCCAAAAACAAATGAGTAGACCGGTGCCTGCAAAAATAAATGGGTAGACCAGTGCCACCAAAAACAAATGAGTAGACCGGTACAGCTCTGCAAGCAATTAAAAGCCTGGTAGACCAGTACCTCTGCTAAATCCTAAAGAATTGTCACATGACCATCAAGCCACGCCCACAAAATAAGATACGACCACAGAACTGGTAGTAAAAAAATTTAGAACCCACCCCTGACCTGTAATATCCCATGAAGACAGTTTGAAGGACCTGGGAAGATTCAGCTTTGAAAACAGAAGACTGAGGGGCCATAGGATGTCACAAAGAAAATATGTGCTCTAATCAAGCCAAAATTTGTAACAACAAATTCTGATTCAATGTTAGAGGCCTTGTAACTTTAATGAAACCAATTGAAGTGGTGAATTCTTCGGTGTTGAATGTCTAGTGAGATATCAGCTGTTCAAAGCAAGCTTGGTCAGGAAAGAGACTCCACAATGATTACTTTTATTGTCATGGATATAATAACAAAAAACCTAACAGAAATTCTTTCCCCTTTCCCTTTGAAAGAATCACGATAGGCAAACTTGAATGTTTTCTTCAGTCCTTCTCCTTTTCATAGCTAAGTTAGTGTTTATGTAACCACTGTTGAATATCTATTTTAGTTCATTTCCATACTTCTCTACATCAGCGTGGGTACTTTAATTTGGATTCCTACAGTAAGGATGGACTTTGACTTATATTCTAGATGATTCTCTTCAACTTTGTATTCTATTCTGTGATTCTAAACATGCAGTTTCCCTTTGCTGCTCAACCTCCATTGGTAAATAATATTATGATCCAATTCTAAGTCTAAACCTAAAGACGTTTTGATTCCACAAGTTGGAATCAAAATATCACAATAGTCCACAGATTGGACTATTACAATACAAACACCTCAAAAACAAGTTTCTATCATTTTATTTTGTTCTCAAGTTCTCGTGATTTTAATATCAAAGTTTTACTTTACTTAACCTGCCTTCTTTGAATATTTCTTTCTTCATGTAAGGCCCTCATTTACATGCAACTTTCTAATGCACCTCTTGTTGGTTTTTTTTTTTTTTTTTGGCTGTCTGAAATTTTGTAGACAGAATCAAGTAACTCTCCGGTATTCCCAAATTATTTGGTAATTTGGATGTCAAGAATCACTGGTACTGGTATATAATGGAAATATGCTAGGACTAAATTTAAGAATGATTACAATATACATACCAATAAAGGATTTCAGTTTTGGCATTAAATATTTCAGTTCTCAAAGCAAATAAAAGTTAATATCCTTTCCCAACCATACATTTCATTATATTCTTACAGATTTGGAAGAATTTGACTTTATCATTCAGAGAGACCTATGAAATTATTCTAATGGTGAAACACTCCTGACTAAATATTATACCAATTCTACAAAATACAACTCTATAATCAATTTTTAAATATCAGAAATAAATGTGTTAGAAACACTGACGGCAATTCTATACATCAATAATTGGCAATCTAAGGCTCATTGACCCCATATCTCCCCTTTCACATTCACATATACAAATGTAAAAATAGGTTGTGAAGTTTCTCTTAAGTCCATTGCTCCTATTTTGCTTCTATCTACATTTTATATGCTGGGAGTTAGGAGGCATATAAATTTAATAAATCATTATGGTTGGTTACACTGTCGGCCAGATGTTTAGACTGAATTTGGCATTTTTGCCTACCTATCGAATCCTTCCCAAGGAATAAGCAGAAGTTGGTTAATATAATAATTATTATATTATATTATATTATATTATATTATATTATATTATATTATATTATATTATATTAATTATATTAAATTTAAAGATATCGTTGAAGGGTGTAATCTGTTACAAGTAAAGCTGCCTTTTGCAATTGGCTAATGCTGATTTTGTCAATACTGATGGTGTTCAATTGGTGCTATTATTATTGTTTACTACTAAAAAAAATTCATCTCTCCATTCTAATAATTTCATAGCAGGCCTGCATAGGCAACAATTATGCAGATTCTTTCCAGAATGGTGCTTAGTTACTCTACTTACTGAGACTAACGTCCAGTAAAAATAATGGGACCTTCTTCTGAGCAGAGATGTGTAGATTGGTCTGTTCTCCTGCAAACCTGTATGGCATGAAGAGCAAGCATTATGAAACATAATGGGGCCTTATTTCTAATTAACATGTATATTTACATTGTGAAGCCATTTATTCCTTTGCAGTTATGCATGCTGTGTTCATCATAATGTAATAGCTCACAAATCTGGGAAACTGGTATCTTCATACAACCAAAACAAAGATGATTGACTGTCCTAAGCTGCAGCTTAAAGGAGGAATTAGATCTGTTTCCATAGAAACTATGAATTATAAATCTTAGTGAGCGGATGGAAATTATGATGTCTAAAATGACAATACTGTCAGTCACCTTGCTGCAAAATACTTTGACCATACTTAAAAAAAAAAAATCAGTTATTTTGTACAGTTGCTGGCTTGATACATGAGATTCTTTTAAGATCAGATCTTTTTTTTTGAAAACCTATATGCAATCTTCAGTTTATCCCATATTTCTTCTTATTCCAGAAAAACTTGTATACAGCTGTTATTAATTTATAACTAGGGCAGGAATTCAAAAGGAATATTTCGCTGGTTCCCTTGGTTTTCTTCAATTGACTTCTCCAGCTGCAGAAACTAAACTAAACTACAATACAAGCCAGAATTTTCCCCTTTTCAGGAACTTAATGGGATATATTGGAATAAAGCAGAAGCAGGGTTCTAAGCTTCTTTGGTTATATTTCATTTTTACTAGAAATAATTCTGTAAGTACCAGTATTGTTTCTTTCAACCAACTGTATTCTTCTCTTATTCCTATACATTTCCATAAAATTAACACAAAAATAATGTAAATTAATTTGTTTCCTTTGAGACTGGAATCAGTTTATTCCCATTGGGGGGGAGGGGAGTTTCATGCTGCCCCAGGAGTGATTGGAAGAAAAGTGTGCTTAGTTTTTATCTATAGCAATTGCACAAGCTAAGGAGGTAATTGTTATTATAACATGACATTAATCTTTTTTTTCTCTCCACTGGAAGTACTTCAATATAGTATACTTACAAGGTTCTAATCCACAATTCAACATATAAATCAGAGCTGCAGAGTTCATTAAAGCAAATAATTCTGCCAAGATATTTTTCTTAGCTGCATTCATCCATCTTACTTATTCAGGCCTCCCTTCTCTTTTTTGCCTACTCATTCACTCTGTTTACAGAAATTTGATAATTGATGAAGTATAATAAAGCATTTATTTTTTTAAAGAAATGTCCAAGTTAACTGTGCATCAAATGAAAATATTTTTACAATCAGATTACTCAATCAACAATTAAGATTATGGTTATTCGAAGTTTGTGACATAACACACCATCAGGTAAAAAATTTTCAAGAAGATCAGGGCTCTCCAAATTTTAGGAGGGAGAGAAGAAAAGTCTTGTGGCACCTAAAGCAGAGGTGGTATTCAGCAGGTTTTGACCAGTTCTGGAGAACCAGTAGCAGAAATTTTGAGTAGTTCGGAGAACCGGTAAATATCACCTCTGACTGGTCCCACCCTCATCTATTCTCTGCCTCCCAAGTCCCAGCTGATCAGGAGAAAATGGGGATTTTGCAGTAACCTTCTCCCGGAATGGAGAGGGAATGGAGATTTTACAGTGTTCTTCCCCTGCCACGCCCACCAAGCTACGCCCCACAGAACTGGTAGTAAAAAAATTTGAATCCCACCACTGATCTAAAGCTAATAAATTTGTCAGGTATCTCCTGGCAAACTGGCCTGGAAAAGCAAACATTCAAGAACTTTTGATTGATAGAATTTATTTTAGAAATATTAAATTATGAATGTAGGGGACTGCTCTGAATCAAATTCAAGGCCCCAGTTATAGTAAAATTAAAATTCTTGCATCTGTTGTTCCCACCCATGCAACATAATGACCTAAAATCAGGAGTGACTATCTGCCTTTATTTTGGTAATAAACTGCTCATATCAAATTGTATTCTTATGATAATTGAAGACCACTTCCACCAACACTGACAGGGCAAGCCACTTATCATCTCCTTTTAATGACCCCATAATCCCTTGCGGGGTGGAGTCTGGGCAACTGAATGGAGCTGACTGGCCGGATGCCCTTCCTATCACCAATGCGGAGTTATATTCAGCAGATATATTCTCATCGTACCCAGAGAGCAAATCACTTATATATAAACAAACCCCAGTTTCTTCTAGAACTGAAGATGATACTTAGCAAACAACTAAACTCAGAGAGCACGAAGGACTCCACAATTCAACTCAACCAATATTCTTTTCTATTGGAAGAATTGTCCCTCATAACCTGTTATCATTGTATAATGAAAAGTTGCATCTTTATCAAGTTTTAGATATCTGAAGAGCTTTTCAGGCTGTGTAATATATTTAACAACAATAATAAAGTCCAACTGCAGTCCTTCAGTATGAATTGTGCATTGATTTTGATAACTTCTGCACTTTCAGTATGGAATGACGTAAGCATTTTCACATGCAGGGCATCATGCTAAATTGTAGTTTTCCAATCAGAAATTTGGATACCACAATTTTATTAATGAAATATCTATTAAGGGATACTCTTGTTGGTAGAAAGGAGATAATTTTCCATTTTGGGTTTAGGACATCAAAAAGAGCATTAGAGCAGCCTGAAAGAAAATGCAAATGAATTGGCAGAAAAGTCCTATTTTCTGAAAAGCTAATTCAAAAATCAAGTTTAGCTAACAAGCCAAGTGAAAATGGTTTTAATATTTTCTTAAATAAGCAGTGGTAATAGATGGATTTGCCTATCTTCAACCTTTAATGCCTCTTTCTTTTTCTCTAAGACGTAAGAATGGCTTCCTCATTTCCACTCTAACCATGTTGTGGTTATTCATTTGCTAGTTTGTTTCACTGCTGACTGGGTTTCTATGCCTGTTTTCCATGTTCTGCACACATGACTGAGCCAGAATTCAGCCAGTGTAAAATCTGTCTACCTCCATTGACTTTGATTTATACCATGGACTCTGTGACTTGATTAATTCCCAGTCCATCATCCATGAGAACAAGGGGGAAATGGCAAGTGAGATGGAGGCTGAAGAGTTCCAAACACTTATTCTAATATAAACTTAAGCATTAATTTCTGACAGCATAGATTTATGCACACGAATTTACCCGTGTCAAAGATCTTTCTCCTTATCTATGTATATTTTCAGTAGCTGTGCCTCTGTAAAAACAACCTCTCATTTTCCACATGCAGGTTTTCGAAGCTGATCTGTATTTCTAATTCCAGATTTAAATGCTAGGAGAAAAGGAAAGAACATCGACAACAGCCATTTCTTAGAGAAACATTATTGTAATCTTCCCCTTTTTGTGGTTGCATTTATTATGAGACTTAAGGAGTAAGCACTGACAATGTTGTTTAGGTATTACTAAAATTGGAGGAGAAATTAATTACATTTTTAAATAAATTTATCTGCTGCTCTTTGGGAGACTCAGATAGCTATTTCTGCCTTGTAAGGCGTCATCAGTGAGCCACACCCTCTTCTCAGGTATCCTCCCTGTAAAGGTACAATGTGTCTTTTTCTTTTTCATAGGCTTTTATGTGCATATTCTTTCTAGCCAGGTTTTACCTATGTAAGCTAAGATGTTCTACAGCCCTGGTTCTGTGAAATCTCATTCACAAGTTTCTGGGCTTTTTTTCTTGCTGACAAACAGCAACTCTGTGCTGCTCTTTGGGAGACTCAGATAGCTATTTCTGCCTCAGTGAGCCACACCCTTTTCTCAGGTATCCCAAAGAGCAGCACAGAGTTGCTGTTTGTCAGCAAGAAAAAAAGCCCAGAAACTTGTGAATGAGATTTCACAGAACCAGGGCTGTAGAACATCTTAGCTTACTAGGTAAAACCTGGCTAGAAAGCATATGCATATATGTATGTATGTATGTATGTATGTATGTATGTATGTATGTATATGTGTGTGTGTGTGTGTGTGTGTGTGTGTGTGTAGGTCTTTGGTTATTCGGGTTTTCTCCTGCATAAAATTGGAGGTGTCTTGGCACCGTTTCGACCAAGTCCCATTCGTCATCTTCAGGCTGGTGTTTTCGGCTTCGTGCTTCTAGGAGCAATGTGTGTGATTACAGTTGTTTCTTCCTTTTAACTGCCAGTGGGGGTGTGAACTGATTGGGTGGGAGCTCGGCTGTATTCTGATTGGGTGGAGGTGTGTTTTGATTGGTTGGGGCTTTGGCTGTGCTCTGATTGGATGGGGGGTTGGCTGTGCTCTGATTGGATGGGTGTGTGTTCTGTTTAGGTGGGGGCTTGGTTGTGCTCGGGTTAGTCTGAGTAGCAGGGAGATTTGAGCTGGTGAGCTGTGTTGCTGTTGTTTGGTTTCGTGGCCGTGGCCGTGCCACCTCTTCATGTTGAGTGTCAGTCTGCTTCATGTATGGATTGGAGGGGTTTAAAGTGGCTAATGATGCAGCTGTGGTCTGGCTTCTGGTCCGGGGTTGTGCCTCATCATCAGTGTGGGTTTGAGTCTGCTTTCTGCATGGATGTGTGGTGGTTACATCCACTCAGAAAGCAGACTCAAACCCACACTGATGATGAGGCATGACCACAGACCAGAAGCCAGACCACAGCTGCATCATTAGCTACTAAAAAACCACTATCTAGTGGTTTTTTCCTACCTGGAGAAGAGATCCAGCAAAGAATCATTCCCAGAGAGAAATCATCCAGATGCCCTAAGCTCTATGGTCTCCCCAAGATACACAAAGAAGGAACCCCACTTAGACCCATAGTCAGCTCCATAGGCTCACCTCTACAAAACCTAGCCAAATTTCTCACCAAACAACTACAGCCCTATGCAGAATCCATAACTCACATGTAAAAAACTCATTCCAGTTCATAGAGATCATAAAGAAACAAAACTTACACCCAGCGACCTACTCATGAGTTTCGATGTCATATCCCTCTTCACCCAAGTGCCAATCAAAGAAGCCTTGACAGCTATCCAAAACAAATATAAGCCCCCCAAGCACATCCTAGATCTGACCAACCACTGCCTATCCAACACATACTTCATCTATAACGGACAAAAATACAAACAAACAGAAGGAGCACCCATGGGATCACCCCTCTCACCTGTCATTGCTAACCTCTACATGGAACACTTTGAAAGCCAAGCTCTAGAAAAATCTGATCACAAATCCAAACTCTGGCTCAGATACGTAGATGACACCTTCATAATCTGGCCACACGGGAAAGAAAAACTGGACAACTTCCTCACACACCTCAACAGCCTACACCCCAAAATACAGTTCACCATGGAAACAGAAGCGAACAACCACCTTCCCTTCCTGGATGTCTTAGTCTACAAAAAAATCCAATGGCTCCCTAGGACACACCATCTACCAGAAGAAAACACACACAAACCGCTATCTGAACGCACTCTCACACCACCACCCAGCACAGATCAACTCCATAGCCAAGACTCTCATCTCCAGAACAAAACGTTTAGCTGACGAACAACACCTAAAAACCGAACTACACACTCTCACTAACGTACCAACATCCAATGGATTCCAAAGAAATAAGATTACCAACCTAATCCAAAAAGAAATCCCCAATAAAATCCAAGACAGAGAACAAGAAAACGGCAAACCCCTCCTTCCATACATAAAAGGCACCACAGACAAAATCAGCAAGATCCTCCACAAACACAACATCAAGACAGCATTCTGCACAAACCGAAAAATATCCACCATCCTAAGAAACCCCAAAGACAAAATTGAGTTAGAAAATCAAGGAGTATATGAAATCCCATGCACCGCCTGCCCCACCACATACATCGGACAAACCAACAGAAGAATAAGTGCACGCATTGAAGAACACAAGAACTCAGTCAGAAAAGAGGAACCAACTTCTTCCCTGGTCCAACACCTCAAAGCCACAGGACATGATATTGACTTTAAAAAGACCAGAACTATCGCCAAAACTGAACACTTTAACAACAGAATAATCAGAGAAGCCATCAAGATAGAAAAACATGCACACAGCATGAATAAATGAGACGATACCTCCCGCCTACCAGCCATTTGGAAACCCGCCCTTATTGACAAACGAGTCCCTAACGCAAAGAATGACACCAGACCCACACTCACAAGAGCCACACAGGATGTAACCAGCACACATCCACGCAGAAAGCAGACTCAAACCCACACTGATGATGAGGCACGACCCCAGACCAGAAGCCAGACCACAGCTGCATCATTAGCCACTTTAAACCCCTCCAATCCATACATGAAGCAGACTGACACCCACCATGAAGAGGTGGCACGGCCACGAACACGAAGCCAAACAACAGCAACACAGCTCACCAGCTCAAATCCCCCTGCTACTCAGACTAACCCAAGCACAACCAAGCCCCCACCCAAACAGAACACACCCCCAGCCAATCAGAGCACAACCAACCCCCCATCCAATCAGAGCACAGCCGAGCCCCTAACCAATCAGAACACACCTCCACCCAATCAGAACACAGCCAAGTTCCCACCCAATCAGCTCACACCCCCACTAGCAGTTAAAAGGAAGAGACAGCTGCGATCTCACATTGCTCCTGGAAGCACGAAGCCGAGAACACCAGCCTGAAGATGACGAATGAGACTTCGTCGAAACGTCGCCAAGACACTTCCAATTTTACGTGGGAGAAGACCCGAATAACCAAAGACCTACATACAAACACCCGCGAAAACCTGAGAAAACATATATATATATATATATATATATATATATATATATATATATATATATATATATATATATATATATATATATTGGATGTGCTTTTCCAGAGATGTTTTAGTGTAAATTACTAGGATTTTTATTCACTGTTTAATTTTATTTGGATTTCTCTTAAAGAGAGGTAGGAAAGAAATTTTATATTAAAGCATTCTACAAAGAAGTATAAGAATGCGTTGTAAAAATCTCCAAGATGTGTTGACATAGATCATCAGAAATAAAGAATATTCATGTGAGATATTTCAGATTAATGGTATGAATAAATGTTACTTATAGTAAATACCATCTTTATTCCCATGTCTTTCTTTCTTTCTTCTCTCAGGTTTATGCATATGTGCCCTTTGGGAACTTTCTCACGATTCTGTCAGTGAAGAACTCCATATTTAACTTGACATTATTATTTTTCCCTTCTCCTTCCCCCCCCCTTTTTTTTCTGTGTGAGTCAAAGAGCAGCCCATATTACAAGGAGTACAGGAACCCGTGACCCCCACCTTCATCCTGCTGCAAAGAATTGTTCTAAACAAAGATTATCCTGCTATTAAAATAACAAAAAATCAAGTCGCATTAAGCATTCACACTCATACGGGGGAAAAAATGGCTCAATGCTTTTTAAAAATCTGATTAGCCAAGCGTGCTCCGCCAAAGCTGCCTGCCTCTATTGTGTGAAGCCTGTTGGATGCCTGCCAACATTCACCTTCCAATGACACAAACCAGCAGGGACTTCTGTGCATCCAGACTGAAATTAATTCCACATTACGGGGAACAAAAAAGGGAACAAAACCCTTATTACAACACACATTAACTTCATTATTGTAGAAATCTCTTTTTGGAAGGTGAAGCTAATCCTCTGTCTCTAAATATTAAACCTAACACCAATATTACAGTAGAGAGATAATATCCTTCCCTTCATTGTATCCGGTCCTTGTCATTGTAATGAAGTGATAAATGTGGACACCTAGGGAGGGAGATGATTCAAGAATGAAAAGGGCCTCCTGCTAGGTGAGTAGGAATTATATTCCTTTCTCAAATCAGCACTTTGTTCCCGCACAACACAGAACTGCACTTCTATTTGCAGGTAAAGACAAATAAAAAAAAGAAATTCAAAAATATTGGGCAACAAACCAATATTTTATATATTCCAATTACTACCTCATGAACCAACAAGTAGGAACCTCAAGGGATGCATCAGTCACTCAGCAAGTCTTCATAGTGCAAGTGGTGATGAAAAGATTCAATGATCCCTTAGTCCTTACCTAAGTATAGAAAATTAATAAATCAGATTAATTTTCTATCCAGATCACTTTCATATTTTTCCAAAATATTATTCAGATGTTTATTTAATAAATATTTAGATTGGGTTAATTAAGGTTACTATTTATTAATATTACCACAACCAGGCCAATCTTATCACTGTCCTAATGATAATGTCATTCTGTCCTAAAGCAAGCACAACTTGTATGCAGTGTTGAAGTTGGTCATTATTATCCCAATATGGCCATGTGGGCCATATTGTAAGTGTTGTGGGAAGATACTTTGATTACTATACTTTTGGATAGATAAGCCAAGTTAGTCTCAAAAGGTTTTCTTTTGCTCACTTCTGTTTTGACCATGATGACTAGCAAATATAGGGAATATCTTCAAAGATTTGTCATACAATTGTTTTCTACTTTTACCAGTCCATAATAATTTTGTCACCCAGACCTGTTTCTGTGACTAACTTACTTACTTACTTACTTACTTACTTACTTACTTACTTACTTACTTGGGTAACAACATGTCAATTGCTAGGTCTACTGGTTATTAAGGACCCTAGATGAATGGGGATGGAATGGAATGAATGGTATCCTTGTTGAGGTAGTAAAAATTCCTACTCAATCCATTTTATAACAAGCTATTCCTACATGCAATCCAAAGTGGATAAGACTGATGACCTATTTCATATTTCATATGGCAGATAATGTGTATTTTTCCCACACATGTATCATAGGTATTTAGGGCCTGATGCAGTACTATTCTTTCCTGAATTTGTTTGGGTTGGGTAGAATGTTGAACAGATAATTAATACTGGTTAAGGTACCAGTATTATAAACTGTAAAAATCCATTGCCTCAAAATAATAAATACAAATGTTTCAATGATCATAAAATCAGACATATAAGGTTATATTAAAAGAAATAACTAGTAATACTGTTCCACAAACAATTTAATAGGAAGATAATGCAAATTTGAAGTTCAGTTTCATAACAGTTCTCAAAGTTTAGGATATATAAAATAGTCTTGAATTTATTTTTTTTAAAAAAAAAACCTTTCTTTTAGCATATAGAATTCTGTCTTTAAAACTAACTCATTTCTTTTTGACTGATACAATAATTACCTCTGGTGACAGAGCCTGTTCTTTGGAATTATCTTTCCCCTATGTACGGCTGGCTCTGACAGGCAAAATATTTTGAAAATCAGTTAAGACATGTCTCTTTCTCCAAACCAGAGCCAAGTTCCCATTTGTTATAATACAATTGTATTGTTATAATATATATTTGTTCTGATTGCCACTTTATTCTCTTTTTTTTTTCCCTGCCATTCAGTTGTGTCTGATTTTTGGAGCCTGAACAAGTCCCTGCAAGTGTTCTTGGAAAGTTTTTTTTTCCAGAAGTAGTTTAATATTGCCTGCTTCTTAGGACTGGGTGGCCCAAAGCTACCCAGCAGGCTCTGTGCTTAAAGAGCTGTTGTGCTCCATAATGCCATGCCTCAATATGATACTCAGGAATTCAGATTGTTGGTTGAAAAGGAAGATTTTTCTTGCCAAAAAAAGTGAAAACAGATTTTCATAATCCTGGCACTTTGCAAGATTCCAAACATCCTATTCTGTTAGGCAGAGGTGGGATTCAGGCAGTTTGGATCAGTTTGAGCAAACCGGTTGTTAAAATTCTGTCCAGTTTGGTGAACCAGCTAATCCCACCACTGGCTGGTCCTACCCATTTTTCAGGCCATTTTTCGGCTCTTTTTGGGCAGTTTTGGATGTTCAGTAGTATTCTGAACTGGCTGAATTCCATCTCTGCCTTTGAGGCGAGTGGCCGGGAGGTAGGGCTGGGTGTGATGAGTGATGTCAAGTTGACCATGGCCCCCATTCACATGACCATCCAGCTATGCCTACCCAGCCATTCTATAGGGCAGAGAACCGGTTGTTAAATTATTTGAATCCCACCACTGCTGTTAGGTGGCAAAACCTAATAGACTTGGTTGAACTCATAGAATTAAAGTGAGTCAGATCTGACTAGTACTTGGATGAGAAATCAATAGAATTATTAGAAGATTAAACAGGAGTGTTTTTTAAAAATCCCATAAAAATAGTAAACCGCTCCCATCTTATTTGTATTTTAGTGTTATATGGGCTTCAAGATCTTTTAGCAATTTTATCATGGTTTTTCCCTAATTTAATATTTTATTTTGTCTATTATATTTGTGTTTGTACATATAAAGTGCTTTATTAAGTGTTGCATATCAGTAATGCCATACACTAAGTAAATAAACAAACAGCATTTGTAGGAATAAGATATTGAGAATTTTAAAGAGCTGTTCCATTGCAACAGCATAATGCAGACCATAATACAATCTCTGCTGGGTATTTAGCCTTGAGGTATATCAGAATGTCCTTGTATAGAAGTCCTGTGGGGAGAAAGAGAAGCTGAGATTTCAAATCTCCTGACTGCATAAATACAATGACACACATGGAAATCCAGATCATATGTACTATACGTGTCCATTTTAAGTCTGAAGTAGTGAAAATTGGGGAGATGTGTTTCTAGTACTTTAAATATATGAGCTTTCCATTGTGATATTCATTTGTTTGATGTGCTGTTTCAAATGGTTCAGCAGTGCTGATCCCCATCACTGGTTAATCAATAGATGTTGAAAAAAGATACTGTATCACTTTCAATTTACTATTTTATTGCAAGAACAATCAAATGGGCCGTTTCTTAGGAGAAAAGATTCATGAAGGCATCCTCCTAGGTTAAAGACAATTGACAGAGAGACAAAAGAGCATTTATCATTCTTTCCCTAACATTAAATCTTGTTGCAGTCAATGTATAGTTCTGTAGTTGATGGAAGAGAAACTATACAAGAGCAATGGCACCAGTTCCTAGACTTTTTTCCTAGATTGTTAACCTTGTTAACATTATAATAGCCCTTTACAGCTGAGCTACTGCTGATAATGACTTTTGATTATATGTCAGTTCAATTACAAGAAGTGTCAGTCTTGTTCTTTGCTGTATTTTCTTTTTCCCATTGGAACCCATCTTTTATCCTCTGGTTGTGATTGAAAATACCTGTGGTGGTCAATGAATTTAGGTCATATATTCCAGAGGATCTTTCACATAAGTCAAAAGTTTGAAGAGAAAACATAAGAGCCACAAAGAAACATCACAAGCTGTACAGCCTACAAAGTAAAATTAAATTATCACCTTAATTGAAGGTGGAAGAATTTTAAATGTTAGGAAAATGCAAAATTCACAGATAACCTATTCAATTCAAATTCATTCAGTACCCTTCATTCTTCAGTCTATTTCATCTTATCTTACCACACATAGTTCTATACATTCCTGCTATATCCAGCGTTTCTTACTTTTAGGTCATTTCTAAGATACCTAACTCTTACTTCCATATAGTAAGGGGTTTTATTTATTTATTTTTTGCCTTTTGCAATCAGCCACTCCTCTTTCCCTGCCAAATATTTATGGATAAATGTATAAGGTATGATTGTTATGATGTTAAAGTACATGAATATGTATGTACTTTTGCTTGCAGGCAGTGCTGTGCTGTTGACAGAGAACATGAATCATTTGCAACTTGGTGCAGATTTTGAAATTGTATCAAAGACCAAGATGGTTCTACTTGACAGGGAAAATGGTATAAATGACTGCAAGTTATATACAGAAGGTGAAAAACTGCAAATACTGCAAAAAGATAGAGGGTTATACATAGTTATTGTGAGGAATGAATGACAAAAGAAACAGAAATGACTGTATTGAAGAACACGCTTCTTCCCACTTTGTTAAAAGAACACGACAGTTAGAAGGAACATAAAAGTTGAATGCAGGTGGGCAAGTTATAATAAGGAAGTATGTGTGGGAAAAGAAAAGAAGCATTAGAGTCACAAATGAATGAATGATGAATGAATGCAAATTGAATACAAATGTGCTCTATTATTGGAGTATACTGAAGTGGTTTGGTCATATATAAAGAATGATTGGTTGAGAATGACTGAAAAAGTTACTTTTGGATAGTCCACAAAAAGAACAAAATGAGAAATTTAAAGAATAAAGGGCAATGTATGAAGCAACGCTTGGATATAATGAAAGCAAAGATAATTTGCAAGTTAGAAAAATGTAAGTATATTGAAGGATTTGAATGCAAACAAAGTTAGCTTAGTTTTTCCTTTTTTTCTTATAACCATGTTAACTTTTGAGATTATTACTTTGCTTTTTTTTTTTTCTGTAGCTTTGCTTCATTTTTTACATATCCTATCACTTTTTGAAATGGAAATTTAGGCATACAAATTCAAGGGCTAAGTGTAACCCATGGGCTTAAATATTGAAAGATATATAGATAAATTATTAAGGATAAAACTTTGTGAGTTCCAAAATTTGGCTGTTTGTATAAACTGATAAACTACCTCATACATAGCTTTTCAACTAAAGTTTTTATTATAAACTTAGCAACATTGATATTAGTAAAGTACAACAAACCTTGATTACAAATTTCTCATTTTATATTTTCCCATGAGTCTAGATTCAGATAACATAAGAGATGGGTTTCAGCAGATTCTGAGCAGTTCTGGAGAACTGGTAACGGACATTTTGAATAGTTCGGAGAACCGGTAGTAAAAATTCTGACTGGCCCCACCCCCATCTATTCTCTGCCTCCCAGTTCCCAGCTGATCAGGAGGATATGGGGATTTTGCAGTAACCTTTCCCTGGAGTGGGGTGGGAATGGAGATTTTACAGTATCCTTCCCCTGCCACGCCACCAAGCCATGCCCATCAAGCCATGCCACACCCAACAAGCAACGCCCACAGAACCGGTAGTAAAAAATTTTGAAACCCACCACTGCATGGTACGCCTAACAGTTTAGAGAGCTATATATGAAGACACAATGTGCTCATTCAACCAGGCTGTTATATTTAATATATTATGTGACCATAGCCACTGGGATTTTAAGAGTATTTTGTAAAAAAAAAAACCTAAGAGATTTTATTTATTTATTTATTCATTCATTCATTCATTCATTCATTTATTTATTTATTACATTTCTATACTGCCCTTCTCTCGAAGGACTCAGGGCGGTGTACAACCATGATAAAAATAATACCAGACACATCCTGGGTATGTTTTTTTGAAGAAAAACACCAGACACATCCTGGGTAATGGGGAATGTAGGGATAAAAGCGTCAAAACAAACAAGAAGACTGTGCTTTCCCTCCAACAGACACCATGAAAACAACTAAAAGTGTGTATATAGAGTGCCAGGAAAGAAAAGATATATTGAGTAAAACAAGAAAAAAAATGAGAAGCTCAAAGTTAAGTAGATCGGGCACTTCCTTCTTCATTTGCTCAAGAAAAGGAGGTTGTAATAAAGAAGCAATTTATAAGGTTAAATCCACTAAGTACTGTCACATATTGTCAAAGAGCAATTAGAGGTAGGCTAAACATTTTCTCTCCAAGGATTCATAATGTTGGTGAAAGACATACAAAGGTCTCTCTTTCTATAGACAGACCTTAATAAATGACCATGAACATGTCTAAGTAATAAATTGCACATGTCCTGATTTTACTAATATGGTCACATAATTGCTATTAATATACATTAAGCTAGTAACTCTTTTTCATTTTAAAAAATCTCTTTAAACCTACTATGTACTAGTATAGTCAATGGGGATTGTAGTGATAAATGCTTGAACAAGATAGGACACTGTCTTCAGATGTAAAGACAATCATCCAAAACCAGTCTACCTCAACTTGCCCTCTGTTCAACACTACTCTTGGGATATACTAAATGCTTCCTCAGCTGTAATCAGTGAATAATTCATCTACTGTATTTCCTCCCATAGTCTAACATGAAAGAGTAAAAGGTCTTTGAAAGTTCACTAGCTAGTGAATAATAAAAGTACGAACAAATGGGATGCCCTGCAATGCTTATTAAATATGTAGGAATAGTGTCATGAACCTAATTTCATTTTAGCCAAAGTTGGTTACTGGTTTGTTGAACTGGATACTTGATTCATAAAGCTAACTATTATTCAGCCTTCTTAATGATTTCTGAAGAACTGTAAACAACCAAGAAAGAATTACAAATTAAGTAACGTAAAGACCAAATACATATGGAGAGTAGATGAAAAAAAAACAGTAGGACAGTGATGGCTAACCTTTTTTCCCTCAGGTGCCGAAAGAGCATGCACCCACACCCATAATGCAATACTCCCCATGTGCCCCACCCCCCTGCGCATTCACATGCACCCCCGTACTTCCCAGCTCCCTGCACATGCACATGTCCCCCCTACGCCCCCCCCACACATGTCATGTGACCCCAGTGGCCCATTTTGGGCCTAGCAGGCCTCCCTAAAGCCTCCTGGGACCAAAAATGGGGCACTGGGGGGTGCACCGTGCTCCCCACCCTGTGCATTCTCATGCAACCCCCCTCCGCAAGTGCACATGTCTCCCGGATGTGCAGCAGAGACCCAAAAATCAGCTGGCTGGCAGGAGGGGTGCACGCATGAGTGGTGGAGCTGATCTAGGGCAACGGCTCGCGTGTTCACAGAGATGGTTCCGTGTGCCACCTGTGGCACACGTGCCATAGGTTCACCATCACGGCACTAGGACTTCCAACATTATTTATTGCAATAATTTCTTGATAAACAAAAGAAGGATTTCTTTACATTTAACTTATGGACTTCATTGCTACAAAATGTTGAAACAAATTCCACTTAGTGGTTAGTGAATTCATGAATAACAGGCCTGTAACTGTGGATACTAGTTATGATTTCTAAAATCGAATCTCCCTGTTCTGAGATATACCAGAATTCACATGGGCTAGCAACTTCTTCTATACAATGTTCTTCCTGTTAATGTCCAATACTATCTGTCTGGCTACAGTTACTACATTTACATTAACCAAACCATGGACTAGAGTGACCTTTAAGAATCTATATTTTTACATTCTTTTGTTTTCTAGCTTAATAAAAATCAGCACCAGGATATGATGAGCATCACAAATTAATAATGAATAACAAATATTTACAGAAAACAAACTAAAGCAAAAAAAAAACAAAAAACAAAGACATCACCTGGATTTGCAGTTTTTTAAAAATTCAATTTAATCAAGATTTAAATTGTTAGCATGCTAAATTTCACTTGCAATTTCCATGTGTTCTAAAAGAAATCAATTTCTATGAACCTAATCTGAGAAATATTTTTTTGTGCCTCCTAAACTTTTCATACTTTGCTTCATGGAGAAAAAAACAAAAAATACAACCCTTGAGATATCATGATGAGACATATTCATCACCATCTATTGATCCTTTTAACTCCGGCATAATTTTTACACATTTATTTGTACTTTCAGAGAATGAGGTTAATGTTCCCACAGCATAGAATAATGAGGATTAGTCATAAAGCAATGGAAAATGAATAAAATCAAGACAATAAAAATTAAAAACAAGTGGTTGTATATATAAATAGAGCGTGACACTTGCAGAAATATGACCTTTTTATACCAGGTGTTACCCTCTATTTTCTATGATGGTGGAAGTTTCTGGCTCATTGAGCTAGCCCAACTCGTCCTTAGGCTCTCTAGAGAGGCACTTTTGCAATGCTTTACTCTCAAGCCATGCTTCCCTCCTCTCCATAATCATACACGTATATGTTGTCCTTTAGGTTTGAAGAAAACACTTTGTTCTGCAGTTCATCTGTGAATATGGAGGTGGCTTTGCTGTAAAGCATAGCGTCTAGTGCAATAGGGCACTGGAAATCAATTGTTGTGTAACTGTTATTCTGTGAATGGTTTTCTATCAGTTTTTGGCAGTGCCTGTTTTCAAAGCCAGTGGAAGCATCATAATGCAAGGCTCACGAATGGTTTCTGTCAAAAGTGACAACTTCTATTTCCTTTGTCTGGATGTCACTGTGGTGTAAGGTTGCCTTCACAGTGTTTTTGTAGCACTTCTGTGAATGATCTTGAGGTTCTTCTCAGTCTCCAGTATATCACAGACAAGTGGTGAGGCATATGGTAGTTATCATTCTGATGACGTGTCACAATGATCTCTTAATTAACAAGTATAATCAGAAACCTTTTTCTTTTTAGCTTTCAATTTAAGAAATCTATTGATCAATTCATTAAGATGTGTTGGCTATTTTGGCTCATTTTTCTGAGGTTTGTAGTACTAATATACATGGCAATTGGGAATGCTATCCTCAGCTATATGTTTTATAAATATACCTATATAACTTTACATGTGTTTATATGTTTCCACTATTTTTAACTCACTGCAAGTAATTATATATTATGTGTAATTGTTGCTGAAAAAAAATGTCCTACGCTTGTTTAGCATTGTGCATGTAACAGGAGAGTTGAATAAAAAGAAAGGCATCCAGTGTTATAAATTTCCAACAGATGGCAGTACCGGCATGATCGAAACTCTGACGTGTTCTTTAGTATTTGTTCTTTCACCTTATGAAATTAGGAAGTTGCTGCAAGAAAAGCTTTTGTTGCTATTGTTTGTGAAATGAGGAATCCTTGGTGCTCTCTCAGCTTGGTTGTTTTCTTGCAGATGTTTCATTCCTCAAACTAGTTAATATCATCAGTACTAGTAAGGAGTCCTTACTATGGACAACCAAGCTCAGAAGCATCAAGAACCCTTCATTTCAACCATGAGCTGCAAATAGTCTCCTTTATTGTTTGTGAAATGAAAGCCTGCAGTGGGTACATTGTAACTGGATTTTTGATTCACAAAAGATTATTTCAAATTGAAACTCACTAGCAAATGCAGGTTGTTTTTGGTTATGACTGGATTGACATAAATGTTCTGTGTTGCTGGGCCAAAAAAATGTGAGATAATGAATTGGGAAGAGCTTATTTGTGTGATAAAAAACAAAGTGGGCAAACTATGACAGCAACTGTCAAGTTTCACATGAAAAAGATTGATGAACTGATTAAAGTTAATCAGCAGATGAGTCAAAGGGAAATTGCAGTCAATCTTGGCATTTCACTGAAAGGTATGAGACACATTATTGATATTATTCAAAACTGGAAAGTTTGTACAGGATGGGTTCCTTGCATGCCAAAAGCTTCACAATCTGAACTTTGCTAGCAATTGTTGACAGTAAAAATAAACTCATATTGCGTACAAGAGTAATGGTAAAGAATCTCTTCACAATGCTATGACAATCAACAAAATAAGATTTCATCAATATGACCCAGAAATAAAGCATCAGTCAATGGAATATCATGCCCAAGCCTGTGGGGCGGGGGGTAGGAAATCAAAATTCAGGCTTTGACAGGAATCTCTTGGTTACAGTTATTTGGGATGTAGATAGTATTACTCACATGGATTTTCTTGAACCATGAACCATGAACCACTATAACCGTGATGGCGAACCTATGGCACGCGTGCCAGAAGTGGTACACAAAGCCATCTCTCTGGGCACACGAGCTGTCGCCCATTTCTCTTCTGGGTTCCAATGCTCTGGCTAACTGGTCTTCACACACACAGAAGTGCTGGAAACCAGAAGAGCAACTGCCCAGTGCACATGCGCATGCCGGGATGATGATCTTCCAGTTTCCGGCACATGCATGTGCACCAGCCACCTGGTCTTCCGGTTTCTGACGTGCATGCACATGTGAAGACCAGCTGGCTGGAAGATCATCTTCCTGGTGCGTGCATGCACATCGGGCAGCTGCTCTTCCAGTTTCTTGCACGTGCTCCTGTTTTGGCACTCAATGCCGAAAAAGTTCGCCAACACTGCACTATAATATTGCAGCATTCTAAACTTTTAAACAACAAATAAACGAATTTGAAAGCAAAAGAAGTAAATTTGTTGTAGCATGTCAGTGTTAGGTCTTATATCTCATAGACCGCCCAAGAGATCATTGTGAAACTGGATCTTATTGTCCTATCCCATTTGCTGTACCATTCAGAATTGGTGCCATGAGACTAACACCTGTTGCCCAAACTGAAGAAATATCTTAATAGGCATCTGCTTAACTAAAGAGTTGACAAGAACTACCAGGATCTGGTTGAAAAGACAAAATCTGGTGTTCTTTCTTGATGATTTTAAGAACCTTTTTATCATTGGCAAAAGTATATACAGTAGTTCATAGTGGTGATTATGTGGAAAAGTAAATACAGATAATGAGAGCTACTTCAAGGATCATTTTTATGATTCATTTTAAAAATATCTTTATTTAAAGTACAGTTATGGAGGTGGGGGCAGTACTTTTCATTCAGCCCCTTGTAGTTTATATTACCAGAATCTCTGATTTTAATTATTCTGAATAGAAAGAATGTCAAAAAGTAAAGGAAGTAGTTTTTCATGACTACTTTTCATATTATAGACTTTAAATTAAAAATTGTGAATCATCAAGTTTTCAAAACCTATCAGGCAATTTAAAATGATACATAAACATCAACTCATGAGAAGATGAAAGTCATCATTACGGTACACAGTGAAGAAAAATTAAAGAGAAAGTCAGCATGTAAACTGAGAAAACATAGTATGGAGCCCTGAGGGACCTCTTAATATAACAAACATAACCCAAGTGCAAAAGCCATAATGTGATATGGTATTATAATATCTAAAATATTAGTTAAATACACTGTTGAATCAGGTCTTCAAGATCCAATTCATAAAAAAGATTCTTAAAGATTTAAAACAATGTATTAGTGTCAGTCACAACAAAACATTACTTTTTAGCAACAGCAAAAAAATATGTTTAGCATTGTCTCATCAAAATCTATTTTTCTATAATTATAAACAAAGTCTATTTGTAGCTTTTCCTGTTAGTTAGAAGGAAATTGACTTGTTATAATTCTTTAATAGATGTTGGGACAATACCAGAACAAATGAAGTAATGACTGCAAAATGAACCAACTAATAAAGTTAGCAAATCCTTAGAAGTCAAGAAGGCCAGAGGTCCAATGAGCAGATGGCGAAAGCATCTGTGAAACATTTGGACAAGCTCCAGGAAAAGACTTTTCATAACCAACTAACATAATTTGTTTTATTCAACAAAATATGACTATGAAAAGCAAAGGTATATAATCTATGGCCCCAGATTCACAAGTGACTGACACAAAACCTTAGTATATCTTCCTCAAGCAATTTCAAATTTGATACAAAACTGTATTTTAAGGGCAGAACAATTACATTAAATATAAGTTTTACTCTGACTCCATCCCCATTATTCCAATAAAAAGCAGAGTTTACCCAATTTATCTTTGTCCCAGGAAGGTCCATCCTTGATCTAATATATTGGATCTAATATTGGCAAAACAAAAAAATCTACTGTAAATCAAGCCTAGTTTGTACATGTTACTAGACCATGCAAAGGTGAAAATTATGTACAACAATCCTTCAATTAGAATTCTCTTGAGGATTAGAATTTGAGAAAATTTGAAAGCTGTGCTGTATGAAATTGTGCAATTTTTATCCATCTTCAGTTGGAAATAACATTTTACAAATCTATTTAGAGATCCTTAAAACTGAAATAAATCTCTGCCACTAAAGACATCCCTACCTTTTCTTGTTCTTAGAAAAGTCTTCTAATTCCAAGTATACGACCTGATGTCACCATTACCTCAAATTTTTTTGCCTGCAATTCCATTATAGTGTATTTTGCAGTATATCAGCCTTTTCCAGACAGGTACCCCGAAGACATGTTAAAATTGCAGTTCCCACTAAGTACAGTATATATTCTAGATAGCTACAGTCATAAAACATTAAAGAGAATCACACTGGGGAAAATTAGATTATGAAATGACATGGATCTCAACTTCCAATGGTGGATATTCATGTCTCAGGTTGTCCATTTCTAGTTTAAGAGTCTTCCTCTTTGGGACATAATAAAATATGATAGAATTCCTCTCAAAGACCCAAAAATTCTGACAATAAATAAAGCAGTTTTGTTTGGTTTTGATTCCATATGTTATATGAAACAGTCAGTAGCTGACTAATCAATAAACAATCCACATTTTAAGGCAATATGTGAATCTAACTATTGAAAGTTGATGAGAATTTATAACCAAAGAAGACACATCTTGGAAGACAAAGCAACAGAGAAAGTGATCCTGAATGAGAGTAAGTTTAAAGAATGATTTGTGTCTTGCCATTGAGCCTTCACATCCACTTTCTAGACAATTATTCGAGCAAAGAACTTGTCTTTTAACCCTTCCCTATTTTCCTTTCTGCAAAATAAATGTTTTTCTACCAGCTGCACCTACCTAAACAAACATTTTGTGAAAACCCATCTCTATTGTCCAGAACCATCCCAACCCCCATTTTTGTAAATGATGGCTTCTTTCTTGGTAAAAGCATATTGCTCATCAGTTCACACATCCAAAATACATATTCCTAGGGCAGTGATGGCTAATCTTTTTGTCATCATGTGCCAAAAGTGGGGGGAGCGTGGGGGGGTTGCGCGTGCACCCACATCCATAATACTATGTGCCCTGCCCTCCCTGTGCATGCGTGTGCACTCCCCCCATGCTCCCCCCGATTTTGGCACGTGATGGGCCCGGTAGGCCCATTTTTCAGCCTTCCCAGGCTCCAGAGGCTTTCTAGGAGCCTGGGGAGGGGAGAAACTGCCTTCCCCACCTCCTCAGAGGCCCTCCGGAGGCTGGAAACAGCCTGTTTCCCAACTTCCGGTGGGCCCAAAAGGCTCAAAAAGTGGCTGGCACACACATGCGCACTGGAGCTGAGCTCGTGTGCCAGCAATATGGCTCCGCATGCCACCTGTGACCATAGGTTCGCCATCACAGCCCTAGGGTATCATTATCTAAGTCTATAACCCCCTTAACTTCTAAAGGTGTTTTAAACAATCACCTTGCTTAAAAGATACTAAGTAAGGAGTTGTCTATCAAAAAAATGTTGCATCTTGTTAAAAAGTTCACTAATGATTCACAGTTGAATAGGAAAATATTTTCCTGATGCATTTTTACACTCAGGCACTTCTGCCTAATGTGATATGCATACCAAATGTGATATGTGAGAAAGAGAGTGAATCGGAAATAGATTCAACGCTATATTTGCTATAGGCCAAAACCAACAACCTGACCATCAGAGAAAAATAACATTTTTCTTCCAAATTATTAAATTTTATATGATTGATTTTTTTTTCCACCACCAACACTGTTTAGTTTAATGTTTCTAAGGTAAAAGCTTCTACAGTATGAGGATTTTTCCCTATTGGTTTCTTTCCTCTATATTATCTTCTTCTTTTTAGTCTACTGTGTATTCTTTAAGGTGTTATTGTTAATTTTATCTGAGCAATTGCTATTACTCAGTTTACTTACTATGAAGAAAATGGCTAATTGTGGCTCATACCCAATAGTACAACAATGGGCTTCTATTCAAATACTGAGGCTTTCCCTTCTCTGTCACACTCTCCTCAGATCTTCTCCAGAAAACACCTTGAACCCTCCAGAGCAGATTTCAGAAATGAACATTGGAAAGTTTACAGTTCACTGCAAGATGGCTCTTAATGGCAACAACCCTACTATTCCTCATGAATATTTAAGCATTACACATTTATTTTTAAACTTTATGGGCTACATTGTCATCCTCTTACATCCATTTGATTGAAATTAATTAGCACAATAAAATATTCTAGAATATACATTCCAAAATGGAATATGAAAGCAACCCAAAACATTTCTAAAATATTTCTACATGTGTCATGTAGAACATTAAAAACATATAAAAATAGGAGTTTCAATCAAGGAGAGAACAAACCTTTTCCCTGACAGTTAGAACAATAATAAATAAATAAATAAATAACTTTATTGTCATTGTAGGTATATACACAATATACCCCTACAACAAAATTCACTTAACACCCAAAGACCAGGTCCAACACACATAACAATCCCCAAACACACTCCCACTCACCACAATTCTCTACCCCTAAACCACCCAAACATCCACACAACAGACCAAGTAATACTGTCCAACAGCTCACTGATAGTGGCCCTTTAGTTCATTGTTGAGTGCAATTACAGCTCTGGGATAAAAACTATTCAGAAAACATGTGGTCCGAGTTTTAATTGTTCTGTATCTTCTGCCAGAAGGCAACAATCCAAAAAGATTGTAAGCAGGATGAGAAGAGTCTCTGAGAATGTTATGCAACTTTCTCAAACAGCGAGATTCGAAGATGTCATCCAGGGCTGGTAGCTGGAGCCCGATAATATTCTGGGCAGTTTTAATGATTCTTTGTAGAGCTTTTTTGTCCGCTACAGAGCTGCTCCCATACCATGCAAGAATGCCGTATGTCAGAACACCCTTAATGGTGCTGCGATAGTAGGACAGAAGTAGATCCTGAGATAGATTTATCTTCCTGAGCATTCTCAGGAAGTACAGCCTCTTCTGTGCCTTCTTCACAAGCATGTTAGTATTTATAGTCCATGAGAGGTCCTCCGAGATATAAATGCCCAGAAATTTAAAACTACCCACCCTCTCCAACAAGCTGTTCTAATTAATCAGTGGAACAGCTTGTTTTTTGTGGATGTTCCATCACTGGAGGTTTTTAAGAAGAGATTGGATAACCACTTGTCTGGAATGGTGTAGGCCAGGGTCTCCTGCTTGAGTAGGAGGTTAGAATAGAAGACCTCCAAGGTCCCTTACAACTCTGTTATTCTGTTGTTATTCTGTTATCTGTTATTGCATGGATACCATTTTGACCTATTTGACTCTCTGATGCTCCTGACTTTGTGTGTGTTTTCTCTAGTCTATTTTCATCTCCATCATAAAATATTCAATACTCTTCCTCGTGCTATTATTTTCCTTTCTTTGCTCCGGCAACATTGTGTCTCATTCACTCATTCTTCCTTTATTTAAAAAAGAAAAAAAGAAAATTATGCTGGTTGAAGACTTGATGATTCAAGTTAATATTGTTAAGTACTATCTATTCACAGCCTGCCAGAGTTGTGGATGCTCCATCACTGGAGCTTTTCAAGAAAAGATTGGACAACCATTTGTCAAGGATGGCATAAGGACTTCTGCCTTGGGCAGGGGGCTGGACTAGAAGACCCACAAGGTCTCTTCCACCCCCATGATTTTATGATTATTTTTAATATGGTTTTTTTATCATTCAGGTTTCTTTGTATTGGGAAGCTCAACCAATCTTATTGTACTTATGTTGTGCACTGACAATAAAGATTTGAAATTTGAAATTTCTCCAACCAATTCATCTGTTTTCTCTTTTCTTCTTGTATTTCCTTCATTCTACAAATTGTCACAGTTTTTTGAATTTTGACTTCTCTTTTTGTTTTCTTATACCTTTCCAGCAGGGGCATCCATGAGGGGTCAAAATGTCAAGATGGCATCTGTGGTGCATGATCAAAGCTCTGTTGCTTCTTAATGTGTGTTGCAAGCACAAAACAAAGGGAGATGGCTCTGAACACAGTGTTACTATGCTATCTTGACTTTTTTTAACCTCCCTTCTCTCCTCATATTGATGCCCTTGCTTTCCACTATAAATGCAGCAAGTTACTTGGAGATTCACTCTCTCCAGCACCTGAAATTCTTTAGTTATACCATTTAAAATCTAAGCAAATCTAAGCAAAAAGCATAATTTCCTTAATTGTTTTCTTGATATGGATTTTCTTTATTTTCCTATCATTCCTTCTCATCCCAATACATGTCCTTTTCGTGAATTTGAGAAGCCTTACTCAGTAATCCATTCTTCCTTCCTTCCTTCCTTCCCTTCCCTTCCTTCCTTCCTTCCTTCCTTCCTCCTAGACCTGCTAATAAATTTTAGCTTATTTTTTTAACCAAAGATTTAATTCATACTTCTGAAACAATTAGTTTTCAGAAAGGTTACTCTGAATTTTTCACAGTTCTCTGCTCAGAACTTGCATACAAACATTTTATGTTCCCATGAAATATACTTAGCATTGTCTTTCAAAACATTTCAGAACATATAGCATCTTATAGAGAATCTTTTACTTTTCCTTAATTGGAGTCTTGAGTTCCAAGACATTTGACCATATCCTGAAGAAAGGGAAATAAGACTATGTATGGAAAATGTTGCTTCCAGGTGATTGGATAGAGAAAGCTTGGGAATTACTAACTTTTCACATTCACCAATTTGCTTATGAGAGTTTGATGTAGTAGTTAAAGCACCAGCCTAAAACAGGAGACTGTGATTTCTAACCTCCTCACCCCTTAGGCACAAAACCAGCTGGATAATCCGAGGCCAATCATTCTCTGTCAGCGCTGAGAAGGAGACAATGCCACTATGAAGAAACATTGCCAAAGGAATTATGACTAATCCAGACAGTCATAATAATCAAAAATTGACTCAGAGGAGTAAAAATCTTGTTTGAATTTTTTCTGAAAGCCTGGATATACTTTTTAAGATAAATCTTTTGCTAGATATCTGTCAGTTTAAATGAATATATCTATTGTTTCTTAGTCTCTTGATTCAAACAAGAATGGCTTGCTTTCTTGAAATACTTTCATTCCTTGATTTAATGATTCCTTAATATCACCTTCATTTTATTGGCAAGTCTACATGTATACAGAACAAAGCCAGAGGAGAAGTAAAAAATGTTCAATTTGCTAGATCCCTAAACACAACATCTATCTATTTTCCTTTATGTCAAATTAAGATCTGAATCTAATTTAATGATGAAAAGTCTGTATATCTCTTTTAATTAAGAGGTATAGACTGGATTGTGCTTACTTTTACATGGTTTTTCTCTAACACTATTGCACTGAAACAAAGCAGATATTTGTAATTTAGCCAAAATGGATAATTATTATTGATATTTGATGTCAAATCTTTGTACAGTATTATAATACATTACTGAAAAGGAAAATATTAGCATTCCTCTGTTTCGTTTGGCATTTTCTCACAGAAGACATCAACCATACACATTCATATAAGTCCCAATTTAGAGAACTATCTTGGAGTAATATAAAAGTTGAAGAATACAGAATATAGAACATCAGAATTGGAAGTCCTTGGAGATCTTAAAGTCCAACCCCCTGCTCAAGCAGGAGACCCTGTACCATTTCAGATAAGTGGTTGTCCAGTCTCTTCTTAAAAGCCTCCAATAATGAAGCACCAACTTCTCATGACAAACTGTTCCACTGGTTACTTTTTCTGTCAGAAAATTTCTCCTTAGTTCTAGGATGCGTCTCTCATTGATTAGTTTCCATCCATTGCTTCTTGTCCTGTCTTCTGTTGCTTTGGAAAATAAGTTGACCCCTCTTCTTTGTGGCAGCCCCTTTTATATTGAAATACTGCTGTCATATCACCCCAGTCCTTTCACCCCCAGTAAATTAGACATACCGAATTCCTACTTCGTATGTTTTAGCCTTCAGTCCCATAATCATTTTGGTGCTCTTGTCATTCTTTCCAAAGTCTCAACATCTTTTTTATATTGTGGTGACCACACATGCAGTTCTACTATCAGCCACTCACCAAAAAACCATCTTGGCAGATGGACCAAACAAGGTGAAGGTGGATGTCTAGTCTTTGACCCTCACTGAGGTAGGGAATTTGTCTATCCCAACCTATGAAATCTGGCCCTGAGAATCTGAGTGGAGGAAACTGATAAATGGTCAAGAAGGAAGGACTAGCAGGCATTGTGAAGTGTTAAGGACATGACAAGACACTTAGACATTATGATCATCCACTGCAGCAAGAAAGGTCTCCAACCATAACAGTTCTCTGTGCTACTGGATTAAGGTTTCTTCTGTCAAGAGAGTGGGATTGCTACTGTACAATAGCTGTTCCACTTAAGACTCCATTATGCACAGAGTTTCTGTCGTGCAATTCATCTTCATCTACTTCTCTCAATTCATCTGCAAATCATATCAGTCTAAACCAAATTGAACCACTGAGCCTTGTGATGTTGGGCAAGTGGTGAAGCAACAGTTGGAGATAACTATTAGCAGTTGCAATCACAACCTACATGTGGGTGGCCCTTGGACTTGTGGTTATTGGTCTCAGTACCCAGGAAAGGAATGACTGGACATTCCTTCTAGGAGAACGTTGCCCACTCTCACAGAAGGAAGGATGTTAGAAAAAATACTCTAAACCTTGCCTGCCCTACAACATCTGGCTATATAACTGCAGCTGGCAGATTACTTTATTGGCAGTTGATCATAAAAACAACAACAACAACAACAACCCAAATGAAAGAAAAGTCATTTTTAGAGCCTGGAACCAAGATGTCATGTGAAAGACAAATAGTACTCCTAGCAACGAAGCTTTGCTGTTATAGCATTGACATTGCTGCACTGAGTGAGACCAGACAGTTCATTACAGAAAGCAGTGAGTGGATATACATCCTTTTGGAAAGAGAAACTACAGACTGACAAAAAGAGTCTATGAATATGTTTATGCAGTCAAAACTGCTCTGCCCTACTGACTGGAATAAATGAATTCATTATGAAGTTCCTCTTTCCTCTCATGAAGTCCTGGTCTATTACCATTGTCAGCCTCTATAACCAGGTCTCATGAGGCCAGAAGAAGACAAGGAAGTTTTCAACAAGGACCTGGATCAGATTATTTGCCCTGCCAGTGGCAAACTCATCATTCTGATGAACTTTAGTGGGGACAGACTTCCATCTCCTGCTATGTGGTATATGAGTTCTATAAAATGTATATATCATACCCCAATCAGTTTGTGGTTTTAAATCATAACATTCTTGTATTTCTCAGACAATATTTGAAAGATTCAGTCATGCTGCAAATTTTAGATGCCAGAAGCAATTACATCACTCTGAGAGTGAGAGGGTGGTACCTACATTTGACAAACAAACAAATAAAATCATCCCAGCTATATTGATAGAATCTTCAACAAGGAGGCCGGATTAATATTGTTTTCAGTAACCCAGATTTTTATTGCAAAGAAGCAGGAGTGTGGGGTGGGGAACTACACTGAAATAGATACTATTTCTAAAGAGTTCTATGGAAACATAGTGATTTTCTTTTTACTACGATAGTTAAAAGCAGCAAGTTGTTCTGCATGATTTAGGATTGGAAATGTAAATGAGGCCTCTTTCAATTACCAATTATGTTCTCTATTCCAAATTCTGGAAAGATTCAGCTGCCTTATTTCATGTTCCCGCAATAAATATAGAGAAAGAAAATTTATATGCTAATTTGTCTAGTTTTTTTTTTTAAAAAAAGATGTTACTACACACAATATTAGCATGGTCTGTTTCAACTCAATCTGGAAAGTATAATGCTATTTTATAATAAAAAGGGTTTACAGTGCTAATTAACAGTGTAGCAGTTGCAATAAAATTGTTAAGCACACCTTATTACATATTTAATTTAAATGGGAAGTGATAAATACTGGATGTTAAATCAATACTAATTAACTCTTCCAAAACTTCTGCCAACTACCACATCTTCATCTCTACCAGAACTTACAACAAAACTGAATATTAGGAATGTGCAGTGCCTTGGACAGGAACATAAAAATAGTATTCTTCTGCAAAGAAGCAGCTGTGTCTTTTCCTCTACGTACATGACAGCTACAAAAGACAGCTGTCTTTTGGGAAAAGTTGTGGTTTCTTGAAAGAACTGCAGACAGACCCAAAATGGTTCACCTCCCTAGCAAAGAGATATTGCAGAGTCACCTTAAGAAAAATAATTAGAACATCCCCAAATATGCTTTATTGGAGCAATGTTCATCATAAAGGGCAATATCAATCCATATTTCACTCTGAAGAAAGTGACTTTGGTTATACAGGCCTTGTGCATCTTTACTATCAATGAGAAAAATTAATATCATTTTAAGTAAATCTGGCACCAAAGTAATGATTTATAGTTTATTGCCAACCTATCCAAGCTGATAATACCTTTTGGACTGTCAAAACTTGTTGCTTATTATACAATTAATAACAGTAAAGGTTTGTTGATGGTCTACTGCCATGATGGCGAACCTATGGCACGGGTGCCCAAAGTGGCATGCAGAGCCATCTTTCCAGACACACAAGCTGTTGCCCAACTCACCTGTAGATGCGCATGTACTCCAGCACCCCATCATAACAAAAGTTTGTCAATCTTTACAATGTTATATATTCAAGTAGCTGAAACATAATAATGAATCAACAATGGGAAAATGTTTTCCTTTTCTCCCGTTTATGTTCCTTCTAAAGGGTTTAGAACACGGGTGAAATGCTCCCGGTTCGGACCAGATTGCCCTATCCGGTAGCGATGGCAGCGGGTGGTTCAGAAAACCGGTAGCAAAAATACTTGTGCTTCCCACCCATGCCCAGCTGAGCCGGGCATGTTTAAAAAGTTTTTAAAAAACTTTTAAAAGCATTTTTTTCTACAACCTTTTCAGCCAAAGAGGTTGTAGAAAAAAATGCTTTTAAAAGCCTCTGACGATCCCAGCTGAGTTGCCTGACCATCAGAGGCTTTTAAAAGCATTTTTTTCTGCACTCTCTTTGGCTGAAAAGGTAATAGAAAAAATGCTTTTAAAAGAAAAAAAAAATTGGCCATGCCCACCCAGTCACATTACACCCTCCCCACCAAGCCACGCCCACAGAATCATAGTAACAAATTTTACATTTCACCACTAGTTTAGAATCAATATGGTTAACAAAAGAAGAGCGCTCAAATATATTACTGATGATCAGTTAATTCTGCTTCACAATGTTCATGTTGCATTTTCTTTGCCACCTTAACTCTCTCATTAGCATGGCATTTATATTATAAATACCTCACACAAATTGTTTGCACTTTATGCCCCCTGAAATGAATAATATGGAAGGTTGAATTCCTTTTTTTTTTCACAACACATGAAACTTTGTTCTTGAATTAATCTGTTTAATCAATTCTTAAAGGCACTGAAGCATAAACTACCTAAAAGAACCAGAAGAAGAATAACACATTAAAAACAAAAACATGTCCCAATTATACAATGTTCATTAAATGATACATGAAGCCAGATCGTTTATCTCGAAAATAATTCTCATTCCTTGTACATTATCCTTGGACCATTAAATGAAGATGAAACAATAAGACTGAGTGGGAAGCATCTCCTTTTCGCACGTGATTGTTTCATTCCAGACAAACTACATAAGTGCTGGATCTGCACATATGACTATGTTATGGGCTTTTCTAGACTACGAATCCTTTCAAGTTTTGTTTTTCAGAATTGGATGTCTACGTGCCCAAAGGATAGCATAATTAGCAAAGTTATCCAAACAACGTGGGGCAAAAATAAACACATATGCTTTCTAAGCTAAACTTTGCCATTGAAAGCTTTAATCACTGAAATCGTAATTAAAGCAGTATAACCTTAACAGAGCACAAGGTAATGATTCATCGACTAAAAGAGCTTGACAGGCATGCAAGTACCACAAGATTAGATGTGCTTTCCTGTGTTTTCTAAATTTCAATTACAGCTTGGATTGAAGTCCTGATTTGGCATTGTACTGGAATATCTTCCTTTATCCAGCTGCACCCACTCCCGCCGGTTTAGTTTTGGTTTTACAGTTGATTCTCATATTTCCATACATCCCATGACTCAGCTGCTGAAACATATCATTGATCTCTTGGAATATGAAACTTTGTCTGGCGTTGGCCCAGCTGTTTTCTCAGCTAGGCTTAGCAGAAGAGGTATCAGTGTGAACTGATACAGAAATTGCTTTCTTGCTGATTCTACCAAGTGTCCATTTAAGTCATGTGCAATCGTGTACAGTGCTGTTGAAGGAGGGTTGTTTCAGTGTTCTGAGTGTTGCAATCCCAACATCAAGGAAATCCATGGGAATATTTTTTTTTAAATCCCAAAAATTGTAACCGTGACATTTCCTGCCAAAATCTAAGTTTATTTCCTTCTTTGATAGAATTATTATGATGGTTCGTTGCCTAGTCAGCCAGATGTTCAGACTGGATTTGTCCGCCTATTGCATCTCTCCCAAGGACTCGGGATAGACAGATGTGGATGTTTGGTGGTGTTACAGATATTGTCACAGGATGTGTTGTTCCAAGTAAAGCTGCCTTTTGCAATAGACTGATGGTGAATTTATCAATGCTGATGATGTTCTAGTGATGCTCCAATTGTTTTGGGATTGATAACATTTGGACTAGATGTTATTGTCAGAGGAGCTCACAGCTGGCTATACAATTACACCTTAAAAATGCTCAGTAATGGCTCTAATTTAACTTGTAAGGAAATCTTGATTTAGAGCCACAAGCCTCTGCCTTGGATCCTGTGCTGTTCAATATTTTTCTCAAAGTTTTTTTTTTTTTTTTTTGGAGGGACACACAATATTTGCAGATTATACAGGGCTGGGAGAGGTAGCTAATATCCTAAAAAAGGAGAGAAAATTCATAAAGCTCTAAACAGATGTGAAAGGAAGACTGAATGTCAGCGTTCCAGAAAAAAACCCCAACTCCACGTAAAAACTCTGAAGCAAGCATTTTTCAAAGTTCTATTTACTAGAATAGGTAAACTGGCACATCTGGGAAAACCCGAATCTGAGAAGTCCAGGTTTTCCCTCAGTAAATCAAAACCCCCAAAACCATCCCCTCACTCTTTAGTCGATCACATGCTCCAATCACCATCCATCTCATCTCGAGACATCACTCCAATCATTCCTTCTCCCGATGCAGGATTGGCTTGACCTTGACCAACAGGAAGAATGCTATTATGTCTAAAGATAACCCCTATACTAAATCCCCCCTCCTACTTTCCCACACATGAGAAGGTGGCAGCATGGAAGCTTCCAGCCTAATATGGTGTTGGAAGAAATATCCTGGGTTCAGCTCCAAGTGGGGAAACTTGGAGACAGCTTGGAAAGATGGTTTAATGGTGGACAGGATCACATGGCTTGAGTTCCTGAACAGAAAAGGGGGCGAGATACAGCGAGTCCTCGGGTTTTATGCTGTCTTCAGCTTTGAACTTCCTGGGGCCCCAAAAGAGTATCCTGATTGGTTGTCAGACTCTCAGGGGGTGAGGGTCTTAGCTAGCCTTGCTGGCTGATGTAATATTCCCAGGTGCCATGTGGTGAGTTTCTGTCCTAGATGGGTCCCATTGTGTTAATTTCTGTTGCTATTGAGTTGCAGATGATGGTTCTGCCTCTGGCCCATTGACAAAAAGGGGGAGGCTGGAAGGTGGGAGCTGCTTTGTCTTTAAAACATGCTTCTCTATTTCTCATGCAGGGAAACATAATATTCTGCCTTTTTAATATTTCCTAGAATATTTCATTCTCCCAGGAATGGGGTGCATACTAACTTCCTACAATGGCTTCCAAAGCTGACACTGAAATTGATAGGATGGATTTATTAGAGAGAAATGTAAAAAACCTAAATTCCAACATAAACATTTTGAATACATGTTCCACAAAAATATGTTCGCTTTTGGATATGCTTTTCCTCAATACAGGTAATCTTCAATTTATAAAATTTGTTTAGTGACCATTTGAATTTACAATAGCATTGGAAAAAATGACTTAAGACCATTTTTCACACTTATATCCATTTCAGCATCTTCATGGTCATGTGATTTACATATGGATTGACAACTGGTTCATATTTATGATAGTTGCAGTGTCCCAGGTCATGCAATCCCCTTTTGTAATCTTCTGACAAGCAAAGTCAATGGGTAAACCAGATTCAACCGTTAGTAATTTATTACTAATTTAGCAATTTATTACTGCAATTTAGCAATTGCAGTGATTCACTTAACAAATGTGGCAATAAAAGTCACTGAACAAATTTCTCATTTAACAACATATATTTGTGGTCAGTTGTGGTCATAAGTCAAAGACTACCTATATAAACTTTTTTGTATGCAATTTTTGACCTGAAAATTACACTGTTTGTTTACCAGGCCTATAGGCCACTCCATTCAGCCAACTCCATGTGGCCCAATCTCCACAATACTTAATTAGCAAAGTCCTTGTCTTCTAGCCAGGTTCTTGGGTAAAGTCTTCCCAGAAAATGTGACAATTCTCTTCCATTGAAATCTGTGGCAAATTTCCTTTGCATCAAAATGTATTATATTTTGAAAACTCCTCTTTCTACATGTTTTTTCCCAAACAATGGATAGAAGGTTTTGCATCATGTGATTAAAAGGAGGAATAAAAAGAAGCATTTGCAAATAACAGGCCTCACCTGCATTCTTAAAAGCTATGTTCATATAGTATTTTTACTGAGAGACATTCTGATTTGTGTTTCTATCCATGTTCATTCAAACAGAATGATGAAAGTCTAATACAATGTTTTTGAACCAAAACAATTTTAATGGTGGCTGGACTTCAACTCCCAGAATTCGTCAGCCAGCATGCTCATCTTAAAGTTGCCAAAGTCGAGAATTAGCTGTTCTAATGTATAAAGTATATTGCTTTTCTACTCCTTTAATTATATATAATAGTAGCCAAGATATATGATGCAACTTCCTCCACTTCTTATATTTCAATTAAATCCTGACAATCATCATGTGATCATTCCTCCCATTGGCCTTTCACAGCAGTGCCACAATTAAAGTACTATCTGCCTTGAGAGTTTTTTTTTCTTTTCCCTGAGAATCATTTATCCAATTTTTCTGCTGTAAATTGGCTGGAAAATGTGAAAAGTTATTTATGGCCATGTCTTACTACAAACAAGATAACTAAGCCACCATCCCATGCAGCAGTCAGTCTCATTAAATCTCCCAATTATATTCATACTGATACTGATAAGGTCAGAATAGGAACATTTATTTCCAGTTTTCCTCTTTTTCAAAAGTTGCCTCTTAGTAATTAAACAGGAACTGACTGGCGACAAAGTTGATTACATAAATCTGGAGCTGCTTTTCAATATTTTCATCAGTTGATTTGGGGCAATTAGCTTCATTTCCATTAAAAGAGAAAAAACTGTGTTGTAAGAAATTAAAAAAAACTACTGAGAGCTTGCATTTGGGTATATCTTAGTGCAAATGCTGCAGAAGGCAAGAGAATCAAATCCAGGAATAAACATAGACAACCGAAATTGCTTAATGTAGCCTGGTGGTTTTTATTCCTTTAAGAGAAAGTCAGTCCAGAGCATTATTGTTATTTCTATGGGATGCAAGTTCAAATGGTCATTATCTTTCAGAGGAATTACAAATGCAATTTGGTTCAGACATGAGCAAAACTGGACAAATTTAATTTGGTTACTGAACAAATAGGCAGATGCAGCAACAGTGCATTGCCTGTTTAGTTTCTGTTTACTATTTCAGTTCAAATACCGTGTGGCATCTGCTCCCAGGATCAACAGCAGGTACCTGATCCAAACCATCAACAGACATTGTTCATGTTTTCCCAACCAATATGAAGGAGAGCCAGACAAGATGTTTTGTTTGTTTATGAATGTATTTTAGCAGGTTTCTATGCTGTTCTAATCATGTCTGAATTTGGCTTATGGTCTCCAGGAGAGTAATAAGGTGTTATATACATACATAACATAAATATAACAATATAATTTGCAAAACGCAAGAAACAATCATATATGATTGTAGTCATGTATATCATATGATATGCCCTAGAGCTGAGACTGTGTATGTGTGTATATAGCTTTTTTTATGTATTGATATATAGATGTGGGCTTATCATGTAATGCATTACAACAACCAAAAGTCAAGTCATTGTACCCTACTTAAATGTTTGTTTAGAACAATATTAAAAAGTAGTTTTGTCTATATTGCTTTATATCAGCACATAGACAAAGGTACATCATCCTTACATTTAGATTTTATTACTACTACTTTTATCATCTGCCTTCCACATCCAATATTTTAACTAAGTTTAAGAAGAGTATATCTTTTTATTTTGAACAAAGTTTGTTTGCATATTTTTTTTGTCCCATGCTTTGACATTCCATTTTCCAGCTATCTAATCAAATAGGTTTTATGCAGAGAAATGCTAAGATGTGAATATTTTGAATGTATGGTGTATACTATGTATGTATGTAATGTATACTATAGCAGTGGTGAAATCCAATTTTTTTTACTACTGATTCTGTGAGTGTGATTAGGTGAGCATGGTATGGCTTGGTGGGCGTGGCAGGGGAAGGATACTGCAAAATCCCCATTCCCTCCCCACTCTGGGGCCAGCCAGAGGTGATATTTGCTGGTTCTCTGAACTACTCAAAATTTCCGCTACCAGTTATCCAGAACCTGTCAGAACCTACTGGATTTCACCCCTGTACTGTAGGCACATTGACTTTTCCTGTTTATACTCATTCCTGATATTGATATGCCTTTCAGGTACTGAAAAGAAATAAAGTGATAGATATTCCAACAAGCACTGAGTGATAATGAAATGACAATAAGGCTTTAAAGTATATTTTAAACGTTGATTTTTTTTTTCTTAATCAACCATATGTGCACTGAATTCACTTGTCTTGCAGGTTAATGAAAGCTATCACTCTAGGACTAAGAAACAGGGTAAGGAAATGAACTAATTCATCTTTATTAGTTTAAGAAAGGGAGAGAGGGGAAGGGAGGAAGGACACAAGAGTGCAGACCAGGGATGAAATGCTCCCAGTTCGGACTGGATTGCCCAATCTGGTAGTGATGGCGGCGGGTGGTTCGGAGAACCGGTAGCAAAAATCCTTGCGCCCCCCCCCCCCATGCCCAACTGAGCCGCACAATCATCAGAGGCTTTTTTTTTTTACTTTTAAAAGCATTTTTTCTACAACTTCTTCCGCTGAAAAAATGTTTTTAAAAATAAAAAAAAAGCCTCTGATGATCGCACGGCTCAGCTAGGATCTCAGAGGCTTTTCAAAGCATTTTTTTCTGCAACCTCTTCCGGGGAAGAGGTGGTTAAAAAAATGCTTTGAAAAGGCTCTGACGATCAGGCAACACAGCTGGGATCGTCAGAGCCTTTTCAAAGCATTTTTTTAACCACCTCTTCCATGGAAGAGGTTGCAGAAAAAAAATGCTTTAAAAGTATCTCTGACAATCCCAGCTGAGTTGCCTGATCGTCAGAGAGACTTTTCAAAGCATTTTTTAAAACGACCAGGGAACTCAGCTGGGATCATCAGAGAGACTTTTAAAGCATTTTTTTCTACAACCTCTTCAGCGGAAGAGGTGGTTAAAAAAAATGCTTTGAAAAGGCTCTGACGATCCCAGCTGTGTTCCTGATCGGCAGAGGCTTTTCAAAGCATTTTTTTGCATTTGCAGAAAAAATGCTTTGAAAAGTTAACCCCAAAAAAATAAAGTTGGCCACGCCCACCCAGTCACATTACCCCACCAAGCCACGCCCACAGATCGGTAGTAACAAATTTTACATTTCACCCCTGGTTCAGACATTATTTGGATGGAAGACATTATCAAGAGGTTGACTTACCTAGTTTCTGGATATGCTTCCCACATTAGAATTTCCACTTTTTCCTTAATCAAGAGTTATTCATTAGCTTGTTTATATTTTAGCACCCAGTAACAAAAGTTGTCTCAATAAATTTTGACAGAAAAAAAAAATCTAAAGATGACACACAATAATCTCCAAAACTAAGATCTTAGAACTAAATCTTACTATTCTTAACCTCAATCAGAATAGAGCTAGAAGGCACCTTCAAGGTCTTCTAGTCCAGTCACTATTCAAGCACGAGACCCTACACTATTTCAGATAGGTGTCTGTCCAGTCTCTTCTTAAAAGCCTCCAGTGATGGAGCACCCACAATTTCTGAAGGCAAGTCATTCCATTGGTTAATTGTTCTCACTGTCAGGACGTTTCTCCTTAATTTCAGATTGCTTCTCTCCTTGATTAGTTTCCATCCATTGTTTCTTGTCCTGCCCTCGAGTTTTTGTAAAATCAGTTTACTCCCTCTTCTTTCTGGTAGTACCTCAAATATTGGAATACTGCTATCATGTCCACCCAGTCCCTCTCTTTAGACCAGCCAAACCCAAATCCTGCAACCATTCTTCAAATGTTTTTGTCTCCAGGCCTTTAATCATTTTAGCTGCTGTTCTTTGCACTTTTTCCAAAGTCTCAACGTCTTTTTTGTAAGGTGGTGACCAAAATTGGATGCAGTAGTATTCCAGATGTGGCCTTACTAAGGCTTTATAAAGCGTACTAATACATGTGATTTTGATTCTATGCCTCTGTTTATATAATCAAAGATTGTATTAGTTTTTTTGGCTGCTGCCGCACACTGCTGACTCATGTCTAAGTGATTGTACACTAGGACTCCAAGGTCCCTCTCTTGTTTTGGAGTTTTCTGATTGCACATATTCAGAGTGCTGAAAATGGGCAAAAGTTGTAAAATAAATGTGCAATGAGAAAGTCAGTTGCATAAATGCAGCAATGTGTCAGAGGAGGTATGTGACAAGGGCATAGGGTAAAATATCACCTCAGGTTCTGAAAGATGGGAGAGGCAAGCACTAAAGTAGAATAAATATCAAATTGCAGCAAAGAGTAGCAGAAATTGATGTTATGAAATAAAAGCACAGAAATCCTGGGTAATTTGCAAGGCTACTGCCATCACAAGAGGTCAGTGTAATTTTATACATGAAATAACCCATTATTGGTTTTAAAAAACCACACATAGAGAAATAGCTCCAGGAATTTTAGTGCCCATAAATCCAGAAAACAATTGATGTCATAATACATGCATTAAAGTATTTTCATTTCTGTTGCAATAAATGATGTAGTTGTAGGTCTGAAAATTTTATCTTCTCTCCTTTTGTTTATGGGAGATGGATGGAGAGAGGAAGAAAGAGAGAGAGATGTTAGATAGATACTGCTCGCATTATAAATCTGTCAGAGATGCTATAGCAAATTTAGTTGATTAGAATGAAAAGTATTTAAGACAGAAACGTTTGTATAACACTTGATATAAATAAGCTATAGGAATAGTAACTCAGTTGACTTACATTTGAATTTTAGCCGCTCTTCAGAAGAGCTCTAAAACCAGCAAATAAATTATTTCTATTTAAACAAAGGATTCAATAGTATAAATGAAAATAGATTTACTGAGACTGTGCATGTGTAATTTCCTGTGGTATTCAAAATTGTCTGATTTAACTACGTTACTAGATGAACACATCACAGATGTTTCCAAAGAACTGTTTATTCTAGTACTAAAGGATACAATCAGGGGCATCTCTAACTTTCAGAATTGAATGTTTTATAACAACTTCTGTCAATTTACAAGGTTTCCGAGATGATCATATGAGTGGTTAATTAAATACTACCTATCAAAAGTGTCCAGAACGAAAAACATACCATTTTAAAATCTTAGAATTACAATTCTAAGAACTGTAGAACAGTTCTTGTGATTCATAGTCCTTATAGTCCTTGTGATTTATATTTGTGACCAATTTTGTTTTTTCTTTGTGGTCTTATACAAATCCTATTATTGACATTATTAAATGAATAATGAAAACTTTATTTTTCTTTTTAGCTCAATTATGCAGATTCTTTGTCAAAGACAAAAAATGTTAGGAAGGTGCAAATAATCCAAAATCTAGGTAACCCGGAATAACAGAGTTGGAGATCTTCTAATTCAACACCTTCCCCAAGCAGGAGATCCTATACCATTTCAGACAAATGGTTGTCCAATCTCTTTTTGAAAGCCTCCAGTGATGGAACACACGCAACTTCTGAAGGCAAGCTAGTTGATCAGAATACAGCTGGAGTGGACCTTGGAAGTCTTCAAGTCCAATTCACTGCTCAAGGAGACCTATACCAATTCAGACAAATGGCTGTCCAATCTCTTCTCATCTTCTTAGGTGATAACCAATGAGAGATATCTGGCACCTTAATTTATCATCACAGAGAAATGGGAATCAGGACTATAACCACAAGGGAAATGATATGGAATAGGTATGGAGTCCATGGCATGTTATTTTTCTCCATATGGTTGAGGAAGTCATTCAACAATATATAACTATCATGATACAAAACCCATTTGCATCCTCAAATAGTTTGAAGCATTGATAATCACTAGATTTGTCATTGTCATTGTTATAGAAGGTTTACTTCAATAAAGTATGGATCTACAACTGAGTGATTATCATCAGCTATTGCTAATATTGTATTTATCCTAGGTATTTTTGGCATGAAAATATCACTAACCACAGCTACCTAGGTATCATGTCCTTTTAAATCTATTACAAAGTGTTTTTACATCACAGTAGCATTGTAGAGATGATCAACAACCACACTTTGCTTGAGTATCTCTAAAAAGAGCAAATAAAAATGTAAATTTTTGACATTCTGGAAACTGAATATTGGTATGCAGCAGATTTTGAACCATTGTATATTTATGGGTTCTAACAATAACAATCCAATTCTAACCCTGCTCCTAAAATAACAGCTGTTGCTATCTATTGAGTTGAATACACTGTACATTTCCAAATAGCACATGAAGTAAAATATGCTAATCTTCCAATGTACACAGACTAGGGGTAATTAGCTAAAGAGCCCTATTTGAGGAGCATTTAATTATACAAAATATTTTTATATTTATTTGTATCCTGTCTTTAGTTATTTTTACAAATAAATCAAGGAAGCAAACATACCTAAATACTCCTTCCTCCCCATATTTTTCCCACAACATGTCTGTGAAGTGGGTTGGGCTGTGAGAAAATGACTGGCCCAAGGTCACCCAATTGGCTTTTATGGCTAAAATTTTAGCTAATTTTAGTAATTGTTTTATTTATTATTGAGAAATCAAAAGTTATTCCACCCATTGTTTGATTTTATATTTGTTGTCAATCATTTTGCTATCCATTCTTCAGATACATCAATGATTACAGGAACATTGGCAATTCTATGATGGCATACCTATGACTAAGTATGAGTCTATGGAAAATGGACAAAATTTAACTTTTTCAACATTGATTATGGATGTCTTTTATGTTTTCTCCAAGTTTGCAAAAGAATTGTTATGTGGTTAGCATTGAATTAGTAACAGAGTATTATCCTCAAGGATCTTATGTACAAACTGTGAATTGTGTTTCAAATCATTTCCTGTAACAAAGTTTTGTGCTAAAATAAAAATACCTACAGAGGCAAGCTGCTTTTCAAACTAGCCATCTGCATATCGCAGCTAGTTCCCAGACTTAGCATCTGTTGTCCATTTGGACAGCTGCTCAGGATGAAGGGAAATTGTTATCAGAGCACACAACATGATTAACAAATTAATATAATGATTCAATACAACAAGAACAGAGTCAATGGGGAGACCAAGCTTTGCAGTAACTTCTCATAATATATGCAGTGGACCAAATTGTGTCTTTAGTTGCATGTGAATAATCCAACCGAATTCACTAGAGGGGTTGAGCTTTAACTGGAAACAAAAAATAACTTGATAGTTGTGTCATTATCATCTGATATATTGGCTATTTGCTCACCATGTATTAAACATCCAACAAAACATATACAAATACAAGTTTGCATCTCCAAAAAAAGGCCCAAACCATTGATATGATTGCTGCCATTTAAAATGTTTCTAGATTTGTTAACTATTAGTAAAGACAGTCATAAGGAGTAAAAGTATTTCTTTTCCATGAGACTGTAATGTGAAAATGTACAGAAACACCTGGAAACCAGAAAGAAGTGGAAATCATTAGGGACTTTCAATCTTCCACACAATTTCTGTAAGGACTATGTTGAACTGACAACAGCTAAGAGAAGAAGGAGGTGATGTAATGACATGTACTGGGGTAAAAAGTATGCATTATTATTGATAGAATTTATAATAACTAAATGTAAACAGTGCAGTAAAGCTTGGCATCTCATAACATACAGAATCCACATAGGACCATCCACTATTCTTATGCAGGTAAACTGAGTAGATTTTGTCTTCGCCCACTCCCCCACCCCAATTGTTCCCTTGTGCATCTCAAATAATTGTAATTAGTTGAAGTAATTTCTTTAGCACTGAAGAGTTCCCCATTGGAGCTATAATCTTAACCACCTTTAGAGCTCCTCTCTAGATGCTTTTTATCACAGCATGCCCCTTATTGCTTGTTGTAAATATATGTTCACCACAGAGCTTCAACAGGTTGAGGCCAATCCAAGGTGTCTTGGTGTGAAACTAGTGCTTACTCTACGAAAACAAGAGCTTCCACCCAGACAATCTATTACAGAGAGAGGAGGAGGCCTGAGATGACATGGCCAGGGACAGAAATTCCTCAACATTTCCATTCATCTGTACTGGTATGTGGGAATGACCTTGGGAGATGAGGAGAGGGAAAGTATAGTCTATAGATGCATTATAGCAGTGGTGGGATTGAAATTTTTTTACTACCAGTTCTGTGGGCGTGGCTTGGTGGGCATGGCATGGCTTGGCTTGGTGGATGTGGCTTGGTGACCGTGGCAGGGGAAGGATACTGTAAAATCTCCATTCCCACCCCACTCCAGGAGAAGGATACTGTAAAATCTCCATTCCCTCCCCACTCCAGGGGAAGGTTACTGCAAAATCCCCATTTCCTCCCAATCAGCTGGGACTCAGGAGGCAGAGAATAGATGGGGGCGGGGCCAGTCAGAGGTGGTATTTACCGGTTCTCCAAACTACTCAAAATTTCCGCTACCAGTTCTCCAGAACTGGTCAGAACCTGCTGAATACCACCTCTGCATTATAGGCAGATTAAGAGGTTCAGAAGGACACACACACACAGGACTTCAGAATGCAAATGTGATAGTGTGAGAATCGTATTTTTGGACTTAGAAGATTCTGTTAATGTAGCCTTACAATAAAGCAGGATTAGTTCATATGGCTCTGTTTATTGTTTGGTCTACCTGGGAAGGCTAATGCCTGTTCTGGATTCATGTTTTTGGTGAGAGGAAGACAAGAAAACTTCCTTTTTATATATGTATCTTCTGTCTTTCTTTAAAAATCTTGATCAGCTATTCAGCCTAGAAAACACAGTTCTCTGAAACCGTCTAGCCTGTTTTCAGTTGAAAGGATGTAATTGTAATTGAATAAAGTACTGTTGAAATGACTTGATTTTTCTGTAGCCTGTCTTGTCAGATAATTTCCCTCCCAGGGACCACTGTTCTCAGGGAAGCCCTGGATTCTCGTGCAACAATCTTTTAAAAATTTACTTCCCTGGAGTACGTAATCTAGTGGAGGTATGGTTTAATCATAGTCTTATTTTTTTCTATCCTGTCTTTTGAAAAATATGATCTGCATGCATACAATGACACAATAATCAATATAGTGATTTTTTTACACCTCAGCTTTTGAACAACACTAATCCAATGATTGCATCTTAATTACACAATTATGAACAAACACTAGACAGCAACTAAAAGAAACAAAAAATACTGACACGTTTGCTGTTGCCTAGTAGTTGGCTGATAGACAGATCAATATTTTTTGGGGGGGAAATGGTATGGAAGTATCCAAGAGCAAATTACAGATGAACACATCTCAGATATATACCAATTTTCCTCCCATTCTTGAACTCCTGCTCTAAAATTACTTAGGCACCAGCTACTACACTGCAGTTAAGAGAAATGGATTCTTTGCCTCCATCTAGTGGTTGTTAGGTCAAAAGTCTTTTGTGACACTCCCCCTCTCCCAAAATTGGATGGAGTTTTTGGATACACGCACTGTCTTGGCACTTATTCTGAATAGCAGCTTTTTCTGCAGTTGGTAACATTTTAATGGCAGCCAGGGACAAGAGCCAATCATTCTCTTACATTGTTGTGGGCAGGAGCTGTATAGTTCTGCTCCAGAAATCTACATTAGGGGCACTACATAAGAGCAGTGCAATTTATGCCACCATTATTTCCTTGTGTGGCACCAGTATGGGAGAAAAATACAATAAAGTTGCTACACAAATAAACCTCAAGTTAATTCTCCTCTCAGCAGACCATTTGAAACCACAGTGGATGCTATTAAATACGTATTTTAAGTTTGTGTGATCATTGAATTCTTCTAATGGACTTTGGCCAATTAACAAAATACAATAAATCTCTCAACTGGAGAATAATTTTAAAAATAAATTAAATTATAATTAGTACAGTTATATCAAGAATAACTGGGGTCTCCTCTCAAGAGCAAAATCAAAAGTTTTGTAGCATTTGCAGATGGGGACTGCAACCAAGAAATTAAAAGACGCTTACTCCTGGAGAGGAAAGCTATGGCAAATTAGATAGCTTACTAAAAAGAAGAGACATTACCCTGCCAACAAAAGTGCGTATAGTCACGGCCATGATTTTCCCAGTTACAATGTATGGCTATGAAAGTTGGATCATAAGAAAGGCTGAGTGCCAAAGGATTGATACCTTTGAACTATGGTGCTGGAGAAGACTCTTGCGAGTCCCTTGCACTGCAAGGCGATCAAACCGGTCAGTCCTAGAGGAGATCCACCCTGACTGCTCTTTAGAAGGCCAGATCCTGAAGCTGAAACTGAAATACTTTGGCCACTTAATGAGAAGGAAGGACTCACTTGAGAAGAGCCTAATGCTGGGAACAATTGAGGGCAAAAGAAGAAGGGGACGACAGAGAATGAGGTGGCTGGATGGAATCACTGAAGCAGTAGGCGTGAGCTTAAATGGACTCCAGAGGATGGTAGAGGACAGGAAAGCCTGGAGGAATGTTGTCCATGGGTTTGTGATGGGTTGGACACGACTTCACAACAACAACAAGCTTACATATCCAAGACAGTAAGTTGCATCAGCCAAATAATCAGCCAAATAATAGGTGGAGTAATGGAGGAGAATGAGGAGAATATATTGAAGAATAATTATTAATAAGGAGTGAAAAAGAAAACATTGGGTGATAATTAAAATGAAATGGTAAATTTTGAGATTTCTGTGTAAAAGTTTAAGAACATGATAGGATAGATTGGGTTTAGAAAACGAGAAAAATAGAAAGAAATTTTGATTAAAATTGAAATAAGAATTGAGTTGTATACACTTTGAAATTAAGATTTGTGGTGATAAAATTGTAAGGTAAATATATAGATTAATAGAATTGATTGTCTTTGTGTTTAATGTTGATGCTAAAAGGAGCAAGGAATAAAAAAATTAGATAAAGCAGTATTGAATTTTGATTTATAATTGAATTTATAATTGAATATAAAAAGGAATTTTGCCTTAGTAGGAGATTAGGATGTATGATGAGATAATAGAAAAATTTATTAAGATGTTGGAATTTATGTTAAAATTGTTTATTTTTCATTTGTTAAATTAGTGTACCCATTTGTGACCGGACCAAGACTTCGTTCTTGGAAAAATTTTATTTTTTATGTTTACGTTGGGGACGACAGAGAATGAGGTGAATGGATGGAATCACTGAAGCAGTAGGCGTGACCTTAAATGGACTCCAGAGGATGGTAGAGGACAGGAAGGCCTGGAGGAATGTTTTCCATGGGGTCGCGATGGGTTGGGCACGACTTCGCAACAACAACAAGCTTACATATCCAAGACAGTAAGTTGCATAAAATAATTCAGTTCTACCTGGGAAAATGATGGATCTATATGTACATTCCTTATAACCTGATAACTAATACAATATAGAATAATATGTTTCTAAAGTACTAGAATCACAGGGATAGATACCAATAGAGAAGTCATGCTTTTTCATGTGATCCTGAATTCAAACCTTAGTCTGGCTAAGTACTCCCATCATCTCAAAATATCATTTGGGCACACTTATAATTTGAAATTTCAACACAATTATCTATATTGATCTCCATAGAGAGATATATCTCATCTGATACATGTACCCCAGTCTTCACTGATGGAAACAACTATACCTAATTCCAAGAGTCCCAAGGGTGTGGTTCCCCCAATTTCATTCGAGTCAGAAACACCAGAGGCACTTCCAGGTTGAAAGGATTAACCTGGGTTAACAAGGGTTGAAAGGCCCTTGAATTAGACCACTATGTACATATTGGACATAATGTTTTCCCAAAGAATCAGCTTAATTAAATCAAATTACATATCTTCAGAAGATGTTCTTTATTTATATACTATAAATAATGGCAGGGAAATAAATTACAAGCCCTTCTAAGCAATTTATTGATGTCAGAAAAGGTTGGTTTTTGGATAACACATAGTTCACTCTTGTGACTGTTGGAAGAAATGTCCTTCTGGGTTCAGTTCCAAGTGTGGGAAAAGACACTGGAAACATGGAGACTGCTTGGAAAGATGGTTTAATTGTGGACAGGATTACATGGTTTGAGTTCCTGAGCAGAAAATGGGCAAAATCCTGGGTTTTATGCCCTCTCTGGGCTTTGAACTTCCTGGGGCACAGGAAGAGTATCCTGATTGGTTGACAGACTCCCAGGGGATGGGGGTCTTAGCTAGCCTTGCTGGCTGATTTAATCTTCCCAGGTGCTATGTGGTGAGTTTCTGTTGCTAGATGGGTCCTTTGTGTTGCAGATGGGATACTGAGGCCTTAATGGCCCAATGACAAAGGTGGGGGGAATGAGTTTCTGCCTCTTTGAGTTTCTACTTCTCTTTTAGGAGAAATATTCTGCCTTTTTAGTATATCCTAAAATATTTCATTTTTCTAGGAGAAGGGTGGGATTTAACTTCCAACATGTCTAACTTCTAGAATATTATTGTATTTCTTGAATTGGATATTGCATTCTAACCTTGGCTGCTTTTGGTTGAAGTGCTTTGAAGCGCCATGTTTAATTGTTTTAATTTTAAATATTTATGTAGATGTTACAGTTTTTAAGAGCCAGTTTGGCGTACTGGCTAAGACATTAAGCCTGTGAGTTCTAGCTGCACAAAGCTTGTGGGTAACCTTGAGCTAGTCATTTTCTCTCCACCCTAAGAAGGAGGCAATGGCAAATCACTTCTGAAAAGGCTTGTCAAGGAAACTTCAAGGATTTGTCCACGTAGTCTCTGAGAATTGGGCAAATTAAATGGAAGGAAAAAATGCTGTCTTTATCTAGAAGTATATTTGTGATTAATAATTGTACATGTCCTTGGTGCTACTGTCAGTGTTGGTAGGGGTGTTGTCTCCTTGGTAGTTCCTTTATTAGATTCCTTGAGAAAATAAGCAGCCCCACCAACACTGACAAGGGAAGCTAATGCATATAAACAGAGAGAAAGCCCCTTTCCCCTTCTGGCACTGAACATTTTGCCTAACTGGGTAATGAAATGTCTGCAACAAAACAGCACATATTTTCTTCTGTTGGAGACATGGAAATGCTCAGCTATACTTTCCTCAGATCTTGCAAGAAAACCTGTGAATGCTAATGGGTTTATTCCTCAAGAGGCAAAAACAACAACAACCCACCTTTAAGAATGAGAAGAGAACCAAGGAACCAAGAATTAATCACAATCACAGGAGGTGATTGTGTTAAAAATATAAAAATGTAGAAACGACCTAGCTGCCATCCTTCAGCCTTGAAGAAAATGAGCTCATACACATTGACAACTCTTGACTACATAACAAAAGCTTCATTATTGTCAATGGAATTCCTTAAAAATAGTTATTAATGTTTTGTAATAGATAAAAATAGATTAAACATTGTGGTTTAAATCATAAAGAAGGTGCTTAAAAATAAATGTCCCAGACCACAATATTTCTAGAAGAAAAAGAGGAGGAGGAGGAGGAGGAGGAGGAGGAGGAGGAGGAGGAGGAGGAGGAGGAGAAGAAGAAGAAGAAGAAGAAGAAGAAGAAGAAGAAGAAGAAGAAGAAGAAGAAGAAGAAGGGGAGGAGGAGGAGGAGGAGGAAGAGGAAGAGGAAGAAGAAGAGGAGGAAGAGGAAGAGGAAGAGGAAGAGGAAGAGGAAGAAGAAGAAGAAATTTCATAAATCTCATTCCAGATTCTGGGCATTGTAGAGGATCTATTTTTTAATTATAGTATTTCCAATTAAACCTATAGTATACTGAAATTCTCCACTTCTCTTCTCCTCTTCACACTATTATAATTATTCACAGAAATAGAAAATCATTAAACCCATAATGAGTAATAAATTATAATCATGTAAGGGGAGTAGTATCAGCTAAGATTTCTGTTTATTTTATTTGCTTTGTTTCAGTTTTTACTGGATATTCATACAACAGTAATGAACCAGCATCAGAAAGCACAATAGGGAGAACAGCTATAAAAAGCATCATCAGCACCATCTTCCCATTCTAATATTGTATCTCCAATTATTGTGAATTTATCCTTTAAAAAAAACAACACCTCACTGGTTTGGTGTCCACAGGACATCTCTTGGTATCCATCTTAACAGCAGTCATGAGTGTAGGCAGGTGTGAATGGCACCGTAATTACTAGATAATTGGACGCCATTCATTTAGCACCACACATCTCACCCCCAGACAAAGATCTATTGTTCTCATGTCTGTTGTTCCTTTTCAAGGTCACCAGTTCTTATTGACAGGATTTGGGTAGATCCTTTTCACACTTGCCCAGTTGTAGATTATAACGCATTGCATTCCTTAAAGGATATCTTTTGTTACATCACTTACCTTTCTCAGTATTCATAAGAATTCTGTATTTGCCATCAAGGTCACTTTTGTGAATTATTGCAACCAGATGAACTTCCCCATCACTAAATAACATTCACCCTGTCCTTACAGAATTTGTCTCCTATCATGTTACAGTACTTAATATAACCCCCTCCCTCATTCTATTCCCTGGCTAGACTACTATGTCTTTGAAAATGTTCTGACAGGTAAAAATCCAGCTAAAGAAGCTTTATCATAGTGATAGGTTTTACCATAAATATGACTCCAAGTGCAGAGAAATCTGCACTTTTTAAATAACAGTCAGTTGTCCAAATGAGAAACCAGCATTTAACCTACCTGACCCAAACTGTTTAGGACATTATTGGTAAACTTCACCAATTTATAACAACAAGTAATATATAAATGTTGAAAAATAAATTAAAACATAGGTTTTCAGGAAAATTAAACTGCAGTTACACAATAGACTCTTCGGGCAGCTCCAGTTAAGTAGATCACAGTAATCTAAATAAGAAAGGATTAAGGGCATGGATCACTGCTCCAAAAATCACTTGGTACAGCAGTTGAAGTTGAGCAAAGATATTATATGAGGAATGTATGGTCCATAAATCTGCTTTTCTTTTGCATTTGGCACAATCGTGAAAAGGGGCATCCATAGGGGGGATGTCAAATTGGCAGCTACAAGACCATGGTCAAAATTCCTTGGTTCTTTATTCACACAGTTGTGGCTGCCATTTTGACTTTATGGATGGTGGAGAATGAAAGGATTTATATTCCTTGCAGACAGCTAGTCATTTGCATTCTTTTAGAGAGTTGTTGAGGCCACTTGGAGGTTTATCTGTGTCCTCAGGATCACCTGAGTATTGAAAATGGGTGTGGACCCTTCTTGACTGCAAGATATTTTCTGCCCTGTGTCCCTTCACTGTTGAAGACAGGCATAGGCTGTTGGGGATGAGTCTGTGCTGTTTACCTTCCCCACCATCCAGCCAGAGCTGAAGAAGCTTCTTCGATGAGAAACAAAATGTCTTCAAAGAAAAACAAAAACAAGAAAGTCCAGTTGCTTCTTGAAAATGCACCTTTGGACAACCATGACCTGGATGATTGAGAATCTCCATAGATTCATGTCCTTCTGAGACATTACACAAAGAGCACCCTCCTCTAGAATGTCATGAGGCAAACTCTGCAGAAAAGTCATGTGTCATATTGGCTGAGAACTCTTTTGGAAAGATTATCTTCTGAAGATGTAAGTGGAGCAAGGCATGACAAGGTATGGAGGAGAAAGCCCAAAGGTGTGGGAATCAGTGGGATGGGAAGGTGTACAAGGGTTGAGGAAAGCCCAGTGCAGGCCACCTATGAACTGGGAAGATGCTGCAATATGGGCCTAGATTTATGTCTGGCCTCCAAGGCCTCCCCAAATTCTTGAAGTATCCCAGGCTTCATTTAATGACCTATGCATTTGCATAAAAACCACAACAGGGACAGCCAATATTATGGCAATTAAGCAGAGCAATCACATGAGTGCCACTCTTAATAATGCAATGAGTTAAATCCATAATTCTAAGATCAAATGTGGTTGTAATTCAAGAACTACCTGCAGTGATTGGCAACTGTTGCTAAAGTCATTAAGGACATTACGTGACCGTGCCAACTACTGTCAGTTCCACCAGTTCCATCTGAGTTTAGTAAATGAATCATCCTCAGTTCTTAAGCATAATGTTACATGGTTTCAATTTGCCGCTTCCTGGTGACCACTGACTTTGCTTGTTGGAAGCTAGCTGTGAAGGTTGCAAATGGACACTGCAATCATCATAAATGCAAGCCAATTGCCAAAAGCCCAAATCAGGATCACATGACTGTAGGGAGGTTATGACAGCTCCAAGTCTGAAGATAAGTCTCATTTTTCAGCACTTTTATAACTTCAAACAATTGCTGAATAAATGGTGGTAAGGGGACATTACACATACTGACACTAAGCCAGGATAAATCATGCTTAATATGCTAATATACATAGGTTATTGAAAATAACCTATGTACACTCTACATTTCATGATATTATAATGGCATGTAGCTTATGCAAATATCAGAACAAAATAGTATCTGGATTGTAATGATGTTAGTTTACACCTCAAGAATTTATTTTCCAGTGTTAATTTAGTTCACCTCTATCTCTACAACTACAGATTATGTCAATATTTCACTGCAGCATTTTGTCTGATTATGCTAACCTGCGGTTTGGAGAGGAACTGATTTACAAAACATCAGGCTATTGAAACAGAATTAGTTTGTAATTAAATTATCTGTTCAAATTCAAAAGACAGCTCTCTAAAATATACACTCTCTTGGGGTGAAGGTAAGGGTTTATTCTGTCTGAAACATGAATAAAATATAAAGAAGATTATATTTTGATATATAATAAGATTTCCAGCACTATTTTATTGGTCCCATATAATTTAGTTGCAAAGCAAATTTAGAATGACATTTTTAATAGATCCAATAAGGGACTGAATAGCATCTCAGAGCTCACCTGTGATTTTCCAAACCAAATACTTGCCTGATGCAATTTCATGTTGTCGCTGTTGTTTTTAAATTGCCACAATAATATACTGTGTCTATCATTTCCTTACACTGTGCCATACACTGAATAAAGATTTTAAAATCTTTCTATATTAAAATAGTATGCAAATGAATTAGTTGGATGGAAGATAGATAGATGATAGATAGATAGATAGATAGATAGATAGATAGATAGATAGATAGATAGATAGATGCATACATAGTAATACAATAACAATGCAGCAATCCTGTGTAATAGGCAATGTCTTGTTTTAATCATTAGATATCCATCAAACTCATGATAGTCTTTCTTGAAATCCCTCTTTGTTTTTTTTTTTTTTTTTATGTAAGTCAAAGTAATTTCCAGTTCAGTTTAATTGTGGGGGGTTTTTTGTCAGTAAACTTTTCTTTTTATTCCAAAGCAATACATCTACATAAGAGATGAGCTTTTTCCCCTCTATAGTTCTGAACTCAGCATGAAGGAAGCAGCCCTGTTCACCAGAGTTCTTCAAAACCTGGCATCACTAGGGCTCAGCTGCTGTTGCCACCCAATGTTCATATGTTCTTTCTGCCCTGCTCCTTGGTCTTCCCAAGTTCATCATGTTCAACAAAGAACAGTCGTTGACTGAACATTCAGAATTCAAGATAAAGCAGCTCCCAAAATGCCTTTCTTTCAAATGAAGATGAATGCAACTTAACTTCAGATTTTTGGGCTGAGTGCTTAGAGGTCAGATAATTCTTTATCAAAGGCAAATTAGACAGCATAATACAATCACACCTTTTAAAAAAATCAAATTGCTATTTTTAAGCCATTTTTATGAAACAACAGTCAAGTGATATAAACGTTGCATTTCTAGGAATGTTCCTATATGTACTTGTGGGGTGATAATTAATCCCATGAAAGATGGAGAGAAAAGGAAAGTTAGATTTCACCAGCCAATCAGAGAATGATGTATCATAATCATGATTCACTGGAAGGAAAGGAAGACCTTATTACCCACATTTCAGAAACGTACCTTGGTTTAAAAAATAAAAATGACTTTTAAAGTACAAGTGCTATACATCTCACAAATGAAGCCAAATATACGTGTCCCAGGGTAATGTTGCAGGATCCAATCTGGGTCAGTCACCAGGGCCAGGGGTTTAGAAGAGGAAGAGGAAAAAGAAGAGGAAGACGAGAAAGAAGAAAAATTTCCATAAGGGAGGATTGGTAAATTCTGTATTCGCTACGTAAATATGTTATACTATAATTTCCACTGCACACAGGCTCGGATAGGTATTATGGATTTTACAGTCAAACTTTTAGAAAGCTTGGGAAAATTTGGCTTTAGCAAAGGCAAGAGCAGCTGTACATCATTACCCAAACTGACAAAACCATCAGAGGTGAAAACTAGACATTTCCTAAATTGATTTTCTTTTCCCTCATGACCATGAGGTATGCCTCAATCCTGGAATCAAATTTTCAACCCAGATGGCCTGAAAGTATTAGAATAGCCGCCAAATGCCCATTTTATGTAAAAGTAAAAGAAGAAACAGAAAGAATTGAGTACAACAGATCTTTTAACATATGATTTGGAATTGAAGGAATTTAACAAAAACATTCAGCCATCTGAAAACATATGGTAGGATATATCTGGGGCAGAGGTGACCTTTTTTACCAAAAAAAATATATACTGAAGTAATGGCTTAACACCAAAACCTTACATGCCTCAAAAATTATGTATAGGCCTGCATTTGCTCGGATTATATTAAAAACACAAATGCCGGGCCCCAGTGTGAGTTGTCTGCTATACCGCAGAACTTATCCTGCCCTCCAAATGCAATGATGGTTTCTGTCTTCTTGCCTTTAAGCCAAATGAGGCAATTTGATAAGAATCCAAGAAGTCCAATCCAAGTTAATTGGCAAGAGGTTGCTGTTTATTTCTTTTTGATTCACAGTGGAATTTTTGATCAAGTCATTTCTATTCATGCATTTAAACCTTAAAATTTGGCAAGAAAAAAAAAATCTCATCATGGAAATAAACAAATAATTCAGATAATGAATCTATGTTTATGGCACCTGAATTCCAACCCAGTCACATCCATTTTCACAAAATTGGTGACAAGAGATCTTCTAGCTTATGATAATTTGATACTTTCTAAAACATTAAGCAATTTTAATCAAGTATTATTGGGAAAATACTGGGACATTACCATTACCTGACATCTCCTGCAATCTACTATGAATTACTTGTGCTCCAATTGTAAGTACTATTACAATCAAGTACTACAATGTTTGTGTAGGCTTATTTACTGAAATAAGAAAGTCCAAATTGATGAAGCCACAAAAACTTATTTCCCTTGACAATTTACCATGTAATAATTTATCACTCACTGGTATATAACTGAATATATGAATACCTTCACTGAGAATTAACCACCAAAGCATGTTGAAAGGTTTGAAATGTAGTATACAATGTTTAACACACATTTTGATATTGCATTTCAATTGTATGAGTGAATTTGCCATTAAGAAGTGGTCACATTTGTACCATTTTGCTGCAATAAAATTAAAATGTATTTTAGTACCTCCATTTATTCGGATTAAGGAATCCAAATTTGTGTCACATGGAAAAAAAATCTTCATTCTTTTCCTCCAATTCTCATTCCATTTGCTAAAAGATATTTCATTTTTAATTTTTACTGGAAGCTTGAAAGTATCTGAAAATATTCTCTCTTTCTCATAACAACAGAATTTGGGATTCAGAAAGATAGGAAGAACAACAGATAAGATTATAATATTTTTACATATGGGAAATTATGCTAAATGTATTAATGGCCACAACTTTTCTTCAAAAGGATATTTGACACATTTGTAGAGGATCAAGCTATCATTGGCTAGCAATCCTAATTGCAGATATGCTCTTGATTGTTAATATGCTTATGATATCTGGTTCTAGGAAATATATGTGAGAAAATAACATTGCTTTCATATGCTACTAATGAAGTCCATTCTTTTAGGGACAGAATCTTCTACACTGATCTAACATAATCTGATATTTTGTATAGTTATATATACTCCTGAAAATTTTTAGACAGAGATGAGATGTTTCTGAGATGCTGGTAAAATTTTGCATATTTTCAAGAACATCTGACAAAAAATATACTTTATATTATATCTACTACATAAAGAGACCTATTTATTTCCAGAATATACAGTTTGTATTACAAAAACCCTGATAATTGTACATGCAGAAACCTGACAATTAAATTGACTTCAGGGGTAAATCATATAATCTATACTGAACCTTGGTTGAAATCAATTTCTTCTTTCATTTAGAGCAGCGGTTCTCAACCTGGGGGTCGCGACCCCTTTGGGGGTCGAATGGCCATTTCACAGGGGTCGCCAAAGCCCTCTCTCTCCCCCCCCCACGCCTTCACTCACCCTCACTCCTCTGTTGGATCGCCGGCCGTTCACTTACCCCGCCCACTCCCCATCTATTGCTGCCTCCGATGGCTAGAGGAAAAAAAACTGTTTAAATTCTTGCCGCGGGGCTTCAAAGGGCCGCCCTAGAGCCAGTGGTGCAGCCGAACCCTTTGTTAAATTGCTGGCTTGCCCCGCCCCTCCGCACCACTATTTATTGCCAATAAATAGTGGTGGGCGAGGGGTGGGGGAGCCAGCAATTTAACAAAGGGTTCGGTGTTTTTTTTTTTTTGTAATTTTATTGCCCCCCGGAGCTTCAGCAGAGGCTAATTAGCCCTTGCTTGGATCAGCTCCCGACCCCCAGCTGATTTGCTCTCAGCTGTTTTGCTCAGAGCTCTTTTGCTTGCTTGGAAAGAGTGCAGATTTTTTTCCCCTACCTAAAGTGAAAAACGAAAGAGAAAGTAAAGCAGGCTGTTGGCTTTGCACGTTGGAAAATTAGGCAGGCAGATTTCTTTTCTTTTTCCTCACCAAAAAAGGTAGGTGCAAACAACGGGAAATTTAGGGAGAAAGAGGAGATTTTAAAACACAAAAGAAAAAAAGCTCTATTTAACTAGGGAATTGTAATAATTGAGATACTATTAATTGTATATTGTGTTGAAAGCAGAAATGGTTAAGTTGTGGTTTGGAGGAATATATGGGGGAAATTATTTGGTTTATTATTATTGGTAAATATAATTAATTGATTTGTAAGAAATTGGATTGCATGGAAATAGTTGGAATAATATACAAAAAAGGTAGTTATATAACTAATTGATTTATATTAAAATGTTGAATTCATATTAAACAACTGTAATATTACATAATTAACCAATGTGAGGATGGATATAAAAATAGATGACAATGGGAAGGGGTATAATATAGAATAGAAGGGAAAAATTGAATTTGATTAAGATTAGAGATGAGGATGAAGGGTAATATTGGTTTTTTACAAAAATAGATGAGGAATAAATATGGCAAAAAGGAAATATAGAAATTGTAAATTTAATTGAAATGACTAAACACTGTTTAAATTTATGAACCGGCCAAATACTCTGTTCAAAGAAAATACGTTGTATGTTTGTATGTGTGTTTCTAATTATTGTTATTTATTCATATTTGTTCTCTTTTATTCTTTAAAGTTTAACAATTCATTCTTTATCTTAATATCTTTATATTTGTTTGGGGTTGCCTTTCTTGCCTTTCATCTTTTTTATTGTACAGCAATCTTTCTCCTCAAACCTACCACCTCTCTCTTTTCTTTCCTTCTTACTTTCTCTTCCTCACCCTCTTCTTCTCCCTACTTCCTCTTCCTTTCTCCTTCTCCTCCTCTCTTCCTTCCTCTCTTACCCTCACTCCTACTCTAATTTCCCTTCCCTTCCTTCATCCCTCTCTATTGCTGTATCCTTTTGTGCATATGGACTACTCAGAGGGCTGAAAAAGTTATTTCTGACTGGTCCTCGCACTTTTGACCAGTCTTCGAACTTACGACTGTCCTCACATTTTATGTTTTTGCCCTATCTTGTCACCATGGTGAAGAGAAGCAGTTGTGAAATGAGTGACATGGTTGTTAAGAAAGCTGCAGGGCATAAATGTGAGGATGGTCATAAGTGTGAGGACTGGTCAAAAGTGCGAGGCCCAGTCAGAAATGACTTTTTTCAGCCCTCTGGGTAGTCCTTTTGTGCATATGGACTACTCAGAGGGCTGAAAATGTTATTTCTGACTGGTCCTCGCACTTTTGACCAGTCCTCGAACTTACGACTGTCCTCACATTTTACGTTTTTGCCCTATCTTGTCACCATGGTGAAGAGAAGCAGTTGTGAAATGAGTGACATGGTTGTTAAGAATGCTGCACGGGCATAAATGTGAGGATGGTCATAAGTGTGAGGACCAGTCAAAAGTGTCAGAAATGACTTTTTTCAGCCCTCTGAGTAGTCCCTATACACATAGCCACACCCACCCAGTCACATGACCTCCAAGCCACGCCCACAAAATAAGCCACGCCCACAGAACCGGTAGTAAAAAAAATTAGAACCCACCCCTGGTTGGGGGTCACCACAACAGGAGGAACTGTATTAAAGGGTCACGGCATTAGGAAGGTTGAGAACCACTGATTTAGAGCAATCTAAGTCCTCAGGTTTCAAATAGTTTAACTTAACTAACAGCCAAATCTCAAACATACTCACCCTATGCAGGATGTTCTTTGAAGCCCCATATTCAAGGTGGCTGATTCCTAAATATCTGACAATTAAAGTAATTTCAGAGGTACTCAAAGATAAGTTTGATTAATTGACAAATGTAGCTGTATATTTACACAAAATGCACATTACAGTCTGCAATTTTATAGAACAAGCTAGGCTTCTTGGGTAACTCTGTGAAAAAGTAATTGCTGGGCACATGTTGTTTTCCAGACAAGACAAACTATGGCTGACAAGCACTGTGGATGACAACTTCAGCTAGCATGAAGTTTGTGATAAAATAAGGATAGAACCTATTACTTGGGCAGCACATCCTCTTAAAGTATAAGCTATGACACAGTGCTAAGAAAATATAGCAGTAAAGAAGGAAGAGGAGAAGCAAAGTAATTTCACCAACTTCACTGCAGTCCGAATATTGCCAGAAAAATGACTGAAGATTTAAGACTGAACTTGTTGAGTAGTTCAGAGATAAACAGCAGACTAGACTAGAGCAAACTAGACTGGACAAAAACACCAATGCAATTTATGTTGGGCAATATTGTTGGTTTTGTAAACTTTAAACAAAAACAACCAATCATTGTTAGTTGTACACAGCTAAACAGAAGACATGACATAGGATATTATAGGAATGCAACATACATTGGTTTTATGGCAGTTTTTTTGCAACCTGGTCAATCCAAAGATGTCATTCCCTGCCCACTTCCAGATTGATTGGGAAAGACAGGTCCTTTGAGCTAAAACATCACGGTGCTCACATTATTTACACTGGCAGCAATTTTAGAGGGGGCATGGTTTTCAAATGAGGTTGTTTTCTGCCTGACAGTTTGTCATATTCAGTAACGCAAAATCATTGCACCGCTTGTCTGGAACAATTCTTCACTATACATTTCCTGTACATTTGCTTCAATCTACTTTCATCCTTTCCTTGGCTCGTACTGCTTTTGTATCATCCATTCTTCTTTATAGATTCCTGTTTTCAGTTTAATGAAGAACGAACTCCTTTTTAGACCTACAGTGTCTGTTCTGAGATACTACTGGTCAGGCTTGAGGGTACTGATTGTTAGCCAAACATGCAACAGATATGAGCACTAAAAAAAATTAAAGTAGATTTTACAGCCAAAAATCTGCCCAGCTATTCCTCTAAAGTGTATTGGCCCTAGACTATTTACACTTTTTAAAGTTTACCTTTTGTTCAAAATTCATCGTTAGTCTGACATATTAAAAATTTTCATACTGAGTAGAGACAAGTCAATCATTTCTTAAAGGATGAGCAATAGCCATGTCGGGGTACCTCTAGGGAAAAGTCATTTTCATTTTGTCAAAAAATGGACAAGATTTTAATTTCTTTATTTTAAAGTATAGGTTCTACTGTAAATCTCGCCAAATTCCAAATATCTTATCCAAAAAAGCCAATTATGGTTATAATAACATAAACTGTAGTTTAAAAGTGTTTAAATAATAACCTCTCTTTTTCTATAATATGCTATTTTTGAGAACTCGCTTATAGCAGCAGCCATCATATGGTATTTCCTTTCTTTTTATAATTAAATTGCAAATTGCTTTAGAGTAAGTCCTATAAATTTTTTGATTTGGTAATGCTAAGAAGAGACAAGAGATCAGCTGATTCAGCAAGTAATTTTATCCTGATAGCCCAACAGGAATTCCACCAGGGTGTGTAATCTACTAAATCTGAATAGGTGTGTGGTTTTCCTAAATCTCTAAAATGATTTCTACATTGTCTCCTGTGTATTTAATTTAAAGGCAACAAAGACTTCTGATTAAGTTCCAGTGGAGTTAATAGAACCAATAATATGAAGTGAGGAAGGAAACTGAAGACACGATGCAATGGAAACTTATCACTGCGTTTATTTACTTACTCCACTGCATTTATATCTTTGCATTCTCTGAACACTCAAAAGTACAGTAGTTTGCCTGGAATCTCCTGATTTTGTCTCTACAACAGCTATCCTGGGAGATAAGCTGATAAGAGGTGCAATAACCTAAAGTCAACCACTGAACTGCATGGCCAGGTAGGAACTTAAACTCGGTCTCCCTGGTACTAATCCAATAATTACTGGACTATACTGACTTCGAATGAGAAAGAACTGTGGAGGAGGGAATGATTTGTATAGTTGGGGAAGAGAGAATTGAAGAGGTGATAGTTGTGAAAGCATTCTTCAAATATTGAAGGGGAAGGGGTAAAAATAAAAATTTGAAATCCCACTGAAAAAAATTGACGAAGGAATCTCTTGATGGTAAACATATTTTGTCAATGGAGCCAATCAATCTGAGAAATAGCTGGGTATCTCTCCTTGGAGAACTTTAAGCAACAATCCTCTTTCTTGCACTGAACAAAAAAAATGAACTATAATAGATGGTCACTAAGACTGAATCTAATGCCTTCCATCATCCCATTCTGAGGTCTACCAAAATAAAGCCTTTTAAATAAAGCCTGTGTGCATCATTACACCTAAATTACAATTAGGTATGTTATCTGCTCATTATAATAACCTCAGTGCAGTGTTTGTGATGAGAGAATCACTATGGCATGGTACTTAAGGTGATGGACAATGACCAGGGAAAGCCAAATTATAAATTCACCTTCAGCCATGAAAACACACGAAGGCTTTTGGCCAATCATCTTCTCTCATGCCAGGCCTACCTCACAAGACTGTTGCTGTGGAGATAAAATAAAAACTATATGTATACAGTCATGAGCCACCAATGAAAAGGCACCATATAAAATCTAATAATGAAATAAAAGCTCAGTTTATTTTTTGACCTTGAAAGTTTTACTAGCAGCTGTATGCTTAGACATCTATAGATGAAGGGCAAGAAGGAAAATGTCTCTGAAGATTCTCAGTCATCCAGGTCATGGTTGTCCCAAAGGTGCTTTTCAAGAGGCAACTGGACTTTCTGGTTTTTCTTTGAAGTCGTTTCGTTTCTCATCCAAGAAGCTTCTTCAGCTCAAGAGCTAAACAAGCTTCTTGGATGAGAAGCAGAACGTCTTCAAAGAAAAACCAAAAAACCAGAAACATTGTCAAAGAAAAGCCAGCGGCAACCAGTTGCCTCTTGAAAAAGCACCTTTGGAGCAAGAAGGAAAATGACAATTCATGCATCATGACAATGTGATACAAACTCTGCCCCTTAGATATTTGTGTGGGATGTCTGGATACAAGTACAAAAGACCTAAGCTAAAATTAAGCACAAAAAGACTATGAGGGATCCTTGGTGCTCTCTGAGCTTAGTTGTTTTCATTAAACATTAAATCATTAAACAACCAAGATCAGACAGTGCCAAGGACCCTTCATTTCAACTCTAAACTACAAATATTCTTCTTTATGGGTACAACAAGCCTATTCCTGAATGTACATATAAACTCACATGCAGAGTTTTGTTAGCAGACATACCAGACTCAGTTCACCTCATTTTTCCTTCCAAGGACTGTGCAACATTTTTCCGAGTGCAATTACCTTTGGCAATCTATATATATACAAATCACTGTGTGTGTGTATGTTACAGCACAACTCTGGAACGCCTCAAGGAATTTCATCCAAACTTGGTACACAGATGACTTACTCTCTGGAAAGAAATACTGTGGGTGTAAGACATCCCTAACACCCCTCAGGGGGGTGTTCTATTAAGATACAGCCTATTGTGCCTTAAAATGGCTTCTACTGTACTGTCTTAAAATGGCTTCTACCTAAAGATGAGTTGTCATGGTAACTGCTGCACAGCACTCCACAAGGGGCTCCCTCTAGTAAGGGGGAAAATCCAACATTAAAAATTAATGTTTGGTCCGGACATTTTCAACAAGGCTTTGATTATTATTGAGGGCAAATATCGAACAGCTTAGGGCATATATCGCAGACAAGAAGCCACTTCTAAATCAAGATCAGAAAAAAGCATACCAAATGATCATGGATCAGCTAGCAAAACAACAAGGTGGTATCATTTTACTTGACACTTCTGGGGGACACAGGGAAAACATTTTTGACTAATTTAATTCTCACTACAATCAGGATGAAGTTGCTCTTCCTGTCTAATACAGGATTGGGATAAATAAATACCTGGGCAATGCCAGGTTATCAGCTAGTGATTAATAATTATACAATAATATATAATCCCTCCAGCGCGCCTAGCAAGAATGTTTCCCAATACTTCTCCAGATTGTTGGAAATGCAAAACACAAAAAGGAGCATACTATCATATGTGGTGGTCCTGCCATAAAGCGAAACAGTTCTGGAAAATGGTCAAAAATCAAACAGAAGAAATTACTGGTCAGAAAATACCAATGAAACCAGAAACTTATCTATTACGAATATTTACAACACATTATGAAAAGGAAATAAAATATTTAATTGTCCACAACTTGACAGCAGCAAGAATCATTTTTGCACAAAGCTGGAAATCGGAAAATACACCATCGGAAGATAGAATAATATTAAAGTGATGGAGTGTGCAGAGATGGATAAACTCACGAAAGAAATGCAAGAAAAAGAAGAAACAGATTACTACCTGGTATGGCAAAAATGATACGATTGGCTGGAGAAAAGGAATATAAAACAAAAATAGAATCACACTGAAGGAAATGGACTAATTAGACAGGAATTGAGTACCAACTAAGAAAACAATAAATTAAAAAGAAAACTCAAAATATCGTTATATAACTAAAGGTGTAGAAATATATATAGAGAAATATAGTTTACTGATGTGACTATCCAAAATACAAGTCATAAGACTTGATCTATGTTTATTTGTTGTGTATGTTGTGTATTGTCATATTTGTATTTTTTGTCTTTCTTTTTTAACTAAATAAAAATATATAAAATAATTGCAACCTGGAGGCTAGTGATGTTAAGGAGGGAAGGATCCATTTTATATTCCTTTAAACCCCTTTCAGTTCTCTTGACAACCTGGATGTTTCATTCACTATTCTATAGATCTCTGCTTCTACCCTAGAAGGGACTACCCTAGACTGGATTGTCTGCCTCCTAGTGACTCATTGATCAGCATCAAATTGTTCTTTTGTGGCAGAGATAGGGGGCCTCCCAAAGCACTCTGTAACAAAAACAAATCACACTATGATTTGAGTTTAGAGTTTATTTGACTGTTATTCCACTGACTGGAAGATGCCAGAGAATGAGCAGCACCAAATGCAGCCTGCAGAGAAAACTACCAAGGCCTGCATGTGCTTTCATCCAATTACTGTAGCATGAAAGACAAGGAATTAACAATTCATTGAATAAAAATGCATATCTGAGCAGATAAAACTGGAGTTAAAATAAACTAGCTGTGGGGTTTCCAACAGAGATTTCTAAACAGTACAACCAGTGGTGGCAGGTAAATATATGAAGAAAGGAATTCCATGGTTGAGACACTATCACAGGAAAGCTATAGAAGAAAATGGACTTCTGTGTTCAATGATCTTGGTCTTTTAAAACCCTAAAGACAGGGATAATGAGTAGCCAATCAGTAGTCAATGAGAAGCATTTCATGCAATACAGACCACATCTTCAAAGGAAATGCTATTCACAACATTACTGCTATATTCTAGACCCACTTATAAAAATTGTGGTAATCCAGCCAAATTTGATTTCTTGCCAGCCTCTTTATTTCACAAACACATTCTTACAGCTCTTTTTTATCATCCTCAAAACCCCTTTATTTACAGAAAGATGATGGAATAAAAGTGATGTCTGAGGATTGTGGCAAATTTATGGCCATTTATCCATCATCCTAGTTCCAATAGGAGCTTATAAATTCTCTGTATAAAGGATAAATAATTATGTTTCAACCTTCGTCTCCTTTGTCTTACCTGTGGTAGATTTTGGGCAGATTGCAATTTTTGAAGAATGATGTCTTGGTACATTGGTATAAAATTGAACAGGCTCTGAGATACAGGATAAGAAGCTAAATGTTAGGAAAACCTCCAGTTCCAATACAACTGCAGCTGGGCTATTTTATGGAAAGAAAAAGGACATTCAGTGAAACTGTAACAAGAGGTAGAAAAGTGCTGAATTCTTTTTTAGTTTGGATTTGGCTTTAAATTGCAAAATGTTGTAATTTATTAAACTCACCTCTACGGTACCTTTGATGTTTACAAGTCTAAAGATTATTTGACAAATCTGGCTCAGGAAAAAGAACCCATAAATACATTTATGAATCTTGGCTTCCAATAAGATACTAACATTTCATGTATTCAAATCATGTTTATACTTATATATGTTATCTAATACGTGCTTGACAGAAAGAAAGAAAGAAAGAAAGAAAGAAAGAAAGAAAGAAAGAAAGAAAGAAAGAAGGAAAGAAAGTAAGTTAGTTCTAGGCATTCTGAGAGGTATCATCATACAGACATTATAAAGTTGTTTACATTTCTTTCATCTACTTTTCATGTTTCCTAAACTGCATATAGCTCTTCAATTTCCAATTATAACAAAAATTTATTTGCAAATCTGCACTAAGGCCTCCTGAGAGAAAACATCCACACTGAATATTCTGTTTCAGATAATTACTGATCATATTTTCACATTCATTGATACAAATACACACAATTCGCAAGATTTCAAAGCACAGACATGGAGTAGTTTTCTATGTTAATAATACAATGCTCAGAAATGTCATTTGATAGTTTCTATAATCAGAAATAAAATGGGTGCAGGTGCAAACTTATTGTGGATATATGTTCAGAAATCTTCCTTAAACTAGCTTTCATAGACATCATTGCGCCAGATACATTTTCACATGTTATTCATGTTTTGTCAAAAATGAATGTAACAACAGACACAGACACAAATATACATGTTCTTCTATTTCAAATCTCAGTACACATTTATACATTTTAGCCATTATATGTTCATCATTTCTACACAATTCTACTTTCAAATCAGTCTTGCAATATTCAATACCATAATTCTTTTGATTAATTTAATTTTTTCTAATAACTATAAATAAGAAAACCATTGGGAACTATACCCCACTACACCAGTTCTTCTTTTGCTTTTATTTTGTATTCCCCTTTGACAAAATTTTGCACCTTCCAGTAAGTTAGCCATTTGTGTTTGCCTATTATTTCTCATTTATAAAAATGCTACTTGTGCTGAGAACACAAGGGACAATAATAATCAAAGGTTATTTCAGTCACTTTGCTCCTACATTTATACCAACAGCATCTTCATGGGCCTCAATAATTTCACACACAAAGCTGGAGGGTCCTTTACATGTTCTTCTTCTAATGTGATATATGTCATCCTTAGATGTGACCTGGAACATACAAGACAAAACCTGACAGACACAAAATCATCTCCCAACATATGAAATGGATTTAACAAAATCTGCTTGTTTAGATAAATGGTGTGCGTGTGTGTGTGGCATTTTGCAAAATGCCATATGAATGGCACAATATATCTATAATGAAATTACTCCGCCTGTAGCAATTAAGTCTTATTACAGGGTTAGCTACAGAAGAGTCATATGCATTGCATATGGGAATAATTGCAAATGGGAATAATTTCTATTCCCATTCAGGAATTCCTGAATCATACACACAGACACACACACCAGGAAATTTTGGGCCTTCTTCAAGATGATTTGCATATCTGTCCCTTAAGCCTCACAGTAATTTGTCTTTTAGGCACCTGCCAAGTTACGTCTGGTGGTTTGCATTGTGACTCAGTGTTAGTGAGATTCCAAAAAAGAGAAGGGGGCAACTACTGCAATAAGAAAGCCAAAATGGCACATTTACTAGATGCTGATTTCCCCTAAACTAGGAGCTTTCAGGGCTCTATAATACAGCAAGTAGCCTGTTTGCCTTCCATCCAATGTTTCTCCCACCTGCAAGTAGTCTAAGCATTGCATACACACAGTCCATACCCTCTCAATAGACCGTGTGAGCTTTATGGATTTATATTTATATATATTTATTTTGATGGTTTTGGAATATTCACAGGAGGCGGATATTGGAAGGGAAGACTTGGATTTTCAAACTATTAAGAAATGCAGAAAAGGGTAAAGCAATGGTGGAAGATCCAGTCTGGGTCAGTTACTGGGACCAGAGGTTTAGTCTTCCAAGTTTTTAACTCATGCTAGAACCCATCCATAGTGAAGTTTTCTCTCACCAGAATGTCAAGACCGACCCAGATTAGATACTGCAACATTATCCTGGGACACATATATTTGCCATCATTTGTAAAGCAGTGGTTCTTAAACTGGTTGACACAAATTGGATCCTTGACTCATGAATAAGTAGTTACAAATTGTTCCCAGTATAGCCCCAAATTACACCCAGTTTAAGAACCATTGGCTAAGCTGGCTGAATAGGATAACACCAGCAAGGCAAGAGAAGAATATTTTCTAGATTGATATCCTGTCTTTCAAACACAAATCTAGGAGAATAACAATTTTGTAACAGTATGGCAAACAAATTATTTTGTCATAAGAGTCATTTCTTGGCTGGCTAAGCCCATGGTGAGAAGGTCTTCAAATTGAGTAAGACTACATTTCCCTGTCTTTTTAAAAATGTTTTTATTTTACATTTCCCTTTATAATACATCACATTTTCCATTTTACACTTTGAACACTTGACTAAGGGGGGAGGATGAGAAGGAGCAGATCACACCTGTCACAGGGTTGAAATGATTGCTTGCAGAGCGTTTGCAATCAGGCTGAAAATTAGAGGCTGATGTTACCCATGAGCAACAGGTTGCCCAACCAAGCTCAGAGAGTACTATGGACTCCTCAGGTTACCCAATCCCCCCTATTGGCAGTGCTTTCCAATAAGGTGTTAATTTGTCCAATTGCTGGGAAGGGGAGGGCATTGTTGTTTGGAACACTCCAGCTTCCAATATTAGTTGTGTTATTGTTTTTTCTCAGGAAAAAAAAATAAAGGCAGGAAAAATGAGAAAGCAGTTCAAAGATTTCTGATTAGAGAAGTTGTCTTTGGAAACATCCACATTTTTGTCTCATTTGTAAAGCCTACTGAAAAGGAAATAGGAATTCAGTTTTATTGTACATTATGGTAGAGGAATAAACTGGAATTTCTCTATCATGTGAAAACAGTGTTGCTGTTTCTTCTGGATAAATATGTTCTACATAAGTAGAAATAAACAGAAGTAGTATGCTAATATATTGAATCAGTGTTCATATTGTGGTTTAACTACACTTTATTGAATAAAAAACAATTAGCTGGGTTACCCCTAATACAATATGGTAAGGAGTAAAGTATATGAGTTACAAATTATAGAATCATGGGATTGGATGAAGGGATTTCAGAAGCCACCCCTACCGCTCCATGAAGGATCTGCTAAAACAGGGGCGTCAAACCCATGGCCTAAGGGGCGGATGTGTCACACATTGCCCATGCCCACCCCCGTTTTAGCAAAGGGGGGAAAAGTCACAATACATCATGTGACGACGCAAGTTTGACTCCCTGTGCTGCAATATTCTGAACAAATGGCTCTCCACTCTCTGAGGACCTCAAGTGAAGGAGCACTGTAGGACACAATCTATTCCAGTATTTGACAGTTCTTGCTGCTATGACAATATCTTGTTTCTCTAACAAGAACTAACCAACAACTTTAAATTTCTGAATGAATCAAGCCTTGAGGAACAAGAGAAGGAGGGAGAGAGAGAGAAAGGAAGATGGGAATACTGAAATCAAATGGTCTGCATGGAACTTATTTCTGAATTCAATACAGTATTGTTAAAATATCAACAGAAACAATTCTAGATATATTTACATTTTTTTTCCTTTTAGACACCACTCTTTTTTAATAGATATACTGGCATTCTTGCTACAATTATGACTTGATTATACCATCTGTGACCCAAGAGAAAGTTGTGAGAAAGTGGAAATTCAGACTGGTTTTCCCTGCCTTGAAATTTCAGCACTGATATGAATCCTCCAATCCAGGAATATTGAGTAGTTAAGAGGCATGGGGAGAATTTTAAGAAGATTGTAGAAAATCATTAAGGCGGCTCCCATCTGAGCACCAAACAGAGCAAACTGTAAAATACTAATATGTAGAAAAGTAATTCTTTCATCCACAAGCATGTGTGGTAAGAGTTCAAAAAGGTCAGGATTGCAACCATGACCCCAATATTAAAGTTTCACCCTTTTTTAAATGTCTCATGCCACAATACACATAAAAGATATCGATCACAATCACCATTTTACTTATCTCCCTGCTTCCATTATGGCATAAAAATGAGGCTACCACATCTGCTACAAAGAAAGGCAAGGATCTGTAACCTAAAACCAAAGAACCACCTTTAGCTACTGAAAATTGGTGGCATAGTTATTTTAAAGTGGGAAACTCCCAAATTACAATATTAATCTTTAAAATCTTCCAAACTTTCTCCTAAAACTGTAGAAAACTCCTAGAAATTCCTGACTCCAGCCACTTTGAAAGCCAGTTTGGTCTAGTGGTTAAGGCACCAGGCTAGAAAGCAAAAGACAGTGGGTTGAAGTGCTGCCTTAGCCAAAAAGCCAGCTGGGTAACCTCAGGCCAACCATTCTCTCTCTCAGTCCAACTCATCCTACAGGGTAGTTGTTGTGGGGAAATAAGAAGAGAAAAGTGTGTTGGATGTGTTTGTTGCCTTATGTTATTTGTAAAAAAATAATAATAATAAAGGCGGGCTATAAATAGTCAAAACTTTTTATCATTATCTTAGCTCTGTGGACATCAAAAGTTGCACAACCCTGAAGAAAAGAAATCAAAGATGCTGGATTTATACATTGTAGTTAGCCATGGTTTGTTAAGCAATCAAAATGGATGATTCATAGAACTCCATGCTATACACTACAGTTGGCAAACTATAATGAAAAATTCACACCTAGATTTTAGCTCAAGCCAAAGCACAATGTGTGAATCCTGCAATGAAACCTTGATTAACTGTAGCAGGATTCTAGAATCAAAATTTTAGTAGAGAAATCAATTTACTTAAATGGTTTATGTAATGGATGTAACATGCAAGAAAATTACATTCATGTATCACTTGAGCTACATTAACAATTATAAAGGAACTTTTTAAGTCCAAGTGTTTCTTTCCAGAATGATGGTTCGATCTGAACAGGAAAAAAAAAAAGATTATTAGCGTAGACTAATTTTATGAACTCACATGGTACTGGCTTGTGTTTCAGCAAAACCAAATGAAAACTGGTCCAGTTCTATTTTTCTCTTCAGTACCATTTTATTGTTTTAGGATTTTATAGTTGCACAATTGATTACATATTTGGTAAAGTTTGTTGGTTTTATGCAGCTTTATTTGTGGAATAAACTTCCCAAATTGACATCATTCTAATTAGTTTTGATGTTTGTTATTAGAAAGTAAATGACCACAATAGCACATTTTTATAAATACCTAGCCTGTAAAAATCATTTAAAAAGTAGCACTCTCAATGCAATATGGTGATATCATTCATATTGTGGTTTCCTAAGAAAAGACACAGTATAATTTATAGCTTTGTCCTGAAGAAAAGAATTGGGCAAGATATTCCAAATCTTAATCCCCTGCCAGCTAAGAGTAGAAAAAATTTAAAAAAACTACTCCTTTAAAGGCCTGAAGAAAGGCATTTAGGATAGTTAAGCATGTCATTTTTTTTCCAAGGCCAACTAGAGAAGAGTCAATAGTTGGCCCAATCTTTCTCTTGTGTAATTGCAAGGCAACCTCAGGCTTACCTGATTCCAATTGTACATGTTTAACTTGTCACAACTGGGACAAAGAAAAGATCTGGAAACCTTCACTTCTTAATTAGTGTGCTGGATTTCTATTTTCTCTTTTTGCCAACACTTCATTGCCAGAGTCTGGGAATAATGCTAATCTAACCTGGTCAAAGTAATTAAGAATCACAGCTGGCAGGTTCACTGCAGATGGGAGCAGGTAAACAGAAGTTACACTTGAATACCTCTGAACATTGACTGCATTCCCCCAAGACACACAGCCTAGTTGCTGAATTAACCTTTTTTCTTTTGTTCATAAAATAAATAAAACCATAAATCAGACTGAAACTGCATGGTACACAGACATATACACATATAAACACTAAACCATGCTTAGCATATTGGGTACAAGCACCAAATCTTTAATGGAGCCAGTTGGCCAAACTTCCTTTCACAGACTAACGTAGTTCTATCAAAATGAAAATGGTTTTAAATCTCACTCATTCATAGTTATCACTGCTTATCAATCCATAAATTAAAAACTAATTTTCTACCTAAACTGCAAGGAGCCAGGCAGATCGTACAACACACCAATTCAGACAAAAACCCACATTATAATAGTCTAATCAAGATATCTTCTAAGGATAAAACTAGGGTTTACAAGAAAACAGTATAATACACAGCATAATAATAAGAGCTGACAGAGACGGGCTAATATCAAATTTATTCCACTTGGAACTTGAATTCTCAAAGCTCTTTCAATCAGGTGCCGTTGAAACTGAACAAACCTGAATTATTGGAACAAGATTCCAGTCAGTGCCTTGACTTGTAAATGGCTACCTCCCACTTCCAATCTTCTAATTTTGTAAAAGTCACTGATGGCATCCCTCAGAGTTAGGGTCCTTGAGTACAAGTTCTAAATCCTCTGTAGTAGAGCAGAGTCTGGATCTGTACTGTTTTCATGGGTACTTGGGGTAGGTAGGTCAACTCTATGTAACATGGTCATTTACTTGCTCTTTCTCTAACCAAGATGGTGCATTCAGCAGACCTTTGAGAAACTTCTATATGATGTGGAAAGGACTGTCCAGTTATTGGTCTTGGAGGACCTGAAGTAAGGAATTCATAGGGCTATTAATCCTTAGGTTTGAGGTAGGGGCATTATTCAGGCTTTCCTTGGAATACAAATTGTAGAGATTTTTTTAAATGAATGTATTTTTGCTTTGTGAATTGAAATAGGTGATTTATACTCCATGATCCTAAAAATATAGAACATAGAAAGCAAGGAAAATAGCATTTCAAAAAAAAAAAAAAAGCAGTTTGTAATAAACATTCAGAAAACCTGAAATATTGAAAAATTATACATAGTATTATTCAAGACAGTTTGGGGATCAAATTTGAAATGAAACCACTTTTAATTAGGCATAATTCCAGAAATGCTGTAATTTATTAAGATATATTCTTATGGCTGTGAAAGTAAACTTTGTACAATACTAGATAAAGGACAGTACTGACAATATCAGACTGGGAATTTAAACTGCTTTTGTTTAAATGGAAGAATTTGCCGAATACACAGCAATGGCAAAATTAAAAGTATACAGATATATAATACATTAAGCAAGAATGTATATTTATGCAGTAAGATAAATATAAATATTTAGAGTATGTTTTTTAAAGTTTATGCCAACAGGCAAAGCAAATCGGTTGGAGTACAAAGAAGGGGGAAATCAGAAATTATATATTTGCTATATTATGTTTTAATTTATGTTTTCTTAACAAAACATTTTTGAAAATATATCTTTGTTTTAAATAAAATGAAAGGATTATAATAAGACTAAAATAAAACAGGCACAGAGTACTGCTGGTATACTTCCTAAATGAGGGAAATGAATAGATTTCTCTACATTTGTATATATATATATATATATGTTGTATAGTTGTTAAAATATTTTTTAATGAAAATAGAAAACAAAAGCAGTTTCTCTGTCTTTGTGAAGAAAGTGTATGCATCTCTAAAGAAGAATTTGCATTTGAAAAGCACCGCACATTTAGTTTTTGTATTCAGTTTGTATTTTCTAGATACACCTTTACTTTTAATGTAGGTTCTCCATTTAAATACAACTCATTTTGCAGAAAGTCATCTTCAATGTTAATTTAGGCTCCTACAGGGCTGTTCCAAATCTAGCATACCTTAAACCAGCCCTAGTTGTAGGAATAAAATTAGGTAAAATAACCATACATGTTACATAGATCAGATTTTTTTAAAAGATAAGGGAGACTAGGTTGTAATAAAATTAAACTACATATACTGGGATATTTTTAAACCTTGATTGCACCTCTTATTTTAATATTTATTTGCAACATATCTTAGATGAAAAACAATGAAAATGCATTCAGTGCAAATTAGAAATATAATTAACCCATAATGTTTGATATATTAAAGCCTAGTTTCAGAAATAAACTTGCAAAAATAATTCTGAACAGGCTTCAAAACACATAAAATAAAAAAAGCTTTTTGGTGCACTATTTAAAGAAAAGCTGCAATTTTTGTGGTGGAAAACAAATTTAAGAACAGAGATTCTGTGGAACTTACTCATGGTCATTTTAGAATGTAAATGTTGGATGGAATCTTCGTACTTTATTTCATTAATCATAATCACCAGTATTCCAACTGACCATGAGTAAGTCCAAACTGAAAACAATTATATTGATATTTGTTTCTCCAAGTTTAAAAGAGAGAGCAAAATCTGTTCATAGCAAAAGCGTCACGAGTGTTTTCAGGATTGCTGTTGTTATGTATTGATACTTTTTAAGCGGGAGTTTCAAACTTGCCTACGTTTCTGATTGGCTGACAGTCCCTCCTGGATTGTATATAAGGAGGACTGCAGCCCCTGAGTTTTTGCTGAAGTCTCACTGTATATTAAAGAGCTGTTGTCACTTGCTTGCTTGTACCTCTCGTTATTCCCGAACCACTTCATTGGCGACGAAGGTGGGATAGAGGCTACAAGAAGCCAACCAGTGAGACCACGAGCTTCAGCTAGGCGACGAGGCGAACCACAGGAGGCATACCAAACATGTCTGCCTACGTTCCGCCCAAGCCTTTCGATCCGACCCGCGAAAAATGGGTCTCGTACCTAACGAGGTTTGAATGCTCGCTAGAAGCCAGCGACATGCAGGGCCTATCGGCTAATCGAAAGAGAGCCCTATTCCTAAGCCACTGCGGACCGGACGTGTTCGAGATGGCCGAGTCACTGTGTGAGCCAACGCCGGTTCAAACAGTCTCCTGGGACACCCTGATGGCAACTCTCCGGGCTCACTACGCTCTCGTCCCCTCCAAGTTCGTGCAGCGATACCAACTGAGGCAGCGCGTTCAACGAGAGGGAGAGCCGGTCAGCGCGTACATGGCCAGCCTGAGAAAAGCCGCAACCCATTGCGACTATAGAGATTTGGACGATGCGTTGCTTGAGCAACTGATCTGTGGTGTTCGGGACATTAGGCTGCAACGACGCCTGCTCGCCAAGCCTGATTTGACGCTTGCTGGAGCCCTAGACGAAGCCAGGGCTCATGAAGCCTCCACTAAGGCCGCTGAAACGCTGCAGCGTCCGCTGACCAGCAAAGACAGCCCCAAGTCTGCCCCGGTGCATAGAGAAGACGCCGGATCCAGCTCGGAGTCCGAGTCGGATGAGGACGTCTTCCGAACGGAGCACCAGAGAAAAGACACTGGCAGCCCCCGGCAAAGCTGTTCCAGCTGCGGCGGACACCACGATAGACTGTCCTGCAAATACAGGGAGGCTATTTGCAGGCGCTGCGAGAAAAAAGGGCACTTGGCGCGAGTCTGTAGAGCCATTCTGCCCAGAAGACACGAACCACGTGAGCGCCGCAGCCAACCGAAATCAGCGCGTCAGAAGCAGCCAACGAGAGAAAGCGGCGCGAAAAAACGGCGCGAATTTGAACCGCGAGATGGCCGCAGCATACACATCGACCAGGCCAGCACGACGGTCGAGGACAAAGTCAGCACGGTGGTCGAGATCAACGGAAGGCCGTGCTCGATGGAGATCGACACCGGATCAGCTCTCTCCATAATGTCGTGGGCGACCCTAAAGACCCTCCTGCCGTCGTTCCGGAAGGATCAACTCTCCAGACAGAGACTACGCATCCTAGACTACCAGGGGAACCGAGTCCCCCTCGAAGGCGTGGGCACGTTCCAGGTCACCTACGGAGACTACGAAAGAGACCTGCCGCTGACCATCGTCACGAAGCAGCTTCCTAGCCTCCTGGGCATGGGGTGGTTCCGAGCCCTTGGCATGGGCTTCACCGGCGTCCACCTGATGTCCAAGTCAACCCTGAAAGACAGCCTCCTGTCCGAGTTCCAGGACGTTTTCGGGGACACGTTGGGCAAGTATGTGGGGACCCCTATTTCACTAAACTTAGACCCCAACATAGCCCAAGTAAGACTAAAGGCCAGACGAGTGCCGTTCACATTGAAACCGAAGATCGATGCGGAACTGGACAAACTGATTAAGCAAGGGGTGTTGGTCCCCGTTGACCATGCTAAGTGGGAGACCCCTATAGTCACCCCAGTTAAGTCCGACGGCTCAATAAGAATTTGCGCCGATTACAAGTGCACGATCAACAAGGCTTTGCAGCCGAGCGCCTATCCGGTGCCGATCGTGCACCATCTACTACACTCCCTGGGCCCCGGAAAAATTTTTGCCAAATTAGACCTGGCCCAAGCCTACCAACAGTTACCGGTCGACGACGCCACGGCAGAGGCGCAAACGATCGTGACTCATAGGGGTGCATTTAAATGCACCAGGCTCCAATTTGGGGTGAGTGTCGCACCCGGCTTATTTCAAAGCACCATGGAGCGCCTGTTGCAAGGACTCCCAGGAGTGGTGCCCTATTTCGATGATGTCTTAGTCAGCGCCCAAGACGAACACCAGCTGGGGGACAGGGTACGGAACATCCTGTCCAGATTCAGAGAGGCGGGACTAAGACTTAAAAGAAACAAGTGTAGGATAGCGGTCCCCTCTGTAGAATTTCTGGGGTACAGGGTGGACGGCACAGGCATCCACCCTACCGAAAGCAAGGTGAGAGCTATTAAGAGCGCACCAGCCCCCAAATCCAAAGCAGAGCTCCAAGCCTTCCTTGGACTGCTCAATTTCTACTCAATGTTCCTAAAAGATAAAGCCACGGTTGCAGATCCCCTTCACAAGCTTTTAGGAAAAAATGTACCATGGGTCTGGGGGAAACCGCAAGCAGCCGCTTTTGAGGCAGTGAAAAGACTCCTATCTGAGGACAGTTTCCTGATACAGTACAATGCAGAGCTGCCGCTCGTCTTAGTTTGTGACGCCTCCCCCGTAGGAGTTGGTGCCGTCCTAGGCCATAGACTGCCGAACGGCCTAGAGGCGCCCATTGCATTTTATTCCCGTACCCTGTCCAGCACAGAGCGGAACTATAGCCAGTTGGACAGAGAGGCTCTGGCTGCGATTGCGGGGGTTAAAAAATTCCACGAATACCTCTATGGCCGAAAATTCGAACTTGTGACGGATCATAGACCCTTGCTAGGACTGCTGGCGGGCGACAGGCCAACCCCCGCTGCCCTCTCCCCTCGCTTGACCAGATGGGCCATTTTTTTGTCGGCCTACTCATATCAACTCGTCCATCGACCTGGGCGGACCCTGGGTCATGCGGATGCCCTTAGCCGCTGCCCCCTTCCCGACCTACTGGACAACCCAACGCCGGAAGCCTCCGTCCTCTTGTTGGACACGTTAACTTTGGGCCCCAACTCCTCCGGCGAGGTGGCGAAAGCCTCAAATAGAGACCCAGTCATCCGGACTGTTATGGGTTGGGTTCTGAAAGGGTGGCCGGACAAGGTGGTAGGGGAGGAGTACCAAGGGTTTGCCAACAAACAGAACGAACTGTTCATGCAAGGGGGTTGCTTGCTATGGGGTGACAGGGTGGTAATTCCAACGAAACTACGAAATAGGGTTTTGGAGTTGCTGCACGAAGGGCACCTGGGCATTGTTAGGATGAAGTGTTTAGCCCGCAGCTATGTCTGGTGGCCCAACATGGACCAGGTCATTTCCGAGTGGGTGGGGAAGTGCAGACCCTGCCAGGAGTCTCGCCCCGATCCCCCAGTAGCGCCCATCCGAGAGTGGGAAAAACCAAAAGGCCCATGGGGGAGGATCCACATTGATTTTGCCGGCCCGTTCCATGGCCAAACGTTTTTAATAGTTGTGGATGCCTACTCAAAATGGCTCGAAATTGTATTAATGCCATCTACAACGGCCGAAGCCGTTATCAAGGCCCTAAGGAAGTTGTTTGCCACCCACGGCCTGCCGGATACCTTGGTATCGGACAACGGGCCTCAATTTACAGCAACCCTTTTCGAAGGTTACTTGGCCGGCCTGGGAATCCGCCATGCCCTATCAGCTCCATTTCACCCGGCTTCCAACGGATTGGCTGAACGATTTGTCAGGACAGCCAAGGAAGCACTGTCCAGATTAGACAATGGGGACTGGCAGGCCAGGATAGATCAATTCCTAGCAGTTCAGCATGCATCACCATGCACAGCAACAGGGAGAAGCCCAGCAGAGCTCCTCATGGGGAGGAAGCTCCGGTGCGTGTTGGACAGGCTTCACCCTAACTACTCGCACGAAAACTTTAAGGGAGAGACCTGTGGCTTAAGGCAGTTTCAGGTCGGGTCCCCGGTGTTCGCTCGCAATTATGCCAGCGGTCCTCTATGGGTTGCAGGAACCATAGTGGGGATAACAGGCCCAAAATCATACATGGTGGACATTGGGGTAGATAGACTCTGGAAGCGCCACATAGACCAACTTAGGAAACGGGTGGTTGGCGAGGCAAACATCAACTTAGACATTTCCGAGCCTAACTATGACCACTTCTCCAAAACAGCTAACTCAAGCCCGGGGTCGCGCGAATACTTAGCTGACAAGCCCTGGTTCCAGCGCCGCCCCAGCGAGTCACCACTCCCAGCCGGGGATAACCACGCCCCGGACAAAATCCAGGAGGTTCCATTGGCGGAGCCGGGAGAGACAAAGAGTCCCTCCGACCAGCTCGACGCCCCACCAGACTCTGAACTGCGCAGGTCAACTAGGGCGAGAACTCGTCCTAAGCACCTGCGAGACTTTGTTTGTACATATGTTAATTTTTGAGTATTAGTGCCTTCTGGGAAGGGAGGGGTGTTATGTATTGATACTTTTTAAGCGGGAGTTTCAAACTTGCCTACGTTTCTGATTGGCTGACAGTCCCTCCTGGATTGTATATAAGGAGGACTGCAGCCCCTGAGTTTTTGCTGAAGTCTCACTGTATATTAAAGAGCTGTTGTCACTTGCTTGCTTGTACCTCTCATTATTCCCGAACCACTTCAGCTGTGGCTACTTGATCAATCACAAACAGTATGGTTTCAATCAAGCCATCTCCTGTTTGCAATTACCTGCAAGCCTTCCCCGCCCTAGTTAATTGCAGGTTAACTCCCCATATAAGCAAGGACCTTTTCGCTTGCTACTGGGGCCTAAACGCTGTTTTAGGCCTAGATGCAAGAGCTCTTGCTGGAAGCTGCAAGCAGAGCTCAGTGCAACGTCGCAGATGGGAGGAGAAGCACAGATAAGGACTCCAGACGCTGTTGCAGAGAAATTCCTACGGATGCTTGCCTTTTGCTGTTTTGAAGCACGCAAGCTATCATTGGGACTGCTGTTGCTGGACATTTTTCCTCCCACAAACTTCAAGCTACGTTTGCTGTTTGAACTGTTTTTACTTCAGGTGACTTTTAGCTATGAAGTTTGTGCTGCCGCCCTTCTACTACCTCGATGATGTATCAACACCGAAGCTGCTTATCTTCATGTTAGCTTTATTCTCTTGTGAACTGTTTCGGTATTGTGGAGAGGAATCGAGGGAGATAGCCTTGCTTCACATAACCAAGATAAGACTTTGTTTTTAATGTGCTTTCTTAAAGACATAGTGCTTTTTAAACATTTTAAAGTAAATTATATTTTTACACAAGACTCCTCTGTCAGATTTATTTCAGTCCTAGTGCGTTTGCTCATGAGCTGGTTCCAGGTCCGGGGGACCCCTCAACCCCATTCCCTAACAAAAAGGCATTCTAGATTTATTGGATTATTTTTATTTAGAAAGGCCCCAACTCAGAAGTGGGTTTCAGCAGGTTCTGACAGTTCTGAAAAACCAGTAGCGGAAATTTTGTGTAGTTCGGAGAACTGGTAGTAAAAATTCTGACTGGCCCCGCCCCCATCTATTTTCTGCCTCCCAAATCCCAGCTGATGGGGAGGAAATGGAGATTTTGCAGTAACCTTCCCCTGTATTGGGGTAGGAATGGAGATTTTACAGTATCTTTCCCCTGCCATGCCCACCAAGCCACACTCATCAAGCCATGCCATGCCCACCAAGCCACACCCACATAACTGGTAGTAAAAATTTTTGAAACCCACCACTGCCCTGACTGATACATAAAACTTTCCTGTCTGAACTCTCCATGAAATTAATATTTATCACATGTTTAAATCTTCCATCTTCTGATTAGAGGGAGTTAATGGCTTAAATTATCTGCCTACTAATGTTTGGTGGATTACATTTTCATTGATTGCTGGTTTTAAATATTCTTAGTATACATCTGATATTTTTAAAATTATACATCTTATTTATATTGTTCCTTGTTCTTAATTAATGTGTGTCTTGATAAGAAAAATGGTTTATAATTTTAAATAGCAAATTTTAATATTTATTAATATGGCACAGAAGTACATTATAGCTTTTCCCATAAAATAAAGAGAGAACAATCACCTGACACACATTTCACCATTGTGTCTGCTACATGAAAGAATTGTTCACATTTTCCTGAGCCATTTGCTCATAAATTAAAACAAACAGGTGTCTTCATTTTGTATGGCCTAAACGTGCATTTTTCTGTCATTTAGTCCTCTATGCATCACATCTGCACATCTTCCAATAACATTATCTTCTGACACCAACTTTTATTCTCAGAGAACTTAACGGAATTGCCTGACTACATATATTGTACAAGTAAAATTGTTGGAATGTTTCCCACAGGAGCTATAAAATTGCATGTTGTTCAAGGCCTGTCTGATGTGGAAATTTGTGAGGATGCTAAAAAAAAAGTTTGGAGAGGGACTTGCTGTAGCAAATAAAATTTCCTCCTAGTAGTAAGAGTTGCGTGAAATGCTGACTAGAAGAAAAAGCTGCACATATGGTCAACATAAAGAAGCAAGCTGTTTGGAAATTTAAAATATCTCTATAGCTAATGTGGTTTTTTTTAAAAAATGTAATATGTAATTCAGAGCAAGCTCACATGGATGTATTAGCAAAAAAGTAGACATATCAGATCTACATGGACATAAAAATCATGCAGATTTCAAAAGTCTGTATAGCCTAGCATTTTGTTCTTTCAGTGGCCAATAAGATGGTAGAAGAATTGTATAAGAACAACAAACATTATTCCACAGACCTATTCCTGTACCTGACCAATAGATATAAAGAAGCAAGTTATCTTTAATAATAGGTGTAAAATATATAGCCACTAACTGGATACCCGTACTTCACTAGGAAACTATGTGATGGGGCTTGATAAATTGACACTTAAAGCTTGAAAATTAATGAGTAGTTTAAAAAGTGACTGTATTATTTCGCTGGAGACAGTAAACTAAGTTTCTGTTACAAATGAAGACATTATTGTAACAACAATGAAATAGATGGGCTTAAACCCTTTAATCCCAGCAGCAACCATGGCTGTTTTGTCTATGTAGCCAGGCTAATAAATTGCATAGCACAGACTTTCAATTCGTCCCTCAGATGAATTGCTCAGGACCTCCCTGTAAACAACATTCCTGGTTTTGCTGTGTGGCTAGAGGATGACCAGGCTGTCAGGTGAACTGACTCTGGAGCATACCACATAGAACTGGCCATGGGAGAAACAGTCATTCATCAGATGCACATCAGCCACTTTCAAAGTCTGTCCCTGTGTCTTATTGATGGTGTAGCAAACCTTAACGGGAAATTGTAGATGTTTGAACTCAAAGTGGTAGTCTGATGGGATCAGAGGAATTCAGGATATGAAAACAGTTCCTCTCTGGCTATTAACAACATTGAGTATAAAAATAGCAATCAAGTGGAATTATGTCTAAATATCTGCACCTGGCCTACTCACTATTTCCTAAGACTATATAGTAGCAGGTTTTTTCCCCCCAGAAATGTGTGTTTGCATAGAGGTCATATGAGTTTTTGTTCATTTTGGGAGTAATGGAAACATACAGTTCAATCACAATTGTGTAAAACTTTTCATGAAGCTATAATTCCAAATGTTTCTGAAACTACTTATTCTTTCTCACTTGGTTCTTTGGGATTATTTTTCAAAACATTCAGTTTGCAGCCCTCTAAAAATAATAAACTTGCCTTCTTTTAAACAGCCAGAAAGAACTGTATCGGCAAATACATCTTCCAATGCCATCAATAATCATCTTCAAGAATCTGTTGCTTGTTTGTCATATAAGCAGTGAGACAAGTTAAAATGTTAACACCCTTAAAATGTCTCACCGGATAATTTTTCCAGGCCTTGGGATGAAATTAAACTCATCCATTCTTTCCCCACATTATTTAAAAACCCAAAAAATTGCTGTGGCTATTTGAAAAAAAAAAAAAAAGCTTAAAAGGAGCTTGCTGTGCAGGAAAAAGGGGAAATTACCAAACAACTAAATGACATATTATCCACTTCAATCCAAGGACATCAAAGGAAACACCTGCTAGATGCCTTTTTCAGCATGATGTTTGCACGAAGTTCAGAGATCAAGCTGAGACAGATGAGCATTTGGTTAGAGACAGTTACTAGCAGCACTAAGAGAAGATGAAACAATATGTTGATAAGGAAAGGTAAGTTAAACACCAGAATCATAGCTGTGGATGTGGTCTACTGTTAACAAAACTGCTACCATTAAGGATGATAGCATAAGCTTTGCTACAATATAATTTTTTTAAAAAAAAATTAGAAACATAAAGTACCCTCTGTTGTGGAAAATTCAGACAAATCTGCTTTGTGACTTCAGTTCATTTGCAATTGCAATTGAATGCTGTAGGATTCTTTACTTTCAGAGCACATGGGAACTCCACAACTGAACCACATTTTCACAGTTCATTTAATTCTTCATCAAAGCAACTATTCCTGAGAAACTGTTAGAATATCTATTACATCAAGGGTGTGCTTTTGTGAAGTTCAATAAGACAGAACCCAAATCAAGCAGTTTAGGAATAAGTCAGGCAAAGATGTGCACTTGTATTTTAATATTGTTTTTGCATATCATGTCAGACTTTATGCATACTGATGGTTTATGTTCAAAACAGTGCTTTCATTTTTTCAAAGGCATGTACCATAAAAAGGACATTGACCAAGCAAAGCAAATTTAGAAGAGGGTTAACTAAAACAAACTCTAAAAAGGATAACTGAAAGAATGGGTGTATTTGGCTTACAGAACTGACAACGGAGGGGAGATACAATAGCAACCTTCAAATATTTTTTTTAAAAAACCCAATGGAATTACTCTCTATTGAACCCAAGCATAAGACCAGAACCAATGGTTTAAATTAGGGCCTGGTGGCTCAGCAGACTGATAGCATTGTGATTAACACCAGCTGTCTGCAATTACTGTAAGTTCGAATCTCACCAGGCTCAAGGTTGACTCAGCCTTCCATCGTTTTTAAGGTAGGTAAATTGAGGACCCAGTTTGTGGGGGTAATAAGATGACTTTGTATAAATATACAAAAGTATGAAGGCTATTGCTTAACACATTGTAAGCCGCCCTGAGTCTCTGGAGAAGGGAGGCATATAAATCAAATTTTTTAAAAAAAATTACAAGAGGTTCAGGCTAGCGTCAAGAGAACTTCCACATGAGTTGGCTGCCATATGAAAATCAGTTCTCCTTCATTGAATGGCTTCAAAAAGAGGCTGAAAGAAAAAAGTGCATCTGACCGAGATGCTGTAATGCCAGGGATGTCAAACTCGTGGCCCATGGGCCAGATGCATCACGCACTGGCCATGCCCACGCCTGGTTTAGCAAAGGGGGGGAAAGTCTCAATACGTCACATGGCAACGCAAGTTTGACACCTCTGCTGTAAAGTCTGCTGCCTTGGTGGCGCAACAGACTAAAGTGCTGTTAAGTAGCACCAGCTGCCTGCAATTACTGCAAGTTCAAATCTCACCAGTCTCAAGGTTGACTCAGCCTTCCATCCTTTCGAGGTAGGTAAAATGAGGACCCGGATTGTGGGGGCAATAAGGTGACTTTGTAGAAAAAAAGAACACTGCTTGGGGGGGGGGGGCGAAAACCCTACTAAGCAGGTATATACAAAAATATGAAGGCTATTGCTTAATGCATTGTAAGCCGCCCTGAGTCTCCAGAGAAGGGTGGCATATAAACCAAACAAACAAACAAACAAACAAATAAATAAATAAATAAATAAATAAATGGATCTTGCCATGTGCAGAGGCTTGGTATATGTGCATTTTGAGGTCCCTTCCAATTCATTGATTGCATTATCTAAACCCTAGGCCCATACAAATGACTTTCTAAAAAAGTATTTAGGTGTTTAGTGGACAACAGAAAGAACTTCCCAGACTGAAAGTGTTGCCTGCCTTTGTAGTAGACTATTATTCCTGCTTATCAGAAGGTATATTTTCCAGTTCTCACGTTTTCTCTCCCTGGCTAAGCATGAATATGGACAGTTCCCAGGCTGGACACTAAACTGAGATTATTTGTACATGAAGAGTTTGCCAAACATAATTCAGACTATTTACAACTATTGGGACTTAAGTCACATTGCAGTTGTTGCAGAATTATTTGTAAAAAGAAATTAAATTACAGCACACAGTATGTGTTTTGCGGTGTAAATTGCAGCGCATCTTTCTTAATAGACTCTCCTGCTCGAGCAGGGGGTTGGACTAGATGACCTCCAAGGTCCCTTCTGTTATCCTATGTTCTATGTACTAATACAAAAGATAGGCCAATCCACACCCTCTATGCAAGTCAAACAGATCAGACTTCTACTCTGCCTGGGTTCATTTTTTTGGTTCAGCATCTATGAATGTAACAATGTTGGTTACCGTATTTTCCAGCGTATAAAACGACTTTTTAACACATGAAAATCTTCTCAAAAGTCGGGGGTCGTCTTATACGCCGGGTGTCGTTCTCCTGTAACCAGGCAGACCAGCCCAAAAGACTCTAACAAGCCTTAAATGGCTCTGGCGATCGAAGCTCTGACGATCCCAGCTTTGCCTGCTAATCAGGCAACTCAGCTGGGATGCCAGAGCCATGTTAAAGGAAAAAACTTTTTTCCTTTTACGTGACTCTGCAAGCTCTGACGATCCCAGCTGCGTTGCCTGCTAATCAGGCAACTCAGCTGGGATCGCCAGAGCCCAGAGCCCTGTAAAAACAAAAAAGTTTTCCCCCTCCAGCTTGCTTACCTTAGCTGGTAATCGCCACGCTTGCCTTGCTTCGCTTGCCTGAATCCATTCCATCAGCAAGCCACTCTCTGCCTGCAATCATGCAGGCAGGAGTTGTGGACTTCAACTCCCAGAATTCCTCAGCCAGTAAAAACAAAGCTGGCTGAGGAATTCTGGGAGTTGAAGTCTACAAGTCTTAAAGTTGCCAAGGTTGGAGACCCCTGTTCTATTGGGTAAGTTTTTTTCCCCTTTGGGAGCTTTAAAAAAATAGTTAATTGGGGTTTTTTTAGTTGTTCTTTTTTAGACCTAGCCATTTAAAGTTTAGGAAGTTTTAAATTTAGTTTTCATATAAAAATAAAAATAAAATAATATTTGTGCAGCTTTCTGAGATGTGGTGTGTTTCTGTAGTGTTTCACTCTAACTACACAAACACACAAAATCTCACAAAGCTGTATGTGGAATTTTGTGTGTGTAAAGTGTGAAGGTTGATTTTTTTGGGCTTTTTGTGGCTGTGTGAGGTTCCTGCTTGTTGCAGGGGCCATTTTGGGTCTAGCACAGCTGCTTTTACATTGTGGATGAGCCAGTTGTGTTGTGTTGTGTGTGTGTAAAGTGTGAAAGTTGTTTTTTGCGCTTTTTGTGGCTGTGTGAGGTTCCTGCTTGTTGCAGGGGCCATTTTGGGTCTAGCACAGCTGCTTTTATATTGTGGGTGAGCCAGTTGTGTTGTGTGTGTGTGTGTAAAGTGTGAAAGTTGGTTTTTTTGGGCTTTTTGTGGCTGTGTGAGGTTCCTGCTAGTTGCAGGGGCCATTTTGGGTCTAGCACAGCTGCTTTTACATTGTGTTGAGGCAGTTGATGTTTTTTAATTTTTATTTGGTGTGTGTTGGAAGAGGGGTAGTCTTATATGGCGAGTATAGCCCAAACCCTATATTTTAACAGGAAAAGTTGGGGGTCGTCTTATACGCCCAGTCGTCTTATACGCCGGAAAATACGGTAATTCTCCCAGGTACATCTAGCAGTGATGAGATGTCCAAAAACAGAGAATATGGAAAACTCTAAGTCTCTAATCTGTTCCTTGTAGCCTCTGCCCCAAATTTTAAATCTCGAATGTATTTATATGCAGATGGTTTTAAGCTTTGTATAATTAGGGGGGGGGGGGAATACACCCTTGCATTATGTGTTCATTTTTTTAAAAAGTTAAGCACATTCACATTATGGCATTCAAGCAATTTATGTAACATGAATAATGCATTTCAGAATAGTTAATTAGCAAGAAGAATCCTGTAATTTCATTATTTCATTCTACTGTAGCCCACTGAGAGGAAAGCAATTTGCAGAATTTTATACTTTAAAAGAAGCAAAGGGATCAAGCCTAAAATCTGACAGTGATGGATACAGTCAGTAGAAACTAAACAGAGGTGGGCTTTGGTGGGCACATAATATGTGTCAAATCAAAGTGAGAATTCTACCTTTATGTAGATGTTGAATCTCTCCTAGGATTGAATAGTTAAGTCAATTGTATTAAGACTGAACTTCTGAAACACTTTTCATAAGGTAGTTCTATTGACAGTAAAAGATCTAGTCAGCCTAATCTGTGTATATTTCCTGGAGAAAAATCTGTACTTCAATCCTGACATTCCCAGTTTCAATTCTTGTCCTTCCAGCTGTGATGGGGCAATACTCCTGTCTGACAACCAGCCAAGAACCACTGTATACAACATAGGCAAATAAAGCAAAGCAGAGAGTTTCTAAAACCTCCCTCCTACAGCCATCCTGCCATTGGTTGTTGCAAGAAATGTTCCTTTTTATATGGTAGATATCTACTGACCTTGAAGTCTTTGACCTCAGCCTGCAATATGGGACTGTATGATGCTTTTTAAGTCGTTATCCCCCATATGTGTTGAGACTACCATGCTCAGAATTCTACACAAACATGGTCAAAGGATGAAAGTTCAACTTCCAGCATGGGAGAAGATAACGGTCTGATAGTTTTACTAGCATTTTTACCATTTCCCAGCCATCCTCTGTATACTCTATCTTACCTCTTTTATTTTGATGCCTGACTAGGTGGCTCAGTGGCTGAGCTTGTTGATGAGAAAGGTCAGCAGTTTAGTGGTTCAAATCCTTAATATAGGTCTCCTGCGTGAGCAGGGGGTTGGACTAGATGACCTCCAAGGTCCCTTCCAACTCTGTTACTGTTATAGTAGCCTGTATCTTATCTTAGTTGGATTTTTTTAAAGACAATTTAAAGATTCTCACATTAGATTCTCACATTAGATTCTCACATTAGTTCATACATTGTAGAATATATCATACACTCTGCCCTACCCTGCTCTCCCATTAGTTCAGTTCAAGTTCAAGGCAACCGTTTTGGATGTCAAGAGCTCTTCGTACGTTGAACCTTTCAGAATCACATTTATTATACTGTAATTGTCAGCCCCAAGAGAGGCTGTGCTAGCATGGAGACTTAATAGCCTATCATTATACACCCCACTAACATAAGAATCTTGGCTTTGCCTTCTCAATAAAAAGCTCTGTGTGGTTTCTCTGTGTGCTTTTCAGGATTCATTAATTCTTTTTATTCTGTCTCTATAAAGGATCTCCTCTTTCAGTCTTATGGGTTATCATTTTGATGAAGCAAGGCAGGCATGCTTATTCTCATTTGCACACAGATGTTGTTTTGCCATCCTTACCATCTCCCACATCCAACAGAATGGCAAAAAGAACAATCTATGTAATGGAGGAGAGAGTGGAGAGGGAATAAATGGTAAGAACTTAAAAGTATTTGAGAGCTGTGAATCTGCAAGAAGAAAAATTGAAGTAGAGGGGAGGGGGGGAAAACAGATGAAAGAGAATGATTGCCATCAGGGCTTCCTACTGGGCTATTTCAGATTTTTTTTTTTTTTACTTGCTTTTGTGGAGTGTGTGTGTGCATTTTAACAAGGAGTAAAATGATACATTTGGAACTGCATACAGCTGGGATGTAGGTAATGCAACAGTAGCCTGCTGAGCAATCATTCACCAACCACTGTGTGGCCACCATAGAAAGCTACCCAATAAAATTCCACTAAGTCACCTCCCGTGATTGCAGAATGTAGAAGGGAGAAGGGAGTATTCGCTCCAAGCCAGGTTTTGCATAAGATATGGGGGAATATTAATGCTGGTACAAAAAAAAATGTGACAATTCGACCCAATCAATTGCTACTGTCTCCGAACATCCCCAAACAGCTGTCACTTTCTGCTTCTCAGGCTTACCCTTACCTGTCCTATTTCTCCCTCCATTCCAACTGATTGACTTAGAAGGGTATATGCAGATTTCACCCTCTCCCCTGCCTTTCATCATTACAATTGATTGATGTACAATTCTCTATACATGGTAAAGAAGCAGGTACCGGCCTCTACTCTTCCACAAGCATCTCTCATAAAAATGATCACAGCTGGCCTGTCACTAATATTTGCATTATTTTTCTTTTTGCATGTTTTGATTTTTATGTCTCACCTGCATTTGCTCCACTTCATTTTCTCTGAAAGCCAGTCACTTAGGTAGTGGCAGGATATAATTTCTCCCATCCTTAAATATTCATGGCTCTTTACAACAAGGCATCAGCAATGATATGAAATGCACCTTCTGCAAATCAAATATTTTCTCACTTTCTATTCATTGTTGTTGTTGTTTTGGCCATAAAAACAAATGCTTGATTATAAACATCATAGAAGCAAAACAAAAACAATTTTGGAAATAAAGCTATAAAGTTTCTCTGGATTTCTTGTTTTAAAAAAATACATGGGCAAGGGAAATTAATGGGGTAATATAATTCCTATTATGCCTATTTAAACATTATATGATGAGCCACAGTGGTACAGTGGTTAGAGTGCAGTATTGCAGGCTACTTCTGGTGACTGCCAGCTGACTGCAATTTGGCAGTTCAAATCTCACCAGGCTCAAGGTTGACTCAGCCTTCCATCCTTCCGAAATGGGTAAAATGAGGACCCAAATTGTTGGGGGCAATATGCTGACTCTATAAACTGCTTAGAGAGGGCTGTAAAGCACTGTAAAGTGATATATAAGTCTAAAAACTTTTGTTATTGCTATATAATATACTAGAAAATCATCAGTAGTCTATGTTGCAACTAAGTTAAAGGTGTTATAAATCCAGGCTACTGACTTAAGATTTATTAATGTTTATTTATATCTGTGTCCAAATAAACACTTAAATTTAAAAAATCGGTAAATGAACAGCATGTGACTTGATGCCATGGTATACAAACAATTTTGTCCATGCAAAACCAATAGCTGATCAGAGCCATAAAAATGCTGGTTTGTGCCTTAGTGTGGGCATGTATACCACTTGTTTTATAGGAGAAAATCATGCTTACTATGAATATTGATCCTTTTTATTGATACCAATTCAAATTCAAAGTTTCTGCAAATGGATTTCCATACATAGCTTAACACCCTTGGTAAAAGAAGATTTACACTCATACAATGTACTGGATTGCACTCATACAATGCACTGTACTCTCTTCCTGCCCCTGAATATACTCAAAATACAGACATTGAGTTCTCTAGTCAGTTTGTATTACTTTTCTTCCAGTAGAAGCTGTCCTTCAATCAAAATTCCCTTTGCAGATATAAGACAGCATACCATTTGTATACTATTTGGTTGAAAATCAAATTACTTTAGCCACAGTATGTGAGATCCTTTAATTAAAGAGTAGCTAAAACTATGTACCCTACAGCTAATCTGGACCCCAAACATGGTGATCCCACATGCCTCAAAAGATGTTTATATTAAAGAAATGATAGTGCGAAATGGTAATGAAGGAGAAGGTAGGAATTATCAGAAGATAGCCTTCAAAACAAAACAAAAAAAAACATTGTTTTTTTTAATTTTTTTTAAATTTTTATTAATTTAAGAAACCACATAATACATTTATAAATGCAAGTAAAACAATTTACAACAAACATCATCTTTATAACATCTACCTATACCTGAATTGTTACAATATCAATATCCTATATTCTTCAATATACAATATTTCTCTCACCTTATATAATGATATTATTTTTATTTATTTATTTATTTATTTATTTATTTATTTATTTATTTATTTATTATTTAAATTTCTATACCGCCCTTCTCCTTTCGGACTCAGGGCTGTGAACAGCCAAGATAAAAACATCTATACAAACATCAGTGAAAAAATAAGTTAAAATAATTTATAAAATTTGGCCCATAATTTAAAACTTGTCAATTAAAATCAATATTAAAATATTAAAACTAACCCTAAAATCAAGACAGACCGGCTAACTGAAAAAAATGAGTTTTTAGAGCCTGACGAAAAATCCGAAGGTCGGAGATCACTCGTATCTCTGGGGGTAGATTGTTCCATAGGGTAGGTGCCACCACAGAGAAGGCTCTCCTCCTGGGGGTCGTCAGCCGGCATTGTCTGGCCGACGGCACCCTGAGGAGGCCCTCTCTGTGGGAGCGAACCGGCCGGTGGGAGGCTATTGGTGGCAGAAGGCGGTCCCGTAAGTACCCTGGCCCTAAGCCATGGAGCGCTTTAAAGGTGATCACCAACACCTTGAAGCGCACCCAGAAGTCCACCGGAAGCCAATGCAGCTCGCGCAGGAGAGGAGTCACATGGGAGCGCCCCGTCGCTCCCATAATCCCCTGCGCAGCCGCATTCTGCACCAGTTGGAGCCTCCGGGTGTACCCCAAGGGGAGCCCCATGTAGAGAGCGTTACAATAGTCCAGACGAGAAGTGACGAGTGCTTGAGTGACCGTGCATAGGGAGTCCCGGTCCAGAAAGGGGCGCAACTGGCGTATCAGACGAACCTGACAAAACGCCCCCCTGGCCACAGCTGTCATATGCCCTTCTAAGGACAGCCGCGCATCCAGGAGGACACCCAAGTTGCGGGCCCTCTCCGTGGGGGCCAATGATTCACCCCCAATAACCAGTGATGGCGTCAACTGGCTATACCGGGACACCAGCAACCACAGCCACTCGGTCTTGGAAGGGTTGAGTCGAAGCCTGTTTCTCCCCATCCAGACCCGCACGGCCTCCAGGCACTGGGACATCACTTCCAAGGCATCATTGGGATGGTCTGGGGTGGAAATGTACAGCTGAGTATCATCAGCGTACTGATGGAACTCCACCCCAAAACCACGGATGATCTCACCCAGCGGCTTCACATAAATGTTGAACATTGATATCTCGTGTCTCTTTTGATATCTCGTGTCTCTTTCTTAAATTTCATTTGATTTAAAAAATTATTTTACTCTATTGATATCTTTTCTTTTATTCAATTTTTCTTTCTTTCTTCTTCTCTTTTTTTTTCACTTCCCTCTAACCATTTATACCATTTTTGCCAGACCAGATAATATTCAGATTCTTCTTTTCCTTGGATCTCCTTGGTAAGTTTATCCATCTCAGCACATTCCATAATTTTGGATATTAATTTCTCTTGAGTCGGGACCTCTTCTTGTTTCCAATAGAGAATAACAATGCAACATGAAATGATCCAAAGGTTTATCCTTGAAAGGAGGAGGAAGAGCTGTAGTTAGGGCAATGGTCAGATAAGAGAAATCTCAACCCACAGAAATAATAGGGGTATGGAAAGCATTTCAGAAGGGACCCTCCCTAGTTATTTGGAAAGTAAAGGTAGGAGGGAGGGGAAAATATGTTCCTTCCGTCTTGCAAACTTTTATTACAATAAAAGTAGCATAAGTACTCTTGGTTTTGGTTTCTTGCCTGGACTACCTCAAAGGGTTGACATCAATCAGCCAATACCCTTGTTGCTGCTGAACAACAGATTAGCTACAGCAAGCTACAAGGCACAAATTAGACTTGCTTGCCAAGTCATTGAGAAAGCCTTTCTGTGCCTGCTGAAAACCAACAACTTTCACAAGGGAACTCTGGGGAAGGGGAAAACATCTTAATTCGTCCCTCTTCCTGCAGAGGTTAAGTGTGCCAACCAGCCACAAAGTGACTATAAATTGATCTGGCCATCACAATCTGCATCTCACTCTGAGAAGTGTGCATTAGTAATTCCATTTAAAACTGTGCATTAAGTGTGTGAAGAATTTTGAAGAATGTTCCACTTTGTTGAAGCTTTGAGAGAACCCCCATCGCTTTTCAGTGAAATGCTCTGTAGTTTTTTCAAGAAAAGCACAGTACCTGCACATACAGAGAAGCCACTTTTTATAAGGACAGCAAAGATCAGCCCCATCAGAGTTCACAAGCCAGGTTATGTCACTCCCACTAAAGAAAGCAGGAAGCCGGGCTGCACCTGCTTCACACAACCTTAATGCATGAGAGTCAGAATTATCTACCAAGCCATGTTGAGTCTCTAGTACCATTAAATAGCCTTCAAGATTAATTTTAATAGTAAAGCTGAACAAAGCAGAAATTTCTCTCTACTTGAAATAATATATAGGACAAACATAAACCCTTCACATCTAATTTGAGTTTGAATTTTTGAATTTAAAATTGAGATTTCCCATTTCCTATCATACACACACACACACAAACACACACACACACACATAAAAAAAGTGTTTTATATCAAAGCACCTGGTCTACCCCAATATGGGAGAGAGTATACTGCTTCTCTTTCACCTTCCAGCTCCAATCCAGGAGCCCTCAAGCAGTCACATTAATGCGTATTAATGTGTACACACACACACACACACACACACACACACACACACACACACATATACTCCAGGCATGAATATCCAAGCCATTGTATATTTACCACTATCTCTATCGTTCAGATCAACTTTTATATCAACCATTAATTGAGCAATAAAATAAACAATGAAAAAACTCCATGAGAAATACAACTACATGGCTACCAAAAAAGAAACAAGGTCAGATAGAAAGCAGAGAATAAAGTGTGTGTGTGTGTGTGTGTGTGTGTGTGTGTGTGTGTGTTAGAGTCTGCCATCAAACTAGCAGCCACTTCTAGCATAAAACTCCCCCATGGAAAATGAGCAAAAAACATTGTGTGCAATAAACCTTTTTTCTATCCGCATCGAAACAGTTTCAAAGGAACCATTATAACAGATGCTTTGAATGTATATTAAAAATAACATGCTAAGCCCATAATATGATAACCGATTAGAGATTTCAAGGCCCATTATAGTCAAGGGTAACAAGCAGCTCTGCAATTAAATAACTCCTCCTTGGCCAATATATGTTAAAGCAAATCTTTTGGGAATAATGCTGTGGGTATATAAGTGGCTTAGAGGTTGACAGATCAGTGCCAGTTTTTGGCATATTTATGAAACTATCTCTAAACACTTGGCCAAATGGATTACATTTTCTTCCTCACAAGTACACTTTTGCTTTATAATAAAGAATCTTAAAACACATGGCAATGGGGATTCTTAAGTCAAATCATGACAATAAAATAAATTGTGAGAGTTAAAAACCTCATCAGAGAATGAACAGATCTCTTCCACAAACCCCAACTTTCTCATCTGTTTAGGGAAGAATGTTGAACCCCAAAATATGCAGGAGTTGGGATTCTGTGTGCAAACCACTTGGATTTCTCAGATTTACCATCTCCTGCCCCTCAGAACTGCAGGAATAGTCATGATATGCCTGTTTAAAATATCCAGGCCATCGCCAAACAGTTCCATTGCTCATTATCTTAATCTGTTTGTGAGAGGAAAAAAATCTATGCCCAGATCATGGATGTCAAGGGAACTAAGAATGATTGGTTCCAACATTTCTTGTATATTTCTCTGAAATAGCAGTTTTCCTAGAACAAGAGGGAGGATCATGCAATTACTATTGACTTTGAGATCTCCAGGATTAGTTATGATGGCATTGCTAAACAGGGTGAGTTTTTAAAATTATTTTATGAGTTTAGACCTATGGGGTTTTTTTTTTAAGGAAAATCAGATATAAAGATTACACAACAGACAGCAGTTAAAATTGAAGAAAAAAGGAAGGGGAGTGTCAAGGTTCCAAGTAACACCCCCAACCAAGTAAGACTCCGAGGCAATCAATTCCTCAAGGATCCATTTTATTGGAGATGTCATATTGGCACATCTGGGAAAACCCAAATCTTAAAGTTCCTGGGTTTTCCCCACCCAAAAAAAAGTAAAAGTCCCTTCCCCTACACCCACAAGTCCATCACATGGTCCAATCAATCCACTGTCCCAACTGGAGATGCCTCCCAATCACACCACTCCAGGTGCAGGCTGAACGTCCTTAACTCTCAGAGAAAAGAATGTTGTTATGGCGAAGTCACTCTACCAACTCCAGACACCCCCTCCCACTTTCCCACGGCACTAAGTGTGGCAGCCCTAAAGATCCAGAAGAAAAGATGGCTTCCAGGGCTGACAGGGAGAAGGAAGAAGTAAGGAAATATAGCAAAAGCTGAATGCTCCAATTTTTTTTTTCAAGCGTCTTCATGTATTACAATGCACCTACCTCTAGTTGCTGAAATGCAGGCAACAGAAGAAGCATCTTCAGAAACCAGCAGTTTAGTCAAATTGATGCAATACAATGCAAGCTCTGCTCACATTGCGGCAACTTTGCCATTTGCCATCATTTATCCTCTTGACTCCAATCTACCTCTTCCCACCCACAGAAACCTCTCCCTATAATTTTATATTCCTTCTTGCTACCTTTCCTTTTGTACAAGAGGACAACTACCTTCCCATCAGGAAAAGTTACATAAATGAACAAATAATAGTAGCTGCCCTTTAATGATCAGACATAGATGCAATGTTCATATAAACATTCAACAACCCACTCTGTAAGCAAGTTGAATAAATATTCAACTCTAGTTGCCCCTTCTACACTACACTACAACCTTACTTTCTACATTCTCACAGCTTTTATAATTTCCTTTTCATCAATATTTTAATTGGACTTCAACATTTACAGCATTTATTTCAATTTAAATCACCATCATTCCCTTGCAAGTCTCAAAAATACTCCCTCCAGCAGTCCCTCAGTTCAGTTTCATCTGAAATTATTTCACTCCTTTTTAAAAACAAATTCCAGTCACTCTCCTGCAGGCACTTTGTTTAGCCCTCTTTGTCTGCTTCCCAATTTTTTAAATTTCCACCCAATTGCTAGATGTTCCTCTGTCCATTTTAATCTTAACAGTTTGTTGCTAAAATGATCGTTCTTTTTTATTGCATTCTTTGAAACTCTTTTTCTATATATTAACATTATATAATTTCTTTCTCTGATTCGTGTTTGTTGCAGCAATAATTTGCTTATTCTTTTTCTCATCCACAATGCAAAATGATTCCACCAAGAATCTTTTTTTCATTTCTTCCTTTAATGAAATTCCACACTTCCACAGCACTCTGCAACATAATTCCTTTCATTCTGTTCCAAACAGCATTCACAAACTTTTCATTTCATCTTTTTTTTTTTTTATTTGATTTATATGCCGCCCTTCTCCGGAGACTCAGGGCGGCTTACAATGCAATAGCCTTCATTCTTTTGTATATTTAATACAAAGTCAGCTTATTGCCCCCACAAACTGGGTCCTCATTTCACCTACCTTAGAAAGGATGGAAGGCTGAGTCAACCTTGAGCCTTGGAGAGATTTGAACCAGCAGAAATTGCAGGCAGCTGTGTTAATAACAGGGTGCACTAAACCACTGTACTATCAAGGCATCTTTCTTGTTATTCTTTTCGGAAATTATCTTCTAAGGCTTTTTTTTATACTGCAGTTGCACATTCTCCTCCTATTTTGCCCTCAAAATTCAATTGGCATGATAGAAAATGGCATTTTCTTATTTAGAACTTCTCATTTCAGACTAACAGAATTGGAAAAGACCTTGGAGGTCTTCTAGTCCAACCCCCTGCTCAATCTGATTATCTACAAGTTTCATCATAAACAATCAAACATAACATGCCTTGAACTTTATATTAATTTCTTTTACATGTGTACCTAAGCATAGATCTATGCTTAAATCACATATTTAAAACAAACCAATGTTTTTCAGTGTTTTCATGCTCAAAAGTTACTATTCTCTCTAAGGGACCCAGTCACTTTTTTAGGTTCTCTCATCACAATTCTATCCATCCATCAATGTCACTTGGATTTTAAAAACTGTGTTCCCCTGGATTGCATTATTTAAAAGCTCTCTTCTAATTGTTTCATTAAACCTACTCACTGGCACAAAACTTGCAGATATCAACAGTTGGTGGACTTTTATTTTTATTCATACATACTTTCTGATGTAGATCTTATTCCTTTCACTTATTAGATCACCTTCATTCAGATCTAATATAGTACAGATGGGTTACTTATCTTCTTTTTCTTTTAGTTTTGGGTATGCATAATCTATTTTTCTTTCTTTATTCTATGCAAGCAAGGATATCTAAACAATTGCAAAGAACTTTAAGCTAGTCGCAAGTCAATATATGGAAGACTGTTGAGCATGCCTGGAAATTCTGAATGAAATAGTACAAATCAAGAGACAATAGACTGAAAAAATTGAGAAGTGCAAGTATCATGGTGGTTGGGAGTTGCGGGGGTTGTTGAGGTTGTTTGTCTTCAAAAGTTCATTGAGAATTGTATGAGTATAGGAAAACATTTATTCTACATTTGTTGAATTAGATAGAGCATTTTTTCCTTTCTGACTTTCTTCTGCACCGAGATATCGGTTGAGATGAATTAAAATCTATTCAAGCTGAATAGAATTTCTTTCTTACTAATCTTCCAGAAAGCTACAAAGCTCTTTGGGTCAATCCAATTATACTATTCTTACAGACATTGATCTTTCCAACTTAAGATCTGGAGTGTTTGGGGAACACATTCTGAAATGAAAGATCCATTGATTGAAACCATCTATTTTCATAGCCTATTTGAGATAAGTAGATTTGAGTAAAGTCAGTATATTGCAATGCTCCACTAAAAGAATCAAAGCAAAAGTAGTAAGAAAATTCAGTTTATTTATCCAGTGTCTGAACTTAAAATTCCAACTGAAGCTCGACCAATGAGGTCCTTGGAAATTCAAAATCCAGGTTTGGCTATATTAAGGTTAAATAAACAATGAACAAAATTCAAAAGATGTTCAGAAATGATATAGGGGTTGGATGGGGGTGATTTTCTTTCTGCCTGAAATAAAGAATAGCATTTCACTTATCCTTTAGCTGGAATTTGATTGAATGCAGCTAGTAATTTGAACATTCAGAGTGATTAGAGTCACTACATGAAAGCAGTTCTAATAACCATGAATGTATACACATGCATACAAATGTTGTCTGTGCATTAACAATGAAAGTACAAATTGCTCTTGAGAAACAGGATCTATGATTTTAGAAAAGTCACTGATAGATACAAATTGATAGATATTTTAAAATAGGATTTCTTAAGTCTCCCTGAAATTATTTTTAATCCATTCTTGGACTAGCTATATACTCTGCTTTATTCATGAAGAAATAATGAATTATATTAAAAAGCATAAGTTTTTATATATTAGCCATCAAGCTAATATATATAAAATATATATTTTATATATTAGCCATCAAGAAAAAAAATCAGTGTTGATGTCCACTGGAAGCACATGGCTGGAATTTCCTGATTTTGTATTAAATGTTAAGCCATAAACTACATTGTAAATTGTAATGGCTGTATTTATACATTATACATAGACTTACTGTGATTTTGTCAGATGCCTACATGTTAAGTTCCACTTAGGTTGATTTATTACTCATGTCTATGAAAATCTAGCCAACTAATGGTCAACACTAAATTGGAACTAGATAAGAGTTAATGGAATTCAAGGGGAGTGGACTTGGATCGCTTGTGGGAATGTAACAATGGAATATGGAAGGAAAGTGTACATTATGTTGGGCTCTGCTACATGATACAACCGTTGTTCCTCTTCCATTGGACTGCTGAACTGAAGAAACTAAGAAAAATTTGAAGCCTTATTTTTTTCAATCATCTTCGCCAGATGAAGGCGCTAGAGAATTCAAAAACGTCCTCACATTTAATAACATTTGATATCATTAAAGCAAAATCAGATATTTTCAGTCAGGAAAACAATGCTATTATTTTGATACTTCTGACTGATGATTCTGGGAAGCCTAGCACCTTTATATTACAATCCAGTTAGAAAGGGCTGGGCTATGCTTTTAAACGAAACTACACAACCCATATCCCAGTCTCCACAACTCCTTGAGAAAACATAATTTGAGCACAGCTAAATTGTAGGCTCATTAGTACTCTGTTTAAGCGAGTTCTTCATCTATAGTTCCCCAGTTATATTACTTCTTGGTAGATGTGGCTGAAATCAGTTCTTGGTCAACTGGAATACATACCCAACTCAGTTACTGCAAATAGTAATGTATAAGATAACTGCAAAGTGAAGGTACCATGCTACCCCAGGCCTCTACTTCATCCTCATCATTGCCAACTCCACCAAGGAGCACTGGCTCAAATCCAGTGCTGCAGCCATGCCAATGCAAAGCCTCAGCTACCCCATTCCTAAGGCACCCCAGTGCTATGTCCAAGCTATAGCTGTAGCTACCCTGTCAACCTGCACTCCACCAGTATTGTAACACTGTACTCTGCCAGCCCTATCGTCCTAGTAGACCTTCATCAACCTCTCCTTCCCACTGCTGCGATGCTTTGGAAGGCCTCAGAAGTAGTTATGAAACTAGTTTTTGAAGTAGTTTGTGGTAGCAGAACACTTATTTCTGGTATTTCTTTCAAATGCCCTCAGAAGTTCAGTTTTGTGTAGAAACTACAGGAATGTAAATTGCTGTATGGAGAAGACACTACAGCAGGAAGTGATCAGCCAAATTACTTATTAGCAATCTAGATATAAAACTCATGTAGCTCCAGAGTTCACATCGTCTCATTATCTAGGATAGTACCATCTCCAAATCAGTATCTGTAATTGAAGATGTTCTTTTATTACACCCTAGCTAAATTCTCAATTATCAGACTGAAGTCTTGATGTTCTTTTGCTTCTCAATTTAAATCTACCTTCTTCCCAAGAATAGCACATAAAACAAATGAGCTACTCAAGCACTAATTCTAATTTCACACAAATTTTGCAGTGATGATTTGCTTATATGAAATGAAAGAAAAAATTCTGGTAAATGTTAATTAGAATTTATTGTGATTTTTTTAGAAAATGGTGAATTATTCACAGATAATTAAAACTTAATTTCATATCGTGCATAGAGACATGTGAGTTCTTTGTCAAGCTACCATAAAAATTAAAATGCAAATTATTGCATAATGTGCCATTTCAAATGGGGTTTATATGCCTAACCATCTGCAAGAAAATCATATGCAGGAACTGATTCCAGCGTAAGCACAAACAGATGTCAGCTTTTTTAACTATTGTTTAAACACCAATTTGTGAGTTTGAAATTTACAGACTGTCATTAGCGTTTGGGTTGATTTTTCTCTTCAGTACACAGAACCAGTCATTCTATAGACCCAGATATTACATCATATCACCTTGACCTTGTAGAGTGCACCATTCAGGCAATATAAATTTGGAATTCTCATAAAGTGCCCACATCAACATTACTCAGATAATACCAGCTTCCTGTAAGCAGCTGTAGATTCAATGCCTCTATCTGCAGAAAAAAAGTGTGTGTAAAATACTAGGATCAGATGAGGCTAAGTAGACAAATGAAGCTAAGTAGATGAAAATGGGCTAAAAAGGTGCTGTCAGAGAAATATTGTCAGGAATGGAACATATATAGTATAATAGCAGAGGAGCAGGGGTGAAATCCAACAGGTTCTGACAAGTTCTGGAGAACCGGTAGCGGAAATTTTGAGTAGTTCAGAGAACCAGCAAATACCACCTCTGGCTGGTCCCAGAGTGGGGAGGGAATGGGGATTTTGCAGTATCCTTCCCCTGGAGTGGGGTGGGAATGGAGATTCTGCAGTATCCTTCCCCTGCCATGCCCACCAAGCCACGTCCACAGAACCGGTAGTAAAAAAAAATGAATTTCACCACTGCAGAGGAGTGAATGGTTTCGGATACTCCTAAACTCCTAAATTTGGTTTAGGTTGCTTTACATCATACAGGTAGTTCTTGACTTATGACCACAAGTGGAACTGAAACTTCTATTGCTAAGCAAAGTGATCATTAAGTGAGGTATCCAATTGTATGACCTTATTTGCTGTAATCATTAAACAAATCATCATGGTTGTTAATAGAATCTAGTTTCCCCCAATGACATTGCTTGTCAAAAACTGACTGGAAAGGTCACAAATGGTGATCATTTGACCCCTACAACTGTTGGGTATACATAGCAGTTATGAAGCACCTGAATTTTGATCATGTGACTGTGGGGGGACACCTCGACAGTCGTAAGTGGGAGGACCAGTCTTAAATCACGTTTTTCAGCACCATTATAACTTCAGAGGTTGCTAACCAAATGGCCGTAGGTTGAGGACTACCTATACTTTGTGAATTTTAGAATCAACATATCTATCCCATAACATTTATTTAACCCTTATTAGACAATTTGATATAGTTTTTCATATTTGCTACTGTAAAATGACTTACCTGGGAATGATAAAACCTTGGTTAAACTGGATAGAAATCCTTTATTTATTCTGTTAGAATGATTCTTTTGAATAGAATCAGCATGCTAGTGACAGTTCATTACAAATCACCAAAGACACCCCTCTTCCAAATAGCATCATACAGCAATTAAGTAGAATTTTGGACACAAGAGAGCCTTAGAGAACCATACAGCATAAAAAATAAAGAGTTGAAGTGTGGTTATCCTTCCCACACTCTGAACATGGAACTGCAAGTAGGAGTAAAACTGGGATATAGTGCCCCAATCTTCATGGCTGGTTCAAACGGATATGTATACCATGTACCAATCTATCCTCGTACTGCAGGAAGTTGAGGGAAGAAGGAATGTCACCTTACATGCACAAGGCCAATTAAAAAGAACACTGTCTGACAACTATTACATTTTTAAAAGAAACAATTGTGCTTGTCATAATGTCTTCATCATCATGCCTAGTTTGGTCTTTAAGATGCCTTGAACTTGGGTTCATTTTTATAGGTTTATACTATACCTTGCTATACATATATGTCAATATTTTCTATTATTTAATTGCATACGTTTGAAAATATATGGGAATGTTTTTAAGAAATTAAGATTAAGATTCAAAATTCATCCATAACTATATCATTGTTTAATCCATGAAACTACTGCTGTGTGCTATATGTGTTGGTAACAATATCAGAGATGTCAAAACCATTCCCTTATTTAATAGGTATCAAGGTTAATTTCACAATTCTTTTCCAAATGTGAGGAGATGGAAAATAATGCCAGCTACATGGAAATCAAGATACTGTACAGAAGCACCTTCTGGAGGACAGTGAGATGGAATGGTGCCTGAATGACAAATGAATAACAAGATGAACACAATGATGCCACCTATTCTGGAGAACTCTGGAAATCACAAAAGGGTTGCCTTTGTGAAATTGGACCGACTTCTGATAATGTTACCTAGTTTGAATAATGAAAAGTCTGCCAGAAAGCAACCAAGCTCATAGAGTACCAAGAACCTCTCATTTCAACCCTGACTTACAAATATTTTCTTCTATTGGACAGACTTCTCTCCCTCAGAAAGGATTACCATGCTTGGAAATCATGTCCAACTTCATTTAAATTAGAAAGGAATATAGTTATTTGTGTGTTGCTTGAACAGCATTAAATTTCACATTTCTGAATCTCATTTCAGATTCAGCCTCCAAGTTGAATGGGCGGTCTCTGAAGTGGATCTTCAGTTAAGTAGTTTTCCAAACTAAATTTTTTGAAGCATACATAATCTGTGAAGTGTAAGATACTGCCCAAAATCAGTGTGTATGGTGTTAAGTTTTCAAATAAAATGGAAACAATATTATGGCTATGGAATGGATGAACAATGGCATTTGTGCTTCTAATTTACAACTCATAAAAACCGAACAGCTGACATTGGAAAAATTGCAATATTCCATTCCAGACAAAGCCCAATTATTCAAAAACCACACAATAAGGCCAACAATCCATTATGCCAATAGCTTAGTGAAAACAAATCCTTGCTTAACTGAAAGGAGGAAGAAGAAACTAATATATCACACTTTAAGGATTAATGGACGGAAATTATTTTGAAGATTGCTGCTCCTCCTTGAGTAACAGTGCTGGCAACAAGTAATGCTAGTTGTACTACTAACATCTCAAGTAAGTAGTTGGTTGAGCGATTGTCCTGCTATATAAATGATATTGAATTGATTTAACTGCAATATTAGATATCATCTTGTCAACTGTGTTGGTATCATCCATCTATTATAATCTGCTCAGGCAGTCTATCCTGCTCGGCAATCCATCCGGGTAAAGCTAATGATATGACTTTTTCCTATTCAAAAGTCTCCTTCTGCTGACATTTTTCATTACTAGATTAGCAAGGATTGCTAACATAAATAACTATACTCTATTCCCATAGCTATATGTAGATTGGTTGCAATTCTACACAGCATTCTTGCATGAGTTATGGAATATACCAAGGGCAAAGCAAGGAGAACCACATGTGGACAGCATGGAGATGAATGTAGGCACAGTCAAAGCAGAAAATGGACTGATTATATATGAGGACTTCCATAGCTAGACTAAAAAATGCAGACAACCTGTAGACTGAAGCATAGAGATGTAAATCATTTTGCTACCATCTAGTAGTTATGTATATTTGGAGACATTTGATTAAGAAATCTGCATGTTTACTAAATGAATTTAAATATAGTAATTCAAATGTAACAAATGGTATGCTGGCCTTTTATAGCATCCGTATAATGAATTGTGATCCCAGATTGTAGATGTGAATCAAATTGTTCTAAATATTTGGGTTACTATTGCCAGCTATACAATTGTTGAATCAAAAAAATCCTGTGTCAGAACTTTTAAAAATCAAATTATTCCAGCATAAGAAATAATAACCACAAATAAACTTATGTTCAATATCATTCCATGTAATAGAGGAATCTTTAAAAGCTACAATAAATTAAAAAATTACTGAACACAGTGAAGGTGATTTATACCGGAGTGTTAATACAGGAGATTTCTTAGCAGATTGTGACTGTGGGAAGTGTTTGAATATTTTTTTTAAAAAAAGCCAACTTCAGAATTATAAATAAATGAGATGAGCATAATCTGTTTCCCAACAAATATATAGTGGTAGTATAAAGAAAAAATAATAATATGAAACCTTTAAAAAGAAAAGTTCAAAGCAGGATCACTAGAGCTGGATTTTTTAGACTGAAGCCATAAATTTTATTACAAGTATGTATATACCCCTTCTCAGAAATGTGTTCCCTTATGAACTGAATTTTACATATTTCTTTTTTAAAAAAGTTTTTTGAGGTTCATTCTAGCATAAAATATAATGAAAACAGAAATTTTTAAAAAGGGAGGCAAGTGCAGGATAAAAAAAGAAAAACAGCTGACTCTTTACAACAGGATAGACTACTACCCTGGGTAACTACTAGCCATAATACAATTATGACTACAACTTTTTATATTACCTATAATTATTAAGGGGTGCAATGGCTCAGCAGTTAAAGAAGCTGAGCTCGTCAGCTGGAAAACTGATAGCTGGGGTTCAAAACCCAATTTCTGTGAGATGGGATAAGCTCCTGTTACTTGCTCCAGATCCTGCCAACCTAGCAGTTCCCACTTTGGTGGGAAGGTGACAGGATTCCATGTGCCCTCAGTGTATAGTCATGCTGGCCACATGACTATAGCAATGTCTTTGGACAATGATGGCTCTTTCAGCTATGAAACAGAAATGAGCACTGCCTCCTAGAATCTGACATGACTGGACAGGGGAAACTTTTACCTTTTTATAATTATTAAAAGCCAGTTTTATAAATACACAAATATTAAAATTTCAAACTAAATGCTAAATTTCATTTTTTCCCCCTATATCGGGCATAAAAACCAGAAGCAATGTCCCAATAGAAATAAGACCAATAAAATATCTACTTAAAACAGTTTATATTGCCTACTTAACCAAATATATTTTTTTGTTTTTTCCCCCTGTGGTGGGAAATGACATATATTTCTACTTACAATTATTAATGTTTCTAAATCCCTATACTCTTACAAATTCTTTAACCTTAAAAGGAAAACTCTTTTACATTCATTATGAGAAACATTTCTAAACATTTCTTTTTAAAAATCCATCTTTATAACTAAACTACAACTAATTCTAATTTTTACTTCCTTTTTACATAATATGTTCAAATCATTTTCAATACCATTTTGAAGACTTTAGGCATTACTTTAAAACTATATATAAAACAAGAAAGAAAAAAATGAAACATGAGAAACTTATTTTCCCTTCCTCTCTCTCATCCCATTGAACTTTACATATTTTAAAAACTTAAAAAGGGAAATCAAACCCTAATCTCCCAAAGACAACCTAGCTACATTTTTCATTTCCATTTCATTTTATTAAATTTGTATACCGCCCTACTCCCGAAGGATTCAGGGCGGTGAACAGCCATAAAATAAAACATATAGATACAAAATTTAAAATAGAGATAAAACTAATTAAATAAATTTGGCTGAACCATTTTAAAACCCCAATAAATTAAAACCAAATCTAAAATTTCGATTTAAAAAGAGGAAAAAAATTTAGGTCAGGCCAGCTTGATGAAATAGGAACGTCTTAAGCGCGCGACGGAAGGTACGCAGATCCGGAATCCTCCGTATCTCCGGGGGGAGCTCGTTCCAGATCGTAGGTGCCCCCACAGAGAAGGCTCTCCCCCGGGGGGCCTCCAGCCGACATTGTTTGGCCGACGGCACCTGGAGGAGCCCCTCTCTATGGGAGCGTACTGGTCGGTGGGAGGCTATTGGTGGCAGCAGGCAGTCCCGTAAATAGCCAGGTCCTAAGCCATGGAGCGCTCTGAAGGTGATGACCAAAACCTTGAAGCCACTCGGAAGACCACCGGGAGCCAGTGCAGCTCGCGCAGGAGAAGCATTACATGGGAGCGCCACGTCACTCCCATCATCACCTGCGCGGCCGCACTCTGCGCCAGTTGGAGCCTCCGAGTGCACCTCAAGGGGAGCCCCATGTAGAGAGTGTTACAGTAGTCCAGGCGGGAAGTGACGAGGGCATGAGTGACCGTGTGTAATGAGTCCCGATCCAGAAAGGGACGCAACTGGCGGATCAGGCGGACCTAATGAAAAATCCTCCCGGTCACAGCCGTCAAGTGCTCTTCTAAAGACAGCCGTGAATCCAGGAGGACACCCAAGTTGCAAGCCCTCTCCGTGGGGGCCAATGCTTCGCCCCCAATAGTCAGTGATGGCACCAGCTGACTATATCGGGACGTCGGAAACCACAGCCACTCAGTCTTGGATGGGTTGAGCCTGAGCCTGTTTCTCCCCATCCAGATCCGTACGGCCTCCAGGCACTGGGACATCACTTCAAGGGCATCGTTGGGGTGGTCTGGGGTGGAGATGTACAGCTGGGTGTCGTCAGCGTACTGATGGTACTCCACCCCGAAACCACGGATGATCTCGCCCAGCGGCTTCACATAAATGTTGAACAAAAGGGGCGAGAGGACCGATCCTTGTGGCACCCCACATATAAGGGGCCTCGGGGTCGACCTCTGCCCCCGTCAACACAGACTGCGACCGGTCAGAGAGAAAGGAGAACCCCCATAATACGGTGCCTCCCACCCCCAACTCTTCCAACTGGTGCAGCATGATACCATGGTCGATGGTATCAAAAGCCGCTGAGAGATCTAATAGGACCAGGACAGAGGAACAACCTCTGTCCCGAGCCCTCCAGAGATCATCCACCAATGCGACCAATGCCGTTTCCGTGCTGTACCCAGGCCTGAAACCCGACAGGAATGGGTCTAGATACGTCGTTTCATCCAGGTACTGGGGAAGCTGTCGTGCAACCACACTCTCAACAACCTTCGCCACAAAGCGAAGGTTGGAGACTGGACGATAGTTAGCCAATATTGCCGGGTCCAGGGAAGGCTTCTTGAGGAGAGGTCTCACCACCGCCTCTTTCAAGGCGGCGGGAAAGACACCCTCGCCCAATGAAGCATTTATAATCCCCTGGAGCCAGCACTAACCAGGAGGGGCACGGGTCCAACAAACATGTGGTCGCATTCAGTCTACCCAGAATCCTGTCCACGTCCTCAGGGGTCACAGAATCAAACTCATCCCAGATAACATTCTCAGGACCTTCCTCCATCATCCCCGCTGGATCTACCCAGTCGGAGTCCAGATCTTCCCAAATCTGAGTGATTTTGTCATACAGATACTGAACAAAATCCTCGGCTCTTCCCTCCAAGGGGTCCTCCCTCGCTTCCTGGTGGAGCAGGGAGCGGGTCACCCTAAACAGGGTGGCCGGGCGGTTATCTGATGACGCAATAAGAGCAGCAAGATAAGTGCATTTCGCTGCTTTTATTGTCACTAGGTAATTCTTAATATGAGATCTTACCAGTGTCCAGTCAGATTCAGTACGACTGGCCCTCCAACTACTCTCTAGGTGTCTTTTCCGGCGCTTCATCTCCCTCAGCTCCTCAGTAAACCAAGGAGCCAGGTGAGATCGGCGCCGGGTCAGAAGCCGCAAAGGCACGACTCGATCCAGAGCTCCAGCGGCCGCCCTATCCCAGGCGGCCACTAGGTCTCCAGTCGAGGCGTGAGCCAGAACCTCAGGAATTGGCCCAAGCTCCATCTGGAACCTATCAGGTTCCATCAGGTGCCTGGGGCAGTACCAGCTCATCGGTTTCGCCTCCCTGCGGCGGGGTGCAGCGGTTCGAAGGTCAAGGCGAAGGAGAGAGTGATCCAACCATGACAAGGGCTCGATGACTATGTCCCCTATCTCAAGATCACTCTGCCACTGTCCAGAGACAAAAATCAAGTCCAGTGTGTTTTCCCCCCATGTGCGTAGGGCCATGAATTAGCTGGGTCAGGTCCATAGCCATCATGGAAGCCATGAACTCCCGAGCCACCTCAGACGTCTCACCCACGGACGGCAGGTTGAAATCCCCCATGACCATACGTCTGGGGGTATCAACTGCCACCGTGGCGATAACGTTGAGTAGCTCGGGCAGGGCTGCTGCCACGTGGCAGCAAACCCCTCTGGACCCCATGACCCCACTTCACAAGGAGGGTCTCACAACTGGCCGTCTGAGGAACAGTGGCCTCCCTCGGCCTAAGGCCTTCTCTAATAATAACCGTTACTCCCCCGCCCCTCCCGTGACCTCGGCTGATGGAATGCCAGGAAGCCTGGTGGGCACATTTCTACCAGAGGGGCCCCTCCCTCCGGGCCCAACCAGGTCTCCGTAATACCCGCCAGGTCCGCTCCCTCCCCACATTGGACTACAGGGATCTTAATCCAACAATGCTGAACATGAGTGAAACTGACAAATTTATCAGTATTTATACTCAAATGAACAGAGAGAGCACATTTAATTTGGGCTACCTGCAAGGTGTATACAAGCTGTCTTGTCTTCTACATCATTTATTTTTTATCCAAGCTCTCCTAGATCTTCACAGGAGAACTGAAATTCCTGATTCCTTACAAAAAATTACAGGAAATAATTGCTACTGCAGCATTTTTCATTTTAAAATAAACCATATCCTGCCAGGCTTATTTTCTTCTTCTTTTATCCACCTTCTGGGTTTCCTTTGTTCTCTTCACCAACTTTTTTATTCTTGTTAAAGTTCTCATTGAAACCTCTCACTAACCGAATGCAATTTAGAAATGCTGCTTTAGGCTGCATGAGTGACAGCTTAGGTAAGCCCAGATCACAGCAGTCAGAGATAAACGCAGTAGTGAGTTTAGGCTATTATCCTGTGAAAAGGAGCCACTCTATATTTCCATTTTTGTGGTATATATATATACACACACAGGGGAATAAAACAAAGCAAAATAGTAGCCATGGAGTTGCAATGCATTCACATGTAGAAGCGGATAAGGACATCATCTTGACTTTTTTTTTTACTTTTTTTTTTTTTTGACATCCCACCTGCAGAAATTGTTGGCAGAGACACCCAGGTTCAACTCCAACGTCAGTCCCAGAAGCTCAGTGAGTGATTTGGGACCAGCGTCTCTCTGTCAGTTGAACTTACCAACAGGTTTAACACCTATTTTTCTGGGGGGAATGGGAGGAAGAAGTGCTACGTATGTCACCTTCAGCTCTAAAAAAAAATAATTCCTTACATAGATAAAATGTAATGCCATGACATCACAGGTAAGAATTTGCCTGAAGTACTTTCATAGACAGAATTCTGATGAGGGTCCCTTTATGAAATAAATTGCAAACCACTTCCGGTTTGCTGCTGGCCGCCGCCAGACGTTCCTCTGGGATCGTCAGCTTCCATTGCCTGTCAGAGCCGCCGTTACAGCGGATGGCGGCTCGAAAAAACTCCGTTTCCAAGAGGAAACGGAGATAGAGCCGGCAGGGGTGGGTAGAACTCTCCGCAGAGTCCCAAAAGTTTTTTTTTAACTTTTGGGACGGAGCGGATGAGAAGCCCCATATCCCCTGCCGTTGCTCCGGGCTTTGGGAGACCTCTGCCTATGCAGAGCCAGGCGTCAAGAGCAAGCCTGTGAATTTAACAGAATAATTAAAGAAATGACGAGCTGGACCCTTAATACTGAACCGCAAGTATTTCACCCTTCTAAAATCTATCTAAGAGAAAAGAGGAGAGGAAAAGAGGGAAAAAGAACCTTTTAAAATGGCGTCTGAGAAGGGCTAAAAGGGAAAGTCCTTCCGTTTCTTCTTACTACAATGTAGCGGAATAAATATCACTGGCTACATTTGTAGATAAAACCTCGCTCCTGTGCTGTTGATTGAAAAGAAGTTTTTTTTTTTTTTTCTTAAGGGAAAGTCCTTTCGTTTTCTATTTCTTCTCTTTTTTTGCTAAATCTTGTCTGTGTGGGAAATGGCATCGGGACTTACACAGCTGGACAAATGGGGGGGGAACTTCCCCTCTTAAGAAATTGCGCCAACAAATTTCAACTCTCCAGCGTCAGAAACCCGATTTTAATATATTAGAATTTATCCTTGAAGAGATTGTAAGAAGGGATGAGATTGTGAACCAGCAACTTGAAAAATTTAAGCAGGAAATTAAAGAAATTGGTGAATTGGTGAAATCAAAGTTTGACCTTTTGAATCAAAAGATTTTAAAAGCTGCTAATGGTTTATCAGGCTTTCTGATTCGGGTGGATGCAAAGACTAAATCATTAGAGTCTAAAATGAAGGAAATTGAGGAGAATTTGGATGACATGACTCAAAAAATTAAAAAGGATTTGATAAACACTCAGGATAATAGCTCGGAAGACAAATCTAAAATGGAGATTGACCAAAAGATTGGTAATGAAGAAAATGTACAACAGAGGATTGAAAGAGAAGTTTTAATGATTCAATATAATTTTACAGAATATGCAATTAGACTGAGAGGTTTGCAGGAAAATAATAGAGATGATCTAAGGAAAATATCTTCTGAAATTCTGGCTGGGATCTTAAAGGTTCAACCTGATGAAGTGTATTGCAGGATTGATAGAATTTACAGAATAAACTCCTGGCTGGCAAAGCAAAGGCAATTGCCTAGAGATGTGGTGATCTATTTTACAGATAAAGAAATTAGGAATAATATTGTGCAGAACTCTTTTAATTCCACTTTGCAATTTCATGGAAGAAAGATTTGGATTTTTAAGGAGCTCCCGCCCAAGATGTTAATGGAGAGGAAGAAATTTGGCTTTCTAGTGACTGAATTAAAAAAAAGAAATATCCTATTCAGGTGGGACACCCCAGTTGGTTTAATATTGAGATATCAAGGAGTAAGATATCAATTGCATACTGTTGAAAAAGCGGAAGATTTTTATCAAAAAACTTTAAAAATGAATTTAACACCTTTAGGCATAATACAGGATAAGCAAAAGGAGTTGGAAACAAAAGGAAAACATCAAATTACAGAGGCTGTGATGGATAAATTGTCTTTGGACTCCCTGGATACCCCAGCTGGACTGTCTATAATTAAGAGAGCAGTGTCATCCGACTCCAACGTGATGAACCATCAAGTCACAGACAAGTGCGCAAATCAATCAGTTGATATACAAGTGACGGAGAAGAAAGACGAGATGATAAAACTAACCCAACAAGAACAATCCATAAAGCAGAATGAAAATCAACTAGCAGACACACAATTGGTAGGCAAGAAACGAGGATGGCAATTCAACCCGAAAAAGAAAAAGAAAAGAAATAGATCGCATAGAAACAGCAATTTCTAAACTATGCAACAGTGAAGCCAGGGACTTTAAAAAATGAATGAATATTTGAAAAGATAGTGGAGGCGAACAATTGTTTGATACTATCCTGAGGATTGTGGCAGATCTCTGCAAGGCCATGATTTTGGGATGTGAAAAGAGCCTCACCTTGTTGGATTTGAATCATCTAAAAATTTTTTTTTCTTTTTCTTTTGGTAAATATATTATAATTATTTTGAGTTATAAGGCAGGAGAGTTTCGCCAGGGCATGCAGAAGATCTGGATGTTACTCAGTAGGATGATGGGAATTAATAATCCTGATGAATACCACAACTATAATCATATGGATATAATCATAATTATAATGTCACTCGGGTGGTTGTTTTTGCTTTTATACAGATGCGAGGATATCTACTACTGATGGGGGCAGAAGATGATTGGAGATTTTGAACAAACTGTTGCACCAGCATGTTATTTTACCCTATTATGGGTGATGGATTTAACAATCCAGTGGAAAGACATCAAAGAAGATACTATATGGATTATAAATTTAAAGTTATTGTTTTTTCTTTTTTTACAAAATGGAATGCATATATAGATATGTGTATATCTTAGTAATGTGGGCAGTGGATTATATCTAGAATTGTATTGCATGATTTTGTAGGAATTGAAGGGTTGAAATAGGTTAGTTTATTGATTGATTAGTTTAAGAAAAAGGATTCTTAAGTCATATCTAGGGGAGTGGAGGACTTAACAATTCAGTGGAAAGATACTAAAGAAGATATATTTTTTTTCTCTTCTTTTTTTTTCTTCTTTTTATAAAATGGGATGCATATATAGATATGTGTATATTTTAGTAAAGTGGGTAGTGGATTATATTTAGAATTGTACTGTATGATTTTAACTCATATATTTAGAGGAGTGGAGGAATTGGATAGAATTGAATAAATGTTAAAGTTGGATGCAGGGAGAAGGCCGATTTAAAATGTTATATTAATATATATAAAAGATTAAAGGTTAAATTGTAATAATACTCAATAAGCTTAGGGGAGGAGAAAAAGGGCAGATTATCGTAAAAATGGGAGTTATAAGATTAACATGTTAAGGGTCAGTTTTTCGAGAAGGGATTAAGGGAAAGGAAAGATATTATGTATGTAACTAGTTATGAAATAGCCTATTGTTGTGAAGAAGTCACAGGGGGGGTTGGGTGGAAAGGGTGGGTTAGGGAAGAGTGGGGGGGGAAAGGGGGAAAAACTTGTATTTGAAAACTTTTTCAATAAAAAAAAAAAAAAGAAATAAATTGCAAACCCTCTAAAATTTCTCCGTAGGACTCCAAAGAAAATTTCCATTTGCAGTATACCCACAGGTGAGCATTGTGCTTAGCACCACAACTAGCAGTTTCAAATGAAATGCCAGTTGGGCCCTTTCCCAGAAGGCAGAAGCGTGTACCAAGAACTGTATCAATGCCCTAAATTTTAATTCAAATTGGGGCTGCAGAGGCAAAGTGGTTGCTCAGAAAATTATTTCCTCTCATAATTAAGTTTCTCTCTCATATTTTCCCTCATAAGTCTTTCCCAAGCAGTCTCTCTGATGCACTTCCAGGAGAAATAAAAAAAGATTGTCCGAATGGAAGGTAAAAGTCTTTTTTTCCCCAAAAAAAATATTCCCTCGATGCTTTTAGATGGAGCTGGCAATTCTCTCCCCTGTTTTGTTTGTGATGACTGGAACCCTGCTCAAGCAGCATCTTTGTAACCTCACCCAAACGTGCAATGTCGGTGAGCAATGTTCTTCCCTTTGCTGTTCAAAATTCTGAGTCCAGGAATAATCAAGAGGCTGTGATTTTTCAATCATGAAAAATAAATTTTGAAATTACCCAGCTGTCAGAACAGTTCAGTTCCCAATATCCTCCCAGCCTGTTGTAATGCTGTAATGCTGTAACCCGTGACTACCGCTTGGTTCAGAAATTGTTGTGCTGGCCATGTCTATTAACCAATAAGAATCTGTAATACCAATAATAAGAACCATCTCTGCTGTCTATCAACCTCCTTACAAGCTCATTTCTTAAAATAAGGTTTCATACCACTGAAAGGAAAGGCTCTGGAAGCTTGATTGTTCTCAACAATTAAATAGCATGTTCTCTGCCGCTGTCATAACTTTATGATATTCATTACAATTCAAGATTTTTGAGTTGGTAAGTGGGCTTCTCGCTCTTCTTTTTAAAAGACATTTTAACCCAAGTACCCCAAACGTGCATACACACAAACACTTGTTTTTAATCTTGTTCTCTGTCGTGGGAACTCATTTGAAGCGAACCGTGATTTCACAGCTTCAATCAAGTATGTTATGTTCTGTATAAAACAAATATAATCCAAATATAAGAAAAGAGGTTTTCTTTATTTAAGAATTGTCACAGATCGTTTCAAAGAATATGAAGTATATAACTAAAGGTTGATCACAATTGAGTCCAAAATTTCTGTTGCTAAGCAAGACAGTTGTTATGTGAGTTTTGCCCCATTTTATGACCTTTCTTGCCACAGTTAAGTGAATCACTGCAGCTGTCAAGTAAATAATACAGTTATTAAGTGAATCTGGCTTCCCCATTGACTTTGGTTGTCAGAAAGTCACAAAAGGTGATCACATAATCCCAGGACACTGCAACATTCATAAATATTGTACATGCCAGTTGCACAGGATCCAAATTCTGGGCATGTGACCATGAGGATGCTGCAACTGTCATAAATCACCTTTTCAATGCCATTGTAACTTCAAACTTCAAGCCATTTCACAACTTCAAATGATGGCTACGAGTCAAGGACTATCTGTATCCCAATTAGCTAGGCATAGTTATCTGGGATGCAAAAGTCAAATAATCACCAGAAGCCAACAAAGAGATTCATAAAAAGTGATGCATCTAGTGTGCCATTACTAGATGCCATCTAGTGTGCATCTAGTGTGCCATTACTACAGCACAAGTATCAGGTGCTTTGCTAATTGGTTTACTCATACAGCAGTTGGAGGAAAACTTTCCAAAGAAACCCAACAGGGAACAAACAGAACATAATTCGATTTCATCTCAAATGACTGGATGACCTTAAAGCAATGCATTTATTGTATGTTGCCCAGAATCATGTTTTGTGAGATGGGGACCATATAAATATGAGATAGATAGATAGATAGATAGATAGATAGATAGATAGATAGATAGATAGAGATTTTGCTTCATGAAAGAATACGTAACCAAAAAAAATTTGGACTGCAGGTAGTTCTCAACTTACGATGACAATTGGGACTAGAATTTCTGTTGCTAAGCAAGGCAGTTGTTAAGTGAGTTGTGCCTGATTTTATGACCCTTTATGTGATGGTTGTCAAGCAAATCACTACACTTGTTAAGTGAAGCATGTAGTCTTATGTAAATTCATCTTTCCCCTTGACTTTGCTTGGCGGAAGCCAGCTGGGAAGGTCACAAATGATTATCGCATGACCCTGGGATGCTGCAACTGTCACAAATATTTTCCAGTTGTCACGCATCCGAATTTTGATCATGTGACCATGGGGATGCTACAATGGTCCTAAGTCCAAGGACCAGTTGTAAGTCATTTTTTTCCACTGGTGTTATCACCTCAAACAGTCCCCAAGCAAATGGCTGTAAATTGAGAACCTGTACACCATACAGTATCTATTCTGGAGTTATCTATGCTACTATGGTAGTGATAGACAATGGGAAAGTTATGAGAGACAGAGTGAGGTTAGAGTTCCCCAGGGCAAGAACACTAATATGTCTATCATCAACTGCTATTTCATGCTATGAAATGTGCCATAGAAAAGCCAGGAAAAAAGAAGCATGAGATTTAAACTGAAATCTCCTTTAAGCAGAAGGCTTTCAACTTCTTGCAGTGTTTTCATTCTAGCATGCAAAAAAAGATGCTTATGCTGTGCCTTATTCAACGAATTGATGTCTCAGTAATTTCTGCTGAGTCTATGCCAACTAAAAGAGAAAGACTATAAAAAACTTCTAGGATCCTTTTTACACATAATTTAAAAATTTTAGCATTTTCTTTTTAAGGTAACAGGCACATTATAAGAGAAAGCACCAAGATTGTTTTTACATATAGTCCTCAACTTACAATCATTTGTTTACAGTTTGACGTTACAACAGCACTGAAAACATGACTTATGGCTGTTTTTCATACTTACAACCATTGTCATATCCCCACGGTCAAATGATCAAAATTTGGATCTTGGCAACTGGTTCATATTTATGATAGTTGCAGAGTCTTGGGATCACGTGATCACCTTTTGTGCCCTTCTGACAAGCAAAGTCAATGAGGAAGCTAGATTCACTTAACAACCATGTTACTAGCTTAACAACTGCGGTGATTCACTTAACAGTTTGACAAGAAAAGTCAAAAAAATGAGGCAAAACTCATTGAACAATTGTTATAGTTAGCAACATAAATTTGGGGCTCAATTGTGGTCATTGACTGAGCCCTTATAAGAGATGGTCATTTTAGGAAAATTAAAACAGTGAATAGCTTTCTTTCCAATATTTTCTACTGAAATTTGTAGGTCTGTTCATTCTTACCACATCTTACCAAGAAGCGATTTTGTATTTTGTTAAACAGATATTTAATGAGTGGCCTCTGCATCTATGTCACCATTTTGTGAAAGCATCCACAACATTCTTTCAGTGCCCTAAATGACAGCAAAAGCTTGTTTATATTCTATTATTGACTTATATAAAATTAAGTGTATGATACAATTTGCATAAGGACTATATTTCTGCATATCAGTTTACAATTAATGATTAATTCCTGTTCTTGTAGCTATGGTTTTTAGGATATCTTCCACTTTTGTTCCTGAAATTCCTTTCTATACGTCAGCTTACATTCTATGAACTTTGGTTTAATTGATTAACACATCTAATTTAGGCAGCATGCAATCATTTATTTTCTTCCCAATTATTATTTCTCTGCTTGTTTATTTATAAAGCCACACTCCTGGCTATTCCTTTCCAAAATGCTCTCATTTTCAAAAACAGACACCACTGGAATGTTTCCAGAACTTCTAGTACTCATAATGGTGTGATCAGCCCCTAGCACTTGTCTTCCAAAGGAAATGATTCATTTATTAATGCTGTAATTATAGGCAATGAAACAGCTGACGATGGAGTCTTTAGCCAGACATATGCTACTTCCCAACATCTGTTCTTTTGAGGAAGTGCAGGACATTGACTCATAAAATGGAAAACAACGGTTTCTCAATAAGGAACAGAGCAATTAATTTCCGAAAGCAAGGTCATTTTCCAGCCTATTGTCTTTAAAATACCAGAGGGAAAAAAGCATCTAAGTGAATATTTCTTATTCCAAGATACTATGTATATGCTTGGTACAATCTTGTGGTTAGAGTTATTAGAATAGGGCTGTGAATATAGATTCACTACTCTGCAATGAACTTCTCCAGTTGACCATGAGATGCTCTCAGACTTAACCTGCCCTGCAGAATAATTAAGAGGATATATGGCACTGGAAAAGAGCCACTTACACAGCCTTGAACTCCTTAGAGAGAAGGGGATGGCAATGTAAAGTGAAATAAAAATAACATACAGTCCAGAATAGATTGATGAAAAATTAAAATTCAGGTAGCATCTCTGATATCAGTTTATTTGGAATAAAATGATACCAACACAAAAGATTTGTTCATTTTAGTGCCAGGTAGTAATGGGCATTACTAGGACTGTTGTTCTCCTCTTCCAATTATATATTTTCTATTATCATTAGAGGGAACACATTTCATAATCTCTTTGGTTATCATCAATAGAAGACATAGAATAAATAAAGGCTTGGCTTTCAGGAAGCAAATATATATGTATGGTTATTATTCAGCTTTTTCCCGGGATTCATCAAAACAGACTTCATACATGAAAATATTGGGTTTATGCTTATAATCACCCTAATACTAGAGGACTCTGGGCATCATATAAACATATAAACAATACAAAAAATAAAACTGCATAATCATAAAATTCAAACATGAAATGTAAAAAGGGACTATTGGGTGCCAAAAGTTTGCTGAAACAATAGAGCCTTGCCTTGCTTATGGGAGCAGCCACAAAGCTTAGGTAGAAACTAAAAATATCACAAATAGTAGAAAATGTTTTATCTGCAAGATCCCATCTGAAATATAACATTTTTCTCTGGGGAGAAAAAATGGTTCAATAATCAAATTCTGCCTGTCCCAGCAGACCAAGTCTCATTCTCTCAGTTTTTTTATAGGAACATCTTCTGATATATTTTTTATCTTTAAAAAGCAACTCCTGAAACAGCAATGAGTGAAAATAAGAATCATGAATCACTTTATCTGTGAAGAAAAGATGAGTTCAAAATGTTGGAGTTATCTCATTGAAAATGCTAACGTTCTGCCTCATCTATGAAAACAAAGTAAATGGTGTTTAAACCATAGTTGAAAAATTTATGGCTCTCCAGGTGTTTGATGACAGGAACAGTCCTCCCTGAATGTTGGCCATACCAACTGGAACTGATGTTAATTGGAGCTGACATCTTTCTTTCTTTTCTTTTTTTTTTATTTATATGCTGGCCTTCTCCGGAGACTCAGGGCGGCTTACAGTGCGTTAAGCAATAGCCTTCATACTTTTGTATATTTTCTACAAAGTCAGCTTATTGCCCCCACAAACTGGGTCCTCAATTTACCTACCTTAGAAAGGATGGAAGGCTGAGTCAACCTTCAGCCTGGCAAGATTCGAACTTACTTTAATTGCAGACAGCTGGTGTTAAATTACAGTGCCTTGTCCGCAGAGCTATCCAGGCTCCTACATCTTGAGGACAACCTAGCCCCTGCCCAGTACAGCTTAACTTGAAATAATATTTTATTAGGGTAGTGAAGTCAGGCCTCTCTTTCAGAAAGATTCACTCTTAACCACAAACTTCAAATGATTTTAGTAATAAAATGAATATCCACATACTTTTTTCTTTGTATATATTCCTCTAGGTCAGAGATCTTCAAACTTGGCAGCTTTAAGACTTCAACTCCCAGCTATGCTGGCTGGAGAATTCTGGGAGTTGAAGTCCACAAGTCTTAAAGCTGCCAAGTTTGAAGACCTCTGCTCTATGTATTGTAGAGTATATAGCAAGTACAGTCTGTCTTTCCAACATTAGCACAGAAAAGACAAGAAGAAAAAGAATTAGTTATTTTGTGAATCATCTCTTCTGAGTACAAGTAGAATTACAAACCACTCTATTCCCAAATTAGGCATTGGTGATTGTAAATTAAACTAATTCTCTCCTAGAATTCGGCTCCAAGATATGAATAGTAGGGAAACGATGAAAAAAGGTGGGTTGCTTCCTTCTAGTGATGTTATGCTGCTGATTTCCTTGAAAAGAAGTATGCAAAATGAAGACTGAAACATTCTGTATTTGAAATGCCAAATTTTGAGTTTGAAAAAGCAAAAAGAAGAAGAAGAAGAAGGAGGAGGAGGAGGAGGAGGAGGAGGAGGAGGAGGAGGAGGAGGAGGAGGAGGAGAAGAAGAATGGGCTGTTTGGAATATAAAATAATTTGTGGAATTATTTCAATTTCAAAGCTTTGAACTCAAAAGAGAGCAGTTTCAAACTCAGTTTCCAAAATGACTGAAACAGTTCAGATTCCAAGTGATCTGCAGACTACAGCCTCTGAATAGAAAAATATCCATCCTTACATAAAATACAGCTTGTATTCTAATTACTAAAGCTAATTTAGACTTTTTTTTTCCTTCTCTCCACTGTGCATGCTGAGTTCTGCAATTAGCTGATATCAAAACTCATTCCTGTAGTGGGGAAGAAGCTGGCATAAATGACCAACCTCTTGTTAAAATAACTTAACAATTTGCTCTTTAAGACAGTAGTGTTTCAGCCCACTGGGTACTGTAAACCAGACCAGGGAATTGACTGCATAGCAAACTATATAAACTCAATAAAAACTGTTTTTATTGAGATTGGCTATAGTAATTCTTTGTGTGTCCAATCACACTTGGCCAATAAAGAATATTCTACACTACGCTTCCAAATCTGGTTATTCTGTACCTTCTCTTCCTTTAATACTCCAGTGAATCAGGGAAACATTTATCTGAGTCACTTCCAAATGTTATCTGGCTGTTTTGGAGTTTTGGAAATGCTTCTACCCACTTGCCCTTACACACACACACACAATTATGCCCCTTACACACACACACACAAAAAATTAGGCTCCAAATATGAATTGTAGCGAAACATTGACAAAAGGTGGATTGCTTCCTTCTAGTGATGCTATGCTGCTGATTTCCTTGAAAATCTCTCTCGCTCTCGCTCTCCCCCTCCCCCTCCCCCACACCAAGGGCGGGTTTCAAAACCCGTCGCTACAGATTCACTCATGTGTGTGGGCATGCTCACGCACGCATAACACTTCTGCGCATGTGTCTGGGAGGTGTGCGGAGCCTCCCACTGCCACCACTACCAATTTGCCCAATCCGGGGCGAACTGATAGCAACTCACCACACACACACACACACACACACACACACACACACACATGTTGCATATTTCCATTACTTACTTACTTACTCTCTGCACCCTAAGATACATGCATCATTTAGCCAAATGAAAAGGCCATTCCTTAAATACTGTAGAGCAAATGAAGGAATGGAAGAAAATGATGCCACAAGACAGAGTTTGCGTGATAACCTGCCAGCTTCTCTTTAATTTTGATTAAAGTTAAAATATTATTTAAAACTCCTCACTTAGGAAAGGAGGCTGATGGAGATATCATGTTGGAGATCATAATTTTCATGTACATGTGGATACTATGTAGCTTGAATTAAGTTAAAAACTAGCAAACAGATAAATAGCAATTACTTTCTTGTACAAGAAATAATTGCTATTCGTATGACAATCCCTAATGGAGCATGCTTTAATTTATTATGATTTCTTCCAATGCTGAATTCTTCCTAAATAGTTATTTTTGTATTGTGTTTACTTTTCTTTAAACATAAAGCAGATAGAAAACAGTTGTATTCCACCAATAGAAAAATGTCTTCATTTGGATAAATAAACTCAGAACAAATAAGCCACAGAGAACTCATAAAATTGAAACTTACAATTACACAGAGTTCATGTAATAAAGGAAACAATACCAATTATTTCTTATAACAGAATCTTCAGGTGTCTTTCTGTCTATTTTCCATATGCCTAGAATAATGCTTTAAATACTGCCATATTTTATGCCTTTCTTCAAAGAGTAGAAACATATTTGAAGCGAAGCACAGTGAAGGCATATTCACTACAAGACTAGCATGAAAAGGGAGTAGCCTAAAATAATTGAGATACTGCAGAAAAAGAGAAAGAATATCTAATAGATGTCAGATAATTAAACTGTGAGCTAAAGGACAATACAAATAAGATTTGTGGAAAGGTAGATTATATCAAAGGACAATATAATCCTTTTTTTAAAAAAAAAAAAGATGAACCTGAATCTCTTTCCTCTCTCTCTCTTTCCAAGTGAAACTGCATAAACAAGTCAACCTATTTTCCAAAGCTCCAGAAGGCATGAAGCAATGGATGGAAGCTAATCAAGAAGAGAACCAACCTTGAACTAAGGAGAAATTTTCTGATAGAACAATTAATCAGTGGAACAACTTGCCTTCAGAAGTTGTGGATGCTCCAACACTGGAAGTTTTAAAGAAGAGATTGGACAACCATTTGTCAGACATGTATAGGGTTTCCTGCTTAAGCAGGGAGTTGTACTAGAAGACCTCCAAGGTCCCTTCCAAATTTGTTATTTTGTTATTCTGTTAAATAAATTCTAACTGGAAGAGTGAGATAACCACTTCATGTCAGCCCACCCATCATAATTCTTATCTCATTCCCCCATCCCCAGGGGTGGGGGGTGGGGATGTGTGAAGAAACATTTGAAAAATGAGAAAACCAAAAAATCAATCAAAATCATCTTTGGACTTTTCTGAAGGCATTCCAAGAGACTTGATTCGACTGGATGTTTCACATCAGTTTGAAGATTCAGTCTGAGGATTTCAATCAAGCGATTCTGAATTCAACCTTGTTGTAATTGAATCACTCATTCAAACCATCACTCACATGTTCTATACCTGTTGTCATGGGACCCAAATCAAAGACATTCAGAATTTATTTCATTTGATTCTTCTTCCAAGTTTTAACCAATCATGGCACCATTCTTTTTCAAAAAGCAGCTAAAGAAATAAATTCATAGAAGAAGAGGTTAATTGGCATTTTTATCCAGGTCACTAATTCTAGTATATATTCTACATACGCTCTAGAATTCTATATATAAATTCTAGAATTCCATAAATTCTAACATAAATTATTGTATCTGCTCCTGCAAAAGTGCATGGTCAACTATAAATCATTGTTATTTGGGGATGTTGATAGGGACCTTAGAAGTGAGTTTTGAAAACTTATTGGAAAAAGAATAGTCTAAACTGGGCACATGGAGAATATAAACTCAACTCACCTGATAGAGCAGTGCTTCTCAACCTTGGTAGCTTGAAGATGGGTGGACTTCAACTCCCAGAATCCCCCAGCCAACGCTGCTGGATGGGGGATTCTGGGAGTTGAAGTCCACCCATCTTCAAACTTCCAAGGTTGAGAAACACTTTGATAGAGGATACATTACTACACTATGACAATCGCTTGGGTTATTTTCATATGATGCATGTTCCCAATTAAGGTTCATGCGCAAATGATTTCATGTAATGTGTCTTCATTAGTATGTCATGCCCTTGTTAAAACAATGGTTCTGATAATGTCAATATGATGGTTCAAAACATTCATAAATATTAGTAGAATTACTTCAGGATGAGTATGTGGAACAGTGTATGAAAAGGGCAAGATATTGACCCAAAAGCTGATATAATATAGAACGTAAAAGACAAGCTAGAAAATATCAACTGAAATGTTTAAAACAAACTTGTTTCTTTAACAAAGAGAGGAGAATATCAGATGAGAATTTAGAAACTGCAGCAAGGTTGTTTCAACTTAGTGCTGTATAAGGCCAGTATTTTAAGCATTACTGAGACAGTACTGCATAAATGAGGAATCGATACCATAATAGCATAGTTGCATTATTTGGCAATAAACAAATAATTTATACAATGTGTAGAACCAAGAGAATGTTTCTGTCAAAATTGAAAATATATTGGGAAGAATTGGAGGGGGGAAAATACTGCTTAATATTCAGAATTCACCTTTCCCAAAATAACATTCTTTAACTTCGGTTCCCACCTTCCCAACTACCACAGTCAATAGTCACTGTGCCTTGGAATAATAAACATTGTAGTTGAAAATGTTTGGAAGGTATTGTAGGAAGTTAGCACCCACCCCTTTCCCAGAAGAATGAGATATTTTAGGAAATATTAAAAAGGCAGAATATTATGTTTCCCTGGATGAGAAATGGAGAAGCATTTAAAGACGAAGCAGCTCCCACCTTTTTGTCCCCCCGCACCCTTTGTCAATGGGCCAGAAGCAGAAACTCTATTCCCTCCCATCTTTGTCAATGGACCATCATCTAGCAACAGAAACTAACACAATAGGACCCATCTAGCAACAGAAACTCACCACATGGCACCTGGGAAGATTACATCAGCTAGCAACGCTAGCTAAGACCCCCACCCCCTAGGAGTTTTACAACCAATCAGGATACTCTTTCGGGGGCCCAGGGACTCATTCAAAGCCAGAGAGGGCATAAAACCCAGGGACTCGCTGCATCTCAGCTCTTTTCTGTTCAGGAACTCAAACCATGTGATCCTGTCCACCATTAAACCATCTTTCCAAGCAGTCTCCATGTTTCCAGTTTCTTTTTTCCTCATTTGGAACTGAACCCAGAAGGATAATTCTTCTAACAGTATCATATTGAAGGTTGCAATGTCATCAAACAATACCCATTTTCTTATCTTTCAAGTTTAAACAAAATTGTACTTTCTAATAGTTTCTAAAATCAGGAATTCAGGCTAGGGTCAACAGGCTAAATGTTGGTAAATCAATGCTGTTTAACTATTTGTGTCAGCCTCTCTCATATCTGTTTTATAAATGAGCACATAACTCACTGCTGGCCATTTTACAGGAATGACCAGAACATATTCCCAAAATTGTAAATGTGACCCCAAAGCTAAGGAAACTTTCACAAGAAGTGAAAGAATGTAGGCCCTTTCGGCTCTCTCTGCCTTCTAACTGATTAATTAATATTTTACTGTTTCGATCAGGCCGAAGCACTTCAGGGTTTTTATAATTTCCCAAAGAGAGGAGAAAGTTGTAATATATAAGGCAACATCATTTCATGTTCTTACTGCTGGAAGGCACCAAAGTCAAAAAGCAGCTTTATGTTCAAGGGTCTGCTGGAAGTCAGAGAAATAGACCAAGCAGCACTTCAATAGATAAAGAGAGACCAGGAAATACAGTTCTTCACAGATAACTGGTGTGGCCACCTGTAGCAGCTACAAGTTCAGATACCAGGAGAGTGGACAAGAGACACCAGAATATAAAGCAATCAACAAAGCTGTATTAAATTGTTCTAGGTTCTTCAATAAGAGACTCCTCTTCCTTCTCCTCTGCAGTGCATGTGGAGAGCCCACCCACAAGGGACTGCCTTGGATGGTCATTTTTTAAAGCCCACCAACTCTTCTCTCTCTCCTCCGCCCACTTTGCTTAAATGCCTTTGGGGAAAATAAGTCTCTATATTTTAGAATAAAATAGTAAGTCTAACATCAGCAAAGGAAGGTTGGTTGATGGTTAAGGAATCAGACTACACTAGAGACTAGGAGATCATGAGTTCTAATCCTTCCTTAGGCCAGGCCAGTCACTCAGCACTAGGAAGGAGGCAATGACAATCCACTTCTGTAAAATGTTGCCAAGAAAATTTCAGGGACTTTGTCCAGGCAATTGCCAGTTTGACTCAATGGCACCACACAGACACAGGAAAGCTTACATATTACTGAGAATCAAGTGCATTATTAAGTGTCCAGTAGATATTAACTTAAAGCAAAAATGGAAAATAATTAGCTAACTGAGATAAGCAAATTGGAAGAGACTAGCTTATCTAGGCAAGTCTTTGGGTGCTAGTTAAAAATATAGACACAGTACAACTACTAACATCAAAGTATAATAAAATATGCTGAAATTATAGCTATATTATATTTTGCAAAAATGGAAATAGACACACATACAGGCCTGCTACAAAGGCCTATAAATAAATTTAGAAGAATCTGAAAAAAGCAGATAGCTTATAAAAGCTGCATTACAACTGCCTGATTTGCAAAATCATGTCTGTCCATGCAAAATGCAGTCTAACAAATACAGTGTTCCTTCACAAAACAGATTTTTGCTATTATCATAATATGACATTAACATGTAATTAATTGTACTAAATTTCCATAAACCTGTATCATACAATTAGAATGACTGGGACTGAATATCATTTTTCTGGAGTAAGTTCAAAGGAAACAAATTCAAAAGCAAAGCAGTTTTTATTATTAAAAATGGATGCTGTGGATGATTTTCAAAGAAAACAATTTGAATCCTTTGAAAATTAATTATGTTAACATTGCTATAAATTATGTTGGTATCCAGACACATGTTTCCAATATACAAATTAATTAAATCCTAATGATTTGTAATCTTTTATTGAAATGACTGTGTTGACAGAGGAAGTAGCATCCACCCTTTTCTTTTTTTAAAAAAAGAGTTTCCTGATTAAAATATCTAATAAAATTATACAGACTGTGGTTTTAATTTGTACTAGTTAAAGTCAATAATTTCCAAATAAATATCTATCATATGGTAATCTAAAGATTGGGGGGGGGGGGGGGCGCAAGTACAATCCAATTAAAATGCAGAGCAGAGGAAATAGTAGGTGGCTGAGGTCCTGAAAACTCAGAATAGATGAGGCTTATGTATTATTCACAGAAAGCCAGCAGGATTATAAAGACTTTTAAAGCATGAAGTAAGGACTGCTGGCAGTAGGTCTCAATTCTCGTCTTAGTAAGCCAAGAAGAAAAAAAACAATCTTTGTAATAGTAATATTAAAACCAAATGAATTCCAATTGTAGCTCTGTGTAGTAGCAAGGCCAAGAATCATATTAAAAAGGAACAGGCAATCTGTTCAGCTGGTAGTTTTCAAGCAAAGCCCTTTGGAAGATCAAGTTTCCCCAAAATAGGAAATAGAACATTTTGCATTTGCATTTTCTAGCTAAAGTATCTAGATTATCTATACTAGCCATATTGTGATAGGAATTTCATTTATAATATTGCTGTCTTGACAAACCAAATTACTGATTTTCTCTTCATGGGTAGCTAGGGATTTTGTCTTAGTTTATCCCTAGAAAGAATTATTCTCCTCTGTTTTACATTAACTCTTGCCAGCTCCAGGTAGTCTTGTAGAACAACTGATTATTTACAGTTGTGCTCAGAATGAAATCTACACAGGTTGACAGTACAATGGACAGACTATTCAATGGTTTTGATAGTATTGAACATGGGAGCCGTGACCAAATTGGTCTGTTTTCTCTCTCCTACTTGTCAGACTGTTTCTCCCATGAAGGATATTCCCAAATACAAACTATTAGAAACATATTCTACCTTTGGCTCAGCTTTGAACCAAGTCAGTACTGAATGATTCTGGAACAAATTGTGTTCTTTCTGGAATCTGTTCACTTTCCTAAAAGTCTACCAGTTAATGAAATGTAATTTTGCCCTCAAGCCTCAGGTCAAAAATGAAAGCCTGATCATGCTATGATATCCTGGGATGGTCTATAAGTGTCTTCAGACATACTTAGCAATTATACTTGTTTCATTTTATTCTTTTAATTCTTTAATAAATGTATCTAACTGGAGACCAGATTTAGTCTTGTACATAACCTGGAGAGTGGTCTTAGCCACATGCTGGACTGCTAGATGTATATGATTACCTGGAAATTAGATGAAAACTCTAAATAGAGATAGAGACTCTTGAATGTCCAGGCTGTAGTTTGCAAATTAAAACGCAACCTGTTTTGCAGCAACTCATCCAAAGGTTCAAAACCAATAAATCAATCTACACTTTCTACTTCTGTTATATTAACTGTATCCTCAATGTGATTGGCTGTCAAAATTATTCTTCAAAGGGCATAGAAACCAAACCATGGGAGGAATAGTAAAAGATGTGAGTATATTTGGGGTAAAAAAGGGACAGTTGAAGGGAGATATTAAATGCAAGATTCAACAATCTGAAGGACTGTTATAGAAGAACCGGTAAACTTTTGTTTCTTGTGTGCTCCACATGGTAGGAGCAGAAACATTGGACTAAAATTACAAGGAAGGAGATCCAGGCTAGATATCAGGTGGAACTTCCCGAGTCTATGAACTGAAAGTTAATAAAACAGGCTATCTCATGAAGTGTTAAGGTCTGCTATTGTCAAAAGTATTATCATGGGTTCTGAATTGAGCAGGAAGTTAGACTAGGTCATCACTAAGGTCCCATTTAACTCTATGATTCTGTTAAAGACAATTCTGTTGCCAAGCCATTTTAATTTATCAAACCAGCTGAACCCACCTGTATTATGGAAAATTTAAATTCACATTTTCAATCCAAAAATACTATTGAGAATTTCAATTCAGCCCTATAGATTAGAAGAGGGTACCTGGGCTACATTTCCCTTATCAATATAATGAAATTCTGTATCATATGAAATGTAGTATGGATAGTCCTTGACTTTTGACCACAACAGGGACCAGAAAATCAATTATTAAGTGGTATGGTCATTAAGTGTCATTAACCACTGCAGTGTTAAGCAAGATATCACATGGCTGCTACTTTCAGCCTTCTTGCCAGCTTCTGCATTGACTGAACTTGTCAAAAGATGGCTGGGAAAGTTGCAAATAGCAACCATGTAATTGTAGAATGACTAACTGTCATAAGTTCACATGAGCATGGGATGGTGGGCAGTAATAAGTGGGAGGACAGGTTGTAAGTCACATTTTTCAGACCAACCTCCAATGGACGTTAACAAATGATTGTAAGTCAAAAATCACCTGTATTTTTATCAGTTACTCACATTTCGTATGCCTATTATCCTGCCCAAAAGTCCACTCTCCTCCCATTTTTTCTGACAACTTGTCTGTTTATTGCTGCTTTTATAAAGCAGTTTTATGTTTTACAGTAAGCTTGTTTTTACATTTGAGGTTAATTTTTAGACCAGCCAAGTTTATTAGATTTTGCTGTTGTATAAAGTTTAAGCTATTCTTAAAGAAGTTTTAAAGAAATATTAGAACAAATTATGGTTTCAAAAATAAATTCACGATTTTGAAATGATTTTTATACTACTTTTACCTGAGAAGAACTACAAAATAAACAGTAAAAGAAACACAAGCAGATTGACACAAATATATATACTATAGCTATATTAGTATCTTCTACTATTCTATAGAATTTGGTGGAAAATAAAGTAAATCTATAAGAAATATTGTACTCTAGGTCATTGACAAACAAATGTTTTTAACATTTCAGTAAATCCAATAAAAAATAAATCCATTTAATACATTTTATTTATGTGCAAGCTATGTGCAAATCTCCAATCATATTAGCTCAGGTTGGTGTACAATAAATGAAGAAATATCTTCATTTATTTATCATTACAAAACTACTACAAAATCACTACTATTCCTTTATCAAAATCACTACCAAAATAAAATCACAAAATAATTTCTGATAGTTATCCCTGATCTTTCAAAGTTATAACATTATAACTAATAATATATTAGTTAAAATTGGTAAAATATTTTGAAGATTTTACTTGAACGTCACTTCAAGCAACTTGATTTATCTAGCTTTCAAGCATGATTTCAGAGAGAATATGCCAAAGAGAGCGACTACATTCCTCTGACACACTAGAACCATATGAAGAAATGTGTTTGGATTTATAAATATTACAATGCAAAAATTTAATTTCATAAAAAGACAATAGTAAAGGAACATGCTTTCTACAGAACAGCAATGGATCTGGTTGAAAATATTATTATCTATAGCAGGGGTGGGCAACTGTGGCCCTTTTACAACCTGTGGACTTCAATTCCCAGAATTCCTGCGCCAGCTTGCCTGGCTCAGGAATTCTGGGAGTTGAAGTCCACAGGTTGTAAAAGGGCCACAGTTGCCCACCCCTGATCTATAGCACTTATTTGTTGTCTATGTGCATAGCTATCTCCTATGAACTTGGTTCAGCATTCAAGAAAGCAGTTAAGTTCTACTGACACCAAAAAACAAAATGGCCAGACTACTCTGAATGTAGTCTGAATGTCACTTAACAAAATCTTCCATCTACTTCATTTAATAAGAACATGAGTAAAAGAATGAAGCGTGGGACAGGACTTTTAGACTGAACAGCAAAAAGCTTTTTATTGTGGGTATTTATTTCCTTTTCAAGTGACTATGTGGTTTGTATCTTCCTACATATACATACATTATACATAACAAATATTAATACTGAGTAATTCAGTGGCTGTTACTTAAAAAACACATCTGAAAGTTCTTGAAAAATTGAGAGATGGAATTATATATGAAAAGTGTGTGTATCTGAATGTGAGTGGATGAATGGATGTGTGTATGTTTATGTGTATGTGTGTATCTCTCTCATATTCATACACACACATTATATATTATTATATTCCATAAATATGTATGGAAAATAACCTTGGCTCTGGCAAATTTCAAGGAAGCTGTCTGGGTCAATCAGATTTCACAGACTTAATGCTTTTACATATCTTCAGAGATATGTGATGTTTGGGCACACTGCTTATGCCTTTTGACGTTAATGTGAGAATTGGTTTAACATATCAAATGTTTCCCATTTCCCAAACAGTTTTACATAACCATTGAAGTGGTACTGAGAAGATGCTGGAAAAACAACTCTGACTCCCACTCAATCATTTTTGTACCACAGGGTTTCCCTATACAAACCGTAACAAATGCAAAACGAACTAATCTTGCCATGCTGCCCTTTCAGTGGCCTTCATGCTCTTGCTCCTATGAAGGGTCTTTCCCTTCTGCTGAATAACTGTGTCATCAGAAGTGCCCAGTCTCTGCTTGGGGAGCAAATTGGTAGGTTCTTTCTCTGCAACAAAAGCTTGTTTTAGCAAAGGGTTAAGTCTGGTTGGAGGAAAATTAGATGGGAAATGAGGTTCACACTTTTGGGAAACTACATTCAAGCTACTTGTGGTTGAAATTTCTTCATAATTAGGGAAATGCTGAAAGGTCCCTGATTTTTTCATCTTTTGTTCCCTTAAATTCCGAAGCTTTTCTAAAGCCTGATCCAGTTCCATCTGTAAGATTCCCATTTCGTTGGCTGCTTTATCCCGTTGTTCTCCACAGGCTTTGAGTGACTGTTCTAAAGATAGAAAGAACTCTTTTCCAAATTTTGACAGGGCTTCATCACCTTTAAAAAAGGCAGAGGGTTACATCATTGTTTGAATCAGCAGTTGCTCTCAGGCTGCTTAAATACATACATAGTTTTAAATACCTTTAGTAATAACTATTTTTCCAGTTTATCGGTTTACACTCAATGTAGAAAAACCAGATACTGCACTGCCACATAATTCTCTTATATTGTTAAAGCAAATAAATGTATCATAGTTATCCTTCATTATCAAATAAAACCAGAAACATATTCTGCAATTGCTTAGAGATGTTATTAGAGCCATCAATGGGTTAATATACTGAATATGGCTTATACAGATAGTCCTTGACTTATGAACACAATTGAGCCCAAAATTTCTGTTGCTAACCAGGACTGTTGTTAAGTAAGTTTTTCCCCATTTTATGAATTTTCTTGCCGCAGTTGTTTAAGTGAATCACTGCAATTGTTAAATTAGTAACACGGTTGTAATCTGACTTTGCATGTCAGATAGTCACAAAAGTTAATCACATGACCTCATGACACTGCAACTATCATAAATACATGAGTTGCCAAACAAATGAATTATGATCACATGATCATGGGAATACTGCAATGGTTGTGTGAAAAAAACGCTCTTTTTTTTCAGTGCCATTGTAATTTCAACGATCACTAAACCAATGGTTTTAAATTGGGGACTATTTGTAACAGATTATACATACAATCTTTGGGAGTTTGCCATAGGCCCAATTCCTGCATGGTTATTAGGTTTATGCCTTAAAAAAAACTTTTACCTACAAAAGTTAAAAGCCTTAAACTTAAAGGACTTTTAAATGAGACAGTTAATTACATTAGTTCTTGGTTTCAACTTCTCTGCTGCATTATCTTGACTATATCACCTCAAGTCAAAAGGATACTTGAGCCAAGCAGGTGGTATCATCATATTCATCCAAATATGGTTTAGACCAGTGGTGGGGGTTCCACTTATCTTTACTACCAATTCGCAACAGGAGCACGCACTTGCACTTCTGCGCATACGCATATCACCCATGATGACGTCATGCCAGGTGGGCAGAGCCTCTCACCAGTTTTACTACCGGTTCTATAGAACCAGACTAAAACAGGAGCAACCCACCACTGGTTTAGACAATGCTTAGTGTTATATGTGTCTAGGTCTCAGACTGAACCACTCTTTCACTTGGGCAGTTGTGACTAATTCCAACAAGAGGGTATGGTCAAATGTTATTTGTTCAAAGGCAGCTATCTTGCCGATATATAGTATTACAGACTTCATCTTTAATCATATACATACTATTTCCATTATACTATTTATATGAGGAAATAAATTCCACTTAACACATGCGTATGATTCATTCTCCAAAATGAAAACATGCTTATGAACCAAATATTAGAAAACATTGGCCATGTATCAAGTAATTATTAGGTAGGGGTCAAATTTACATTAAGGAATACTCTATATGGTCAACCTTACTAAAGATAGACTAATGCTAAATCTTACATTGCATCTCTTGACTATCCTTGCAATTGTGCAATTAATTATGACACTAGGTCTGATGCAAGGATCTTGAGTGAATTTTGTTTCCTTCAGGTTTTTCTCCCATTAATTAAAATATTGAGCACTTGAGAAGATGGATATTTTTTAGTCCAGTGGGAAGAAGTGGCTTTTCCCCCTTTATTCCTTTATGAAGGGATGGGGTATCCCCCCCCCCTCTTAGTTCTGTGAAACCCATTCAAGTCAACCCCATGTGGAAAATCCTGCAATGAACATAAGTGTAAATTAGTGTAACAATTTGATATTTGATCAAGAACAGTGATGTAGGATGTTTATAGCCTGCTTTCTTACTAATCATTTTTCGGTACAAGAAACCAAGACAAAATGCCATCATACGTTTACAAGTTCTCACCTTCCCGCTGCTGACTTGCTGATGGAGTCAAAGTTTCAATAGCATATTGGATTTGTTCAGCATTGTTTTTAAAAGCAGTGAGAAAGTCTCTCAAAGCATTTTCTGAGGCTCCAGTTTTAAGTTTTGTGTAAGAAGAAAAAACATCTGCATGAAGAGATGGAAAGTGGTAATTTCCTAGAGATTTTGCTCAAAAATATCATATAGAGTGGACATATATGTTATTAAATTTGAACTGTTCTCAGGTGATTGATGTTTAAATGCATCTTTAGTATACATTAGTACCAAGTACTGGATGTGATTGATACTGTTATTTCCAGACCTATATTCATTTACCTTGCAGTGGAGAACAAAGAACCATAGCAACATTATCTTGAAATGTGTGGTATGCTTGCTTTATCCCATCAAATACAGCTTCAATATATTTAACCTGAAGATTATATAAATTTCTGTGGAAATTTAGTTCAGCTTGCAAAGCAAGTATCTAAAAGAAAAAAAAGAGCAACAAATATAATTGGAATTAGAAATCACTCATAAAAAGGGCAAAAAAAATATAATTGCATAAACTAACATCTATATGTAACAACCATTAACTCTATAAAAAGTGCAATTCTTTCTATAAAATGCATTACAGTATAATGTATGATCATGTAGCACATGAATGATAGGCTAACCTGCTACTTTTTCCTTTGTAGATCATATTTTTGTAATTAAGTGTTATGACATAATCATTTTACAATTGTAACCAAAGATCTCATCCAAACATATTACTAGCATCCTAAATATAACTAAATCACCATTTTAAATGTCAAATGTATCAGCTTTCCCATATCCAGATTTGGGATATCTCAAAATAAAGATGAATTTGAAAGCACCTTCCCCCCACCCCCCCATACACAAAAAAATCCCTTTCTAAGCTCAGTTATATATTGTTATATTACAGATCCAATTCCTTAACTTAACTGATTAAAATGTTGCTGTAATTGCTCCTTTTTAGAATTGTATATCTACATATGAAGAAAGCTACATTGTAGATTATGAAGGGATCAATTGTTTGTGCTCTCTCTGTCAATTGAAGAAATAAATCTTGAAAGATACCATCCTTGAGATATAACCATGTCATTTTAAATTTCTTACAAAAAATCAAGAAAATCAAATCAGGAAAGTAGACAGCGCAGTCCTATTAATGTTGTTGAAGTAGTGGTGTAGGTGACTACTATATGAATTTGTAATAGTGGCAAATATCTGTAGCTCGTGTGTAGGATGAGGTTGAAAGTTTGTTCTCGAAACTTGTGGGTTGATTTCCGAACATTTCATTACCAGGCTAGGTAACATCTTCAGCAAAGTTTAGGGGATGTCAGTGTCAGTGTTGTTGTTTATAAGAGCTTCAGGTGTGGGTGTGTCAAGTGAGGGTCTTCTGATGGGTCAGCTGTGAGTCATCAGTGAGTCTTGTGATGGGTCTTGTGATAAGATTACATCGGATCAGGGTCATTGGCAGGTGAACTGCTGGTGTGGGGGGTGTTCGTTGAGGGTTGGTGCTGTCTCTGGTTGGTTGTGCAATTGATTTGGATTCTGAGGGGTTTGTAGGCTAGTTGTAGGTCAATGTGTCTGTTGATGGAATTGCTTGTGGAGTGCTGAGCTTTAATAACTCATGAGCGTGGCGGGTGATAGCATGGCCGATGATTTTTGTGTTGTGACCCTGACTTGATGTAATTTCCTTATCACAAGACCCATCACAAGACTCATTGATGACTCACAGCTGACCCATCACAAGACTCTCACTTCATACACACACACCTGAAGCCCTTATAAACAGAAGAACACTGATACTGACATCCCCTAAATTCAGCTGAAGATGTTACCTAGCCTGATAACAAAACGTTCGGGAACCAACCCACAAGCTCGGAGAAAGAACCTTCATCTTCACTATATGAATTAACAGATAAGAGTTACTAACCAAACCTCTGAGGTGCTAGCTGGTAATATTTGTCCTTACCCAATACCTCTAATCCATAAACATGATAATATTGCCCAAACAATATACAAAAGATAATCTAGAAGGAAGTTTGAATATTTGTTAAGTTGCTTTAAAAAGCATTCATGCAATGTTTCCCTAAAACTTTTTAAAATATACTTTTTAATAGATTGCTTTACAAGGTCACAAGAAAACTTATATAGCAAGATTCATTTGTATTCTAAGGAGCAATCTTTCCCTTTCCTGCTTCAGTTTGTATAACTGAAGAGAGAGTTGAGTGTTACAACAAAATAAATTATACTTTCTAAACTACAATTTATTGGGTGATTTGTTTATTTTTTGGGGACACTGATCTTTATTCCATTTGTTGAAAATATTTTTCACTACACAAGATTAATGAAATCCTAGAAATGGAATTAAATGCAGGCAGCGGAATAATATAAACACATTGGGAATTTAGGTTTAAATTTGAATATAACTTGCTACTAATACGCTGTACTATAACATCAAGGTATCACAGAAGACAAAAATGAAGACACGTTCTTTGCAGAATGTCATTAAATATTCTCTTCCTTGCCCGCAGGGAGAATCCAATAGTCTATGGAAAAATAAATATTATGAAAAGGGTCTGAGACAATTTTGACTTCAGGGTTATTGGCCATCTTATTGAGATAGCAGTCAGATTATTTTAGTGATCTAATGTACTTTCCCAGACAAAAGATAAAATGGTTCCAAGACAAAACAATTGAAAATGAAGAGAAGATTGGTTTTTCTATTAGAAAACTCCAATGAACTAGATCCCAAAGATACCATCCTGACAGTGTCTTTCTTGCTAGAAGTAGTCTGCACCTTGCATACTAGAATTTCATATCAAAAATAAACAAACAAATAAATCAAAGTATGATGAGAATTCTGCAGTATTTTCATTTTTTAAACGTTCTAATTTAACCTAAGAGAATGTTAGAGAGAAATTATAGTAGTTGTCCTCCAAATTATATATGCAGAAACACACACACACACAAGTTACATACACACACAAGGTATAGGCAGTCCTCAACTTATGACCACAAGTGAGCCCAGAATGTATGTTACTAAGTGAGAAATTTGTTAAGTGAGTTTTTATTACTTTTCTTGCCACAGTTGTTAAGTAAATCACTGCAGTTGTTAAATTAGTAACACGGTTGTTAAGTAAATCTGGCTTTTCCATTGACTTTGCTTGTCAGAAGGTTGCAAAATATGATCACATGACCCCCGGAACACTGCAACCGCCCTAAATATGAACCAGTTGTCAGGAATCTGAATGTCAATCATGCAACCATGGGGGTGCTGCAGCAGTCATAAATGTGAAAAATGGTCACAGGTTACTTTTTCCAGTAGCATTGTAATTTTGAACTGTCACTCAACAAACTTTTGTAAATTGAAGACGACCAGTACCCAGTTACACAGGCAAACTGAACAACTGAAGATAAATGCACTGTAAAAACCTGAAAAAGTCCTGCTCTGCCATGCTTTCCTAACCTTATTAGTACTTTTAAACTTCTCACATAAATAGATTTAGAACACTGCTAAATCTATCAATTATATATAATCCAGTTAGCGCTAAATTAATCGGATTAAGTCTCAATTTTTATCAATTAAAGACATTATTATTATTTTAATTATAAGGTACTCCAGAGGCTAGATAATGGTATTTTAATATATAAGTCCAAACTTTATTTTTTGTGTCTCAGCTTCAAATAAATAATTTATTATTAGAAGTTATTTAAGTTACAGCAATTGGTAATAACGAACAACTAGAAGCACCGAGATAGATAGGCATTTGTGTAGCTAAAATTATAGCATGATTTCATGTAAACATATCCTACTGTGTATATTCAAAGCAGCAGCATTGCATTTCTGTTACTCCAAAGTTACCTTTTAAGGATACAAAAGAGCTGCTGAATCAGGAGAGGAAACCTTCTACTTTATTTTATCTGTTATTACAAAACAGGCAATGGTTTTTCTAACATTACTGGCACATTTCAAACTTTTCCTAACATTTCTTCTCAGTCCTCCCCAAGATTCCTTCCATTAAGGATATCAAGACCTGACTTTGGGACTTTATGTTATTTATAGCATGGGCTGCAGTGATGGATGTTGGTTCTTCTTCTAAAAGAAAAAAGGGGACTACAACCATAAATGAATTGAAAGTCCTTGACCTAACTGTTGTGCCAAAGTTGAAGATTTAATTTACTGAGCGTTGTTAAATTGTTACTGTCTTTCACACACAATATCTAAGTCCCATTCAAATTGTTTTTTGATCGCTGAAGAAGCATCCCTCCCAATATACATTTACTGATAAATAAAATTCTGTGCGGGATGAGCTCTCCGCAGCACCGTAGAATTAAGAAAGGTGCATTATGGTAGACCACAATGCACAATACCATTTGAATACTACTGTCTTTTTTGGTACTGGGGAAGATCTAACTTCTTACTCATGCATTTGGATGTTAAAAATCAGAGCCTCATCATAATGTTTGGTGATTGTCCATCCTTGTGTTATGGTCACTGTTGTTTTAATGTGTGAATTATTATACATTTTATTGCATGTTGTTTTATCTTACCTATATTATGGTCTGCAACTCATCAGATGATCCTTAGAATAGCGGGGAGGCCATAGGTATTTTATTAAAGAAATGGAATACCTTCAAGCATTAGCTTACAGGTAGTTCTCGACTTATAAATATGATTGAGTGTGGAATTATAGGTGTTAGTCATGCCAGTTGTTAAGTGGGTTGCCACTTTTACACCCGATTTTACAACTTTTGCAGCAACCGCTAAGTGAATCAATTGTCTACAATGACTGTTTTTTGCTGGAAATCAAAAGAAAATGCCAGTTTTTGGCAAAAAAAAAATAATTTGCAATCACGTGGCTGGCAGGATGCTGCAAACGGCAGTAAATGCAGGCCAGTTGTCGAGTGACCAAATGCAATCACAAGACCACAGGGGGCAGGCAGCCATTGGAATTTCAAATTTGGGTCATAAGTAGGCCTGGGAAGGTTCATCATAAATTTGAATGATTACTAAATGACTGGTCTTAAATTGGGGACTACCTGTAGTAAGAAAAATATGCCCAGTGATTGCGAAGTACAAACAAAATTTCAATTTTTCTTCTCAGTATAAAAAGCTGGGTTGCATTAAATTCACATCCACTCACCTGCTGCATTGACATTTGCCTGGAATAATTCTGAGCCTTTACAAAGGCGTCTACTGCTCTCTTAGCCCGCTGCTGAAGGGCACCCTTGGGAAATGCTGGAAGTGTTGAAAGCACATTCTCCACAGTGAACTCCTGGCTCAAAGAATTTTCTAAAACATCCTGAAAAACATTTGGGAAACTACTAAAAGGAGTGCTTTACCCAGTATGCATATTTATATATATTTTAATGAGGATGGAGAAATAACATTTCACTGCCCCTAGCCCCGCAATATAATGTTGAACAGACATTCCTGGTTCAATTACTCTAGATTAGCTCTTCAACTTCCTCAAAGAGCACTCTAGGCATTTCTTCAATTGCTTCATCACCTGGAACTCCTTGGAAAACCAAGCTGTTACCCTAGATCATGATGAGCACACAGGAAAAAGTCCAATAGTAGCCATGCAGTCTGAGGCTTTTACCATCTACTAATTCCAGATTATGATTAAGGATAGCCTTAAGATCCTTCTGGAACCTAGCAGGGTCCATAAGTCGCATGGGGTGGTGAATCTACTAGGCCTATCTCCCTGCATGACAGAAGTCAAAAGACAATCAAAAAGTTATCAGACCATGACAACCGACAGATGGTAAAATCCTCTGCTACCAGATCACACTGCAACTGTTCTGAGACCAAAAAAACAGACCTAAAGTCCAACTACTAGTACAATCAGTCTTTCAGCTTCATGATGGTTGTGCAGTCCTGACTTCTCCAAGACTCAACTCTGTGTGGCAGCAAGTTGAAATTCCTGAACCTTGGGGTCACCAGAGTCAGGCAGGCAATAGTATCCAGGAGGAAGGGCAGAGTTGAGGAAAGACAGTACAATAGGATCAGTCCCAACTGTTTCCTAGAGCCCAACTTCAACCAAAATGTCTTACATTCAGTTATGTAGCGCAGAACTTTAAAATTTCTTAAAGCCTCATAAATGACAATAGTCACCCAACTCCCTCAGCTCTGGGCTCAGGCTAATGTCAACCCTGAAATCTAGGCAGGCACTTTTGTGAGAGAGGAACTCCCCATTCTCACTTTTGTGAGAGAGGAACTCCCCATTCTCACTTTTGTGAGAGAGGAACTTCCCCATAAAACCTATCTAGGTTTTAGTTTTAATGCCAGGAGAGACATTGAGGATCTGGTAACCTAGTAAAAAAGGTGAAGTCATGAGGCCTGGATGTCATGAGCACTCTCAAATAGTGAAAACCCAAGTACAGACCACCATCAGATCCCTATGATATTTACCTGTACCTGACTCAATATTGGTGTTTATGCCTTTTCTTTCTCCTCCTTTACTTCCTGCATGCCCCTTGCTTCCCTCCCAGGTTGGCACACTCTACCCCTCACTTACTTACCTCCCTCTCACACCACACCACACCTTCATACAATATAGTTACCCTAGCTCCTCATAGCAACACCAAGTACTTTGCCAGGCCATTTCTGGGATGTTGCTAACCTCAAGAAATGGATGCTGTAATAGGAAGCGGGTTGCCAGGTGCCCAGATTCTGAACATGGGACTGCAAGGATGCTACTACTAACCTCAAGAAATACCCATACCATATATACTCATGGGCAAGTCAAAAATTAAATTCAGCTTATGCACAAGTTATACGATAATACTGTACTATACAAGGAGTGGTATTTTTCAAGGTATTTTGGTTAAAAACTCGAGGGTCAGCTTATCCATAGTTGGGTTTATCAGTGAGTATATATGGTACCAATAACTACAGTTTGGCAATATAATTTATAATAAAAATAAAGTAGTTTCTACAATATATATAAATATTATATAATTTTATAAATTAATATAAACATTTCTCTTCTACACAATAAATAAAACATGAGAAAAGGTTTCTGAGAATCAACACTAAGAATTCACCATACTACACCAGTGTTTAAGGAGTTAGGAGGCACAGTTCTCCCATAAACCAAGTTTTAACTATTTAAATATTTTACTTTACAAAAGTCAGTATTAGCATTATTTTTTAAAAGATAAAGCTTGGGGGCTTGAGAAATAACAGCCTGCTACTTGCTGCCAAAAATACAATATATTAACAAAAAACTAGGCTTCCTATATTCAAGTCAACCTACTGAATTGAGCTCTAATTACAATGGTTTCTACAAACACATTTTAATGTATATGTTTTATCAAAGCATTAAAATCACTGGTTAAATTGGAAAGCCTTAGTGTACCATTATTGTAGCAAATTACTGCCATCTACAGACTAAAGAAAACAGCATTCACATTAGAAAAAGAAGCCATGCAATATCCTGTATTCTGATCTGTAAGTTAGCAACTTTCTTTTATTTCCATATCTTAAGCCTTGGGTATCTGCTTCTTCTAACAATTCTGGATTTTATGTTCATAGTTATTCTAGACTTGATTTCCAATTCTCTATTATTACACAATCTAATCATGTGCATCTTTCCAATAAGGACTCTAATTTAAATTAATAAAGCAGAAACCATAGAAGTTTTTTCTTACTCAAAGTGGTCTTCCATTATCATTTTCTTTGGCATTTTTAACTGGATAGGACAACTTTATGCCATAAAGAATGCAATAGGGAATCAACTATTCCTGAATGGTTCCTAACAAATAGGAAAAGTGTTCATGTAATTGAAGTGGTTCGGGAATAACGAGAGGCACAAGCAAGCAAGTGACAACAGCTCTTTAATATACAGTGAGACTTCAGCAAAAACTCAGAGGCTGCAGCCCTCCTTATATACAATCCTGGAGGGACTGTTAGCCAATCAGAAACTTAGGCAGATTTGAAACTCCTGCTGAAAAGTATCAATACATAACACCCCTCCTTTCCCAGAAGGCACTAGCATTCAAATATTTACATAAGTACACACAAAATCTCGCAGGTGCCCTGGCCGAGTTCTCGTTCTAGTTGACCTGCGCTGTTCAGTGTTTGGTGGGGCGTCGAGCTGGTCAGAGGGACTTTCTGTCTCTCCTGGCTCCGCCAATGGAACCTCCTGGATTTTGTCCGGGGCGTGGTTATCCCCGGTTGGGAGTGGCGACTCGCTGGGGCAGCGCTGGAACCAGGGCTTGTCAGCTAAGTATTCTCTCGAACCCGGGCTTGAGTTAGCTGTTTTGGGAAAGTTGTTGTAGTTAGGTTCGGAGATGTCTAAATTGATGTTTGCTTCGCCGACTATCCTTTTTCTAAGTTGGTCTATGTGGCGCTTCCAGAGTCTGTCTACCCCTACGTCTACCGTGTATGATTTTGGGCCTGTTATGCCCACTATGGTTCCTGCAACCCATAGAGGTCCGCTAGCATAACTGCGAGCGAACACTGGGGACCCAACCTGGAACTGTCTTAGTCCGGTGGTCTCTCCCTTGAAATTTTCGTGCGAGTAATTAGGGTGAAGCCTGTCTAACACGCACCGAAGCTTTCTGCCCATGAGGAGCTCGGCTGGGCTTCTCCCTGTGGCCGTGCATGGCGTGGCATGCTGGACAGCTAAGAATTGGTCTATCCTGGCCTGCCAGTCCCCGTTATCTAGCCTGGACAATGCTTCTTTGGCCGTTCTTACGAAACGTTCGGCCAATCCGTTAGAAGCCGGATGGAAGGGGGCCGATAGGGCATGGCGGATGCCCAGTCTGGCCAAGTAGCCCTCAAACAGGGTTGCTGTGAATTGAGGGCCGTTGTCAGATACCAGAGTATCCGGTAGGCCGTGGGTGGCAAATAGCTTCCTCAGGACTTTGATGACTGCTTCGGCTGTGGTTGAAGGCATTAGAATTATTTTGAGCCATTTTGAGAAGGCATCGACTACAATTAAAAATGTTTGCCCGTGGAAGGGGCCGGCAAAATCAATGTGGATCCTCCCCCATGGCCCTTTTGGTTTCTCCCACTCTCGGATGGGCGCTACCGGGGGATCGGGGCAAGACTCCTGGCAGGGTCTGCACTTCCCCACCCACTCGGAGATGACTTGGTCCATGTTGGGCCACCAAACATAACTGCGGGCTAAGCTTTTCATTCTGACAATGCCTGGGTGCCTTCGTGCAGTAATTCTAGGACCCTTGTTCTCAGTTTCGTTGGTACTACCACCCTGTCACCCCATAATAAGCAACCCCCTTGCATAAACAATTCGTTACGTTTGTTGACATAACCTTGGTACTCCCCACCGTCCACTTTGACCGGCCACCCCTTGAGGACCCAACCCATCACAGTACGAATAACAGGGTCTCTAGCAGAGGCTTTTGCCACCTTGCAAGAGGAGATAGGTCCCAAAGTCATAGCGTCGATCAGAAGGACGGGGGCTTCCTGCGTGGGGTTGGCAAGCAGGTCAGGTAGGGGACAGCAGCTGAGGGCGTCCGCGTGGCCCAAAGTCCATCCGGGCCGATGGACAAGTTGGTATGAGTAGGCCGACAGGAAAATGGCCCACCTGGTCAAACATGGGGACAGGGCAACGGGGGTGGGTCTATCACCGGCCAAAAGTGCCAGCAAGGGCCGGTGGTCAGTCACAAGTTCGAATTGACGGCCATAGAGGTATTTGTGGAACTTTTTAACCCCCGCAATCGCAGCCAGAGCCTCTCTGTCCAATTGACTATAGTTCTGCTCTGCGCTTGACAGGGTGCGAGAGTAAAACGCAATGGGCGCCTCTAGGCCTTTGGCAGTCTATGGCCTAGGACGGCACCAACTCCTATGGGGGAGGCATCACAAACCAATACGAGCGGTAGCACTGAGTTGTATTGGATTAGGAAACTGTCCTCAGATAGAAGTCTCTTTACCGCCTCAAAAGCGGCTGCTTGTGGTTTCCCCCACACCCATGGTACATTCTTCCCCAATAATTTGTGTAGGGGATCTGCGACGGTAGCCTTGTCCTTTAAGAACATCGAATAGAAATTGAGCAGTCCAAGGAAGGCTTGGAGCTCCGCTTTGGTTTTGGGGGCTGGTGCGCTCTTAATAGCTCTCACTTTGCTTTCGGTAGCGTGGATGCCTGTGCCATCCACCCTGTATCCCAGAAATTCTACAGAGGGGACAGCGATCATGCACTTATTTTTCTTCAATTTAAGTCCCGCTTCTCTAAATCGGGAAAGGACGTTCCTGACTCTTTTCCCTAGCTGACGTTCGTCCTGCGCGCTGACTAGAACGTCATCGAAATAAGGCACCACCCCTGGGAGCCCTTGCAAGAGGCGCTCCATGGTGCTTTGAAATAAGATGGGTGCGACACTCACCCCAAACTGGAGCCTGGTGCATTTGAATGCACCCCTATGAGTTACAATTGTCTGCGCCTCTGCCGTGGCGTCGTCAACTGGTAATTGTTGATAGGCCTGAGCTAGGTCTAATTTGGCAAAAAATTTTCCGGGCCCCAGGGAGTGTAGTAGATGATGCACAATCGGCACCGGATAGGCGCTCGGCTGCAAAGCCTTGTTGATCGTGCACTTGTAGTCGGCACAAATCCTGATTGAGCCGTCAGACTTTACTGGGGTCACTATGGGGGTTTCCCATTTCGCATGGTCGACGGGAACCAACACCCCTTGTTTAATCAATTTGTCCAGTTCCGCATCGATCTTTGGTTTCAATGCGAAAGGCACCCGTCTGGCTTTAAGTCTTATTTGGGCTACGTTGGGGTCTAAATTTAGGGGGATAGGGGTCCCCACATACTTGCCCAATATGTCCCCGAAGACGTCCTGGAACTCGTTCAGGAGGCTGTCCTTCAGTGACGGCTCAGACATTCGGTGAACGCCGGTGAAGCCCATGCCGAGGGCTCGGAACCACCCCATGCCTAGAAGGCTAGGCAGCTGCTTTGTGACGATAGTCAGCGGCAGGTCTTTTTCGAAGTCTCCGTAGGTGACTCGGAATGTGCCCATGCCTTCGAGGGGGACCCGGTTCCCCTGGTAGTCTAGGATGCGCAGTCTTTGCTTGGATAGCTGGTCCTTTCAGAACGACGGCAGGGTCGCCCATGACATTATGGAGAGAGCTGATCCGGTGTCGATCTCCATCAAGCATGGCTTGCCGTTGATTTCGACCACCGTGCTGACTTTGTCCTCGATCGCCGTGCTGGCCTGGTCTATGTGTATGCTGCGGCCATCTCGCGGTTCAAATTCGCGCCGTTTCTTCGCGCCGCCTTCTCTCATTGGATGCTTCTGGCGCATCGATTCTGGTTGGCTGCGGCGCTCACATGGTTGGTGTTTTCTGGGCAGAATGGCTCTACAGACTCGCGCCAAGTGCCCTTTTGTCTCGCAACGCCTGCAAATAGCCTCTCTGTATTTGCAGGACAGTCTGGGGCAGTTTCGCCGGGGGCTGCCTGCGTCTTTTCTCTGGTGCTCTGTTCGGAAGACGTTCTCATCTGACTCGGACTCCGAGCTGGATCCGGCGTCTTCCCTGTACACTGGTGCAGACTTGGGACTATCTTTGCTGGTCAGCGGACGCTGCAGCGTTTCTGCAGCTTTTGTGGAAGTTTCATGAGCCATGGTCTCGTCTAGGGCTCCAGCAAGCGTTAAATCAGGCTTGGCGAGCAGACGCTGTTGTAGCCTTATGTCTCGAACACCACAGATTAGTTGCTCAAGCAACGCATCGTCCAAGTCCCTATAGTCGCAATGAGTTGCGGCTTTGCGCAGGCTCGCCATGTAAGCGCTGACCGGTTCTCCCTCCCGTTGTACGCGCTGTCTGAGTTGGTATCATTGCACAAACTTGGAGGGCATGGGAGCGTAGTGAGCCCGGAGAGTTGCCATCAGGGTGTCCCAGGAGACGGTCTGGACCGGTGTTGGCTCACAAAGTGACTCTGCCATCTCGAACACGTCCGGTCCGCAGTGGCTTAGGAAGAGGGCTCTCTTCCGATTAGCGGAGAGTCCCTGCATGTTGCTGGCTTCAAGCGAGCACTCAAACCTCGTTAGGTACGAGACCCATTTTTCGCAGGTCGGATCAAAAGGCTTGGGCGGAACGTAGGCAGACATGTTCGGTATGCCTCCTGTGGTTCACCTTGTCGCCTAGCTGAAGCTCGTGGTCTCACTGGTTCACTTCTTGTGGCCTCAATCCCACCTTCGTCGCCAATGAAGTGGTTCGGGAATAACGAGAAGCACAAGCAAGCAAGTGACAACAGCTCTTTAATATACAGTGAGACTTCAGCAAAAACTCAGAGGCTGCAGCACTCCTTATATACAATCCTGGAGGGACTGTCAGCCAATCAGAAACTTAGGCAGATTTGAAACTCCCGCTGAAAAGTATCAATACATAACAGTAATGATTGATAAAAACAATTAAAGACAAATATAAAATACATACTGATTTAATTATAGCAGTTATATGCAGGTCCAACTGAAACCAACTTTAACTGGTTTATATACACAATTTATGTAAATTAGGTTAAAAAAGGACAAAGTTTGAAACAGATAATTTCAAGAAACAAATTTTAATGCACTTAGTGATGGCAAATGGTACTTTATTGTAGAACAAGCTGAGTTAGGAAAAGCTCAAAACGGTGAAATTTCCTAATAAAGAGGGAATTAAACGCACAGTATAAAATAATTCCTGAGATGAAAGAAATGCAAAAGCCAATATATCTGCACAAGGACCTTTGTAAGGATCTATACATCAATATGGATATATATATACAACAACAAAAAGAGTAGAGATTAACAAGATATCATACATGCAGGTAACACACATTTGTAGATCAAAACAAGCTAAAGTTAATGAAGGGTAACAAAAAAAAATCTCTTACACCTACATTCAAAATAAGGAGAAAAAAGGAACTGTATATAGCTACTGAATAAAAATAACAGAAAATTACCCAAAGGCAAGAAAAGGTAGAGCAATTCAATTCTTAGAAAGTGTGAATGCATTAACCTGGGCAATTGTGAGAAGTAAATTGCACACAGCCGTATTTGGGTAAAATGGAAAGGGGGGAATCAGGATGATAGCACAGCATCACCATGCAAGTCCCACTCTCTCTATATATGTGTTGTGACCTTCCATGCTTACCCAAAAGGGGCTGACCTTGCAGTGTGACTTCGCTTTCATCATTCTGATGAAACCAGCAAGTTCCTGCAGATGCTACTGGCTGAAAAAGGATGACAGCTTGAACTTGAAAGAGACACCATTAAAAACACCTACTGACTTTTGGTAACTACAAATTTCAGAACCAGATGAAATACAACCTAGGGTACCAAAGGAACTTCCTTGATAGCATTGGCTGAACCTCTCTTCATTGTTTTTGCATACTCTTGGAAAATGGTTTAGTACCAGATGTCTAGCGGAGGGCAAATATCCCTGTTTTCGAAAAGGAGAAAAGAATAATTCAGAAACAACAAAGAACTAATCTTCAAACATCTTGAAAAAAATGCAATATTTGCTAGAAATCTAAAAGGATTTGTTCAATGTCATGCTAATCTAATTTCAGTTTTGTTAGGATAACTTCCTCAGTAGATCATTGAGGAATGCTCTGCATATACAGTAGTGGCCAAAACTGTGGAAAGCTTTTGGGAAAAGTGCATTTTTGAGGTTTGATGGCTAATAACACCACCTTTTTTTGGAGTTTCAAGATAATCATATTCCACTGCTGGAATGGCCTGGGAATAGCCCAAACCTTAACCCAATGGAAAATCTATGGAGTCGACTAAAGAAACTTGTTAGTCAAAAGTGACCCAGCAATAAAACCCAGTTAATAGAAGCAATCATTCAATCTTGGTTTCACATTATAACAGCTGCAGAACTAAAAGACTTGGTTCACTCCATGGGAAGATGTTGTAAGGCCGTAATTCATGCTAAAGGTTACCCAACTAAGTATTAACTGCCGTGATAATTTTTGTATATCTCATTTTTTCTATGGTGATAATTTTGTATATCTAGTTTTTTCTATGTATTTCACTTTTCTTCTTTATACTGTAACTGCTATTCTAATAGCAAATCCTTCATAAAAGTTATTGCATTACATTCTTGATTAAATTATCTTTCCATTGATTTTATGGCACTACTCCAAAAAAAAGTGGTGTTATTAGCTAGTTTTAGAAAATACACTTTTCCAAAAAGGTTTCCACAATTTTGGCCACTACTGTAATATATTTTGTTTTGGCAAAGCCCTTTATTATTCTGAGTAGTAGATCTGTTAAATATGAACTGGGTAACACATGTTATTAGGTGGGTGCATAGTAGTTTAGAAAGTATTTAAAGAAATGCTGATTAATAGTTTCTCATTAAAGTGAATTGAGTTACTGAAAAGGAATGTCACAGGTTTTGGTCCTGGTAGTTTTGTATATTTTTATCAATGATTTAGATACTTCTCAGATTAGAGATGATATAAAATCCAGTGAGATGGTTAAGTATCTAAGAGAAAAACAAAAATCAAGATAATGTATACAAAAGAGAAGTGGACTGAAAATAACGATGTGGAATTTGAGAGACAAACTTCTTTTTTTTTTTTGTAAACACAAAACAAATGATAAAATAGGATGGGAGATGTGGAAATGGTCTTTGAATTTTATTTGATCCAAGCTCCATATGAGTCACCAGTGGGAGGGAATTTCAGTTAAATCCAACCTAAAAAGGCATTGAACAGAGAATTTCATTCAATAGCCTAATTACCCTTTCCAACCATAAATCAATATTCCTGCTTTCTATATTGTTTTATTGTTTACTTTATTTTCATTTCTTTTAAATTTAACATTTTCAGCAAGAGTTTTTCCCCAGGGTTAATACCGTGTTTCCCTGAAAATACGACCTACTCTGAAAATAAGTCCTAGCCTGATTTTTTGGGGTGGGCCTAATATAAACCCTACCCCAAAAATAAATCCTAGTGAAGAGGGTGGACATGGCCAGCACAGGAAGAAGCCCTTCCCTTCCCCGGTCACCACCTGGCTGCTGGGCCCCTTAACCGCAGCCCGCTGATCAGCTGATCCAGCAAAGGGCTGAGAGTTCTGTCTCTCCGGGTGCCTGGAGATATTTCCAGCGCATTCTTGTTAGCCCCAGCCCTGCCCATTGCACCAGGCAACTTTGCAGCCAAGGGCCCCTCTGTTCCACAGTTCACCTATGGAGCAGGCAGCGACCACGGTTTGCCCTCTGCCAGGCCTGAAGCTCAGGTGTTGCTTAGGCTGCTGTACAATGAGGCAGAAAGCCATGTGGACCATCGGAATCAACTCCCCCCACCTCTACCTGGCGGCTGCTGCTTGAGAAAAGGACAGGCAATTGTGGAAGATTGTTAGAAGCGAGTGCTTATGATAGAAGCAAAGCCCAGCCTGTCCCTTTCAAGCGATCAAATGTCCGTGTGTGTGAGAGAAAGAATGAGAGAGAGAAAAAGAGAAACAATGGAGGGGCGTAACAAGAATTGCAGGGTTTTGACTTCCGGTCTGGCTTCCGTCGCCACTAGACGGTCCTCTGTGACTGCCAGCCCCGTTGCCTGTAAAGAGCCGCCTTTACATCTAAAAGGCGGCTTGAAAAACTCCATTTCCTGATGGAAATGTGAGTCAGAGCAGGCGAGGGCAGGTAGAGCCCTCTGCGAAGTCCCCAGAGGTTTTTTTTTTGCTCTTGGGGACGAGCAGAGCGGGGCTCCCTATTTTCCCTCGCCGATGCTCCGGGCTTCGGGAGGACTCTGCTTTTTTTGCAGAGTTAGGCGCCGGGACTGGATCAATTAATAAAATAACAGATGGTTTAATTGAAGAGAGCGAGATCTGTACCTGGGACCCTAATCACAAGTATTTTTAATGATTTTACAAGTGTTTCTATTTGAACGGAAAAAATAAGTTTAAAATGGCGACTGCTGAGGCTTGAGAAGGAAGCCGAAAGTGAAAGTCCTTCCATAATAAGCTACACAGTAGCGAAATATACAGTGCCGGCTAGACTAGAAGGAAGATATCCATTTTAAGTTTCTTTTTTCTTGGAGATCTGTATTTGATCTTGTTTGAGGAAAAGTTTTCTTTTAAAAAAAGAGCTTTTTTGTGTGGCAGGATGGCGTTAAAGTTAATGAAGCCTGACAGACAAGCAGTGTGGGGGGGGGGGTGCTCCCCCATCCACAATTATCTGAACAAGCTTTGAGCTTACAGACTTTGCAGAATGGTTTTAATTTAAAAGAATTTCTTCAGGAGGAAATGGCAAAATATCATGAGACTGTGAACCAGAAATTTGAAAAATTAAGGCAGGAAATTAAAGAAATGATACAACTAAAGTATGATAATCTGCAACGAAAGATTGTAACAGTGACTAATGCTTTTTCAGAAGTTGTTATAAAGATGGATACAAATATCAAATTATTAGAGTCTAAAATGGAGGAAGTTGATGATAAGATTTATAATTTGGACAATAAAATACAAAGAATTGAAAATGATTTGATAAATATTCAAGACAATAGCTTAGAAGTAAAGTCTAAAAAGGAAGCTGATCACGAGACTTACAATGCAGAAGATATAAAGCAAGGGATTGAAAGAGAAGTTGTAATAATGCAATACAGGCTCACAGAATTTGCAGTCAGAATGAGAGGGTTACAGGAAAATAACAGAGATGATCTAAGAAAAATATCTGCTCAAGTTCTGGCTGGGATTTTAAAGGTTCATCCTGAGGAGGTATCTTGTAAAATTGACAAGGCCTATAGAGTAAATTCTTGGATTGTAAAGCAAAGGCAACTGCCTAGAGATGTGGTGATTTACTTTACAGATAAAGAAATAAGAAATGATATTGTGCAAAAATCCTTTAATTCTACTCCACAACTGTATGGGAGAAAAATCTGGATATATAAAGAATTGCCGCCTAAGATGTTAAAAGATAGAAAGAAATTTGGACTTCTGGTGACTGAGCTAAAAAAACGAAATATTTTATTCAGGTGGGATGTTCCAGTGGGTATAATATTGAGATATCAAGGAGAAAGATATCAGTTAAATACTGTTGAAAAAGCGGAAGAATTTTACTACAAGGTCCTTAAAAAGCAAAATCAACAAGAGATAGAAATTCAAGAAAAGCAGAAGGAGATGGAAGTAATGAAGAAACAACAAGCTACAGAGGTCTCTACAGATGAGCCGCTTTTGGATTCTCTTTCAGAGGTCTCAGCTGGACTATTTAATACAAGAGAGGCGGTTCCAGATTCTAATGCAACGACTTATCAAGTCACATACCAGCATGGAAATCAATCAGTTGATATACAATTTATAGAACCAGAAAGATTTAAGCCACAAAAGCAAAACCAACAAGATCAAATTATAGATCAGCATGAAAACCAAATAGTTGATATACAATCTACAGAAAGGAATTCAGGATGGAGATCCAACCCACAAAAAGTTAAGAAAAGAAGAAGCAGGTCTCACAAAAACAAAAACTTTTAAACTAAACAACAGTGTAATGCCAGTTATTTAAGAGATGATTGAACATATGAAAAGATAACTGAGGCAAAGTATTGGTTTATATTATCCTGAGGAGAATGACAGACTTCTGCAGTGCTGTACTTTTGGGATGTGAAAAGGGCCTTAAACTGAATGGATTGGAACTATCTCTTTTTGGAGTCTTTGATAAATATATTATGTTTATGCTGAGTTACAAGGCAAGAGAGTTATGGGATTGGGGCACGCAGAAGATCTGGTTGTTACCCTATTACGGTGGTTGGAATTAATAATCTGGATAAAAGACACCTCTACAGACACTATATGGAATACAAATACAAAGTCACTCGGGTGGTTGTTGTTGTTGTTGTTGTTGTTGTTGTTGTTGTTGTTTTTATTATGAAGATATTTGCTATTGATGGGGGCAGATGGTAATTGAAGATACCGAACATACTGTTGGAATTAGGATGTGATGTTACCCTAATATGGGTGATGGAGTTTATAATCCAGTTGAAAGACATTACAGAAGATATTATATGGATTACAAGCCTAAAGTCTTTTTAAGAGGATTTTATTTACATAAGGGAATATTTTTTAATGGAGTGGGCAGAAGAATAAAGATATTAAGAATTATTAAGTATGGTAGTCCTGTAGGAAAGTGGGTGGAGATAGGTTAGTTTATTGATTGTTTAGTTTAAGAAAAGGGATATTATGTTTAGATATGAATATATGTAAAAGATTTGAGTTAAGAGATATAACGATGGGGGTGAAGGAAATGGGTAGACTATGAACTGAATAAATGTTAAATTAGGATTTATTATATAGTTTTATAGCGGAAGGTTGTTTTGAAATGATAGATTAATATACATAAAAGATTTGATTTATTATTATGCTAAATTAGTAGTTATTATATAATGTTATAGTAGAAAGTTATTTTGAAATGTATAGTATAAGGGGGATATGATAATCTTATTAGAAAGAAAGGGTCAGCATATGGGGATGGAGTAAGGGGACGGTAAAGTATTATATAATCTGTTATGAATTTGGGTTTTATTATGAAGAAGTCACAGGGGGAGGGGAGGGGGAGTTAGGGAGGAGGGAGGGAAAAGGGGAAAATTTTTTGTATTTGAAAAACTTTTTCAATTAAAAAAAAAAGAATTGCAGGGTTTTCTCTCTGCCGTTTCTCTTTCTCTCTCTTTGTGTCTCTCTTACACACACACACACACACACACACACACACACACACAATGAAAACGGCAGAGGGCAGGCAACCAGATAAGGGGACTTACCCACCCCTCCCCTTCCAGGAATCCCCATGCGCCCCATTTTGGCTCCCAGGTAAGTGCAGGGAGGCCTACTAGGCCCAAAATGGGGCATGGGGGTGCAGCTCCCAGCAGCCCGTTTTCATACCCAGGAGGCTGCAGAGAGGCCTAATAGGCCCAAATCAGGAGGTAGAGGCACCCCCGTAGCCCGTTTTCACTCCAGGAGGCTGCAGGGAGGCCTCTTAGGCCCAAAATGAGGTGCGGGGTGGTGGTGCACCCCCCCACACCCCATTTTCGCTCCCAGGAGGCTGCAGGAATGCCTACAAGGCCCAAAACTGGAGGTGGGGGGCAGCACATCCCACCCGCAGCCCATTTTTGCTCCGAGGGGTGTGAAGGAGGCAAAGTGCTTCCTGTCACACCCCTAGCCACACCCACCATGGCCACGCCCACCCAGCCAGTCATTAGGGCAGAGAACTAGTTGTTAAAATTATTTGAATCCCACCACTGCAATACATGTGTGAATATAGATGACTGCAAAACTCAGTGAATAAAAATATTTTCGGCTAATGAAAAATGCCCACTGAATACAGCTATTTTCTTTGCACAACGTTTATATTACATAGTCTTTCCTGAATTGAATCCCAAAATAACTCTTACTCTTTTAAATTTGAAATATCCTTGAAAACCCTATTTCAATTATTTTCATAATCCTTTTAGAAACCAAAATGAATTAAATTAAAATCTAGAAGTCAGAGTTCCTGAACCTTAAGCTAACTCTTCATAACTATTATTGTTTCAGAGATACATAGAGGATGGTGACCTTTATACACCCTTTCTAAATATTTATGAAATTCTAGCACTTCTAAATGACAGGTCTAGTGGTTCAGCTGAGGTTATACTACAAATACTCCTGTGGTTTTGGCTAGACACTGTATTCCTATCACAGATTTCATGATCTAATTCCCAGCTACAGAAGAATTTCCAACCAATCTTATAATTAACTAGGAGTAATGAAAAAAAGATTAAAGCATCCACGGCATACCGGAAAGAACACTAAAAATAAATGGCTTGGTCTCTACAACACAACAGGATGAAAGAATTGGGGTCCTATTTTTCTGTTCCAAAAGAATTGACAGAATTGAAAACTGCTCCTTACATGCAGATTATATTTCCTATTTCCATATTTCTAACTGTTCCTTGATTTGCATGTAAAAAATTTGTATATCAGAAACAAAATTTAACATCTGGTACATTCTAGTAACACAGCAATGTACCAAATTGTTTTATAAATACATACTTGATTGTGTATCTGAATAGATGCAAATCAAGTCATTTTATAATTTAGCTAAAATGATACATTTAATGGAGAATCCAATGAATCTTGTTATATTGCTACATCAACTCAGGACCAGAAAGCATCAGATGTCAATTCCTGATTTCTTTGCCTTTGATTCTGATACTCTAGAGAATGTAGGTTTATTCATGAGACTTCATCAAGGCTTTTTTCTTTCCATCTCCATGGGAAGAAACATAAAAGACTCTTAAATAATTCATAATAGTCACCCACTTACCAATCTCTCACTAACCTGAGGCACTAAATGTCCTTGCTTACTAACACCATAAATAACTACCCATAACCCTCTAGAGAATTTAGGTGCTTGTGTGCTCATATAGGGTTGTTGTTACATTCAAAAGTCAAATTAGAGATAATTAGGTCTACATCTATTTTAATTATTAATTAATACATTTTTGCCAAATCAGCTAATTCAAGCAAAACTGTTTTCAAAATCCTTGCTCAACAAGGATTTTGTTAAAATAAATTAGTATATTTAGTACTGATAAGAATAATACTAAAAATATAAGATTATAATATATTGCAGCATAACAATGTCTATACAAATTCTACAACAAATGTTTATTCCTGAAAAACTAATGACAAGGTTGTGTCTTTTTGCTTTTCTTAATTTGTATTATTCTATATATGTTAGAAAGTTTATTACTGCAAAATCATTACAGTATACAAAAAGCAGTTTTACAAATAACTATATACATATACATGCCTCTTTCTAATCATAAGAAGCCTTTAACTGAATTATATCATTAAGAATGGGAGAAAATTTAACCATAGTAATAGGTACTTCTAACTATACTGTGGCAAAATGATGGGAAGGAGGTTTGTTGGATAGTCTTTGACTAGCCCATTAGCTATTTAGAACTCGTTTTGAAAAGGGGTTCCTTGATAGAACTCTGAACTCATATTTATAAAGAAATTCTGTGCAGGCAAGTACTTTACAGATGGCTTATATTTATTATAGCAATTCAAACACCTCCAGAAATAGCATCTGGAGCAAAAATTATATTATTATTATTATTATTATTATTATTATTATTATTATTATTATTATTATTTATTGGTTAATCTTTAGTGAGATTCACAGCCTTTGAAGCTGGTTAATAGCTCAGCAGCTCGAGTCCTAACCAAGGACCTAGGAACTGTTAAGGTATCGTCGGAGGATGTAAGCTGTTCCGAGTAAGGTGGTTTTTTGTAGAGTCAAAATGTTCAAGTCCGGCAAATTTAGAATTTCTAAATAGCGGGGTAGCCCTTTGGGTATTGCTCCGAGGGCTCCAATTACAATCGGGACAACACACGATTTCTTTTTCCACAGTCGCTCAACTTCAATTTGTAAGTCCCGATACTTTGTGATTTTTTCTTGCTGCTTATCTTCAATTCGTGCATCACCAGGTATTGCAATGTCAATGAACCATACTTTTTTCTTTTCAACTATTGTTATGTCAGGTGTGTTGTGGACCAAGTGCCTGTCAGTCTGAATCCTAAAGTCCCACAAGATCTTGTGTTTCTCATTCTCTAAAACTTTCTCAACCTGATGTTCCCAGTGGTTTTTGCTGTACTCAAATCCAAACTTCTGGCACAATTTCCAGTGAATGATTTTAGCAACACGGTCATGGCGTTGTAGGTAGTCAGTTTGTGAAATTTTGCTGCACCCACTAATCAGGTGGTCAACTGTCTCCTCTTTCTCATTGCAGAGGCGGCATTTGCTGTTGGTGGTGACATGTTGAATTTTTGCCTTCATACAGTTTGTGGCTAGGGCTTGTTCTTGAGCTGCCAAAATAAAGCTTTCTGTTTCTTTTTTCAGTACTCCTGATCTTAACCAGTTCCAAGTTAGTTTCTGGTCAACTTTGCCTTCAATACTTTTCAAGTATTGGCCATGCAGAGCCTTGTGTTTCCAATTTTCAGCTCGCTGCTCAATTACTTCTTTCTTATATTCTGCTTTTGTTTTAGTTGTCTTTAAAAGGCCTCCTTTATTTACTTCCTTAATCATTGGTTCTTCACTTTTCTGGATATAATCATTCAAGCTGCATTTTTCTTCTTCCACAGTCTGCTTTACTTGTAGGAGTCCTTGACCACCCTCTGCTCTTGGTAAATATAATCGGTCAACATCACTTTTAGGGTGTATTATTATTATTATTATTATTATTATTATTATTATTATTATTTACATTTATTGGTTGCCCATCTCACCACAGAGTAATTCTGGGTAGCTTACAATGTTAAAAGATAAAACTATACAAACCCCTTACACAATACAAATAACGTATTATAAAAATACAAATACTCAACCCTATCTAAAAGAGGGAGAGGGTGGGAGTAGGATGAGCATGGGGGGTGGGAGTTGGGATCTGTTATTAATGGTATCAACCATCTCCAATGTGAATCCCCTCCCTTGGAGTCCCAAGCCAACTGAAAGAACCAGGTCTTTAAGCTCTTGTGGAAGGCAGGAGGTTGAAGCCGATCTCACTCAGGGGAGTTGGCGGGGGGCAAGTTGTTCTAAAAGGCAGGAGGGATAGTTGATAACACTAAGCACCAGCAGCAGCATTCCTCAACCTAAGCTGCTTCTACAATAACCGGAGAATAATAGGTGTTGGTCCATATACTGGTAAGTCTGCCTTAAGAGAAGAGAACCAACCTTTCCCATTCATACAAATAGATTCTATCCATTTGGTGATTTCCCAGACAATTTTGGGGAAGGACTTGCATGATATTATCTTATTGTAAGATATATTATTAGTTTTTTTTCATTCTAAGCATTATGTTCCTCCCTTCTCATCTGTTCGTTATCTGATTTATAACTCATCTGAGTTATAAATCATGGGCAGCAGTAACTTTTCAGAACAGAAAAGAATTAGCATGGTGATGCAACGGTTAAAATGCAGTATTCATGCTAATTCTGCCCATAGCCAGGAATTCAATCTTAACCAGCTCAAGATTGACTCAATCTTCCATCCTTCCAAGGTCAGTAAAATGAGGACTCAGATTGTTGGGGGCAATATGCTGATATTGTAAAATGCTCAGTGAGTGCTGTAAAGTACTATAAAGCAGTTTATAAATCTAAGTGCTATTGCTATGACTCTTTAGCAATGAAACAGTACATTGCTTACAAATTTGGATGGGTGGAATTCAGGACTGAAAAGTAATCAATAAATGATCCCTTTATCTCATCTTTGGCATTATTGTTTGTAAAAAAAAAGGCTTAATCATTTAATCATTCCCAAAAACCTGACTCTAATATTTAGAATTTTAACATGAAACATATTAATTTCTGAATTTACAGCAATATTTTGAAGTAACAGGTCCCAATATCTTCCAAGACATTGATTTATAAAAACAAGTAACTGCATGCAGTCTAGATTCCTACTCTTTTTTTTCATACATATAGGTAATGAAATGTCACAAAACACCAAACTGTTTATTAATCTCTTCATTTCTGGATTCATCTCATTAGTTCTCAGCTCACACCTTCACCATATTATTCCCAGAACTGATTCTATTATTGATTTTTTTTAAAAAAATAATTCTGAACATTGAGATGGTCCTTTCAGTATCTACTAGCCTAAGCCTCAGGATAAACAAGTTCTTATTCATACATGTCTAAAGGGCATTTTTGTCTGAAGGCATTTGCATCTTCTCCAAACAGCTATGACATACTATATTTCAAATACTTCCTTCTCTCCTTACAGCTACTATTCTAGATGCATGTTATTGTCTGTTTGGCATTCAGCTTGGGAAAAATATGTAACATGGATTGTGATTTAAAACAGAAGATATGTTCAATATTTCTTTAGGAAAATAGCATTTTAGAATCCAAATAATAATAATAATAATAATAATAATAATAATAATAATAATAATAATAATAATAATAATAATAATAATAATTTTATTTCTATACCGCCCTTCTCCCGAAGGACTCAGGGCGGTGTACAGCCTATTTAAAAACAGAATAGACATCGAATTAAAATAATTAAAAAATATTAAATAATTGGCTTAATTTAAAACCTCAAAAATTTAAAACATCCAATTAAAAATTATGTTGCTAACCCAGCCTGGCGGAACAATAGGGTCTTGAGTGCGCAGCGAAATACCCGGAGGTCAGAAATCTTACGAATTTCCGGGGGCAGCTCATTCCACAGGGCTGGGGCTCCCACAGAGAAGGCCCTCCCCCTGGGTGTCGCCAGCTGACATCACTTGGCCGATGGCACCCTGAGGAGACCCTCTCTGTGGAAGCGGACTGGCCTGAGGGAGGCTATTGGTGGCAGAAGACGGTCTCGAAGGTACCCGGGTCCTATGCCATGGAGCGCTTTAAAGGTGGTGACCAACACCTTGAATCGCACCCAGAAGACCACTGGGAGCCAGTGCAGCTCGCGCAGGAGGGGTGTCACGTGGGCGCAACGGGTTGCACCCATAACCACCCGCGCGGCCACATTCTGGACCAGTTGGAGCCTCCGAGTGCTCTTCAAGGGGAGCCCCATGTAGAGAGCATTGCAATAGTCCAACCGGGAGGTGACAAGGGCATGAGTGACTGTGCGCAGGGCGTCCCGATCCAGAAAGGGCTGCAACTGGCGAATCAGGCGGACCTGATAAAAGGCCCCCCTGGCCACGGCCGTCATATGTTCTTCTAAAGACAGCCGTGCGTCCAGGAGGACACCCAGATTGCGAGCCCTCTCTGTGGGGGGCAAAGATTCACCCCCAATAGTCAGTGATGGCACCTGCTGACTATATCGGGACGCCGGGAGCCACAGCCACTCGGTCTTGGAAGGGTTGAGTCTGAGCCTGTTCCTCCCCATCCAGACCCGCACGGCCTCCAGGCAGCGAGACACCACATCAAGGGCATCGTTGGGGTGGTCTGGGGTGGAAATGTACAGCTGAGTGTCGTCAGCGTACAGGTGACACTTCACCCCAAAACCACGGATGATCTCACCCAGCGGCTTCACATAAATGTTGAACAGGAGGGGCGAGAGGACCGACCCTTGCGGCACTCCCTATGCGAGATGCCTCGAGGTCGACCTCTGTCCCCCTGCCAACACAAACTGCGAGCGGTCAGAGAGGAAGGAGGAGAACCACCGCAGAACGGGGCCCCCTATTCCTAACCCCCTCAACCGCCGCAGCATGATACCATGGTCGATGGTATCAAAAGCCACTGAGAGATCTAATAGGACTAGGACAGAGGAACAACCCCTGTCCCGAGCCCTCCAGAGATCATCCACCAACGCGACCAATGCCGTTTCTGTGCTGTGCCCCTGCCTGAAGCCCGACTGGCACGGGTCCAGATAGATAGCTTCATCCAGGTGTCGGGGAAGCTGTCGTGCCACCACGCTCTCAACAACCTTCGCCACAAAACGAAGGTTGGAGACCAGACGATAGTTGGCTAATTCAGCCGGGTCCAGGGAAGGCTTCTTGAGGAGGGGCCTCACTACCGCCTCTTTCAAGGCGGCAGGAAAGGCACCCTCGCTCAAAGAAGCAGTTATAATCCCCTGGAGCCAGCCTCGTGTAACCTCCCGGGAGGCCAGTACCAACCAGGAGGGACACGGGTCCAATAAACACGTGGCGGCACTAATCTTACCCAGAACCCTGTCCACATCCTCGGGAGCCACAGGATCAAACTCCTCCCAGATAACATTCTCAAAACCTGCCCTTGTCTCCTCCCGTGGACTCATCCAATCGGAGTCCAAGCCATCCCGAATCCGAGCGACTTTATCGTGCAGGAATTGCACAAAATCCTCAGCACGACCCTGCAAGGGATCTTCCCGCACTCCCCCCCGAAGAAGGGATTGGGTCACCCTAAACAGGGCGGCTGGGCGGTTCTCTGCAGATGCGATAAGAGCGGAAAAATGGTTAGATTTTGCCGCTTTTATCGCCACTAGGTAGGTCTTGATATAAGACCTCACCTGTGTCCGGTCGGAATCGGATTGACTAGTCCTCCAAATGCTCTCTAGGCGTCTTTTCCGACGCTTCATCTCTCTCAGCTCCTCAGAGAACCAAGGAGCCAATTGAGATCGGCATCGGGTCAGAGGCCGCAAAGGCACGACGCGGTCCAAAGCTTCAGCGGCCGCCCTTTCCCAGGCGGCCACCAGCTCTTCAGTCGAGTCGTGTGTCAGAGTCTCAGGAAACGGCCCAAGCTCCGTCAGGAACCTTTCGGGGTCCATCAGGCGCCTGGGACGGAACCATCTGGTCGGTTCCGTCTCCCTGCGGTGGGGGGAAGCGGTAGGAAAGTCCAGGTGAAGGAGCGAATGATCTGTCCATGACAAGGTTTTAATGTCTAGATCCCCTCTACCAAGATCATTCAACCACTGACCAGAGATAAAAATCAAGTCCAGAGTGTGTCCCCCTATGTGAGTGGGGCCTTGAACTACCTGGGTCAGGTCCATGGCCGTCATGGAAGCCATGAACTCCCGAGCCACCTCTGACGTCTCACCCGCAGATGGAAGATTGAAATCCCCCATGACAATAAGTCTGGGGGTATCAACCGCCACCCCGGCAATGACGTCAAGTAGCTCGGGCAGGGTCACTGCCACGTGGCAGGGAGCCAGGTACGTGGCCAGCAAACCCATCTGCACCCCACGGCCCCACTTCACACAAAGGGACTCACATCCGGCTATCTGAGGAACAGTGGTCTCCCTTGGACAAAGACTTTCCCTAATAATCACCGCCACTCCCCCACCCCTCCCCTGGGCCCTTGGCTGATGAAATGCACGGAAACCTGGCGGGCACATTTCGACGAGGGGGACCCCCCCCTTGGCCCAACCAGGTCTCCGTAATACCTGCCAGGTCCGCACCCCCCTCCGAAATAAGATCACAAATGAGGGGGGCTTTATTAACCACCGACCTGGCATTACATAACATCAGCCGCAGACCCTGGGCCTGAAACTCTGCGCAACCCAGGACACGAGTTGCGCATTGGGGGCCGGAGTGTGCAATCGCTCGGAAACAGCGCATGCGCACCCCCAACACTTGATGTGACCCCCTGCGTCCGCCATACCAAATAAAGCTATGGTACCAAAAACTGATCTCATCATAGGGCTGGAGACATATAGGGATAAGTACCTTATAACTTTTATTACAAGAGGGATGGAATCAATATGTTTATTTGCACTTCTTTTCAAAATCATTTAATCATAAGAATTTATGTTCAATTTCTTGTGTAAGAAAAAGAGCAAAGATCACTTTCAACTCTGGTATTAAAAATTCACCCTAAATTTGATCTTTCCCTTACAGAAATAGACCAGAAATAAGATATTCAATGAAATAAATTGACAATATATTGAAATTGTTTCAGACTAGAACAAGAAGCTCCCATGTAACACCGCTCCTACGCAAGCTGCACTGGCTCCCGGTGCGATTCAAGGTGTTGGTCACCATCTTTAAAGCACTCCATGGCTTAGGATCTGGGTACTTACGAGACCGCCTTCTGCCACCAATAGCCTCTCATTGTCCAGTACGCTCCCACAGAGAGGGACTCCTCAGGGTGCTGTCGGTCAAACAATGTCGACTGGCGACCCCCAGGGGGAGAGCTTTCTCTGTGGGGGCACCTGGCCTCTGGAATGAGCTGCCCCCGGAGATTCGTAGGATTTCCGACCTTCACACCTTTCACCGCGGCCTCAAAACACTATTGTTTCACCAAGCAGGGTTGGCCTAATGCTATTTTAATGAGTTGTTTTTATTTTAGCTTTTTCGGCCAAATTATTTAATACTTTTAATTCGTTTTTTAACTTTTATATTGTTGTGGATTTTATCTCTGGCTGTACTCCACCCTGAGTCCTCTGGGAGAAGGGCGGTATAAAAATTGAATAAAATAAAATAAATAAATAAATAAGAAGCATATTCACAGTTGTCTTCCCCAAAATTGAGGGAAATTAATGTGATATGTTTCTGAAAATCTAGGAATTTTACTAAGTTTACCGACATTCTTGTTTTGCAGATAATTTATTTTAGCTATACATACTGGGTGTCACTCTTGAACTTGTGAAAGAAAAAAACCAATAACAAGTGAGTCAGTAATAAATGAAAGAAATATATAGAGTTAGTCTTGCAAAAGTTAATTTAGTATCATTTCTAGAATATAATACCGGTAAACTTTTTAATATTACAATTCTTATCTGTTTACACCTGTAGTTATTTTTATAACAAAATACTTTATTTCTTAAAGAAAATAGTGCAATTTAATCTTAACTAATATTATTTGAGAATTAAACCTCTTTATATTCAATAGAGCTGAACCCCAAAATTAACAATGGTTGTCTTGCATCTCTAATTATCTACTAAAACCAGATGAAATAAGAAAGTGAGCCATTTTAATTCTACTTTAGCAGCATTTTTCAATTAAAGTTTAGCTATAAAATTTTCACGAATCTACTAAAAACTCAAAGGATAAATGACAATAATTAGGAATATTTCAAAGTACATTACCATAGTTTTCCTGAACACTATTCATTTGAGAGACATCTAAGTTTCCTATGATTAATTGAAGATTTTAATCTGAATAAAGAGTTAAATTCTACTGTCTTGAAAGAAAATTAGTGTTATTTCACAACACACTAATTTATCTAAATGCCATAAGAATCTAAGGGAACCTTGCCACAACATTTTGAAAGTTTTCTAATCTTTTTTGGGAGACTCTACTTCCTACACCAAGATATTTATTTATCTTGTTTTACATTAAGATAAAACACTAAAATTGTATCTTGCAGAAAGACTCAACTTACTCCTTTTACTAATAGTCAATTTTTTTCTAGAGGAGCAGATGTCGAACATGCTTTAACAGTTTATAAGTGTACTGGTGTCTGAAAATGTCAAGACCATTGCAAAACTTGCACTATGTTAGAAAATCTGTTTCTAAAAATGTTGCCAGAACAGTGGGGTTTTATTTATTCAAATTAATTCGAAAATATGTTTTATAGCATGTCACTACTCAGAAATAATGCTTATTTCTATTCCATCAAGCTTCCAATACACTGAAAATCTGAAGATATTCAGACATATTCAGTTAAAAAGTATTTATTGTGGGCATAAAACCAGTATGTCCTCAGATTTCAAAACAAAAACCAGAGAACAAGATCTAGAAGAAATTACTGAGGTGGATGATACTTCCATGGCACAAAGTGAAATAAATGAATACCCATATATGTTTTGATATAAAAAGATGAAGAGAAGAGCACATTGTTCTCAAATGAAAAAAGGAAATAAATAATTTTCAAAGTACTTTATCAGCATATTATCTAAAGTCCAAAGCATTTGAAGTATGTTTTTTTTTCAAGATATTATCTAATTATCTTTCCACTTTCAAAGTCCTTACAAAGGACTACATCTCTAAAAGGTGAGCCCATTTTTAAAGTTCTTTTAAAGTCCACTTGTCTCCTTGATATCAAATTACTCCATTTCATGGAGTCAGAATCCATTTCCTCCCTGCAAGAATGGGAAAACTGGAGAAGTTACACCAGAGGTCCTCCATGCTCCAGTGCTACCCAATCTTTCACCTCTAATACAGAAAGAAAATATTGTGTCACTACTTATAGCTTGCTCATATAACGTAAGAGAAGAGCCTGAGTAGCAAACTCTGAAATTCTATTTCATGCTTAAAAAGAAATTTGGTATGGAATGCTACATTTGAGAGAAGGAAAGAAGACGAAAAAGACTATGAATGGAGGCAAGGGATCCCAAGAGTGGCAAATGACACTGCATGCATCATAATTTGCAGTGATGTCATGTTACACAAACATTACTAAATCATGATTATTAAATCATACTAAGTACCTATGACACATAGCATTTTAGCTAATGACAATACAAGTAAATAATTTATGTCACATTTTCTCTGTCTCTGAGAAAATGACATCTTTTGTCTCAGGTCAAATAACACTGGAGAATATAATAACACTAAAGCCTGATTCCAAAAGATTTTTGAGTATTTCAGCAGTATTTTGAGCAGTATTTAAAGTGCCACTTTTCAATATACCACATCTTACACTCACCCAAGGAGCTGAAGGTACCAGAAGTGTCAAAGTGAGCAAATCACTGCAACATTCCTCCACAGCCTGATGACACTGAACTACTTGATTTATCAGCCGAGCATAAACAACAGTTGGTAGAATCTGATGAGCTGTTTCAGAAGACACTTGTCCCGGGGCAAGCAAGAAACTCAGATTTTGCCTCATGGCAAGCAGGTGTCTCCACAATTTGCTCAGTTTTCCTTCAAGAGCACTCTACGAAAACAAAACAAAAAAGACAAATATGATAAACATCTGAGGAAATAAAAACAAGTTAATTATGCTGGGTGAAAGGCCACTTGCCTTACTGAGCACCTGCAAGCACAACAGCAAACACACTGACATTTATATATTTTTAAAAAATGTATCTTGGGAACTTGGTAAAATGTGAAACTTCAGGCATTTTGCTATGCCTTCTCCCCCTCCCACTTTTCAAGCCATCTGTGGAGAACATGTGTTGAGGGGGCATGATCTGACAAAGACAAAAACACAACAAATTGCCAGATTTCTAGCTTCTTAAAATAAATAAGAAAATAGAGATCAAAGCCACCCTCCAAACAGGGCTGATTGTTTTTCCAAAAGAACAGCTTAGAGCAAGGGTAGTAAAAGGGAAGAAGAGATTAAAAATTGCAAACTTCTAAACAGAGTATTAGAAAAGTATAAACATGAGAATGTTTATCTTTTACCTACCACAGAATCTTATGTTCTTTTTCTGTTTAAACTTTTAGCCAGCTGTTACTTGCAATGTACTGAACAGCATGTTTTCATCAAGCGAAAATGAAAAAGACACTGTAAGAGCTCATTTGAAATAATCAACATATAAAGATTAGGTTTTTACCGAAGTTCGAGACAAAGGCACAGAAGTGTAAGGAAAGTGCCGCTAAACTAAAAACAAACTGACTAGCTTCCATTCTGAAGATATAGACAACAAATTATCTATTTAAAATAACAAACAATGGGAAAAAAGTATTGCCCGTGCATTTTTCTTGCTTGAACACCACAATGTGAATGAGCTTTCTAATTTTTATGCCGTTTTGAAAAATTCATTTTAATCACTGATGCTCCCCTCTGTTAATCATAATTATGCTGCCTACAACTGATATTGTTCATTGTATATAGAAAACTGCCAATGGAAAAATGTGTATTTCAATATAGAGGGGAAAAACCCATCAATACATGTGCATATTGTATATAGACATACTGTATACAGAAAGAACAGTAAAAGGTACACGCTATCAAAAGGAAACTAAATCACACACAAAACACATACCTCAGTCCATGCACATTTAAAAATGAGACAATTGATCAATTCTAATATTCAAAATGGAAAATAATTTAACTATATATATTAGGGAAGGCAAACTGAATTCAGATTTGATCCACACAATATTATTCTGAAGCTTTAGTTAAAGACACCTAAGTCATTCATTTCTTTGTGCAGAAGACAGGAAATAGCAACAGAGACTATGTCTGGAGAAAGGCTATTCCTATTGGCACAAATGGAGAGAAGGCTATTTTTGTCTATTTCTTCTTCTGTCCTCTAATCCAAAAGGTATTTTCATTTAGTTCTAAACAGTTCCTCAGCCTTTCATGAAAACAGTAAAGTACAATGAACTTCAAGGCAAGTGGGAAATAAGCAAATATAACTGTTGTGGTCCTCCGGTGGCCTGTGGAGCTGGCAGCAGAGTCGGACAGTGAGGAGGTTGGGGAGGAACATGGGCCAGTCCTGGAGTTTGGGGAAGGCTCGAACGAGGGCTCTGCATCGGAGGCAGAGAAAGGGCCATCTGGGAGATATGTGCTGCCTCTGGAGCCTCCAGAGTCGGACCTCAACATGGCAGAGGAACAGGGGGAGCCTGTTCCCAGTGCGCGCATGCGCAGAGCTGCCAGAAGGCAAGAACAATTAAAACAAAAGTGATGACTCAGGAGTAGGGCTTGGAGATGATTGGCCCCTCCCATAAGACTTAAAAGAGGACCAAAGGCATGTGGGCCTTTGCAGGAAGCAACGTTGTTATTTCTGTTCAGTTTAAAGTCTGAAGCTCTGTTTGATTCTGAACTCTGTGTGGCTTTGCCAATTAGGTCTTTAGCAGTGTGTCAAGGGAGATAAAGGTGGGTGATTATCAGCCTTATCTCGAAGGACTCTTTACAACTATTTGGGACTCATCTGTGAATGAACAGAATTCACAGCTGTTGAAATAAAAGAGGTTTTTGGGACTACTTGTGTGTTTTACTGACTCAGGAAGCCCAGGTCAGAACAATAACTTCCTCTTCTAATGGAAATTCTTTATCAGGTTTGAAATCTTGGTATTTTGCATATATTGGATGGATAGAATATAAATATTGGGTAAATATTGGATAAATATTAAAAGGCTCTCTGAATCTACAGAAAGACTCCATTTTTGCACTATATTTTAAACTATTCACATTGCCTGATTCTTAAAAGAATCTTTTCAAATAATTTCAAAATAGTTCATTTTATTATTGGGGTTTTTAGTCTGAGCAAACAACAGATGTAAAACAATGGACAACAAACAGGATCACCTCAGTTTATAGCACAAGAAGATTTCCCAATCAAGAGCCCTTCCTATTTGCCCAATACCTTGTTGCTGAAAGGTTCTCACTCAAAAAAAGATCTAACACATTTCACATTATCCAACTAATTTTCTTTATGCCCTTCATTATAGAAGTTAAACAAGTTTTTATACTCACACTCAGAAAGGTGCAGGCATAAATTTGCTAATATGTTACACCAAGCCAGGGAACTGTATGCTAACATAAAATAAATAATATTTGCCTTAAAATATATTCAATAATTAGGCAGTGTTGAGCTCGAAAACAAGTTCCCTTTCCTAAAATACCTGTAATTATGCATAAAAATGATATATAGATATTAAAAAAAAAAACCTTTTCCCTAGTGATCAATGGAAGCACTTTTATTAGTAATCAGCAAAACAGGAACTCAGCCAAAATAACTGTCACCATGCTTTCAAAAACACTACATCATAACATGCAGGAGTACGTATACCAAACACCTCTTTCCAAATTATTAAAGCAGCCACATTTTTGCAAAGCTCAAACAACGGCCTAGATATTGCCATGGACAGTCTTTGCATGCATGTGCTCATTTAGTTGCTTCGGTTCACTTTTTTCTCATAGCCCCCAATTTTAACAAGGAATGTCATAATTAATGTAAAAGGACAGAATTTACAGAATATGTATTTGAGAAAGTAGAAATATTATTAATTCTGTGCAATTCGGTTCAATCAGTATCATCTGGTATGATCAGAGACAGTCCTTTGCTGATCAGTGATTTCGTTTGAAAGAAGGCGGGAGATTAAATATAACATATTCACCATATACCATATGATATATTTAATTCTATATGTATATGTATCTATTGTTCCTTTTCTTTACAAAGCAAAATCATTCACTGTTTGAAAGTAGAATTAAATATACCATATTTATGTATAAATATAAATATGGTATATTTAATTCTACTTTTCAAACAGTCAATGATTTTTGCTTTGTAAAGATAAAGAACAATAGACTTCAGACACACAGCCCATACTACTTAATTACACAGAATGTTTAAAACCACATAAGATTCCCCATATATTGAAAGGCAGGCTGAATTACTTGTTAATAACAAAAGCAACTATAGATTATAGCTATGTATCCTAATAACAAAATTAAAAAGTGGGAGATAAAGGAATAATCCCCTCGTTTTGGATACGTTTTAATAGAAAATCTCATTTAAATTAATTGATTGTAATGCTAAATAAATGCATTATTATATAGGTTGCTTTAGTTAGTATGAAAGCTCCATAAATTTTAAGAGTAGACTACGAGATGAAAAAAAAATTTAGAATTACAAACGTGTACTAAAAGAATGAATGTCACTCTGTTCATATTTCTACAAGGTGACCTTTTCCCAAAGCTAATTAAAAATGTGAAATGTTCGCCAATGTAAGCCTTCTATTTGTCATTGCCCCTAACATGGAGTATTATGACTGTCACAGCAAATGGCACCGTGGAAGTGGGGCTTAACAAGAAAGCTTGATGCACGTATGTTAATATGCAATGCAAGCTCTTCTCAGCAGGTGCTCCATATGATGAAGTTCATTTCATGAATAATTCAACAAGGAAGCTTCTTTGCAGAGACACCTTTCTCAATGTTTTTCAAGTGAGATCAGTAGAAATCAGGAGCTGTCATTGCCAATTTGCTTCAGTCCAGGTTCTTAAAGTGACACCTTCGATACATTACTGAGGTTGAAATGCACTTTTCTTCTTTTTACATGTCAGCTATCAAGGACTGCTTTTGTTTTCCACACTTACCACTCCAAAATCAAGAACTGGCATTTTGTGGATAATTAACAAAAACTGAGAAATTGGAAAGCAATGCATCATTGCTTGTCTTAGTCACAAATGACTATCCCTGGCACCGGGACTCAATACATTTAAATTTGATCCCTAAACTACTGCTACAGAGTTGTAATTCAGATCAAACCTCCAGCTGCATTAGCATTTTCTCTATACTAAGCCAGAGCACAAATTAATTCTTCATGATACTTGTGGGCTCTTGAGCTAGGTAAAAGAAATAAGCTATGAACAAAATACCTACCCTACAATGCATATGCTAGAATATTCAGGTACCACATGCAGATCAAAAAATCCTCCCGTGACCGTCAGGTTCGCCTGATTCACCAGTTGTGTCCCTTTCTGGATCGGGACTCCTTACACACAGTCACTCATGCCCTCGTCACTTCCCGCCTGGACTACCCTAACACTCTCTACATGGGGCTCCCTTTGAGGAGCACCCGGAGGCTCCAACTGGCACAGAGTGCAGCCGCGCAGGTGGTTATGGGAGCGACATGGCGTTCCCATGTAACACCTCTCCTGCGTGAGCTGCACTAGCTCCTGGTGGTCTTCCGTGTGAGCTTCAAGGTTTTGGTTACCATCTTTAGAGCGCTCCATGGCTTAGGATGTGGTTATCTACGGGACCGCCTACTGCCACCAGTAGCCTCCCACCGGCCGGTACGCTCTCATAGAGAGGGGCTCCTCCGGGTGCCGTCGGCCAAACAATGTCGATTGGCGACCCCCAGGGGGAGAGCCTTCTCTGTGGGGGCACCTACTATCTGGAATGAGCTCCCCCCGGAGATACGGAGGATTCCAGATCTGCGTACCTTCCGCTGCGCTCTCAAGACTTTTTTATTCCATCAGGCTGGCCTGGCCTAACTTTCCCTTTTTCCCTTTTAAAATGTAAATTTTAATCTGTTTTTAATTATTGGGGTGTTTTAAATCTGTCTTGGGCCAAATTGTTTAATTCGGTTTTATTTTGCTTTTAAATTTTGTACTTACGTGTTTTATCTTGTGGCTGTTCACCGCCCTGAGTCCTTCGGGAGTAGGGCGGTATATAACTCAAATAAAACCTAAACCTAAACCTAAATGTGTTGGCATCAATGCATGATCCAGAGTCTTTTAAAGAAAGTGCTCTTTCATTTTGTTTTAATTACATGGTTTATATGACTGCTTATGAAAAAAAATGCTTGCATAAGTAATTTCTTGGGAGATCTAATCCAAAGAATTCTATCAGGTAGGTACATAATTTTGCCATTATACTATAATGCTTTAATGTAAAAAAAAATCCTTTTGATTCAATGTTAATGAATCAAGGGTCCGGGCATTTACAACTCAAAAGTAAAAAGAAAAAAATGTTTGTTATTAATACTAATTGGCATAAATATTTGAATATACAATAAATAATAAATGGGTAAGGAAATATATAAGTATGGCCTCTGGACTTCATTCCAGGCTCTTTACCATTGGTATCCATTTGTATGCATGTACTGTATTTCTTTAAAATGTAACAAAAATTGTCTGCTGTATTCACTCTCCTTAGGGTGTATGTATATGCTGTTGTCTCTTTATGACTATAGCTTCTAATAAGGCCAAGCGTATGTGTATATCAGTGTGCATGTTTGTGCGTATGCACACATGAAGTTCTCATGTGGAAAGATACAAACAGGTTCCCTCAGTTTATGTGTAAGTAAATCTAATCAGGTTGCTGCATGCATATTGCATCTGCATGTTTGCGGGTGCTTCTTTATCCTCATGTTGCATCTGTGTGTGTTGGTGCTGTGAACTACATATGTTCCACTTGAGGTCAAGTGACCAGGAGGGAAGGTGAATGGAGTAGTTAGCAGAATTCCACTAATATTGTTTAGATTTGTTTTAGGCTGCCCAGAATGATATGTTTGTGAGAAGGGCAACTATATTAGATAGATGATAGATGGATGGATGGATGGATGGATGGATGGATGGATGGACGGATGGACGGACGGACAGACAGACAGACAGACTAGACAGAGACTGACTGACTCGCTGGCTCACTCACTCAACTTTTTCTCTGATATGTGGCATTGGTTAAAAAACAAATTCTAAAATCTTTTTCTCCACAGCTTCCTGGACGATCCAGCTTATTTCAACACTGTTCCTTCTTTTGTCAAATCCTTCTGCTTTGCCAAATCCGTGCTATTTCTAGAGTTATTCTGCTGATAGACAGACAGATGGATAGAGTCCTGAGCTTCTTCACACTGTTCCTTTCAACATTTTATTGGGTTGAAAAGAATAAAAGGACATTTACCTAATGCAAAAACTAGAAAGCAACTAAAAATAATGACTTTCATATTATAAAAGCCTTACCACGTATCTAAGATTTAAATTTTCTATTTTGCCATAACAAACATCCAAAAGGGTTATCGGCTGGACAACAAGATTCCCTCCAGGTGTCCAAGGCAATGCAAGTTTTGACAGATCAGAAATCTGAAAGAAACACATACCATAATAGGATATTTTAAAACAAGCTGAATTAAATAAATAAACTACGATAATTTAGACTGGTTGAACTAAATTAAATTAAATTAAATTTAAGACTTAAATTTTAAGTTTATAAATATGCACAGGCTCTAAGAAAATTTCCTTCTTTTAATTATCTAAATGCTTTACTCTATTAATGTAAAAAAAATAAAGTTAAATTTGCATCTAGATTCTTTAATCAAAACACCAAAACCAATTATTCTAACAGAGGTTTACCAATTAACCACTTCCACTTATCTAATTTCTTATTAACTTCTAATTACGCCCATTTCAAAGTAATCAATCTGAAGCAGACCTAAATTGTTCCCTAGAATTTTCTGCTTCATTATTAGCTTTTTAATAAAGGGAATATTAGTTCAGGAAATCATGTTTTCTTTTTATCCCAAACTGTTTTTTTCCCTTTTATGTGCAAGAATTAGCTTTCCCAGAAACTAAATAATAGGGAGCATATTCTGGAAGTCCTTTGATACATTTGCAAATATTAAGAAAGATGCAAACTCAACTGGAAAAGATGACGCAATACATTTGCCCTTTGTGGAATGTTATCTAGGATCACTGTTTTCTATTGTTCGATTCTCATGTCTAATTAATGAATTTTATTGTTTGATTGACTGCTTTTTAATGCATCACATATACTGAATTTAGTATTTTTTAAATCCTATATAAAGACTTGATACACACACACACACAAATATACACCATTTTAATAAATGCTTTTCAATTTGCCTGAAATTTGTGCTGTTGGGAGGGGCAAAAAAGTCACTTTATTTATTCTTATTTGTTTATTTGTACCCATTCTTTATTAGTTTTACAATCCATTATTTTATGGATTGCAACATTAAATCTCCCTCCCAAATTCAGAGATCAAGATTTTTTTTATCAGCTCCAATGCCAGCTTCAAGTGCTTGACTTTTAAGGGCAATCACATGAAATTTTGAAAGCCATCATGTTTTTTCTCTTTTATTACTATTTATATTTTATACACAGCTTTATTCTTTAGATGTTCAAAACATAAAATGAACCTAAAAGGTAAAGACTCCCTTGGTCACGCTCAATTCTAAATAAACAAACAAACAAACAAACATTCCTTTTCAGTCTTGGACAGAAACAAAGAGAAAAAAAAAGGCAAGAACATATATTCAGATTATTTCTGTACATCACAGCATGGTTTCACATTACGTGTCATTGCCTGCTGGTTCATTTTGTACTGCAGTTGGTCACTGATTTCCCATTCTTATAGTAGTTCAATTATTTAGAATTTTAAAATGTGTCAAATCAGCAAAAAAAACTGCAATTTATTTATTTTAAGAACAAATACTACAATAATTCCAAAACTCCCAAGTATTTGAATACATGGGGAGACAGAAAAAATTACAAAATATAGAAATGTTTAATGCTAGATCTTTTATAATGGCTGCCAATACATAAAGACTTACTAATGATGATGGCACCTAGGCAATCTGAACATCTAATTCTTACACCTGAACCCCTTCTTTAATATGCCATTCACTGCTTGAATAAGAAATACTATATGCAACTGTGTATTTGTCAATAAGCAGCAAATTAGTTTTGAATGATCAGTTTTAGTGTAGGAATCAGCACTACTGCTGCAGTGATGAGAAGTCATATTAACTAGTGTATTCTCTATCCTAACAATATAGAGTTGAAAATGAAATCTGCTGATGCATTAGTCGGTGATGTTAACATGGAATCCAGACTCTACAACAACCCTAGTTGTCTACTTTGCTACACACATTCACCACCAAAGGCTCAGAAAATACACAAGATTACAGCACGAGAGCTATGTAAGGCTATAATGGAACATAAACAGTTCTCTGTACTGTATATGAGAGACTATTAGGTTTTAAAATGCCCTGATATGTCAAGCTAGGTGCACACAAGCCTAGTTTATAATGTTGATTTCCAAGCACAAGCCCAAAGTCATCATCTGTATTTTGAGCACTGCTACACATAACCTGACAATGCTGTATGTTGTGGCAAGATTAATATCCAATATTAATGACTTGGATTTGTTGCTTGTTGATTGGATACCTGGTCTCAGTCTGTATTAAGCGTATAGTTATGTTTATTGGTGCCATCTTAGATAAAGTAAAGATTCCTCTCACACATATGTGCTAGTCGTTCCCTACTCTAAGAGATGGTGCTCATCTCCGTTTCAAAGCCGAAGAGCCAGCGCTGTCCGAAGATGTCTCCATGATCATGTGGCCGGCATAACGCCAAAGGCTGTTACCTTCCCACCAAAGGTGGTCCCTATTTTTCAACTTGCATTTTTTATGTGCTTTCGAACTGTTAGGTTGGCAGAAGCTGGGACAAGTAACCGGAGCTCATCCCGTTACACAGCACTAGGGATTTGAACCACTGAACTCCGACCTTTCAATTGACAAGCTCAGCATCTTAGCCATTGGGCCACCGCATCCCCACCATCTTAAGATATTGGTAAAAATGACTTTTTTCTTTCAATGCTTCTCCCTGAGTTCACATATTACTGAACTATGGGAGATATTCCTCTTTGCATCTTTTTTGTTTGCAGCCAGCAGTGCCAGCCCAGAAAAATGTCTCTTGATATTTTACACTGTCACTAGTATCTACATTGGCATTTACGTCTTCTATAGCTTAGCTAGGGCTTTCACTTTGGGCAGAAGTATCCACATAGATGTCATGAAAATGTGTTTCTCAGATCCCTGATGAGATATGACAATGAACCATAGACAAACCATTACTATGACAGCTTGATACCACAGCTTTAGCAAAGGTTTATGAACTGATCAAGTTATACAATACAGTAATAGGAAATTTCTCCCAGCGTGAATAAAATCTGCATTCTTACACAGTATGAACATTTTTAAACTTCTGAAAAAGCAAAATAGTTATTTGTAGTTAAAATATGTAACTTTTCCATGTATTCTTCTAGTTGTCTTATTCATAACCTTTTAATCAGCGGAGTAAAGTCAAATGGCAGCCTTGACCGCATGGGTGAAGATATGACTTCTTTTTACACCAATGCAATGTGTTGCACATATATAAAAAAGGGTTAGGGCTTTGATCACACAAACTCAACCACCATCTTGACTTTTTTTGACAAACCTAACAGATGGCACTGGTCCATTAACTGAAAATAATTCTTCATATAGATAGATCCCTCATACTATCAAAACTCACCTGCTGATGTCTCTGCAGTTTGTACCTCATTGCCTGGCACATCTCAACTATTTGAAGAAGTTCTGGATGTGGAATGATTACTTTTGAGGCAGTTCCTTCTGTGCTAAGGAAAGAACTATAAATATTTGTATTGCATTAGAACTCTTAAGGACTGCTTAATTCATTTTCATGTCATATTTTTCATAGTTAGATAGCATAAACCTGTACGTCACTTCTAAAATTTCAGAGATTAAATACAATGTTTTATTAAAAGTTGATTTTGCAATAATGAAGTTATTCATTAAAAACAGTTGAAAGTTCCACATATATGTTACCAGAGTAAAACCAACACAAATACAGATTATGAAAACATATTTGAAAACACACCATTTAAACTTCTCTTTGATTCACTGTAATAATCAGTATGTTCTTTTTAAATAATAGGCATGTTTTCCAACCATCTAGTGAAAAATATACTAACTAGCTAGAGAAGGACTTGGACAAGAGATTACACATTAATTGAAGGGAGTGTGAGAAGGGAACTCAAAATAACCCCATCTTGATTTTGTTTAACATTGAGATGAAACAGAGAGAAATTTGCACAAGCTTTCATTTCTGTTATTATATCCTACAACAATAAAGTAGCATTCTTGGAATTCTGCAATGTCTGCTTCTTGACCTGGTGATCCTGACAGAGCTTACAATAGCAACAATAGACTTCAATGTCTGAAGAGTTTAACCATGGAACCCAAGAGCTTTGAAGAGAATGTCTATACTGACAGAGAATGTCTATATTGGCGTTACTAATTTTCATTTTACAGCTCAATGCAAATTATCCTGGTCCAATGGTAAAAGCATTTCAGAAAACAAGAACTTATCAAATTTCAGTCCACAAACACATTTCCATAAACAGTGATCTATACCTGTCAACCCAGAAATAAATCACTACATCCCAGAAAGGTCAATATTTTTCTCAAAACTCATACCAAACCGAAATGAGTTTGAAAATAAATGAAATTTACTAAACAGCAAGCAGGGCTGTGAATATTTTTTATTTTATAAAGCAATTCATTCTATCACATCACAGCCTAAAACTGAATTCTTCTTTCTCTTTTCCTTTCTCTTTTCCATTAACTTTCTTGAAACAGTTTCTGATGTAGCCAGGGCAACATTGGCATTTATCTTACGAACTATCTTCTCTCACATAAGCTTACTCATTTCTTTTGATTACCAGTTAATGCCCTTTTCAACATCCCCATTCCCCTCTGCAGTGTTAGCATATGTTCTCCACCCACAGTCAATCAGATAAACTATTGCATATTATTATTTATTCTTATTAATAATAAGCACATTATACATTTCATCTAATAGTTGAGTAAATATATTCAAAACAGAACAGAGGCAAGAAGGATTTTTTTCTAACTGCTTCTACAAACCAAATATGTAAAGCTGCATAACTATTTTCTGAATCATAATTAATGGTTCATACACTGCCTGAGGCATAGCTATTGTTTATTATGACCAAAGTTAACTAATAGTTTATGAATCCAACCAATGAATTTAAAAATTATTTCACAAAATGGTAAATGGCAGATAAACACCTTTGATGGGAACATTCTAAGGACTGGATTCCATTTCTACTTAGATAAAAAGATAAATACAATAACCTACTAAAAGTATAATAATGAACAAAGGGTTAAACAGATGACCATGAACCACAAACTGCAAAAAAGCAAGTGCAATCTCAGACTTCATCAGCAGCAATACAGTGTCAAGGTCAAGAAAAATTCTTCCTTTATCCTGTATTCATCAAATCATACTTTGTATCCATTTCTGAGCATTTTATTTTAGGAAGGACATATACCAGTGATGGCTAACCTTTTTGCTGTCACGTGCCAAAAGTGGGGAGGAGCACAGGGGGGAGCGCATATGCGTGCCCACACCCATAATTCAATGCGCCCCACTCCCCATGCATGCGCACACGACACACACACACCCCCGGTGCGACCCCTGCTGTTGGTACGCGATAGTACGGTGGCCCCGGTAGGCCCGTTTTTCACCCTCCCCTGGCTCCAGAAGCTTTCTAGTTACCTGGGAGGGCAAAAATGGCCTTCACCTCCCCGCCCCACGAGGCCCTCTGGAGGCCAGAAACGGCCCATATCCCAACTTCTGGTGGGACTGGAAGGCCCGAAAATCAGCTGGCTGGCATGCGCATGCACACTAGAGGTGAGCTAGGGCAATGCTCGCATGCCCACAGATATGGCTCCATGTGCCACCTGTGGCACACGTGCCATAGATTTGCCATCATGGACATATACGGTAGCAGGTTAGGAGAGCAACCAAGATGAGAAGAGTATTAGAAGAAAAACTTAGTTAAGTTCTCGTTCCCCACACAAAACACAAATCTTACACATGGAACCAGTGTCTAAAACCAGCCTGCAAGGAATGAATTGCATGATCATTAGCATTCTATTTTGTTTCTTGCAAATCTATGCTTAATTTAAAAACTATTACCGGTAATAGCTGAAAAATTATTTAGGAAAGTCTTTATACAACTTTACATTTACAGTGGATAATCAGTTCTTGTGCATGGCTTCATTCTTGTTTGCACTAAAAATTCCCAATCTATCTGAGCCATGTCTGAAAGTGTTTAGCCAAGTCAAGCTAGGGGTCAAGCTTAGTTGTGTAATGTTAGTGAATTTATGATTTATTGCTAGGCCCTGATCTGGTAACCTGACACATGCGAGAAGGAAGAACACATATCAGCAAAATACTAAATAAATGATGAATGGATTCCATTAGTCCTCTCTGTTTTAGGACATTACATAAAATGTATGAACCTCTGTAATAATAGGTTACCTACTGTGTTTATTTTCTACCTACTAAGATAAACATGCATGTCTACTTCTTTAAAATGGACCTGTCCCCTTCTTTTTAATGTTTAATATACATAAACCTATGACAAGCACTTTCATATCTACTTCATTTCAAATAGTGGTGATATATATAGTGTCTTTCCACTGCTTACCTAACCTTGTCAATGAGAGCTTCTAAAGATGTGTTTAACTCCAACATAAGAACAGCTCGAGAATTTAATCCTTCTGTAAGCAGCACCACCTGAAAGGGAAATAAAAAACATACAGAGAATCATCCCTAAAAGCATTTCTGCTTTCTTGTCTCTGAGCAAACATTTTTTTTTCTGTAAGAAACTGAAAAGAACATTCCCTCGTGACATCTGTGAACAGAAGAAAAACATGAGGTTTAAATGGGCACAGTGCTGCATCGGTCATACAATCTCAAGAATAAAAACTATCTGTGGTGACGCAGTGGTTAGAATGCAGAGCTGCAGGCTAACTCACTGCTCACTCCAGGAGTTCGATTCTGAACGGCTCAAGGTGGACTCAGCCTTCCATCCTTCCAAGTTCGGTAAAATAACGACCCAGATTGAATATCTGTAAACCACTTAGAGATGGCTATAAAGCATTATGAAGTGGTATATAAGTCTAAGTGCTATTGCTATCTTCAGCGCTAGATCCTTCCACATGTCCAGACTTTATTTCCCCAGTTCCCTAGCTAGGGTGGCTGTTGCTGGCACAGTGGGCATTTTTAAATACATGCTAAAATTTGGCACAGTCACAGGGCACTGGTGCATACAGAGTACATATACACCAAAGATCAACACTGAGCTACTGTAATAGTTTTTGCATTTATACAATCACAATAGCATTAACAAGGCATTTTTATACTTCGTACATTACAGATAATCCTTGATTTATAATCATAATTGAGCTGGGAATTTTGATTGTAAGTCACTGAAGGCAAATTCACAAGACAAATTCCTTGTGTGTCCAATCACACTTGGCCAATAAAGAATTCTATTTTATTCTATTCTTAAAAAACTCATTGAGTGAGGTGCCCACATGATTGCTTTGCTCAATGACTGCAATTCTAGCTCTCCCCATCGCAATAGTTAAACAACCGTGTAAGTCGTTAAATGACTATGTGGAGGTACCTCAAGGGGTCGGGAGGGCCTGCCACTATTGACGCCTGTAGTACATACAAACACCCTCTGCATAAAGCATAGCTTAACACGTTTATTTATTTAATTATTTATATTTCATATCTTATACGTACATACTATCCATCCATAGATCCATATAAATGCTTATTTTTTAAGAACTGTTTTTAAAAAATAGCAGCTTGGTTACAGATTTCCATATAGTTGTTTTATCATGTGTTTAATTGCTTTGCTTCCCTCAACATCCAGAACCTCACTACATTCAATGTAAATTTATAACAACAATGACCCAACACAGCCCTGCTGTTGTACTGGTTAGTTGGAAGAAATGCTGAGGATGAGGTATTAAAAAGCTCAACAGCAGCACTTAGAAGATGTGGAATACAAAATTAAGCTTTGCTCCAAGATCAGAATAGTCTGATAATGTGCCTTTTGTTCAGAGTTTAGAATTCTCCAAACACTCATTCCATGATTAGAATATGCTGAGATTATAATATTTTATCTACCTCTATTTAGATAATTCATAACACAATTTCAGAAAAGTGCTTTTTATATTCCTAAACATTGGCAGCTTTCAAATATTTTATCTAAAATTAAATGCAGGTGTTTCACAAAGGTATATATAGTATTACCTGCCTTTCCAGCTGTAGTGCTTGAGCCTTTAAAAAACTGACCCGTCTTTCATCAAAACATTTGTTCTTTCCTTCTTCTATAAGCTGTTCATATTGGCTTCTAAAATATAAAATACTTTTTTTTAAAATAATTTCAAAGCTCACATAAGGCTGTACTGACCTTTAGTACTTTAGTACTATAATTAGATTTTTTGGATCAATTTTGATATGTTAAAAGTAACGTAAAAAGCATCACTTTTAACACATCCATTAAAATTGATCCAAAAATTGTAGTTATAGTACATGTTTATTGTTGGGTCTCCTTTGAGCTGATCATTCCAAAATCCTACTACTTTTTTTCTGAAAATTGTCTACCTTTTATTGTACCAAAAATAAGTTATTGTCTTGTGGAATCTAGATTTTTCAAAAACACTGCTAGTCCACTATTGTTTCCTAGTGGAAGTAAACGTCCTGTCTTTCTAGGGAAGACATAAGCTACCATACGGAAGATAAGTTTGAAGGTTCAAGGAGATTGTATCAGCTTTGTCTTAGAACTGGAGAATTGAAGTTCTGTAGGATATACTCTGAGTGTTAGACATTCTCCAAGCAGAAATGCCAATTACATCAACAATTAATTGCTATTTAATTATCAGTTTTGAGAATTACTAGACATTTGTTTAGCTACGGGAAAGACAGAAAAAAAAAACTGCACCAGATTAAATTGCAATGATTGTTAAGAATGAACTGCATCCCCATGTTGATAGAGAACATCCTCATACTCTTTAAACAGCTTCATTCTAATGTGTAGTAAAGATTCTTATCAGTCTTTTTAAGTATCTTGTGTAAATAAAGCCTAGTTCAAACTAGGCAACCTTACAATTTCATTCTGTTGATCTCAGAATCTTCTACCTAATTTCAACATCTACAGTTTTCAATATATCAAATCAGTTTTGATTTATATACAGCCAATATGTAGCAGTACCTTACATCTTCCAATTCATTCTTTATTTTTATATTTTCTTCTTGCAGTTTCTAAAAAAACAAACCCCGAAGAAATATAAATTAAAACTGATAAAAACAGAACTCTATTTATAAAACTTTTAATTTTTCTTCAGACTCTAATGTTTCACAAATCTAGGCACACTGAATTATAACATCATCTTGAAGTACAATCATAAGCAAGCATATTTCATCAAAAAGAAATACTCAAAAATAGGAATACACTATTGGAAGTTATTTGTCTTCTTGATGCTTGTTAAATATAATTTGCAATTCCTAGCAAGATGCTTATTAGAGAAACCTTAGTTAATATCATAAATTATTCCCTCAGAAATTATAGGATGCTTTCTTCTTTGACAAAGGCAATTCTTAGACCTCAGGCAAGTAGACCAATGTCTAACTTCCCATAGTTGGATAAAATTATTGAAAAATGCTCACTATCTCAAATGACATAGATTATCATGATCAATTTAAAATTAACTTCAAAGTGAGCTAGAGAGTTAAGACTGGTTAGGTATAAAGAATCTGTTTTTTTTCTTCACCTTTCAACATCTTTTGCTAACATAATTTCTAGACTTTTTTTGCTGTGTTCGATTCCAGCTTTTCAGATAGATTCAGAAAGTATTTGCTTAGATAATACATGAAACAGTAGCTATTCCATGGTCTCCAATTCTGTATTCGGTACTTTTTAATATCTACAGGAAATCAGAGGGACATCATCAGGCTATACTGATGACATGCAAATCTATTACTTTGTAAAATCATCAAGCCCTAGCTACTCCACTGCTCGTTTGATAATGGACTGATATAAATTTAAATGAAAGATAAGACCGACAAGTTTATTTAGGAGGTCACAAGTACAAGAAGCAGATCATCCATCATTCTTTGCAGAGTTACACATGACAGGAATAAATATGCTGTTTGGGTGTTTTTGAATCCAAAACTCTGTCAAATTGAGGGAATGACTCTTATTAAAAGAGTCTTGTTCTTTTTCTTTTTAAAAAGCCTTACAATACATGTTTATAAGAATTTTTAGCTATAATTTTTACTGTTTTTCTCCTGTTCTCCTTTTGTTTAATTGCATCCAATTCTCAAAGATTGCCTGGCAAGGCTTTTCAGAAATTGTTTGCCATTGCCTCCTTTGCAGGGTTGAGAGACAGTAATTGGCACAAGGTCATCCAGCTGGCTTTGTGCTTGACTGGGACTAGAACTCACAGTCTCCAGGTTGCTAGCCTGATGCTTTTATCACTATGCCAAACTAGCTCTCCCATTTTAAAAATTTAAATTAATTTATTGCAATTTTATATTTGTACTGTAACCCATCAACTGATATTTCAAAGTATTTAAAAAGATAAAAAGAAATAAAGAAATAGCTGCTTTTTAATGTTAAAGGAGGTTTTATAAATCCAGATTCTTCAGAGAGCACATATATTTTCTTGTTTTAAAAAACAACAACTCTATTACTTGTGCAATCAGGTGGATTTCTAAATAATTGCAATGGTCTGACTATTTTACGCTTATCTCAAATTCTGTAGTGCTAAAATAATGTATTTAGAAGTAGAAAGTTCCAAACATGAAAAATAAAGATGTCAGTTCCTATGTTCAATATAAAAATAGCACAGTAACTTGCTTGTATAGCAAGTTTTATTGTAATCCCTTTTAAACTCTGTACACAATTAAATACAATATTTTTTTTAACCTTGTAGTCATTCAGGTTCTTATAGAGGATGTAATGTTCATTGTTGTGCTCATCTTCTCTAAGCAGCCAATTATCATGATATATCGAACACAGAGGCAAATGATTGCTTGCAGGGTCCTTCAGTTTGGACTTTCCAACCTATAGCACAAGAAAAAAATGAATTTACACAAGCAGACATTAAGAAAAAAAGGCAATTTAAAAAGCAGGGAAGATAGAATAACACAACCATTAATAGTTCTTATAATTTTTTAATTCTCCAGACTTCAAATTATTTATTTATTTATTTATTGTTTATTTATTTATTGGTTCGATTTATATGCCGCCCTTTTCCGGAGACTCAGGGCGGCTTACAATGTGTTAAGCAATAGCCTTCATACTTTTGTATATACCTGCTTAGTAGGGCTTTCGTTCCCCACCCCCAAGCGGTGTTCTTTTTTATACAAAGTCAGCTTATTGTCCCCACAAACCGGATCCTCATTTTACCTACCTTGAAAGGATGGAAGGCTGAGTCAACCTTGAGCCTGGTGAGATTTGAACTTGCAGTAATTGCAAGCAGCTGGTGTTATTTAACAGTGCTTTAGTCTGCTGCGCCACCAACCTCTGTGCTGGGGTTTCTATGCCTTTGAGGGAGAGGAGAATTGATGGAAGATCCTGGGTGCACTAATATCACACAAATTCAGACACCTATGCTCTTTTGTAGATACTGGGTGCCTGAACTCTCACAAGATCACGACCCCAGAAACTTTCATTTTAGGTGTGAAAAGTGTTTGTGGTGTCTTTCTCCTGCTCCTCCCCCCCAACTCTGTTTTGCCACCGCTGGGACACTTTTCACCAGGAAAAGTGAAAAGCCATCTCCTCCATTTTTAAATGCCTCTTTTGCAAGGAAATGAAGCTACAAGCCCATTTCAGTTCTCCATTTGGGTGAAAAGTGTTTGGGCACCTATGGAACACTTAGAAACAGATCCATCCGCTCCATATCCAATCATCCCATAGGTGCCCAAACACGTTTTGTCCAGACGGAGAACTGACACAGGCTGACACGGGTGAAAAGTGTTCCGGTGATGGCAAAAAGGAGTTGGGGGAGAGGAGCAGGAGAAAGGCACTGCAAATAGTTTCCATGCCCAGAATGAAAGTTTCTGGGGTCCGTGATCTCACGAGAGTTCAGGCACCCAGTCTCTGCAAAAGAGGAGAGGTGCCTGAATTCACGCAATATTATGGCACCCAAGAGCTTCCATCTACTCTACTCTCACTCAAAAGCAAAGAAACGGCGGCAGAAGAGACAGATCTTTGCAAAGTAATTGAGTCCTGAAAAGCAGGATGGGAAGGGGATGGAATTGTGGGGTGAATGTTGCAGATCTCTGCAGTTATTTGTAAGGAGAAACAACTGCCATGGTGCTGTAACATTCATAATTTCGGGATTTACTCATAACACTAGAGAGCGCTTATCTCGTAACTTCGAATGGGTGCTAAATGAACAGTCGTAACCCGGAGATTAATGGTAATTAATTTGTTTGCTTAAAATACACCAAAAAAGGAGAGGTTTTTTTCTGAAATGCCATGGTTACACTTTATTTATCTGACCTATGGTTAAAATGTGTTTAGTAGTATGGAGATAGATTTGGCCCTGGGGAAACTTCTTTATTTTTAGCTGCATCAAGATATATTCCATTTTGTGCCTTTGCAATGATTTCTCGAGGCATAAAATAAAATGTAATTTGATATTTCTTAAGTCAAGAAATGAAGCTCTAGTTAACTATGGATAAAAGTAAAAATCCAAAACTTTTCACATTTTCATTATCAATTTGTAATTCTTTTATATGATTCAATTCAAATTTTAAAAACTGTGGCAGTTGCAAGGATTATTAATAATGAAACAAAGATGTATGTATATTATTCTAACGTAGACACATTTTCAGAAACATAGCAAGTCAATCCAGCTTCTCCAATGTCCAAAAGCTATTAGGCTTTTAAAGGTTTCGGGTTTAAGAATAAATTTTCTTTGACATGGCAAGTATCATCTACAATTTCATTTTTCTTTGAAACTGTTCAAATTTTATAAGGACCTCTATTAGTATAATTTAGAAAACATAGATGAGTTGTTTTTAATCTGCTGAACATTTTAAAAAGTGAACAGAAATGCCACTGAGTTTAGCAAGAAGTCTCACAGATACGTCACATTCATTGCAAAAAAAAAAAAAATCAATAAGAAGGCCTTAGCTTTCTGCACAGAATAGATCAAGCAATATTCAAAGCATCCATGTAATCTGAGAACAAAAATGCATTGCTTTAACATATGCTAAAATAACCAAAATATGGGCCCGAAGAGTAATTTATATATAACTTGATAAAGAGCAAGGAAAAAAAGTGTTAAATGGAAGAATATTCAAATCTTCGCTTTTTCTTTTGTTATTGCAAGGATTATTTTTTTATTCTGGTGTCTCTTAAGTTTGTGTAAAACTTTCATCTTTTACAGTTCCAATATCCAATGCTCATCAAAAAGACAAGGGCAGGAGTGCTCCAATAAGCATATGAAACTCACAATAAATTTATATAATTATACACAAATTGTTTTACAAAGCAAAATACATTTTAGTGTAAATTGAATTAGTCAATTTAAAGCATTTTTCTCAGCAGTAACCTCATTTGATATTTTTTAAAAGCATAGTATTTGAACTTCCAGTATTTTTTAAAATTATTTCTTCTAACAAAATCCCAGATCAATTTTGCCTGTTCTATTATCATCTTTTATAGAAAAGTAATATGCTGCCCTCTAGAGGCACAAAAAACTTTTATTGATGCTGAGAAGATTGTAAAATGACCAATTCTTCTTTCCTAAAAAATGAAGGTAACACCAAGTACTTGAGTGTGTTATTTTTTTTCTAAACCCAGTCTCCTTCAATAGGAAAGAGGTCAACTGAATTAAAATTCTTTTTCAAATAAAATTATAAGTGTACTGCATTAGTTTTCTTCTACAAAATATAAGAAAAGCAAACCTATGACAAAGTAATTATTTTAGATAGAACGTTTTGCATTTATATGGAATTCTGACTTTTGGAAGCACATTTAGAAAGCTGATAAAATATCAAGGACCCATCAGTATAATAAATGCCACAAACCTTGCTTACTCATATAAAGGCAGAGATTGCTTTCAGGAAGAAATAACATGGTTTGATAAAGTTGTTAAGTTTTATTTTTTACTGCCAACATATTTAAAGCAACATAAAGGTAAACTCTACACATGGACATCACTGAATGGATAATATTGGAACAAAACAGGTTGTCTAATCTAATATAGAAAAGTGCAGTCAGTTAGGATATTCTAAAGTACAAATTTTGGAAGTCTATGAATTATTTCTGTCAAATATCCTAGTTAAGGTTACAATCTGTAAGCCATCCAAATTTGACTTATTGGGAAGATGGATGGATGGATGGGTAAATAAATAAATAAATAAGCAAGCTAGCATAAAGTCAGAATATAAAATATATTTTAAAAAAGATTTAGTTTGTTATCAGAATTTTACATAATAGATGGATTACAACCAGCGTCAGGCAAGACTGTTCTTTCTACTATAAATTTAGATGCAGATTAAATGGACCTAAGATTCAAGCAGGTACATTTCATCTGATCATTAGTTAAGATGCTGGTTTACAAACTAGGAGACTAAATTCTGGACCGCTCCTAAGCTTGAAAACTGGGTAGGTGACTTTGAGACAATCAGTCTGTCACAGCCCAACCTACTTCACAGAATTGTGTTAATGGGGAGATAGGAACCAGGAGTATTAGGTATGCTTGCCACCTTCATTTGACTATATATATGTGTAGTGTAATGTGTATGTGCACGTTATATATATGTGTGTGTGTGTGTGTGTCCATATGCATATATACAGTTAACAATTAACTATTCTATTCTATAGAATATAGAATAGTTAATAATATATTCGCACACACACATATAACAAATCTGAAAATCTTCAAGCACAGGCAATATAGTTAATATTTTAATATGTGAATCTCTTGTAACACATAGAATGCTTATTTGTTTTACAACATCTGTAACCATGCCAATCAAAAAACTCAAGTACAAGAAAGGTGGACTCCAAACTTTTCTTTGAAGATACCTAGGCACTATTGTACATTCCTACTAAAAACACCAGTAACTGCACCAAACCACATATTAAGGTAAAAAAGATAATATGCTTGGAGAGTCATAACCTAAGTACCATTCTTATGTCCTTGGGTACCAATGTAAATAGTTGCAATACATGTCTATGACATTTGCTTCTCACACACCCCTGTAGAGAAAACCCAACCCTGAAAGGCACTTTAATTGATCTAGAACATCTTTTCACCTTAATATGCATCACTTAACCTGATGGGCTTCAGATGACCCAAGAACTGTCATAAATCCCCCAAAAACATAGCTGAAAACTGCAGATGGGAATCATAGGAATTGAAGCATCATCCAGTATCTGCAGGGAACTAAATGGAGGGGGGGGGAATTATTCTCATTTGGGGTAGGAGAAAAAGGGGTGCATAAACTGCTAAGAAGTGGTAAAAATCAGTTCTCTGCACCTGCCCAGAACTTTTCTTCTTATGGTCTTATATTCTTATTTCTATTTTTCCAACCATTTGCAAGAAAGGTTCCAACGGAACCAGCTCCTATTTCTTGGCCCAAATGCATCTTTCCAGATTTTAATGTTCTTTTAAGTCCTGGAAAGCACCGCTCGGTTTCAACTTTTCTCCTAAACCTTTTTCCCCGCTCTCCGAGCACAGTTCACACGTGCTGATGGACGCGGGACAGAAGAGGGAGGGAGGGAGGTTGGCACAGCGACTGAAGCAAGGCTCCAACGGAATCTAGTCCATCATCTGCCGGCCCACCGTCGGGAGGCAATGGTGGGGGTGGTGGGGGAGAAGGGTACCAACTTCCTGCAGCCGTTACCTTGGTTACTGTCCGAGGCAAAGGAACCGGCCGCTCACTTCGGCTGTTCATGATAAGCCGCAGGGGGCGACCCTTCTTTCCAGTGCTTCCCCTCGCGCGACGCGTTTCCCCGGCAACGGACCTTGTCAGATGGATACGACAAGAACCCTCAAATCTGAAGAAACCCAAGATTTTCTAGGGAGGTATAAATATCTCCATACCTATATTCTAACTCTTCGCATTGTGACCCAAATTATATTGGTTTGCTACAAACACCGAGGAACGCTTTATTGGCGCGTTTACACAGCTGCCAGGATCCGCAAGGAAGAACGGTCCCCCAACGCGAAGAGGAGAAGGAGGAGTGTGCACTTTGGCGCGTGCGCATTAGAAGGACAGGAAGAGGAGCGCGCATGCGTATCCCAAATAAACGAAACGAGACTGGTGTCTTGGGCGAAATTGAGGCGTCGCTTTTCTTTGGCCTGCCGGCGAGTATCCAAACGACACCATGGGGAAATTGAACGTAGTTTTACTGCGATACCTTTCCCGGGATCATTTTAGGGTCCTCACTGCGGTAAGACTGGGTTGGCGGATTCGATTTATATAATCCAGGGGACAGTTTGAGATCTGAATTTGTCGGGACGGCCACGTGTCTCCTGCTGCAAGAGATTTAGGATGGCTCCGCGTAAAAGTGCTGAGACCGGAGTGGGGTCGTGCGACCCTCCAGATGTTCTTAAACTTCCAGAACCCTTCGCGTTTAGACATGCTGACTGGAATCGTTGGGGGTTCAGGAACATCTGGGGCTTCCCAGGAACAGAACATGTTCCTGTTTACGGATGTCCTGCCGTTCGTTTTTGTTTTTTAAAGTAGATATCGATAGGATAGACTAGAATACTTTGTCACTTTGAATGTACACTAATCGGCATTCATTAAAATGAAATTTCGTTGCATACAGCTCTCAAAAGGGCCACACACACACCAATATACACTACATAAACATGACAAAATAAATAAATATAAAATTATGCATGTACCCAGGTGTATTATATGACACAGAGAAACAACACAATCTGTGATTCGGATGTATATATGTACGTGGCAAGAAAAACGAATCTTGCTAGTTTACCAAGTTATGTTGACTTACCTTAAGTCTGACTTTTAGAAAGATGATCCAAAGCAGAATCCCCCAAATACTGAAATGCCAAAAGAAAAAAATGCCGTTCTTTTGTGTATACATATGTGTGTGTGTGTACATACATACATACACACACACACATATACATATATATATACACACACACACACACACACACACCAAGGATATTTACCCATGTAGTAGGGCTGTATTACTATTATCCTTCTATCTTCCCTATTACCGTCTATTGGTATCTATGATTATCACTTTGTTGTTTCTATGTACATTGAGAGCTTTTGCATCAAAGATAAATTCCTTGTGTGCCCATTCTATTCTATTAAACTTTAACCCAGTCTTTCCGAGGATGCTGAAGCCTATGACTTTCATTTTCTCCAGTTATACTAAATGGTTGGTGTGAATTACATGCTTTTGGAAGATACAGAGTTGGGATTAATCTGGACTTGAATTAAGGCCTGCCAAGAATTGTTCTGTTGTTCATTTGCCTTGAGAATGCCATTTCAAAACTAAACGATCTATATTTTATCAGATTATCAATGTTAAGGAAAATGCATGCATTCAAAATATACATTAGTACATATAAATACATTTAAAAGAGTAGGAAAGATATCAAGTTAGGCATCATAATACATTGTATTTATTATTCTTTCTTCTTATTATTATAGGTAGAAATGGGCATGAAGAATCATGAAATAGTCCCTCCCAGTTTGATTGCCTCCATTGCCAGTCTTAAACATGGGGGCTGTAATAAAATTCTGAAAGAATTAACAAAACACAGACTTATAGCTTATGAACGTTCTAAAAGTAAGTACAAATGTTTTTATTCTTCTTTGCACGTGCATATTTACGAACAAAGGTTAATTTTGTATTAATGCATTTTACTATCATGTTTCAAGTCATATAAATAATAGAAAACAGAACATTCCATCATTTTATATACATTTAGACCCCTTTATACTTAAGTACGAAGCATGAGCTGTACCTTAGTATGTGCAAGGTTTCTTTCGAATTGAATACATAGTTATGAGGTTGTTCTGAAATAAACTATTTTGAATCCTTTCAGTGATTTAAAATGGTTTTTCCCAATTTTTTGTCCTCACGTTGCCTTGGGCAACAGTGCCTAACACATTCAATAAAACAGAATATATGTTGCTTGGGGTTGAACTGTGCAGTTTGTTCTTTCTGAGATCGGTTATCACAATCAACTTGGTGAAACCAAACTCCAAAAATAACAAGGCCTCAATAGTCAACATTATTGTTATATATTGACATAATATATACTACATGTCAAGAAAGATGACCAATTCATATTATTACAATAGCTACCAGGGAACAAATCCCTAGGACTCCTGGAAAGCTAACTTTTCAGAGTTGTACAGAGTCACATCAAACACTGGATGGATCCTGTTTCACAGGGTAAGCTCATTTACAAAGAATATATAACTTGGAGTGTTCACAGATAGACAGTTTTTTATAGCTGAGACCTGGAGCATGTCAGTCCTTCCAGGTTGTATTCATCAAGCAGAAACAACAGAATGATTGGTGATGCTAAGAACTATAGTTCAATATAATTGCAGGGTTATATCATCAGAAGGATAATCATATTAAGTTAATAACATACACACACTTTGTCATAATTTAATTTTTCAGCTGTCCAAGGTTATCGATTAACTAACGGAGGGTATGATTACCTTGCATTGAAAACACTGACCTCCCGAGATGTGATCTGTTCTGTTGGGAACCAAATGGGTGTTGGAAAAGAATCAGGTATTTTAAACACTAGTTTAATTGGCAAGGAGAAGTTAAAAACTTTGTTTTTAAATTCTCTCCCCTCCCCCCCCAAAAAATGTTGACTGTTGAAACTATCTGCTTAGTAATAATGTGCATATGTATGAATGAAATTTTATTTTAAAGATATTTACATTGTTGCAAATGAAGAGGAAGAGCAACTTGCATTAAAACTGCATAGACTTGGGAGGACCTCCTTTCGGAACTTGAAAAACAAGCGTGATTACCACAAACACAGACACAAGATGTCATGGCTCTATCTCTCACGTCTTGCTGCAATGAAAGAATTTGCCTATATGAAGGTACTACTTATATATCCCTGATTGATGACCCAGGGTAATTGTAATTGAGAATAAGATACATCCAAGTCTTTGTTGCCTTTCTGTAATTTCCTTTTCACTCATTAAAATGATGGTTTGATTTGGAGTGCCCAGGGTTTTTTAAAATATTTTTTTAATATGCTCCTAATACAGTGGTTCTCAACCTTCCTAATGCCGCGACCCTTTAATACAGTTCCTCATGTTGTGGTGACCCCCAACCAGGGGTGGGTTCTAATTTTTTTTACTACCGGTTCTGTGGGTGTGGCTTATTTTGTGGGCATGGCTTGGAGGTCATGTGACTGAGTGGGCGTGGCTAGCTGGTCATGTGACCGAGTGGCCATGGCTATGTGTATAGGGACTACTCAGAGGGCTGAAAAAAGTCATTTCTGACAGGTCCTCGCACTTTTGACTGGTCCTCACACTTATGACCATCCTCACATTTATGCCTGTGCAGCATTCTTAACAACCATGTCACTCATTTCACAACTGCTTCTCTTCAACATGGTATAAGATAGGGCAAAAAACGTAAAATGTGAGGACAGTCGTAAATTCGAGGACTGGTCAAAAGTGTGAGGACCAGTCAAAAATAACTTTTTCAGCCCTCTGAGTAGTCCCTGTGCACAAAAGGACTACCCAGAGGGCTGAAAAATGTGATTTCTGACAGGTCCTCACACTTTTGACCGGTCTTCGCAGTTATCATTATTTATGCCCATTGTACCATTCTTAACAACCGTGTCACTCATTTCACAACTGCTTCTCTTCACCATGGTGACAAGATAGGGCAAAAATGTAAATTGTGAGGACAGTCGTAAGTTCGAGGACTGGTCAAAAGTGCGAGGACCAGTCAAAAATAACCTTTTCAGCCCTCTGAGTAGCCCATATGCATAAAAGGATACAGCAATAGAGAGGGATGAAGGAAGGGAAGGGAAATTAGAGTAGGAGTGAAGGTAAGAGAGGGAGGAAGAGAGGAGGAGAAGGAGAAAGAAAGAGGAAGTAGGGAGAAGAAGAAGGGGGGAAGAGAAAGTAAGAAAGAAAGAAAAGACAGAGGTGGTAGGTTTGAGGAGAAAGATTGCTGTACAATAAAAAAGATGAAAGGGAAGAAAGCCAACCCCAAACCAATATTAAGATATTAAGATAAAGAATGAATTGTTAAATTTTAAAGAATAAAAGAGAACAAATAGCAATAAATGGCAATAATTAGAAACACACATACAAACATACAACGTATTTTCTTTGAACAGAGTATTTGGCCGGTCCACAAATTTAAACAGTTGTAGGAAGTTAGCACCCACCCCTTTCCTAGAAGAATGAAATATTTTGGGAAATATTAAAAAGGCAGAATATTATATTTTCCTGTATGAGAAATGGAGAAGCATATTTTACAGACAAAGCAACTCCCACCTTCCTGCCCCCCACCCTTTGTTAATGGGCCAGAGGCAGAAACTCAATCCTTTGTCAAAGGACATTTGCAACACAATAGCAACAGAAACTAACACAATGGGCCCCATCAAGCCATGTGATCCTGTCCACCATTAAACAATCTTTCCAAGCAGTCTCCATGTTTCCAGTGTCTTTTTCCCCACTTGGAGCAGAACCCAGAAGGATATTTCTTCCAACACAGTATTTAGTCATTTCAATTAAATTTACAATTTTTATATTTCCTTTTTACCATATTTATTCCTCATCTATTTTTTTAAAAAACCAATATTACCCTTCATCCTCATCTCTAATCTTAATCAAATTCAATTTTTCCCTTCTATTCTATATTATACCCCTTCGCATTGTCATCTATTTTTATATCCATCCTCACATTGGTTAATTATATAATACAGTTGTTTAATACAAATTCAACATTTTAATATAAATCAATTAGTTATATAACTACCTTTTTTGTATATTAATCAATATGAACATGAATATTCCAATTATTTCCATGCAATCCAATTTCTTACAAATCAATTAATTATATTTACCAATAATAATAAACCAAATAATTTCCCCCCATATTCCTCCAAACCACAACTTAACCATTTCTGCTTTCAACACAATATGCAATAAATAGTATCTCAATTATTACAATTTCCTAGTTAAATAGAGCTTTTTTTCTTCTGTGTTTTAAAATCTTGAACCTCCTCTTTTGCCCTAAATTTCCCATTGTTTGCAGTTTTGCACCTACCTTTTTTGGTGAGGAAAAAGAAAAAGAAATCTCTCTGCCTCATTTTGTCACGTTGCAGCCAAGACCCTGCTTTAAATTTTGCTTTTTCAGCATATCTAGGGGGGAAATCTGCTCCAGGAATTTACCTCTTTGCATCTAGCTAGCAACAGAGCCCTCCGCAAAACAGTTGAGAGTAGGGCGGCTCTTTGAAGCCCCGTGGCAAGGATTTAAAGTTTTTTTCCCCTCTAGCCATCAGCTGGGACTCCGGAGCAGCAATAGATTGGGAGTGGGCGGGGTAAGCGAACGGCGACCGGGCGATCCAGCAGAGGCAGAGGGTGAGTGAAGGCATGGGGAGGGGGGGGAGAGAGGGCTTTGGCGACCCCCGTGAAATGGCCGTTCGACCCCCAAAGGGGTCGCGACCCCCAGGTTGAGAACCGCTGTCCTAATAAGTCTTGTAAGAATCATCACAAGTTTATTGTTTTGAGTTCATTTAGCTCATCAGTGATTGTGATTCACAAATAGATTTACCAATAAGTTGTTATATTGTTTTTATCTTTCCCTTATTTTTTTCTTTTACTATTATTATATTTTTGTTGTTGTTCTATTTTATTAAATAAAAACAAAAACAAAATAGATTTTACCACTATGTGGTAGCAGAGTAAATTAAATATTATAATAATGCCTATTAAATATGGCTGACGGATTAGAATTTCTATAACATTCATAGAAACTAAATCTGGAAATCCTTTATTGTGTTCTGGCCATTTTCATTTCTATAAAGAATGCTACAAAGAGAAAGATGCAGAGAATGCAACCAAAACAAGATATAAATTGGAGCATATCCTATAAGAGACACAAATAAAAAATACTAGGTTTATAGCATTTTGGGATATGAATAAACAGTTTTTTTCTATGATATAACCATAGATCTTGAGATCATTCAAATCAGGAAAATTAGACATGCAAAAAAAAAACCCAACTTAGATATTTGCTGTCATAGGATTGTGGTGGACATCTTTGAAAAGGACTCAGACAAACTATTTTATGGATGTTGTGACTAGTAATGACTGCCAATTACTATGTTTAATGGATATCCACATTTAAAAATATTGTACTTGCTCGCAGATAAGCCCATCCACTGATAAGTTGATCCTTGAGTTTTTAATCAAAATACCATGAAAAATGTCCTTCCCACAAATAAGCCAACCTTCATTTTTCATGGTAGTTTGGTTAAAAAAAATTGTGGATGGGCTTGTATACAGCAAATTCTGGCTGTATACAAGATGTATGGCTATTTTATACTTTTAAAAAGTATTGCCAAATACACTGTTTTATAAGCTCATTCACAGTTGAGCCAAACTCAATTTTAGGGGTGTAGTTTGGCATCTAAAATTCTTAGGTTATCCACCAGTATATATGATAGTTTATTTTAATATCATGGGTTGAAGGGGAAGTCCAGACATTTTCTCCGGTCTATATTTTTTGAGTGGCCACCTTAAGAAATGAGTGGGATTTTTCGCCTGATATAACACTGCCATTCCTGTATTAGTGCATAATTTGTACAAATGTATTTGGGCTATTCACAAAAGTTAATGTAATAGAGTAGAACAATTATTTGCTCTTCAGAAGGAAATTTATTTACTCAGGTTGTCTGTGTGCATTTCTCCTTGATCAGGCTTTGTATGACAGACAATTTCCTGTTCCAAAACCATATGACTACAACAGACATGCAGTAGTAATGGAACTTGTCAATGGCTATCCCCTGTAAGTATCAGTCCTTGCCTGGCACAATTCTATTAAGGCTCCTTTACTTCCAGTGTGGTAAACTGATGAGCTGCCAGTCACTGCTATTTGAAAAAAAACCCCACAGAAATAGTTTCTCCTCAGGACACATTTCAGAAGGAATAAGGCAAAATATGTCACTTCAATTACATGTGAACTGTCCTCATTTAATATAAACAATTATACTACGAGGTTTCCCAACTAGATCAGGGGTCTCCAACCTTGGCAACTTTAAGCCTGGTGGACTTAAAGCTGGCTGGGGAATTCTGGGAGTTGAAGTCCACCAGGCTTAAAAGTTGCCAAGGTTGGAGGCCCCTGAACTTGATAGTATTGGCATAAATAGTTCTTTTCCCTGCACTTTATAGTAGGTTTATACTAGAAATGGTTAAATTTTAGAAACATTGTATTTTTTCTGATATGTTGTTTTTATTTTTTTTTAAAAAAGTATGTGTGTATATATACACACACAAAATCACACATTTAACACTTATGTATAGCAGGGTGACTGGTATAATCTGTAGGGTTTATTGCAGCTGAGTGTACCGCCTTGAGTTGACATGGCAGGGAAACTAACCAGTGCATATTTTGTCTCAGTTTATAATTTTTTCTGCTTTCATTCTTTGTTCTAGTGATTTTTTTTCTCTTCAGTCAATTTTATTCTAGTCAGTCTAATCTGATACTGTTTTTCTCTATAACTAAATGGAGCTTTTATTTTATCTTTTTATTTTTTTATGTAGGTGTCAAGTACGTCATCTTGAAGATCCTGCCTCCTTATATAATGAGTTAATGGAATTAATTGTAAAACTTGCCAACCATGGCTTGATCCATGGTGATTTTAATGAATTCAATCTCATGTTAGATAATAAAGACCAGGTTACAATGATTGATTTCCCACAGATGGTATCAACCTCTCACCCAAATGCTGAATGGTAAGTAATTTTTTCATGTAAATAGTCTATGTGGCTCAACAAAGTTGCCTTGGTTTAAATTTCAACTAAAACCTTGTAATATTGCAACTCAGCTTTGCTGAATAATGGCTTGTTCACATAAGGACTAAATTTTAACTGATAGCTTACAAGCCAGTAAATCAGATTCATGGTAAACTAAAATCAAAGGGCTTTATGCATCAATCACTATGTAAAATAATTTATTCTAGGGAAGTTTCAATAATTATTTTGTAATTTGCTATTTTAAAGATTAATCTGAATTTGTATTGGAATAGTCTTCAAGAGCTTTTTCCTAATTTAATAATGCCATCTTGAATTTGTTTTCATTCTTGAGCTTGTTTATTGGTTTTTAATTGCTCTTATTGTAAAATTTGTACCATGGATATTTTAATTCTTTTATTCTAATTAAGCCATGAAGAGTCTTATAGATTGTAGCCAGAAATAAATGAGAATCTTCTAATAATATTTTAATTCAGGTATTTTGACAGAGATGTGAAATGTATCCGTGATTTCTTCATGAAGCGCTTCAGTTATGAAAGTGAACTATATCCAACTTTTAAGGATGTTAGGTAAATTGTATGGCATATTAATACATGAACATGTATTTCATTCTTCTTAGTCTTTTTCCATAGTACTGAGTATACAATATACATTGAGATTTCACTTGTAGGTATATTTGTTATATTAAATTTTAACTACCGGTATGAACCATGCCTCCCATAAGAAGCGATGCAACTTGTTAGCTTTTTCATCAGCCCTGTAGGATTTTGCTATAACCATTACATTAAATTATATCTGCTAAAGACTCAAATCACGTATTGTACTTCACATGTAAATGTAAATTTTATTAATCATGTAGGGCAGGGCTGTCAAACTCACGGCCCACACCCGGTTTAGCAAAGGGGGGAAAGTCACAATACATTATGTGAGGATGCAAGTTTGACACCCCTGATGTAGGGGATTGACTTTACACAAGGTTCAAAGTAACTATTCTGTAATAAATGGATGTTATTAATCTATTCCTTTCATTTATCTACAGTATGTTCTGGGGTTTCAAGATGTTTATTTTTAAACATTTTGGGCATGTTATTAAAATCAATAACTATGGATTAAATTCTTCTTAGAAAGCAATGTATCCAAACAAGCGTTCTCTTTTGTATAAATAGACCTCGGTAACTTTTTTCTTACTGTGTTATGAAGGGAAGCCATTATTCCCATTTAATTTCAGTTCCTACTATCATTTTTACTTATATTCACACTTCTTGTTGATCTAAATGGAAATCTCCCTCCATTTTTCTTTATAATCATTATCTAATACAGATTCATCTTCTCTTCATCCATCCTCATTTTAAAAAAATAAAAGATTGAGTCCATTTACAATACACAACTAATCATTCTTTTAGTAATTTCTGGAATTCTATCCCAAGATCACAATCCTTTTTGGCTCCCCTCCTTTTGGAAAGCACTGGCACATTATAAATAAGCAATGTTTTTCGTTGGGGGGGTCAGGAATATTATTATTTGAGTGTTACTTGAGAAATAACGTTTGTTTCACTTTATTTCAACACTACCAGGAAAGAGTATTCTCTTGATATTGAAATTTCAGCCAGTGGCTACACCAAAGAAATGCAGGAAGATGATGAATTACTTTACCTGGATTGCCCTGAATATGAGACTCTTAAAACTGAGACTTTTTCTGATGTGCAAGATCCAGAAGGAGAGATTGCATCATGTAACAACATAGATCAAATGACTGATGGGAACTTCATACATGAGGTTAAAAAAGCTTCAGGAGATTTGTTGCAGACACCTGAGGAAGATAGTGCAGATGAAGATGAAGACAGTTTAGATTTGCAGGGATTCAGCTGTGCCTTACAGCAGATTGAAGAGCAGGTGACTGAAGAGAAGTCTAACCCTGAAAGCTCTGTCATTGATTTTCCTGGTGATAAGAGCATTGAAAAATCTACCCAGTTGGAAGACGAAGTGGTTCATGGAGAAGATACTGCTGACAAAGAATATGAAGATGAATGCTCTGGTCTGGTTGATTTGTCTACATTAAACAGGGAATTTAGACCTTTCAGGTAGAGAGCTATACTTATCATTTAGAAGCTTTTTATGTGTTGTTTCTGTGTTTTGCTTTTCCAGAAGGCAAGTTTCTCTCTCAATATCCTCAAGTATTAAGCATACAGTATATTGTTTGCAGATAGTGTTTTTTAATGGTGAATTTGTTTCAAACATTGGAACATACTATGAGCTTCATTTTAACTTCCTTACATTTAATATACTGTTTGGTGAACTACAAAGTCCCTAGATTGTATTGCTATTTCTTAATTGACTCTGACATAAAAATATTAAAAATGCAGATTTTCCATTAATATCTATTGATCATTTAAATGGCATCTTGTATTGGATCATGATAGAGGAACATGGGTTCTTTTACTTTGACATGAACTGTTATTTCTTATTTCTGAGAGCAACAAAGGATGTGATACATAGGGGGGATTTTTGTTCATTTGTTTTGAAAAAAAGGAGCTAAGCACAAAATAAATCAGCTGGGCCTATTTATGTTCTAAAAAAAAAAAACAACCACTACTGTATTTTCTTGCTGCTATTGGATCAATATCAGGGGAATGTTCTTATCTGGGAAAACAGTTGCTATTTAGCCAAAACACTTAACTCTGTTACTATGATAGAGACTAGCATTCAAGGGTGGCAGAAATGCAGGCAGGGAGACTGTAGGTGAGCCACATGCTGCCTGTCTTGCTTTATTCCATCCAATTCCATCCAACTATTTGTTTCAGGTTTTCAGAATTTGTTCTGTATACAGCAAATAGCTTTACTGAGTATTAATCAGCTTGCTTATCTTACATAGATAGAGAAATGGATTCTCCAACATAGACAACCATATGTAAATAATGCCTGCAGTGGAGAAAAATAGATGGTGTGGGTAGTAAGACAAAGGATAAATACTTACGTAGCTGCAAGATGAAGAGGTCAGGCTAAATCAATCTCCTGCCAGTTCATGAGCAATTAAAAACAATGTGTAAGAACGTTGGGAAGGCAGGTGTGAATAACTTATACAGGTAGTCCTTGACTTAACAACAGTTCATTTAGTGGCCATTCAGAGTTACAACAGCACTGAAAAATGTGACGTGACCGTATTTCACAATTACAACCTTTGCAGCATACCAATGATCAAATGATCAAAATTCAGATGCATGGCAACTGGTTCATATTTATGACCGTTGCTGTGTCCCAGGGTCACATGATCCCCTTTTATGGGACCTGGCAACCAAAATCAGTGGGGAAGTCAGATTCACTTAACCGAGTTATCACTTTACCAACTGCAGTAATCCACTTAACAATTGAGGCAAGAAATGTAAAATGGGACAAAACTCACTTAACAAATGTGTCACTTAACGACAGAAGTTTGGGGCTCAATTGTGGTCGTAAATTGAGGACTGCCTGTACTCAATAAACCAGATTACTTTAAGGAACCCAAACAACAACCTCCACCCCTTCAAGTTTTGGGTGTGAATTCCTTAGTGCATTATGTCCATTAACGAAATTGGGATTGTAGAAACAACCTTTGTGAATGTCACTATTCCAGTTTGTTTGCATTGGAAAAGTTTTGCATTAGCAAACATGGATTAAAAGTGAGTGATTAAAAAATATTTCTTATTTCAGGGATGAAGAGAGCCTGTTTCATGTTAATCAGCACAGGACAAGAACCACAAGTATGACTTCAGTACGGAGCACTACAAGTCAGTCAACAATTCCTCCTGTAAGTTTTTACATAATGGATCTCAGGATCTCCCCCCCTCCCCCACCCCTAATCATCTACTGTCAAACATGACTGCAGATTTAGTAACACTTGTTTAGTATAATTTCACATGCATTAGATCTTTACTAGGAAATAGAAATTTAATATTATTATATTGGTAAATATTTTTTCAGCTATTGTCATTAAATAAATTGGTTTTAAACTTCAGGTAATGGATAAAACCAATTTAAGGGGATCCAGAATATTCAGTTTCTTTATTCTTAAATTTCAATCATTTAAACAATTTATTGTTTTTAAATGATTTTTATCAAAGGACAATTAAGATCTAAACCGTTACCTTTAATTTTAAATTGTAAAAAAAGAACCCTCTTAAAGATGCTTGTTTTGAATGGAATAGAAATGACTTCTAATTAAATCCTAACAAAGATACCTCTTTTGAACCTTAACGTGCTGATGGGATTATTGAGTTTTTCTAGTTATTTTTACCCTCAAGTTAGAATTAAGATGAAATTATTCAAAAATATACATTTTCTGTTGTTCTAGTATAATTTTGTAAATACAGTGATCTACTGACTGCACACAACAAAATAAAATGTATTTCCACAAATACGAAAAATGTATTTTTATAAATGTTTGTTTCAGCTTTCTGCATAGCATTATTAATTTCTACTTTGCTTATGCTACAGTGCCTTCAAGTGGTTACGTATTATATGGAGAATACAAAAAAAGCTAAAGCATGCATGGATTTTTGAGGATTAATGCTTTACTTTTTTTTTTTAGACAACATTATACAGCATCCTTGTTTGTTCATTCCAATACATGCATCTTCACTGTTTTGAGGTTTTGGTAGTGCATAGAAATAGGACAAGGCTACTACTAGCCCTGTTCCATGCCTAAACAAATTTCTGAGCACAGCTTTCCAAACTAGCATAGATGGGGAGGTATGAATTCTCCTTTGCTTTGGTGGGTGACCAAATGAATGTTGTGTACCCCTATTCCTCACCTATATTGTGGTCAACAAGATTGAAAGCAATCTACTTAACAAAAGGGCCCTCTTGCTTCTTTCAAAGAGTGAAGTTTGAAAGGCCAAAAAATTGTCTCCCTGGAATCCAGAAATCCCCAAACAAAAGAGATGGATGAAAAAACAATAGCATCTTTGTCTTCTAGATGCTTTACATTCCTTACAAATTACTGATGGTAAAGTAAAGAAAAGAAGAACAGTATTGTATCTTCAGCATTGTATTATTCAGGATCCTTCCTTGAAGAATCCTGAGATGCAAAGCAAGTTGGAGAAAAGAGCTGGTATTGTTTTGCAGGAAAAAGAGTAAGGAAAAATGAAATTGGAGAGAGAGAAAAGAGAGAAGAGGGTATAATCTAGTTCCCTAGAATCTCTTTCTTTTCCTTGGATATGATTACTGGGATTCCTTCTTTTAGTCTTCCCTTCAGAGTATCGAAAACCCTGCCTTGAAATAGTTTTGACCCAGTGGTAAAAAGCCATCTTTGTATCATGCCGATGTCATACATAAAATTTATTTTTTATGATGCCTCCATTAAGCAAAGGCTTCAAATTTCATTAAATATAAATTTGTTTTGATTGGTCTTTCTGTATAGATCCCTAATGTTTTGTATCAGTGCTAATCGTATATTTTTAACTTTCTTTTTTATAATGTCCCAGTCTCCTTTTGGAGAAGTAACTTGGAGCAATTTTATCAAGGGGTTCTCTGCCCGGTTGCTGGGTGGGCATGGCCATGGTGGGCATGCCTAGTTGGCCTCCTGCACCACGGCGGTGTTTTTACCCTCCCAGGGCTCCAGAGACTTTCCTTGAGCCTCCGGGAGGGTGAAAGCAGCCTCCCGGGCTCCAGAGGCCCTCTGGAGGCTGGAAATGGGCCTGTTTCTGGCCTTCCGTTAGGCCCGTTTTTCACCCTCCCCAAGTGTCCATGCATGCCCCGAACTTACCTGCATCCAAAACGGGCCGCATGGGGATTCCTGGGAGGGGAGGGGTGGACGGAGCCAGCCAGGAGTGGGATTTGGGGATTCTCCGAACTGCACAGAATCTTAGCTAGAGGTTTTCCCGAACCCCTGCGAAACCCCAGCAGCCCATCCCTGGACCCAGTGAGAGTCGCCTCTTTGTCTTATAAGCCTATAATATGTTTGGTGCTCCAGATAACTTCATAACTAAGTGAAGATTTCAACCTGAAGATAAAACTCCGCATTCTTAGCACTTTACCACATAGTTGCTAATGCCAGGCTCTCCTTTTTCATATTTTCAAATTAAAATGTATAGCTGTGCTCATTGAATTATTTTTGCAAAGTTGAATGAAGGGAAAATTTTCATCCTATCTAGTGAATCGGGTCTCAGAAAATAGTTTCTAATCTATTTGTGTACTTCCTATGAATTCATTTCTGGGCATAGCCACAAGAGGGACTAGTATTCTTCCAGACAATCTCAAAACACATCTAAAACATCTTGCTTCTTTGCATGACTTGCTTATTCTCAAGTACATTGGTATTTTTTAACCTATTACAGGTTTTTGTAGACATCAAAAGAAATTAATCTTGAGTGCTCCCCAGAAATTGTATTTTGGTTGAAATAGGATAACGTGTAAGATGAATTGTTAATGTTTTGATATTATTCCATTGCAAACAAGACTAATGTTTTGATAAAACTATTGTTTCAGGAACTGGTAAAACAGAAAGTAAAACGTCAACTAAATAAACAACAAAAAGCTGCTTTCAGACGACGACTGCAGAAAGGAGAAGCTAACGTTTACACCAAACAACGGCGGGAAAACATGTACAATATCAAATCAAGTTTGGATTCAGCCAGCTTCTGGGACTGACATTCCTATGGAGAAATTTATCTTTTTTTCTCCCATCTCACAAATCAAACGAATCTTTTATTTTGAAGAACTACTTGCAGAGAGGAAATGTCCAGAGTTCATAAATGTCATTGAACACAAAAATAATCACATCTTCACAGCCTGACACAGATTTATGTAATGTGCATGATGACTGTTTTACACAAATGAGGCAAATGGCAATTGTCCTTTGTGTAAGACAGCACAACACAAATAGTGTCCATTGCTGTGGAAATTTGGCCCAAAGCTTAGAAAGTCCATTGCATAAGTTTTCATTGAAGTGATATATTCTGTTCTTGTATCCTGAGTGGGGGTTTTAAAGTAACAGGCTATATGAGGGTAGTGGATTAGGACTGATCTTAAATCCATAGGGTAAATCATGGCAGACTTTTCAAATCAGTCCATAACTTGGTTAAAACAAATTGCTGCTTAATTTGACTGTGTTTAAATTGCCTAGAGGTCTATGCAATAATTGATATAAAACTTTCAATGATGCTTGGATCTTGGAGTTTTACAAATTTAACACTTGCACTAAATCTAAAGGTCTTTTTTCCAAATCCCAAAGGTTACCAATATAAACCCCATCCAAACTGTGCCAGATAATGAAAATGATATTGCACAGATCTTGCAAGAACATTTCAAAAAGGCAATGAGGTACTGCTAATATTTTTTCATATATTTATTCAACATTTTACTAAATGGCCTATTGCCAAGGGTCCTGAGCCCTATAGGTAGGCTTATTTAGCCAAAATGTTGTATTTTTAGAATATAAAAAAATAGTTGGCATGCTTCATCTACCATTTAAGAAAAACAGCATAGAAATTTGGATGCATCCCAAAGACTTTGTGATTTTTTTTTTAAATCTATGTTTTGAAAAAACTTTACAGGAGACAGAGTAATAAAAAAAAAATTTAGTATGTGATGACTTAAAAGATAAAAAGCTCAGTGGAATAAGAACTTTAATCACTCATTTAACAAGTTACATGTGTAACAAAGTACTGTTTTATTAAAAGTAATTATTATTTTTGTGTTATGAACACTTCTTGCCCTTTAAGAACTTTGTACTAAGAGGGCTTCTGTTATTTCAAAAAAAATACATTAAAATTATCTGGTATTTTGAAAAATAATCAACTTTCCAGTGGTATTACTTCCTACAGTTAACCAGAAGCCTAACATACTTTTATTATGTGACACAACAATTTCTAATTTGCATCCAGACAGTCTGCTAGATTGTAGTTCAGTGAGATCCCAGGAAGTAATCAAACCATGATTAACTTCACCAAGGGTAGTGTATAAAACCTACTTTCCAATAGCATTTTTAGACATTTGCATGTTCTCTGTTCCTTTCTGTCATTCTTATTTAATACTGCCCCTTTACTTTCCATCTTCAGGTCCATGCTAGTGAAAATTTAATAAGAAAAAAACCCACTCTTAAATTAGTAACAGTTCAGGCCCTCTGTATATATTCCAGGGTGGGGGGAGGGAGTTTCTCCAGATTCTGGAAGATTTGCAATAAAGCATTGATCATTTGGGTGTTTTGCTATTTTTAACTGGCAATATGCAGCAAGTAAATGGCAGAACGGCCAGAGAAGATGCCATCAAAAAAACAAACCACACATGATTTATCAACAAGCACAAAATATAAATGTTTACAACAAATTGAGAAAGTGGACCAATCAAAAGAGAATAGCACCAATGGATACTTCCCAAGAAGTACCCAATCGCCAACCAATCCCCCAAAATTCAGATCCCCGCAAATTATAAATATGGCAAGAACTCACTTATAGATCACTGCACTTCTGAAACACATAGCAAATGTGTGCAACACTTGTAATATACACTTCTGTGCAGATTTTCCTGAGTCCAGAGAATCCCAAAGAAAGTATAAACAAAACTGAATTTGAGACTTCAGAATTATGCCTAATTTTAGGCATAATTCTGACACGCTACAGTCTCTAGAACCGTGATGGCAAACCTATGGCCAGAAGTGACACGCAGTGCCCTTTCTGGGCACATGAGCCATCACTCCAGCTCTGCTGTGCATGTGTGCGTGCCTTCTGCCGGTCAGCTGGTCTTTGGGTCTCTTCCGCGCATGTGTGGGGGGATGGGGCACATGGGCATGCGAAGCGGGGGGTGCATGCATTGAATTTTGGGGGTTTCCGGCATGTGCATGCATGTGTGCACATGCTTTGGCCACTCGGTCCAGTAAAGGTTAGCCATCACTGCTCTAGAATGTGACCAAGACCCTATGAATAGAAATAGTGCCACTATGTAATGTTTGAGTTACAGTGAATCATCCTGTTGGAATATAATTACACATTGCATTTATCGAAGCATTTTTCCTTTCTTCTCTTTATCCCAAAAGTTCAAGTGAAAGATTTTGCTGTTACAATACGATTTTTGTATTCACACACACTTGTAAACCAGGTTTAACCATAGTTTAATAAACAGGCCATTATGATTTGGCTTGCCTAGTGCAGTATTATATGAAGCAAAAATCAAACCCATATCATTAAATCTTAGTATGGTGCATAAATAGTCTAGCTGTGATCTAATCTAAATGATCAATTTAATCCAAAATGTAGTAAATCAATAGAATGTTTTCCTTCCTTACAAAACAAACTTTGAATTGGTTCAATTCAATTTTTCAACTCAGTTAGAAAACCTCAGATTCAATTCATACATCTTGCTATTAATCCAATTTGGTAAATTGATTCCATTCAGTTATTTGTTTGATAAACTCTGCTCGTATTTTTTCTAGGCTCTCAGTTTATGGCTTGTTCATAAGCTTTTTCATACAGTACAGAAAAAGTCACTGAAAGATAAAAGCGGTGCATAAAAAAATTAAATATAAATGTTTTTGGCTTTAATCCTATGCACATACTTCAAGGTTATGACCATTGAACAATTAAATTTACTTCTGAATAAAACAGCACTACTTAGAAAGGTATGGCCAAAAATAACCAATGTTCCCTAACTCCACTTTTATTTAGATTAAACCTGTCTCTTTATAGATAGAAACAAGAGTTTAGCCTCAGGTTTTCAGTGTTTATATCTTTAAGAAGATTTTTGAAATATCTAAAATCTTTAAAAGGTCAACATGTCATTTATACAAAGCATGAACTCAACCATGCATCGTTCCTGTTTCATATACATGCATTCAATCAAATTTATTTACTAGGAACTTCAACAAACATGTAGGCTAGATGAATAATGTCCCTAACAATCTGAACACAGCTGTACGCAATAGATGTAAAACATTCCACAGAATGAAATTCTTCAGTATTTTTCTTGCTGTATTCAGGATGTTTTATCCAACTAATCATTGCAGTTTCAAAAGTTGCAATTGTTTACCAAACTGCTTAATGTTAAATGTGATTTAGATTTTAGCAGGCTAGTAGAGATTTGTACTATGAGTTTTAATACTCAGAAATTAAGAAATTAAATAACATTTGATGAAAACAATACCATAGAAATGGGGGAAATCAGATTACATGGTTATCTTAGAAATTATTTCTCTTCCAGCCTGCGTTTATAAAATAACTTCCCTGGCAATAGTATTATTTCCAGGTAAATTCTAAGTACTGTTTAGGACTTGCATTATACAGATATGGTTACGGATGATTTGCTGAAAATTTTTTCCATAGGAGCCTCCCCAATTTTAATATCCTTGGGGAAAATCCTTCTTTTAAAGCCATAACCACCAGAAGCCCATTTCTGGGGAACTGAATAGCGTGGAGCTTTTGGAACTACTGGGCTACTTTCTCTTAGATATTCTTTTGTCAGAGACAAGAATATTTCTACCCAGACAACTTTTGGCATATAAACCAACTTGTTGCCAAAGAAATCCGCAGTATGAAAGTGCCGTTTATTTCTTCTTATTGAAGTATGTTAAATTTTACTTTCAATTAATTTGTATTTTCAATTTTGCTTTTAATTTCAGGTAGTCCTCAACTTTACAACAGTTCATTTAGTGACCTTTCAAAATTACAATGGCACTGAATAAAGTGACTTACTGACCAGGTTTTCTTTGCAGTTTTTCCACAATTTCAGTTTTTCACAGTTACAACCTTTGCAGAATCCCCATGGCCATGTGATCAAAATTTAGATCCTTGACACCTGGTTCATATTTATAATGGTTGCTGAGCCGAGGTGGCACAGTGGTTAGAGTGCAGTACTGCAGGCTACTTCAGCTGATTGCTAGCTGCAGTTCAGGAGTTCAAATCTCACCAGGCTCAAGGTGGACTCAGCCTTCCATCCTTCTGAGGTGGGTAAAATGAGGACACACAATGCTGGGAGAAATATGCTGACTCTGTAAACCGCTTAGAGAGGGCTATAAAAGCACTATGAAGCGGTATATAAGTGTTATAGTGCTATTGCTGTGTCCCAGGATCATGTGATCACCGTTTGCAATCTTCTGACAAGCAAAGTCAATGGGGAAACCAGATTCACTTAACAATCGGGTTACAAACATAACAACTTCAGTGATTCACTTAACAATTGTGGAAATGTCGTAAAATGGGGCAAAACTCCATTGTCTCACTTAACAACAGAAATGTTGGGCTCAATTGTGGTAAGTCAAGGACTACCTGTAATTTTTAAGTGTGGGCCTTTTTACATTTTATAAGTCTACTTTTATTTGTTTATTATTATTCTTGGCTGCCTCAAGTGCTATTTTCTGCAAAAACAGTGAAATGTAAATGAAAGAAACAATGTTGATCTACCAACAGCTACTCTTTTCAGATTCGCCCTGATACTAAAGTGATTTCATGATGAAATTCGGAGGCAAACCCAATCACGAAGAAAACTTTGGAGTGGGGCTAAAATGTTTGAAGGTGTCAGGAAATTGTTAAAGTTAGTTGCAAAGTTGTGTCCGTCCCATCGCAACCCCATGGACAACGTTCCTCCAGGCCTTCCTGTTCTCTATCATCTTCTGGAGTCCATTTAAGCTCACGCCTCAGTGCTTCAGTGATTCCATCCAGCCACCTCATTCTCTGTTGTCCCATTCTTCTTTTACCCTCAATCATTCCCAGCATTAGGCTCTTCTCCAATGAGCCCTTCCTTCTCATTAGGTGGCCAAAGTATTTGAGTTTCATCTTCAGGATCTGGCCTTCTAAAGAGCAGTCAGGGTTGATCTCCTCTAGGACTGATCGGTTTGATCCCTTGCAATCCAAGGTACTCGCAGGAGTCTTCTCCAGCACCATAGTTCAAAGGCCTCAATTCTTTGGCACTCAGCCTTTCTTACGGTCCAACTTTCACAGTCATACATTGCAACTGGGAAACCATAGCGTTGACTATACGCACTTTTGTTGGCAGGGTGATGTCTCTGCTTTTTAGTATATATTTAGTAAGTCAGGAAATAAAGGAAGATATTTAAATCCAGGCAGAGCATTTTTTCATTTAAAATGACAGCATTGTCAATAGCCTAAGCAAATCTATTTGCAATTTGCCACTGGTTTAATATGTGAAATTCTACATACCTTGTCAATGTCTTTAATTTTTCACCTTTGCTATTAATGTTATGAGTTTGGATTCTTACTTAAGTTAACAAAAATCCAAACTCTAGCTCTGTCAATGTCAGGATGAGAAGAGGAATGCCTTTCTCATGATTAGCTTCTCCAGCCAGCCAGTAGGTGGGTGTGTTTCACAGAAGAAAGCGGTAGTCAGCCTCCTTCTCTCCCTAATTAGCTCAGCCAACAACAAAGATAAGTGAGCCAGGGAGGGAGACCCCCTGAAGGGTCTTTCGGAATCTGGCCAATGTCTGATTGGCAGATGTTGAAAGGGATTCGTTGGTAATCCAGTTCATCAATGAGCTGCATAAATTCAAGACAGGACTGGAAGAATTCCGGCATGTGGACACTTGGCGGGGGCAGTCTGGTGAAAGGCAGCTCAAGATGGACAGAACTTTGGAATCTCTACAGCACATCATTTCTCAAGTCTTGCCTCACAGGGACCCTACACTAGCATTTAAAGACTGTAAGTACCAAAGTTTCCGCACTACTGAGAGGGTTGATGCTGAAATTTGTAGGACAGAGACATTGTAAAGATGTCCGTAATGTTTTATGTACAGATTCAATATTGAGAAAAACTAAGAGACTGTGTATGGTATTTTTGCTTTCATCAGTGGCATATTTGACTTAATATTAGTTAACTGTTTTTACTGTCTTAGAATTCAGCCAAAACAAAAATGTACGATTTATTATATTGGGAGTTACCTTTGTCTCTAGGTAGTTTGAATGTGTTTTATAAAAGGCTTATTGCAAAATATTAAGACCTCAATTTACATTGTGATCTTTATAGTTTTGCATGTATGTGTTATTTTGATACATTTAATACAATACAGAATCTCAGTAAAAGATGATTTTAGTGTATCTACTCATGCAGACACACAGTTACTGCAGAGAGCATTTAGTTTCACTATCGGAAATTCTAAACTTACAATTTGTGCTGTGTTTCTTTTTCCCATTAATGTTTGTACTATAATAAATCTATCTCTAAAAATGCTAGATATCAATATCTAAAAGCTTTCTTTCTTCAATGCAATCTGAGCCTGCTAGTTTTGAATCATGCTTCTAAATATTCAAAGATGAACTCTCTCTCTTTTTTAAAAAAGACTAAGTATTTTACACCTGAAAGAGGATCGGGATCCTGGAATCCTAAATTCGGAAAAGTAAAATTCTTGAATGCTACAGAAAATCAGTTTTGAGCAGTTTGCAAAACTTCTTAGGTTTATTTAAGAATGTTCCATCACCTTCTTTGATATCACTTTTTTTTTACTGTGAGTGTGAAGTAGAAAGACAATAGAGAGAGAAAGAAGGAGACAGAGGAGCAGTCAGTTAGTTTTATCCTAAGTTTCACTTTTTTTTCAGAATAACATTTTTAAAAGTAGATAATCATGAAATATGTTACAAAACGTTAAGGATATGCTTAATTCTTATGTTAAATGACACTGCACAGAATGATTCTTTCTAAATTGAATGGGATTAATGCTTGAAATAAGCAGCTGGCAAAGAACAGTTATGTATTTGTTACTGCATACATAGTTTGTCAGAAATCAACAGTTATATAAACAAACATGAACAGAACTTCCTTAGCCCACCCAGAATTGGAACTCCCTCCTGTTGCAACCATCCTACGTTCAACTGAGGGTTTTGGTTTTTTTTACTCTGAAACCTTGTAGGAGCAGATGCATTTTATAAGCAAGAAGCATTTGGTGTAGAAAAGATGGGAAGCTTTCTTTCCCCTTCTTTGTGGTGAATTCCTGAAAATCATCAGGCAAGATTTTGATTGAAAGTATATTTACTGGCCTCTCAGATGGTTACTGTGACCACCCATAGATTATAGGGTGAGAAAATGGCTATAATAAAGCAGAAAAAGCACATGTCAAACAAGATGGGTTTAAAATATCCTTTTAATGAAATCTTACCACAAAAGTGGAGCCAACCATCAAAAGAGTACTTTAGTAATCTTCGCACTCTTTAATTATTGCACTACCTCTTGTTTGCTGTGTTATAAACTGACTGCTTGAAATCACTTCTAAAGTAGAAATTATCCTTTAGTAAAGCAGAGGATTTGAAAATCTGGTAATCATATTTCAATATAGGTGGCAAAGTTCCTAATCTTGAAAATGTGGGATCCAGTTATAAATTCTACAGAGTACTATAGAAGTAATGGGTCTTCGCAAACTATTTCTGAGTTCTCCAGTTGTCCCTCATGTTTTCAGTCATATTATGTTATGTATCTTTAAAGCATGCTCTTGGTTTGGTAATTATATCTACCAATCCTTTGGTAACTATATTTACCAAGGGCAGATGTACATTTTGTACCCCACAGTTTTGGCTACATTAAAGTGAGCCTCAGTATGTTAATTTAGAGCATGTTTTGTGAGTTCTACAAATATTGCAGTTGTCAAATTTATTTATTGTCTTTTAATGACCCCGTAATCCCTTGCTTCGGGATGGAGTTGGGGAAACTGAATGGAGCTGAGTGTTTACTGGCCAGATGCCCTTCCTCTCGCCAATGTGAAGTTTGCTGCAGATATTTTCTCATTGTGCCCAGGCAGAGAAATATCTGCTGGATATAAATTGGAAGCCATGTGTTTTTTCTCTTCTCTTTTTTACAATGACCCTTCATGAATCTGTATGGATAGTTGGATTGATGGAAAAGCTAGAATAGAATAACAGAGTTGGTAGGGACCTTGGAGGTCTTCTAGTCCAAACCCCTGCTTAGGCAGGAAACCCTACACCACTTCAGACAAATGGTTATCTAATCCCTTCTTAAAAACTTTCAGAGTTGGAGCATTTATAACTTCTGGAGGCAAGTTGTTCCACTGATTAATTGTTCTAACTGTCAGGAAATTTCTCCTTAGTTCTAAATTGCTTCTCTCCTTGATTAGTTTCCACTCATTACTTCTTGTCCTGCCCTCAGGTGCTTTGGAGAATAGTTTGACTCCCTCTTCTTTGTGACAACCTCTGAGATATTTGATATAACACACTGCCATCATGTCATCCCTAGATCTTCTTTTCATAAAACTAGACATATCCAGTTTCAGGAACCATTCTTTATATGATCTTGATTCTGTTTATGCAGCCTAGAACTGTGTTGGCTTTTTTTGGCAGCTGCAGCACACTGCTGGCTCATATTTAAGTGATTGTCCACTAAGACTCCAAGATCCCTCTCACAGTCACCACTACTAAGCAAGGTACCACATATATTGTACCTGTGCATTTTGTTTTTCTTGCCTAAATGTAAAACCTTACTTATTTTGTTCACCATTGAATTTCATTTTCTTAGATATTGTCCAATGTTCAAGTCTGTCAAGATCCTTCTGAATCTTAAGCCTATCTTCCAGAGGTTGGCTATTCCTGCTAGCTTGGTGTCATCTGCAAATTTGATGAGTTCCCCATCTATCCCCTCATCTAAATCATTGAAGAATATGTTGAAGAGTACTGGATCTAAAACAGTACTGGGGACCCCACTGCATACCTCCCTCCATGTAGATGCAATTCCATTGAGGACTGCACGTTGAGTGCAGTTGGCCAGCCAGTTACAAATCCATATGGTGGTGATGCTGTCTAACCCACATTTTTCTATTTTATCAAGTAGTAGGTTATGTCTACTTTGTCAAATGCCTTACTGAACTCCAAGTAAATTATATCGACAGCATTCCTTTGGTCCACTAGTTTTGTCACTTTGTCAAAGAATGCAATAAAATTAGTCTGGCATAATCTGTTTTTGACAAACCCATATTGGCTTTTGGTTATTACTTTGTTTGCTTCTAGGTGTTCACTGATTTGTTGCTTGATTATCTTTTCCAGAATCTTCCCTGGTATTGAGATCAGGCTGATAGGTCTGTAGTTTCCTGGATTTATTTTTTTTTCCTTTTTTGAATATGGGAAGTACATCAGCACTTTTCCAGTCCTCTGGCAGTTCCCCAGTGCTCCAGGATCTTTGAAAGATATGGTTCAGTGGTTGAGTGGATCACATCTGCCAGTTCCTTCAGAACCTTGGGGTGTAATCCATCTGGTCCTAGTGATTTGAACTCGTCTAAGGTAGATAGGTGCTCACTTACCATTTTCTTCCCTATTTTAACTTGTGTTCCTAATCTGTTTTTTGTGGTTCTATTTTTGATAGATGGGACTGTTTTTTCCCTTTGTGTAAAGACAGATGCAAAAAATGAATTAAATAGTTCTGCTTTCTCCCTGTTGCTTGTCATCTTGTATTTGTAGGCAGGCAGACAAAGACATCTATATGGTTATCAGGGTCCTAAATGTTGCTCACCTATATAGTAGAAGAAAAACATTAATGTCTCTTTTTGTTTCCCACACCAGAACAATTTTGAATTCAACCCATCAGGGAAATGTCTATAGAGAGTCTCAGTCATCCAGGTCATGGTTGTTCCAAATGTACTTTTTCAAAGACAACTAGTCTTCCTTTTTTTTTCCTGAAGACGTTTCATTTTTCATCCAGGAAGCTTTTTTCAGTTCAGATTGAATGGTGGAGGATGGAAGGATTTATATTCCTTGCAGTCATCTGGTTGTTAGCACTCTTTCTGAGAGTCATTGAGGCCACTTGGAGGTTTATCTGTGCTCTTCAGTGTCACCTCAATAGTGCAAATAGGTGTGGAACCTTCTTGGAACTGCTGAAAGGATTGTGCTGTAAAAGGGAAATAGGTAGTGTTGTATCCCTCCCCCTCTGTTGAGAGAAGCCTGTTCAATCTTAATGTAGATAACCTCTTTGACCCCTCTTTCAAACTAGTGGACTTCTCTGTCCATATTTCTCACTTCTCTAGGTTGAATCTGCTCACTTCTAGAAATCAGAGAGAGAAAGAGTTTTTCTGAGGGTATCACCACTGAAAGAATCACACTACTACTTAGGACTCAAGCTTTCTTGATGATACTGTCCCCACCTTTGAGGCACCCTACCACTTCAAATTATCTCATCTTGATCAGGCTTCCAAAGAGTTGTAAATCATAGTACTCTAGGTAGACATTTTGGAATAAACAAAGACCCTAAGAATATTGTTGTTTTGTCTTGTCATTGATACTATTTAATTGGCTCTATTATTATGAAGAATGTACTTTATTAGACATGTGCTTGGCATGAGTGAGCGACATCTAGCAAAGACCACATTCCATTGGGTACCACAAGGTGGTCAAAGCAAAAGAGAAAAGCCAAACAAAACCTGGTGCCAAACATTTCAGGAAGACCTGAAAAACATCAATCTTAAATGGAAGGATGTGGAAACTGTATGGTATATAGGTATAGACTATGGATTGAAACCTGTAGAATATGCTTGTAGCCCAATGTGCTTAGCACAGGACATGAAAGAAAAATTATTATTATTATTTTAATCCCATTTATTTCAGTTTGCTATAAGCCGATGAAAACCTTTTGGTGATGATTGGCATATGTATCAAAGTAAATAAACTGTTTTGCTTTTGTTGTTATTCCTGTATCCATATAGCTATTGTAGCATGCATTATTCTCTTCATATACATTTAATATGGGTGTGCAGAACTGAGAGCACCTTTTGCAGCTTCAGTGTGAGGTATCTGTTAAATTATAGCCCTTAATGGGAGGCAGCTGCCAGAAGGTGAACATTAAAGTTATGTATGTTTAAATTACTTAATTTTACTGATTACGTGCTACAGATTGATTGAGGAAATGGGAGGCAATTTTAGTAGCCTTGCATTAAAGAATTTTCCTTTAAAAAAAGAGGGTGAGGGGACCTTGAATATATACTAAACTGCAAAGGACTGTTATTTTCCCTACTCAATAGTCAAATGGTTATTTAATATTAATCTGACAAGTTAAATAAAACAACCTTTCTCTTGAAAAGTCTTTTTACAATTGACTTAGCAGGAAATATATACTGCTTGTCTTCTTTATAAATGGTTTACTTGTGACCATGAAAGAGTCTCAGGATTCCGTCTCAGTACCAGACACAGCTAGGAAGGTTGCAACAGGCTTCTGCTCTACATTCCTCCATCAGTTCTAACAATTTATTCCTTGGCTTTGGGTGGTTTCCTTCACTTCTGTGTGGTCTCTATTGCACGTTAAACCTGAGACTATTCTTCTTTGTCTCTTTGATGCTTTACGTATCCAGTGCAAGTCTCCATTATTTTTGCTGATTTCCAAGGGGCCCACTTCCACTTGACTGGTAAGGGCACTGACCTAGGAATAAACCTCCACTGAAAATAAAAATTACTTGCAAAAAAATTTGCAAGTAATCCTAAACAGAACTATTCCAAAGCAACTCTTTGGCAAAGGAAAAATGTTCTTGGGATTGTATTATTTTATCAATCAAAACATAAGGGAAAGGAAGGGATAAATTCCAGATTACATGCTTGATAAAAGAAATATTTTCATTAAAAATAAAACTTTCCCAAAATAGTGAAAAAAAATCAATCAGACTTAATCATTTTATTAGATGTTCTTTGCTTTGTAATGACTTGTGAAAAATGGTCAAGAATAAACATGCTTGTCCTTCAAAATATCAAAGCCTTGTAGTGACACTGCTTGAAAACAGGTAGGTAGGTAGGTAAGTACCAATAAATAGATAGATAAGAGAGACAGAGAGACAGAGGGAGGGAGGGAGGGAGGGAGGGAGGGAGGGAAGGAAGGAAGGAAGGAAGGAAGGAAGGAAGGAAGGAAGGAAAGAAAGAGGAGAGAAAAGAAAAGAAAAGAAAAGAGAAAAGATTTTCTATTATTTTGGATAATTTTGCTTTCCTAATTCACACATCTTGTTCCCGTTCCATATTGCAAGCTCAAGCCTAATTTGGATATGGTAGAATAGTGCACAGAAAGAATGTCACAGAAATGAATAAATGTCATGACTGGAGGGCCAACAGAAACAAAGAATCCGTGACCAATGTAGTGGTTTCTCTACTGGAAAAGCAGTCATTCTGTAACGGTTCTTCAGCTTTAATATTGATCATTTGATCATTTGTTGTTCTATAAATTGAAGCAAGTTGTTAACTCGTGGGTAAGTAGCCATAAACAAATTGTTCAAAGCCATGATTAAGTTTGTATGTCTTTAGCTTTGTAAAATAAATGATGCATCAATTATGGCTTAGTGTTTAATGGCAATAGCCTTTAGACTTATATACCACTTTATAGTGCTTTCCAGCCCTCTCTAAGTGGTTTACATATTGGTCCCAACAATCTGGGTCCTCATTTTACCAACCTCAGAAAGAAGGAAGATTCCGTCAACCATGAGCCAGTGAGAATCAAGCTCCTGGAGTGAGCAGTGAATTAGCCTGCAGTACTGCATTCTAATCACTATCCCACCACGGCTCTTAATGGGTAAACTAAGGGCACTATCATATGTGTATGTGTATGTATGTATTATGCATGTCCTAGCTTTGTGAATGCAGTCTAAATAAATAAAATACAATTTGAGATATGCAGGTAGTCCTCAATTTATGACCACAATTGAGCTCAAAATTTCTGTTGGTAAGTGAAATTTATGTTAAGTGAGTTTTACCCCATTTTACAACCTTTCTTGACACAGTTATTAAGTGAATCACTGCAGTGGATAAGTTAGTTTTCTGGTTGTTAAGTGAATCTGGCTTCCCCATTGACTTTGCTTCTGAGAAGGTCACAAAATGTTATCATATGATCTTGGGACACAGCAACGGTCATAAATATGAATCAGCTGGCAAGCATCTGAATTTTGACCATATGATCATGGGGATGCTGCAAAAGTCATAACTGTGAAAAATGATCATAAGTCATAGACAAAGCTAGGCTTTCAGGACAAATAGATTAAGTGAGTACCCCTTAGTGGTGATCAGAATTCAATTTTGTTAATTTTCTTTGTCAAATCTTAATTCTACAGTATTACTATACAACCACCTGTTTTCTATTTTAGTTTTTGTTTACTTGGATCTCTTCGCTCTTCTGATAGGTAGATCAACCTCCTTTTTTTACTCATATTTTATAACAGCCTTTCCCTAATCAGGTACCTTTCTAATTCGTTGGGATAGCAAATCCAGAAAGCTCATCTTACTGGTAGTTTGGAAGTCTGAATTGCTCCATGTTGGAGAAGGCTTTTTGATAGAGTTGGAGGTTTTCCATTAGATTACCTATAACAGGTTGCGAAACAAAACTACTTCAAGATTAGTATTATGGTATTCTTATATAAAGCTCTTCAATATAGCCAAACTATATTTTTTTGAAGTAGCTATCAGTATTTTGACATGAGACAAAGAGAGAATAAGAATGATTTAAAATGCATGGAGTTTCAATAACAATTGAGAATCTATTCTATAGCAATGGCTTCATATGGTATTCTTCATCAGAAATTGCATTCTATTACCACACAGCTATGTACTAAAGACAGCTATAGCACACTCTCATACTTGCCTCCATTAAATTTTAAATGGATCTGAAACAGGTGAGGTCAGCTCAAAGCTAGTTTGAAAACACATTACTTTGTTGTAACAGGGAGATCAATAAGCTAAACAGAGAAATGCACGCAACTGATTCTTTGAATATCACATTTCAGCTTTGCTTTGATGTGCACTGATTGGCCACAATATGCTATAGAGTTTTGGGATATTTTTCTACGTTACCATTTTGATTTAATTTACTCTTTTATCCCCAAATCAATTTTCCTGACAGTGTGAGTCGCTTGACAACAGAAATATTAAGAAATATATCATTTAATTATTATTACTTTTATATCCTGCTGCACTTCAAACAAGCTTTTGGAAGTTTCCAAAAGGCATGAAATATAGAAGGATATTCATATAAGTGTACACATACATACACACACACACACACACACACATATCTTCTTGTCAAAAGATCTGAAGGCTGAAAAGAAACATATTGTCTAATCTTAATAAAATTAGGTCAGTTGTCTTTACAATTAAGGGTAAGAAAACATGTGAATTTTAACTAAAATTCCATGTACCTTTGAGATGTTGCATACAAGTCTATAAAGGACAGAGTCATATAAAACAGTCATCCTGTTACTACAACAGTTTATTATCCAAACAAGAGGCAGGTGTCCTTTCAACCCAGAAGATCCTGTCTTTTCTGAGTTACATTCCATGGACAGTAGAAAGAGATGTAGGAACCTGAATCCTGACTTTGCTATAAATAAATTTTGTATTTAATACACAGCAGTTGCTGGGATTATTTCATAATAGCCCCATTAGCTGTTTTATAATAAATCTAATCAGAAGTTCTTGTATTCTGTACATCTTGTTTCCAGTTCATCTTGTCAAGAAATGTAATAATCTCACAGGAAATGATCAAGACTTTGTTCTCTCTAAATCCAGAGTTCAAGACATGAAATTCTGTAATGGATTTAACTTTGTTAATGTATTCATGACAGAAGCATCACAATTAAAATAAGGCAAACAATATGACAAAATTTAAAACATAAAATACTGTACTAGATTAAAATATGTACAAATTAAACAGATCTTGCCCAAAAACTAGCAACATTAATTGTGTTCTGTCATGCTACATGAGGAATGGATTTAAGTGATAGGAAGTAAATACAGATTCCAACTGAATATTAGGATTTTTTTCCCAAAAGTAAGAATAGTTCATCAGTGAAACCAGTTTTCCAAAAAGATGGCAGCTTGTTTTTCCCTGGAGATGTTCAAATACTAGACCTGTGATGGCGAACCTATGGCACGCATGCCACAGGTGGCACGTAGAGCCAAATCAGTGGGCATGCGAGCTCAGTTCCAGTGTGCATGTGTGTGCTGGCCAGCTGGTTTTCAGGCCTTCTGGGCCCACCAGAAGTAGGGAAACCTGCTGTTTCCTGTCTCTGGAGGGCCTGGGTGGAATGGGGAAGGCCTGTTTTTTTGCTCTCCCCAGGCTCCAGAGCCTCTCTAGGAGCATGGGAGGGTGAAAACGGCCTTCCCCACCCCCCCAAAGGCCCTCCGGAGGCTGGAAATGGGTGGGGCACATATAATTATGGGTGTGGGCACACGCATGTGTGAACCACCACCCCGCACCCCCTCCACTTTTGGCACGCGATGGCAAAAAGGTTAACCATCACTGGGCTAAACAGTCATTAATTTTGTTTTAATCTGCATTCATGCACTGAACAGAAGGTTGGCCTCAATGACATAGCATGCTTCTTCCAACTCTATTCTTATGAAATCAGAAACATTTAAATAATTATTACTTTAACTAATCAGCTTTCCTACTTGGAATAAAAAATGCCAGTCTATGTGAATACTTCAAATACTAAATCATGCTTGGGGATATCTCCACTTGTAAGACCTAAAGCAGGTTTCCCAATTCTTAGGATTTTAAGATGTGTGGGCTTCAACTACCAAAATTCCCTCTGGCTGAGAAATTCTGGGGATTGAAGTCCACACATGTTCAATTGTCAAGATTGGGAACCCCTGCCTAGACAACTGCTTTCTAGCTACAGGTTGATCAGTTTAACAGTAGCATAACTCTTGTTTTGCTTTTAGTATAGTGAAAAGACAATTTTTAGGCAATGAATTGTGACTAAAACTTTCACTCCTATATTTTGATAGTGAACGTTGTGGCAATGCTTCAGGAATTCTGGGAGAACAAACAGAAACAGAAAGGTGTATTCTCAAGTGAAGGCACTGTGGTATATGAGTCACTAAACTTGCCTGGGCCTCCGTTTGTAAGTTATGTCACCCTGCCTGGAGGAAGCTGTTTTGGTAACTTTCAGGTAAGAATGTATAAGGTAGTGCATTTAATGACAAAGTATGAAATATGGAAGAAATATGATTTATCATAGCCTGAAATCATCAGAATTATGTCAATATCACAAGAGCCAAATTTGTGAGGCAATGTGGGAAAAAGTTCAAATGACCTAGTGAAACCTATATGGAATTTCTCCCCCATTGGAAGCCCAGACTTTTTCCCCATCTGTTCCTCAAGGTCTCCCTATCTTCTGGAACAAATGCCCAGGACACTTCAGGATGGTGGAAGAATCAATGATATCACTGCTTCCCTTGTCCATTTTGGTCTGTGGGATTCCTCAACTGGCTTACAACCTCCTGGGATTGGAGGATCCTATCATTTACAAAAAGTTCATTGACACATCTAACAAAAGTAGCAACATGTGGAGGCCAGTTGCTAGATAGGTTTTTCAAAAGGAACATTGGCAGATAACAATCACCAACTGGATCCTTTAAATCCAAATATAATATTTGTCTCAATGTCATATAGCAGGCCATCACCTTCTTATCCATTTCCTGTAGACATCCGGTGGGATCTGATTTTTAAAAAAATCTTCTTAAAGTACAGTGTACAGTCTTTGTATTAACTAGACTATTGGATTATTAGATCTAATACCTAATATTAGATCAGGTCAAGCTCACAAAGCAGTCAAGAGTATATCAAATGTGAACAAAGCAGATATGAAAGATATTCAAGTATTACAGTTTAAACTTTCAGCTTCAGTCCCTCTATATTCTCTCCCTTCACTCCAATATTAAGCCACCAGCAGTTCAAATATTATATAATTCTACGTTGTTTATTTCCAAATGTAGAATCATATATAAATAATAATGAATACGTAATGTTCAAAAAACAGAACCCAGAAAGCTGCCTTCCATTTTAAGAACATGTGTCTAAAGAAAATCTATACACCCCTAATAATAGACTTGTTCACTCTGGGTGAAATATTGCATCATAGGGCAACTGTCTTTTAACTAAGGTGCCTCAAATAAACTAATTTACAGAATGTGTTCAAAATCTGGGTCCCATGATTCCTATGGAATTGAAATTTGGCAAATTTTATAAAACATTTTATACATAAAATTATGTATTTTATGACATTAAAATTATCATAAAACAGTTTAGGACATAATGCCAAATATCACAAAACATTTCCTGCACTGATGTTTTGACTGCTATACAGTTCAATATGGGCTTTTTTGAAAACATGTACATCTCAGAATATATCCTAATGAAGGCATTAGAAGTTCTGTCATTGTTGACGGTATTGAAGAATCTGCTAACGAAACATCTCTGAAAGGATGACCCAATGAGTCAATAAATGAAAGTTACTCTTCATTGTAAAGAGCATTGTATCAACAATTCTTCTACCTTGATGCAAACGGGATTGTATTTCTCTGAATTTGGAATAGTTGTAGTGTTTTTAGCTATCAGGGATTTGCACACAATGAGAGGGAAAAAATGGGAAGATTGTCACTAGTTTGTCTTTAAAGATTTTCATAAAAACATAAAACATAAAAATGCAATTACTACCTGTTATGCCATCATCACTGTATAATATTTCACTCTGCTTTGTCAACATTGGCAACCGTGTCAGTACTCCTATTCGTCTCATCACCTAAACGAATATTTACTAAATGCTTTACAAAGGAGCTGATGATACACTTTGGATGCTCTTAGTTGACATGAAACATCCATTCTGTTTAGCCTTCTTTATCGATAGATATGATTCATTACCAAGTCTATCAGTGGAAAGTTTGAAAGGGTAATTAGACTGATTAGACAGGATCAGCCGGATGTACTCCTTAGACAGGTGCCTCTCCTTTATTTTAAAAATAGATTGTTCAGGAACAAAGTAAATATCCTAATTGCAAGATCAATTTCCAAAAGATGGAAGCAATAACACTGATTAATGGGTTGGTTTTTAACGCAACCCAGTACACAAACCACCTTTTTCCTTCCCTAGCTATGAAACACTCTCAGCAATAACAGGCAGAACATTCCACTGACTAGGAATCAGAGTAACAGTTTGAAGCAGGGGTGAAATCCAGCAGGTTCTGACAGGTTTTGGAGAACTGGTAGCAGAAATTTTGAGCAGTTTGGAGAACCAGCAAATACCACTGCTGGCTGGCCCCAGAGTGGGGTGGGAATGAAGATTTTGCAATATCCTTCCCCCAGGAGTGGGGAGGGAATGGAGATTTTGCAGCATCCTTCCCCTGCCACGCCCACCAAGCCACGCCCACAGAACCAGTAATAAAAAAATTTGGATTTCACCACTGGTTTGAGGATATTTCTTTTGGGTGCATATAAACTACCTTGCCAAGGCTTTTGCAAGACCCTCTACATTGATGTTAGCTAATAGAATATGGGATTTGAGCATTAAATTTATCATCTTTTTTTTTTTTTAGTATTTGAATAAAAGAAAGAAACTCACTAGAACATTGCAGTGGCTTCACACTGAGACTAGGAAGAATGACATGATTTTTTTCTTAATAAATTATATTTAAATTAGCTCATATCTCAGCTAGGGTGTTTTTTCTAATTAAATATCAATATTGTGTTTAAGGGTTTTTTAAAAATGGAATCAATTAAAATATCTCTCATGCATATTTGAACAGTAGTTCGGAAGGGTCTGAGAATAATGATATTACCTGTCCTCCGCGACAATATAAAATCCAAGAAGTTTCATGGATCCATATCATTCTTATTTTCTTGATGCCTTTTATACCAGGCATTAGCAGAAAAAGCCACCCATGAAAATGGTACTTCATTTTCCACTTACTATACAGGAGGGCAACCAGAGGCCTATCTGATAAGCTTTTGGCTCCCCTTTCACTGAACTCTGATGTCAACCCATTCATTATTCTAGCAGATGGTTTTGCTTTTTTACCAATAAGAATGTGACTCACACAAGTATTTACTTCTGTAAAATGAAGAAATTTAATTTATCTTTAATTATAAATAGGTTTTAAATTTTCTTTTAACATTTAGGAAATAAAGAATTCTTGTAAAAGCCCTAATCAAAATTCAACTAGTATTGACATTAAGCTAAAAGATTCTATGCTACATCATTTGTGGGCATATTTACTAGGTATTAAACATGTATCTACTTTAAATTCATTTTAGATGTTTATATATATGACGTTGTTATGTATTGATACTTTTAAGCGGGAGATTCAAACCTGCATACGTTTCTGATTGGCTGACAGTCCCTCCTGGATTGTATATAAGGAGGACTGCAGCCCCTGAGTTTTTGCTGAAGTCTCACTGTATATTAAAGAGCTGTTGCCACTTGCTTGCTTGTGCCTCTCATCATTCCCGAACCACTTCATTGGCGACGAGGGTGGGATAGAGGCTACAAGAAGCCAACCAGTGAGACCACGAGCTTCAGCTAGGCGACGAGGCGAACCACAGGAGACATACCGGACATGTCTGCCTACGTTCCGCCCAAGCCTTTTGATCCGACCCGCGAAAAATGGGTCTCGTACCTAACGAGGTTTGAATGCTCGTTAGAAGCCAGCGACATGCAGGGCCTCTCGGCTAATCGAAAGAGAGCCCTATTCCTAAGCCACTGCGGACCGGACGTGTTTGAGATGGCCGAGTCACTGTGTGAGCCAACGCCGGTTCAAACAGTCTCATGGGACACCCTGATGGCAACTCTCCGGGCTCACTACGCTCCCGTCCCCTCCAAGTTCGTGCAGCGATACCAACTGAGGCAGCGCGTCCAACGAGAGGGAGAGCCGGTCAGCGCGTACATGGCCAGCCTGAGAAAAGCCGCAACTCATTGCGACTACAGAGACTTGGATGATGCGTTGCTTGAGCAGCTGATCTGTGGTGTTCGGGACATTAGGCTGCAACGGCGTCTGCTCGCCAAGCCTGATCTGACGCTTGCCGGGGCCCTTGACGAAGCCAGGGCTCACGAAGCCTCCACAAAGGCCGCTGAAACGCTACAGCGTCCGCTGACCAGCAAGGACAGCCCCAAGTCCGCCCCGGTGCACAGAGAAGACGCCGGATCCAGCTCGGAGTCCGAGTCGGATGAGGACGTCTTCCAAACAGAGCACCGGAGAAAAGACACTGGCAGCCCCCGGCGAAGCTGTCCCAGCTGTGGCGGGCACCATGATAGACTGTCCTGCAAATACAGAGAGGCTATTTGCAGGCGTTGCGAGAAGAAAGGGCACTTGGCGCGAGTCTGCAGAGCCATTCTGCCCAGAAGACTCAAACCACGTGAGCGCCGCAGCCAACCGGAATCAGCGCGCCAGAAGCAGCCAACGAGAGAAGGCGGCGCGAAAAAACGGCGCGAATTTGAACCGCGAGATGGCCGCAGCATACACATCGACCAGGCCAGCACAACGGTCGAGGACAAAGTCAGCACGGTGGTCGAGATCAACGGAAGACCGTGCTCGATGGAGATCGACACCGGATCAGCTCTCTCCATCATGTCGTGGACAACTCTGAAGAGCCTCCTGCCGTCGTTCCGGAAGGATCAACTCTCCAGACAGAGACTGCGCATCCTTGACTACCAGGGGAACCGAGTCCCCCTCGAAGGCGTGGGCACGTTCCGGGTCACCTACGGAGACTACGAAAGAGACCTGCCGCTGACCATCGTCACGAAACAGCTGCCGAGCCTCCTGGGCATGGGGTGGTTCCGAGCCCTTGGCATGGGCTTCACCGGCGTCCACCTGATGTCCAAGTCAACCCTGAAAGACAGCCTCCTGACCGAGTTCCAGGACGTTTTCGGGGACACGTTGGGCAAGTATGTGGGGACCCCTATTTCACTAAACTTAGACCCCAACGTAGCCCAAGTAAGATTGAAGGCCAGACGAGTGCCGTTCGCATTGAAACCAAAGATCGATGCAGAACTGGACAAACTGATTAAGCAAGGGGTGTTGGTTCCCGTTGACCATGCCAAGTGGGAGACCCCCATAGTCACCCCAGTTAAGTCTGACGGCTCAATCAGAATTTGCGCCGACTACAAGTGCACGATCAACAAGGCTTTGCAGCCGAGCGCCTATCCGGTGCCGATCGTGCACCATCTACTACACTCCCTGGGCCCCGGAAAAATTTTTGCTAAATTAGACCTGGCCCAAGCCTACCAACAGTTACCGGTCGACGACGCCACGGCAGAGGCGCAAACGATCGTGACTCATAGGGGTGCATTTAAATGCACCAGGCTCCAATTTGGGGTGAGCGTCGCACCCGGCTTATTCCAAAGCACCATGGAGCGCCTGTTGCAAGGACTTCCGGGAGTAGTCCCATATTTCGATGACGTCTTAGTCAGCGCCCAAGACGAACACCAGCTAGGGGACAGGGTACGGAACGTCCTGTCCAGATTCAGAGAAGCGGGACTAAGACTTAAAAAGAACAAGTGCAGGATAGCGGTCCCCTCGGTAGAATTTCTGGGGTACAGGGTGGACGGCACAGGCATCCACCCTACCGAAAGCAAGGTGAGAGCCATCAAAAGCGCACCAGCCCCCAAATCAAAAGCTGAGCTCCAAGCCTTCCTTGGACTGCTCAATTTCTACTCAATGTTCTTAAGAGATAAGGCCACGGTCGCTGATCCCCTTCACAAACTCCTAGGAAAGAATGTACCATGGGTCTGGGGGAAACCGCAAGCGGCCGCTTTTGAGGCAGTAAAAAAACTCCTATCTGAGGACAGTTTCCTGATCCAGTACAATGCAGAGCTGCCGCTCGTCTTAGTTTGCGACGCCTCCCCCGTAGGAGTTGGTGCAGTCCTAGGCCATAGACTGCCGAACGGCCTAGAGGCGCCCATTGCTTTCTACTCCCGAACTCTGTCCAGCACAGAACGAAACTATAGCCAATTGGACAGAGAAGCTCTGGCTGCGATTGCGGGGGTTAAGAAGTTCCACGAATACCTCTATGGCCGAAAATTTGAACTTGTGACTGACCATAGGCCGTTGCTAGGACTGCTAGCAGGCGACAGGCCAACCCCCGCTGCCCTCTCCCCCCGATTAACTAGATGGGCGATTTTCTTATCGGCATACTCGTACCAGCTCGTCCATCGGCCTGGGCGAACCCTGGGTCATGCGGATGCCCTTAGCCGTTGCCCCCTTCCCGACCTGCTGGACAACCCAACACCGGAAACCTCCGTCCTGTTGTTGGACGCGTTAACTTTGGGGCCCATCTCCTCCGGCGAGGTGGCGAAAGCATCAAATAGAGACCCTGTTATCCGGACTGTTATGGGTTGGGTTTTGAAAGGGTGGCCGGACAAGGTGGTCGGGGAGGAGTACCAAGGTTTTGCCAACAAACGAAATGAACTGTTTATGCAAGGGGGGTGCTTACTGTGGGGTGACAGAGTGGTAATTCCAACAAAACTACGAGGTAGAGTTCTAGAGTTATTGCACGAGGGGCACCCTGGCATCGTCAGGATGAAGTGTTTAGCCCGCAGCTATGTCTGGTGGCCCAACATGGACCAGGTCATTTCCGAGTGGGTGGGGAAGTGCAGACCCTGCCAGGAGTCTCGCCCCGATCCCCCAGTAGCGCCCATCCGAGAGTGGGAGAAACCAAAAGGCCCATGGGGGAGGATCCACATTGATTTTGCCGGCCCGTTCCATGGCCAAACGTTCTTAATAGTAGTGGATGCCTTTTCAAAATGGCTCGAAATTGTATTAATGCCATCCACAACGGCCGAAGCGGTTATCAAGGCCCTAAGAAAGTTGTTTGCCACCCACGGCCTGCCGGATACCTTGGTGTCGGACAATGGGCCCCAATTTACAGCAACCCTGTTTGAAGGTTACTTGGCCGGCCTGGGAATCCGCCATGCCCTATCAGCCCCATTTCACCCGGCTTCCAACGGATTGGCTGAACGATTTGTCAGGACAGCCAAGGAAGCACTATCCAGATTAGACAATGGGGACTGGCAGGCCAGGATAGATCAATTCCTTGCGGTTCAGCATGCATCACCATGCACGGCAACAGGGAGAAGCCCAGCAGAGCTCCTCATGGGGAGAAAGCTCCGGTGTGTGTTGGACAGGCTTCACCCTAACTATTCGCACGAAAACTTTAAGGGAGAGACCTGTGGCTTAAGGCAGTTTCAGGTCGGGTCCCCAGTGTTCGCTCGCAATTATGCCAGCGGTCCTCTGTGGGTCGCAGGAACCATAGTGGGGATAACAGGCCCAAAATCATACACGGTGGACGTGGGGGTAGATAGACTCTGGAAGCGCCACATAGACCAACTGAGGAAACGGGCGGTTGGCGAGGCAAACATCAACGCAGACATGTCCGAGCCTAACTATGACCACTTCTCCAAAACAGCTAACTCAAGCCCGGGGCCGCGAGAATACTTAGCTGACAAGCCCTGGTTCCAGCGCCGCCCCAGCGAGTCGCCACTCCCAGCCGGGGATAACCACGCCCCGGACAAAATCCAGGAGGTTCCATTGGCGGAGCCGGGAGAGACAAAGAGTCCCTCCGACCAGCTCGACGCCCCACCAAACACTGAACTGCGCAGGTCAACTAGGGCGAGAACTCAGCCTAAGCACCTGCGAGATTTTGTTTGTAAATATGTTAATTTTTGAATGTCAGTGCCTTCTGGGAAGGGAGGGGTGTTATGTATTGATACTTTTAAGCGGGAGATTCAAACCTGCATACGTTTCTGATTGGCTGACAGTCCCTCCTGGATTGTATATAAGGAGGACTGCAGCCCCTGAGTTTTTGCTGAAGTCTCACTGTATATTAAAGAGCTGTTGCCACTTGCTTGCTTGTGCCTCTCATCATTCCCGAACCACTTCAGACGTTATATACAAAAAGTTTCTACATGTTGTATCTAGAAGTAATCAACTAATGGAATCAGGAATCCCATCTCAAAGGTGATTTTATTGTTTTATCAATCAACCCAAGAATTACTTCTTTATCAATCTCTGTGTTGCCTCAAATACAGGAGTAACTAAAGCTAAAAGCAATTTCCGCTTTAGATTAAAACAACTTTGAAAGTAATAAAATACAAAATAGTAAATAGCCATTTATTAGGGAGAATAATCTATTCAATATAATTGTAACAATTGGGAATAAACTACAAAGAAGTAAATCATTACACTGACCCTATCCTGCTGAAAGAACTAATTCAATTGGGCCGAGATATATGGACCATGTGAAGCTATAGAGAAGACACACCTTCTAGATTCCACAGGATGACAGTTTTTTACAGCTGGAACTTGGAGCATGCCAACTGGTCCAGATTTTACTGATCAGGCAGATCCCAAAGGTTACCAATTGCTAAACCATGTAGAGCTTTATAGGTGAGCCAACACTTCGAATTGTATTGTAACCAGAATGCCACTCCTATCCCATCGGAGGTCATCCACAAGTATGGTCAGAACCATTGTGGTGTTCTACTCTGACTAATGGAATTTCTTTCACCTGTTTTTCCACATATTACTAAAAGTTCCTCTTTCATATTCTGTTTTTAATCCAACAATCCTCCCCCCTTTCATATTCTGTTTTTACTTATTTAGCCACTTTCAGACAGATAGCAATAGTGCTAGCTAATCAGTAATGCTTTGTTTTAAGGCTTAAACTATAAGTGGAACTGTGGTGAATAACTTTCCATCCAGACTATACGGAAAGCCTACATGTGTATCTCACTGTTTTATCCATATCTGTGAATGTGACACAGTTGCAGCAGACCAATAAAACACTGCAGGAAGAAGTTCCTAGAAAGTTGATCAAGAGCTCTACTTCAGAGGTCCTCGGCTAGGGAGCTACATTTATTTTAACTGGATCCAAGCTTACAACAGCTGATATAAGTATCATCATGCATGCATTTATCTTCTATATGAGCAATACACTGAATTATAAATTAAAAAGGGAAACTTTTAGACATAAATAGGTCAGTGCAGGAATCATTGTGCAGGAAAATCTCATGAATGAACAATTAAATAGTAAATATGATCTTACTTCAAAAAAATCAAACATCTTACTCCAAAATCAATCTGACATGATTTACAATAATATAATGTATTGATGGGAAAAGTTGATTCAGAGCATATGCTGTAGTTGAGGTGCCACTGACTATAATGCAATCTGTTTCACATTTTAGCTGAAATATGATCATGATAAATAATGTTCTAAGAGAAAGTTCAGCTCTTTATTTAGATGAATTAAAGGAAACCTGCATATAAGATTCAGAGTTTGTATTACAGCTAAGAAAATGAAAAGTAGCCAAGTTAGGTCAATTTAAATCTTAAAATGCATGTTAAAGTTAATGCAGCAAAAAAAGAAATGTTTCTAGAACTTGTTAAACCTTTGCATGCTTGCAACTGAAAATTGCTAGGGAGAAGTGAAAGTAATATTACAAAGAAAAGACCACATGTTTTAACAGATTGACCTAACAGCATCATGTTGGGAAGCATTGTTTTATATTTAGCACTATATGTTTAGGTTTTGTCTGAAATCCGTTGAATTTTTTAAAACAATCTTGAGATTAGGCACAGAATTATAATTTCAGGAAGGTTATTCTTTCTAAGTAGCAAAAGCATTTCAGTTATGCCACTGGAGTGAAAAATAACCCTTCAACAAAAACTGATATTGCCAATCTTGGAATTTTGAAAAAATGTAATAGTGACTTTTACCTGTGATCTATTATACTACTAATCATAAGGCTTGGTCTCCCGACACATAGGAGCTTTGCATTCAAAGGTTTTTTTTTTTTATTATGTAGTCTAACTATTTGCTGAGAGAATGCTTTGCAAGACATTGATTTCTGAGAGACCAATTTTGTGGTCCATATTTTTCACAGATAGGTAGAAAATAGCATTCAGGCATTTCAAGCATTGCAAAGGGAAAGGGGGGTAGAATTGCCTCAGTTTTCACAAAATGTTTCATGTGGTCTTTTAGATCCCAGCCAGAATTTACCAGCATCTGGCATATTCAAATTTCACTGTCTCAAAACATGGGGAGCATCTGCAATGACATCTAAAGTTGATTGCAACTGCTAAGCACAACATCAAAAGATCTTGTGAAGAATAAATAGCATGAATGTTTGTTTAACAGATAGCAAAAGTTGTACACACTACAAGATTTCATCAGTATCAGTGCTGAAGATTGATTCATAAAACATCTTAAAGCTTGCATTTGTTTTGTTTTTTTTATTTATTTAATTAATTAATTAATTAAATGTATGTAGCTGCCCATCTCACAAAATGTGACTGGGAGACATTCAGCAATCCAATAATGACAAATATAAAAACAGACAATATAATTTACATATTTAAACTGGTAACCACCAAATCATTCTAATTATAACTATTGTAAGAGAGGGATAAAGTGACATCCTGAAATAATTCCTTTGTTGGCATGTGCTTAAATGCTGCCTGCCATCATTTGGGTTTAAATTGATAACTCCTTCCATCATAGTGACTCGCCTGCTTTCTCAACCTTCTCCTTGATCAGATTTCTTTCTATTAAAAAAAGAATTAAAAAGTGCCTATTCACTTAAACTTTATAGATAAAGATCCTTAGATCAGTCTAAGACCTAACAACATGTAGAAACTCATATATCTAGTTGTACCTGATTTAAAAACCAAAATTCCTCTCAGGAAAAGAGTAGAATGTAATACTTTAGTTTCTGGGAACAAGATACAAATGTATAAAACAAAATTTGGTTGAGGGTAACATAATGAATATATTAAGGAACAAAATGCAAATATTCTACATGAACAACCTTAAGGCTACTTCTGTCAGATATACCACAGGATAATTTTCTATCCCCCTTTATTTTTTTTTTAGATTTTTTTTTAAGCCTACTCTTTTCAAGAAGTGCCTGAGTTGTTATATAGCACAATAGTTTATAATATATATACAAACTAATTGTGTCCCTTCTTCTTACTTTACTTCATTCATTTAAATATCCACTTCTTTAGCACTGATAACCTAACCCTTTTCACCCCCTGAAGATTCATTCATAATTAGAAAACTAAACAGGGCTGAAGCAGTGTTTAAACTATGTACTTTTAACTTTAAATATATTTCTACAAGCTCTGAGATATATAATAGATCTTTTTACACAAATAGACATTATTTATTTCTACTTTAGGAAGAGCTCAGTTTTATTATTTCCAGTTTATTATGATTTACAGAAATCTTTAATTCACTGGCCATGGACAATCATCACCTAAAATACACGAACATATGGTTTTCATCTCCTTCATTGTAGCCTTAGGTAACTTCCTGAAATCACATCCTTGACTCTTAGAAGGCATGCAATTGGGCCCCAGTGTCTACCTTCTGTTTCTATCTAGGGATATTTTGTATACCCTTCCTTTAATCTTCAAGCTACATATAAGCTGATGGGAGGATTCTGACAAATAAGATCTTTCAATTATAGCCCCCAAACCACATTTTCTTCAGTTTCATTTAAATAAAAGGATTTGGGCAACTGAGTAGCTGTATCATATACCCAAGTTATAACTTCTTGGGTTTATGCCTCCTTTTACGTAATCAAAATATATTCCTATACCTGTGAAATATTTCAATAGATACAGCCAAATTTTCCAGTATTCAGGGTCAGGGAATCAAATAGCCATCAGGAAACTCAGCTATGTGCAGAGGTGGAAAAAAAAAAGGAGACCTCATCACATTTCCATGGTACTGCAATCTCATTTCTGCTATGTCTCTGAAAGTAACTCAGGACAAAGAAGAGTCATAGCTTATTCTGATTTTCTGGAAGAAGTGCAGCTCAAAGAAGGCTATTGGGAAAGTGAAAAAGCATAATTTTCACATACAAAATTCCTGTGATAGACAAATTATTTCTTACGAGATCACTTTCTATGTTCCTTGGACAATGCAACTGTATTTCCTTCCCATGCTAATATACAGATGCTAATATTTTTGCTTTCTGTTCTCATTCCCATCTCTTCCATGCTTCCTTAATTATAAAACACTTTTCTGAGATGTCCTCATTTCTGTACATGAAGGTTAACATATTCCCTAATCTAATACATGTAGTGGTGGGGACACTGGTCCATAGACAGGCATAGGAAAGAAAACACAAGATCAACATACCTATATTCGCTTTGGTTAAGAAATGGCTCTAGATCTAATATTATTAAGTGGCAGTAGCCATAAGGATAGCAAAAGCTTACAAAGAAGACCAACACAGCTGATAAACAGCATATTCATAAACAGCTTTCAGTACAGCAAATAAGCCTCTGTAATTTAGAATTTATTGTTTGCATCAGGCAAGCAGTACATGGACAGGTGGTTCCATTCCTCCCCAAATCAATGTGAAAAGCAGCATTTTTCAGAAGATGCTTTACAATGAGGAGAGCCCAAAATAAATGACAAGAGAATATGAGAACTTACTTCTGAGATCACTTTTTGAATTTCTTGTTAGCCCAAATCAGTTTCTAACCATTCTGCTTTCAAAATTATAGGTAGTGAATTGCCATTAAACATATTTTAGATCCTTGTGGTTCCATCTCTCCTTTATCTATGGAAGGGAAAGAAATTGTACTAAGATGTTGGTATCTTAAGAGGAATCTGAAAGCAAAGATTGAAATAGAAAGTATTGGGAATATCATCTTAGAAAGCAAGAGAATGTGCATGAAAAGCTGTAAAACAAGAAACAAAAGACTCAGTTTCCCATTGATTAATCTGGTCCAAACTATGTACCCTTGAAAATAAAATTTCACAGAATGAGGAATTAATAGACGTGTAGGGATTTAACAGGTTCAAGGCCTGAAATCATCTTATTTTAAAAAAATAGAGTTTAAATTCATTGGGACTACCTTATTGGTTTGATTTCAAAGTATCTGTATTACTCATTGTTCAATACATTACAGACTAAGGCTGGACACATGCAACAGATTGCCCACAGAGCAAATAGAAGCCTTCTAAAACTCTTCAGAGTCCATAAAAAAGGCTACTCAAATTGTTTTTGATTTAAAAGGGAACCATAAGGAAATGTGTTTACTCTGCAGGAGCTTCTATTGTTATTGTTCAGTTGCTAAGTCATGTTCAACTCTTCATGACCATTGATCATAGCATAGCAGGCCCTTCTGTCCACCACTGCTTCCTAGAGTTTGTCCAAATTCATGTTCATTGCACCAATGACACTATCTATCCATCTCATCCTCTTCTGTCCCTTTCTTCTGCTTTCAATCTTTCCCAACATCAGGGGTTTTTTTCCAGTGACTCATCTCTTCTCTTTAGGTGGCCAAAGTATTTGAGCTTCAGCTTCAGTATTTATCTTTCCAAAGAACAGTCAGGGTTGATTTCTTTTAGGAGTAACTTCTATAACGATTATTAATGCAGTTTGTCATTGAGTCTGGTGGTGAGAACCACTTTAAAATTATACTGTATCGGTCTTCTTTTAGGCTGAAAATACCCATATACCAAATTGCAAAATTCCTCAACTTTCTGAAAAGTCCACCTTGCCCAGCCAACCCTCAGCTGCCTGGAAATTTTCACCCTTGCCTCATATGCTTGGTTCCTGCACTTCATTTCTACTGCCAATCCATTGTCCTGATTTAGAATTCTGAGTTCCTATCTAATGTTGAATATTGAAATTTCTTTCATAGTTGTAGAGTATCCCCTGTAAACAATTTGGTGCACTATCACATTGCTTGGCCGCATCTAATATCTACAATTGTTTTGTTCCTTTAGACCAGTACATCACTGTGAGGGAGTCTAGAACACAGCATACAACATGCCCATTTATTTATTTAGCATATGGCATACAATGCAGAGGTGGATTTCAGCAGGTTCTGACCAGTTCTGGAGAACCAGTAGCAGAAATTTTGAGTAGTTAGGGGAACCGGGAGTAAAAATTCTGACTGGACCCACCCCCATCTATTCTCTGCCTCCCAAGTCCCAGCTGATTGGGAGGAAATGGGGATTTTGCAGTAACTTTCCCATGGAATGGGATGTGAATGGAGATTTTACAGTATCCTTCCCCTACCATGCCCACCAAGCCACGCCCACCAAGCCACACCCACAGAACCGGTAGTAAAAAATTTTGAAACCCACCACTGATACAATGTCAGGGAAACCTACATGCTAGACATAATGCAGTCCTGACAGCCTAAATTGCTAGTCCATTCTATTTGGCACTTGCATGCCTATCTTTGGTGCACCGCAGGGGGCAAACTAGCTTACATCAGCTGACTAGTGGTGCTTGGCTTGCTGGTTTTTCCAGGCTTCTCTGCCAGGAATTGCCTTGTATTGCTTTGCTTCCATTAACTAAAAGGGGTGGACACTTCTCATGTTCACACTAACTACTTCATTCTTTTCACCCAAGAATATTGCTACACTTTTTAAAAACACTTCTGTAGAACAATCTGTGGAAATACCTTTGCCCTCGGGGGGAAAAAAATGGCTAAGATTTCCACAGTTCTCATGAATTCCCAGAATGATGAATATTGCTTATATGAGGATGGGTATTAAGAAGGTCACAGGACAAAACATAGGTACAGGAACTAAAATATAATGTTCAAAACTACTTAAACTTTTATGTCACCAATTATTTTCAAAAAAGAGGTAAGAATTATTCTTGATGTGTAAATCTCTCAGCCTGCAAAGATTTTCTATTTGCTTTTAAATCTATGCAGTCTCTTTGATCTGTTACTTTGCTGGTCGAACTTAAAATAAATAGTTTCTTTTATCTTGCCTTTTTACTGGGTTTAGCCTTTGCAAAGATGGTTTAAATCTAAATTGTTTGGATTGCTTTCTATTATAAGGTTTATTATTAAAAGCATGCAGTTCTGAATTTTGTCTAGGAATTTGAAAAAGTAAATATTCATATAACCCACAAGAGAAGGTTAAAACTAATAGAAGAAAACTGGTGAAGTACATTGACTTAGGCAATTCAAGAAAGTTGTAAAAGATATGCAAGAAAAAGTTCACAGATTGTTCAGGGGTCTTTGTACAGTACTTCTTAGTAGATTTTTCAAAATACATTTGAACTAGCTAGTAGGAAGGGAAATGAATTTTATCTTTCTTGTAAGGATTAGCACTGGCCAATGCTGCCAATATTTAATGACACTGGAGAAGGAACAGTCTTCACTGCATCAAGGGAGTGTTGAAGTATCTGTTTCTCTACTAAACTAGACTAATGCAAAATTCAGCATTGCAAAAAATTGTCAGTGGTAATGAGCTTAGATGGTATTCAAAAAAAGATTGGACAAGTTTAGGAAATGGAGCAAAAAACAAATACTAGCCATTCTCTTGAACTATCCAATTAGCCATAGACTATGTAAGTTGCAGAAAACATCAAGTAGGTAGGACTAACAAACTATGTACAGCAACTTCCTATTCTTTTCTTGCTAGTCTTTCCCATAATTAAGGCAGTGAGCCAGCATTCAACCTGAATCTCCTGAATGCTAGTTTAGCAGGGAATCAGCAGTGTGCTAGTACATGTTGCTTGGATTGTGTCCATTAGTTTCTTTGCCAATGGACACCAGTAAACCAATTATTCATAGTCGACTTGTATTATTCATAGTTTACTGGGCTCTCCAAGCTAGGTTTTTTTTCAAAAAAAAAAAAAACTTTATTTATTTATCAAATGTTCAGACCTCCCATCTCACTCTCTCTTGACAATGTAAAATTAAAAATATAAAATTCATATTAAATACTTAAATAGTATTTTAGTTAGCCAAAGAAATAAACTTGGAATAGATCACTCGCTGTGTCACATTGCCATCACATGACATTTCATCACGTTTTTCCCATTCACGAAGCTGGGATGGGCATAGCCTGCACGTGATGCATCCAGGCCACGAGCCACCAGTTTGACACCCCTGGTATAGATGCTTTCCCTGACTTGCTTCAAGTGGAACAAGTGCTGGATACTATTGACAGAGTAAACAAGTCTGTAAGGACAAACAGGAAACATCAGTGAGGAATTGCAATTTCATTTGCACAAGCATCGTGGTGCACATGACATCACTCTGACTTCTGTAGTTGCAGACAAGCCTCCAAGCTGTCTATCGTTTTCTTCCTAAATTGTCAATTGGAAGACATGGTAGGAGTAAATATCATGTGTTAACTTAGTCCTTGTTTTCTGCTAAGCCAGAATCCTGATAATTGTGATTTGGCATGGCATACAAATATGTATGGTGTTGTTGTTACTATTTGCCTGTCTCAATATATGGCCCATAAACTTCATTGCGTTTGCCTTCAGTTTAAATATTCCACCTGAGTGGAAGAATGTGCCTTTTATTCTTATTATGCACTGTTTTATAAATCTCCCCACCATTACTCCTTTTTCTCTAAACTTTAAAATCTCCAAATATTTTAGTCCTTCCACAGAAGAAAGGTGCTCCAGCTCCTTGATTATTTTGGCTGCCCTTTTCAACACCTTTTGCAGCTGTCTAAGTTATTCTTATGAGATGGGTGAATGACCAAAGCTTCAGAGTATTATTGGAGTCCGTACAAAACAAGCAGTTCCACATGAATTACAAAGAAACAAAATGGTTCTTCTAACCCCAGAAAAAGTGAAAACTGGCAACCATGTGGGAACATTCAGCTGATGATGACTCATCTCAGAAGAATGATTTCTTTTTAAGATTTCAGGTTATCAAGTATTCTTCTCTTTGGTGTTAAGTACAATAAGGACAACCTCATCTTATATAAAGATGGGAAATATGTTGTCCCAGTTCTTACTGTTGTAGACAAAATAACGGACTGGGCAAGCTCTTCAATGCAGGAAAGAGTTTATTGCGCAAGGTTCAAACAGTCCAAAGACAAGAAAAGGGTCTGAACACCAATGGCTTCTTCTGGCCATGTATTTATACAGTTTAAAGGCAAAATTATTACAGAGAAGGATGCATTTCACACGTAGTCCTGTTCCCACAGGCTCAGGTTTCCAGCTCCGGAGCTCAAGACATAATAAAAGGAGATAAGGAGCTCAAAGGCACCTCACAAACAGTAAAGAGGACAGTAAGGAAAGCAGTATTTCTTCTCTAGAATCTACATGACATTTGGGATGCAATAAACATTAAACAACAGGATGTATCTGTTTAGGGTCAGTTTGCCCTTTTACAATTCGGTACCTACGTCAAATACCGTTTGCCATCTCAGCACCTTGGCATGGAAGAGGCACTTCTGTCTTGACCAAAGATTTGGATTTCTAATATTTGAGTTTTATCCCAATATCGAATCTTAGCCTGGCTCATTACATTTATTTGTATTTTAGTGTTCCCTGAGTAGGGCAGAAGCACGACGAGATGCTGCAAAAGTGGCTCTTATCAATTCTCTGTTCAATGAGTTGCCTTGTCGCAGGATCACAAAGGAATTCATTATGGAGAGTGTCCAGGAAGCTGTGTCTTCCACCAGTGTAAGTATTAGCCATCATTTTGTGTGCTGTATTCCTATGTACTGTATTTATGATAAAATTACAAGCAGTTTGGCAGATCAAATCTCACCAGGCTCAAGGTTGACTCAGCCTTCTATCCTTCTGAACTTGGTAAAATGAGGACCCAGATTGTTGGGAACAATATGCTGACTCTGTAAACTGCTTAGAGGGCACTGTAAAGCACTATGAAGCGGTATATAAATCTAAGTGCTATTGCTATTGCTATTCATGTAAGGGCAGAATGAGAGGATCTCGATTGAAACATTTTGGCCACTATGACGAATGTCCCCCTTTTGACCCAAATACCCTTTCCCTCACTACATACAAGTCAAGGCTACATTTTAAAAATCCATAATCTGTTTTGTTTCTTAAGGAGAACGAATCAGGTTTTTCCAGCATATTGTTGAGTAATAGAAATTACAAGCACTGATGTTACATATGCCAGAAATAAGAAGGTTTTTTTTAAAAAAAAATCAGAGCTGCAATTTAGGCTTTAAAACTGTACTGTCTCCAATAGAGACAGGAAGTTGGGGATGATATGGTGATGTCAGTGGGATGTAGAGTTGAACATTTTTGTCTGATTGCAAGTGAGAAAATAGGTGTTCAGATTTAAGACACTGATTCTGTATTTTCACCAATGTTACACCATCAATTACATTTTGCTTGTGATGAGATATAGACTGACAAAATCAAAGTGATTTTAAAAAGAGGCAAAAACTGCATGTGTGCTCTGATTTAGCCTTCTGACATACCCCAACAACAATATCAATAGCACTTAGACTCATAGATCACCCTGTAGTGTTTACTACACTCTCTGGGCACTTTACAATGTGAACATATTCCCCCCTGATAATCCGGGTCCTCATTTTACAGATTCTCAGAAGAATGGAACACTGAGTCAACTTTGAATCCATCAGGATCAAACTCCAGGCTGTGGGCAGAGTTAGCCTGTAATACTGTAATAGGACCCTGAGTGGCGTAGGAGGCTAATGCCTCCTACTAAGGCAGCATTTAACATTCAGCTGCCTGCAATTACTGCGAGTTCAATTCTCACCAGGCTCAAGGTTGACTCAGCCTTCCATCCTTTCTAAGGTGGGTAAAATGAGGACCCGGTTTGTGGGGGCAATTAGCTGACTTTGTATAAAAATATACAAAAGTATGAAGGCTATTGCTTAACGCATTGTAAGCCGCCCTGAGTCTCCGGAGAAGGGCAGCATGTAAAAATAAATTAAATATATATATACTGCATTCTAACCACTGTGCTACCAGGACTCCTACCACCATTACTCTTTCTGAAATAAAGCTGTAAAGATAAAAAGTAAAATAGGCACCAAAACCTAAATAAAAATTTTGATTTGATTTGACTCTGAAAAGCTGAACTCTAAAGAGACTTAGATAGGGGACATGTTGGACATAATTTCCACATAATTTCCACATTTTACTGGAGCTAACAGCCACTCACTCATGCTGTGTAGAGCACTCATCAAAAATAGGACTCAGGAAGTTGACAGGATCTGCTCTGAGTCACATCAGTGCCTTGATTAACCAGTTTCAATACAGAAATTGTATTTTCTTTTCAATAAAAAGTAGAACATTGGATATAATCCAAGCATAAACCTGAATTAGAAATATTGTTTTACCAATCACTAGGTCATTGAAGCAATGAAAGAAAAAATATGTACACTCAATAGTCACTCATGCATATTTAGTGTATCAATTAATTTTAATGTTATTAAGACAGATGCTTAAAAATGTCTACTTATATCCTGCCATTCCCTCAGAGAATATATACTTTCTTGAAATGAGTTATAAAATATAAATAAAGTCAGTAATGGCCCAGAGGCTAAAACAGAAGTATGAATTATCTGAGCCCTTTTATTCGTTTTCCTATATTTCTGTCCTTTCTTCTTTATTATTTCACTGCCTTTGGCAAAGAAATAAGTTGGCAAGAAACAGAAACAGAATCAGATGTTAACATCTGCATTTGGAGTTACCTCCATATTTGTTCATGTCTGGGTTTACAGTTACTGTATGTTGTCATCAGCTACTGTGTCCCATCATGGAAGTTTCTGCATTTACTAATAGATAATTTTTAAAATAATCATTATTCTCTTCTTGAACAGGCATTGTATATGTTTCCTAGTTATAAAGATATAAAAACATCAAGTAAGTGCAGGTTATAATATAGCTATTTTTAAATATATATTCTTTATATTATGGATTTATTAAACATTAAATCCATTCCTTCCCTTGAAATAAGACTATGAACAGTTCTAAAACTCAGTTAGATACCCCTATAACTTTTCTATATGCCAGCCAAAGATTGCTGCACAAGTAAACATTAGAAGAGAAATATGTAATTTGATTTTGGTGATCCAAATATTTCTAAAGGACAATTAACTATGTATATATAAAAGCCTATACATATAACAAGAGTAAGTGATGTGAAGTTTTAGAATGCCTTGTATTAGCTTCAGAAATTCACATGGAAGGATGGAGTGCAATATTTAGTGCAATTCAAATACAACATAAGAAAAAGTTTCTCATTTTAGTTATAGAGCCAATAGACACACTTCGTTCCTGCCAACTTCTGTGATTCACAGATAAAATAACAGAAGGAGAGACAATGAATTCATCCCCGCTCCATCCCCATCTTCATGATGGAAGTATATCTAATGAATTAGGGATTGACGGGTAAAGATAATCTTACTGGAGCCATATTATATCTTACAGTTATTGGTAGTAGGGACAGAAATCTATTTCAGTAAAAGCTTGTGGATAATCTAATCAATAATGCAACAAAAGTTATAGGAAGAAAATAAATATGCTGACCTCTGCTGAATATATTACTTTAGTCTCCAACAAACATAATGAAATCTTTCCCTCACTATGGAAGAAACTGCTGATAGGAAAGGAACAGGTGGACTGGAATTACTTGGAAAGGAGTGACCTCTGGTAAAATAAATAACACTCTTCCTCCTTTACTAAACATTTTGCTTGTATGACTCTAGGTAGATGGAGAAAGTGTTTAACATTATGGTGAATTTATAAAGTATAGGAGGTCTGCAAGTGAAAGAAATTTTTCTTTTCAAACTTCTTTACAAGTCCTGAAAAAGGCTTTTAAGCGTCCGGTTCTATTTTTGAGAACAATGGTATACATTTGGGGAAACTAAGACATTATTAATTTACATGTGACTTTCTAAAGAAAATTCATTTCCTGCAATATGTATCTTTTTCATTGGGAATTTTCTAAGGTAAAAGCTTAAAATCCCAGAGTTCTAAGCAGTGGTCCTCAGGGATATTTAAAAGCCAGCATAAATATTGTAGCAACCCCATGCTCATGTTCTTGCATCTCCAAAGCTATAAATCTGCTAATAGTTCCAGAGCAGAAACCATTTTGTGGACAATGCTCTGTTCAGCTTTGCACAGCTTCTCCAGAAAGATTGTTAAAAAGAAAAAGGAAATAAAATCAGCAAGTATTTCATCTTAGATGGTTGCCACAGAATGGATAACAATCGCACTAGGTATAAAGTTTTGATTCAAGCAATTTGATAAACTCCACAAGTCCGTTACAACAGTAGTTTTGAGTTGAACTTTAAAGCCCTCATAAAAAGGGAAGAAGAAAGAGAAAGGCAGAGAGAGAGAGAGCAAAGGAAGGTTTCAGGAGGTATTATCCCTTCTGCAAACATGCAGCTTTCTCCCACCAGGTTTTTTTATACAAGGGAGGGAGAGAGAGAAATGCACATAAATGCAATTCCATTTCTCATCTAGACCCTCTTCCAGGGCATAGGTCAATATAGTGCTTGTGAACACACATTCACACACCCCATCCTTTACATGTGAAAAGGGTTGTGCTTTCAATGTGTGATCCCAGCCTCCATCTTGACTTTTTTGACTCTTCCTGCAAACACCTCTGATCTGTTACATTATTATTCTCTGAGTTACTATAACAATTCCAGTCAGTAAGTTGCATGAATCCTGTTTCCCCCAAAATAAGACATGTCCTGATAACAAGCCCAATCGGACTTTTGAGCGCATGGCAATAAGGTCAAACGCTTATTTCAGGGTAAAAAAAATATATAAGAGAGGGTTTTATTTTTTGGGAAACACAGTACTAAATAAGTAAGTAATACGGTAGCTAGGTAAATTGGCCTTGAAGAGACCAGTTAGATTCTCTCAATTATGGAAAATATTTGCTTAAAAATCTGCTGCTGTCAGGAGAAATTGAAAATCAGATCTACCACAACTAGTTTATATCAGACCACAACTTCTAACAGGACAATTCTTGTAATTGCTCTTTTTTAAATATGAAAGGAAGATGTGGATAAATGCTAAGAAAGTAAGGTAAGCTTTGATTTACAACCACAATTTGAGTACAAAATTTCTGTTGCTATGTAAGACAATTGTTAGTTGAATTGTGCCCCATTTATCACCTTTTTTCCATCATGATTAACAAAATCACTGCAGTTATTAAGCAAATCTGGCTTGTTAGAAGCTATCTGGGAAGGTTATAAATGGCAATCACATGAACCTTGGCCAGTGCAACTGTCATAAATACATGCCAGTTACCAAGTGCTTGAATTTTGATTACATGACCATGGGGATGCTGCTACGGTCAGAGGTGTGAAAACCAGTCATGGCACTTTTTTCAGTGCCATTGTAACTCTGAACAGTCACTAAATGAATGTAAGTCAAGGACTTTAAGGCTTAAACTAGTTTTTATATAACGTGTATACTTTACATAAAAGGTATCTCATTGCTTTTGTTGGAAAAAATTCATGCCTACATGAGGTGTAAAAACTGAATACATTTTTTCTCTGCTTAAAATGAGCTTTCATAATTCAGTTTTAATTTGTCTCTTTCTCCTTTCAAGGGTACTTTAAATGATGCAGATGATCCAAGCACAAGTATTGGAGCATATCACTATATGCTAGAATCGAACATGGGGAAAACAATGCTAGAATTTCAGGTATTTGTGGTGGCCTTTGTGTGATTCATTTGTCCAGAATTGTCAAGAAATACAGGATGGTTTTTATACGTACTGTTTTGTTTTCTTGTTGTTTTGATGTTCCATCTCTCTAACCATTTCTATACAAAGAACAAACTTCCTTTAAAAATTTAGCTCTTACAGTTTTGCTCTTGGTTTCTATTTTCTTGGGTTCCTATTGCTAAGAGTAGAATATCCAGATCAAGGGAAGACTGTGTTTTACTGGAATAAATGACAAAATTTTGCAGAGTGGACCATTGAAAATATTTTCTTTTGTGTAAGGCCCTTAACAATCCAACTGCAACACTCATGGTTCTATCACAATAGTTTCATAATATTTATTTACATAATAATTTATTTAATTTATTATAGTAAAAAGGCAATAAAATAGTGTAGCATCCCAAAAGCTATTTCTTTCAGTGGATGCACATTCAATAAACGTGTGTGATAGTACAACATTAATAGAAAAAGGATTTGATGTTTGCAATGAACCAAAGCCACTTGTAAAAGGAGAAGTCTGTAGAGTTAAACCACCTATTGTAAAAATAGAGAAATAGACTTGCGCTTAATTCTACTGCTCTAGACCAAAACGTATAACAGTATTTCTATGGTGATTTGCAGAAGTGTAATTTTGAATCTAATCCATTGCTTGCATACCAAATCCTGCAATATTTTCACTTAAAAAATGCTGCCCAATAACTAGTTGTTAATAAAACTCTATACATTTTCTAAACATGGCTTGAAACCAGATTCTAGTCCTAGGCTTCTGAATGCATCCTCCTTATTATCTCCCCTCCATACCCCATTCCCCCTAGGAGCTTATGATCGTGTTTCAACTTCTGCACTGGAATGGAAGCCTTAAGGCTCTGCGTGAAACTAAGTGTTCTCGGCAAGTAAGTAGCCTTTTTTTAAAAAATAGATTTTTTATTTTTAAATATACATCAATATCAATACATCAACAGTGTGGCCCCTGGGTATAATTCATTTCGATACAAACATCAATAATGATAATCGTAATAATAGTTATGTTAATCAAACTTATATAATCCTCGAATTGATATACATGATTTTTTAAAAGATAATTATTCAATATTTCAATATTCCATTTTAATGCCAATGATGTTATAAACATACATGGTAATACCATCTTTCACCCTCTAGTCTTTCTCATCAAATTGTTACTTATATTCTATTATATAAAAAAGGAGGGGGAAAGATTATATCAGCCAATATTCCCCCTAAATCAGTCACTATTACTAATCCTAATATATAAAGGTGTGTATTCTTATTTCTTCCTCTATAAATTTCTAATCAGGCCATCATTATATTAGAAAAAAAGAAGAAGAAAAATATCTGTAATAATTTCCTTCTATCCATCGTCTTTCGCCTGTTTTAATACTTCAATTCTTATTTGTTTCTTGGCTTGCCTCCCATATTCCTGTCTTGGATCTTTATCTCTATCAACATCTGTATCTTCCCCATTCAGACTGAAGATTTCTCCCATCTCTATCCTCCTAAGCTGCCAGGTCTCCAAAATATCCACCCATGCCCCTATCTCCCTTTCAAAAGTATCTTCCCAGTTATCTGATTCCATTTTTAAATCTCTTAAGGTGCTTTTTCCTTGGTTTATTTAATCAGAAGTAGCCTTCTAAAATGCAACACTAATTGTCAGTTATTCCCAGCATTTGTTTTAGAAAAGTCTACTTGAAGTTCTGCTGTGCAATCAACTTCCTCTTTTCTATAAGTCATTTATTGTGGTTGTTCTGGTTCAACAGACTAGCAATTTTCAAGTCCCATTGCTAGAAAATGTTTAGTTTAAATTTACCGCTTTTCCAACTGCCATTGTAATCAGTGTTGCATCTAAGATATTGGAGCATGAACAGGGCATCACAGCTCAGGAGAGCAATCATTGAAAATACAATACAGAGACAGAGACCTCCCAAGAAAAATGTTGTAAAAATGTATAATCAGAAATTGTGGACAAGAGTTGGGATGGAATGAATAGGATCTACATGTATAAACAATGTAAAACATATATACATAACACCAAACATTTAAAAAATTAAATAAACACAAGAAATCTCTGATTTCAATAATAGATATTTCTGGCTTATGTTGGTAGTAAACAGAATTCAGTAAGCAAAATTCATTTCATATTAAACATATGCTGAGAAATATCTCAAACAGTCCAATAAACATTTTTTATTTTTATTACTGTAAGTAATTACTATGTTAATTAACAATCACAGCTAATATCAGTTTTTGCTGATGGTAAAATGGTAAGGAGGAACCTTCTTGAAGAGAGCCTGGTTTCTAATCATACTGTATGTAGATAAAAAACTGAAATGTAAATTGGGATATTTTTAAAGTACCATGGCAGCCCTTATCAACACAGGCCTGCACACCATTTGGTGATGCACTTTATACATAGTCAAAAAGCATGCAAAATGGCAGATCGTGAGCAAATGGGTATGGAAATACGAAAGCAATAATTAAAAAGGCTTTAAGACCTTTTTAATACAATGTCTAATTTTATGACATTAGAAAATAATTCAGTCCTTACTGTACATTAACCTAAAGCTTTTGGGTGTGCCTTCAAGTCAGTGATGACTTTGGGTGACTTCAGAGCCTGTTGCCTTGTATGACATAGACCAGACCAAGAAAGAAAATCCACATAGGGCTAAAAATACTTTTATTAAGTATTTAAGTATTAAGTTAAAAAAGGATGACCTTGACAGATGAAGGAAGTGCAGACGTGCAGGATTTTGGTCCTATAGCCAACCTTAATAAAAGTATTTTTAGCCCTATGTGGATTTTCTTTCTTGGTCTGGTCTATGTCATATAGCTGACATTACAGTGTCATATGGCTGACATTCTTGGCAATATTTTCAGAAGTGGTTTGTATTGCCTTCGTCCTAGGGCTGAGAGAGTGTGACTGGCCCAACATCTTCCACCTAGTTTCATGCCTAAGGCAGAACTAGAATTCACAGTCTCCTAGTTTCGAGCCTAGTACCTTTAACCTCTACACCAGATTGGCTCACAGCCCTCTTAATTGCTCACGTTAAAGCTCCTACACAACTAGGACTGCAGTTCATGACATGTTTCTTTGGTGGGATATGTTACCTGGTTCTCCAATATCTATATTTTAGGATGTGTTTAATTTGCTATATTGATTACTAACTCTTCTTTTTGGGGCGGGTGGGTCATAGGAAGTGATTTCCTACTATTCCCAATACAATTTAGATGAACGGATGAGAAGTCATATGGCACTGGACTGGCTCATGAAAGAGCAAGAAATTCCAGGCATTATATCACAAGAGCTACAAGTGGCACTTAGAGAGCTCGAAGAAGCAAGGAAAGCTGGGCAAGAGTTGCGGTTTTACAAAGAAAAAAAAGAAATCCTTGGCCTGGCACTGAGTCAGCTGTATAGCGATTCTGCAACTACCTCTTCAAATGATGATCGCATGAGCCTAGCCCTCAGTGGTTATCGTTAGCCTACATTTGAGAGATGGGATTATTGTATGGCTGCATCTTGGTTATTCAGATCAATAAGAAGTAACTGTTTACCTTACTTAGTGTACTGTGTAATGTACTAAGCTGAAAGTCTCAGATTTCTTCCTTGATGAGAAGAAAGTATCCCAAGTACAAAAGGACTCCTTGTATATCAAACTAAAGTTCCCAGGAAGTTTATCCTTCTTTCATCAGATGGGCAATGCCTAAAACTGACAATACAATCTGAGAATGGACCGAGGGACTTTTTGTAGTAGCTGTTTAAGTAATAATAACATTTAGGCTTCTAAATTCTTTAAGAAGAAGCAGTTAGTTAAGTATTGTTGATCAGAGCTTTCGGTGTACTAATTGAGTTTATTTGTTGGGGAGACATTTGAGAACGAAGTAATATCCTTGCAATATGCAAAAAAACACCAAAATTGTGTAAATTAACTAGTCTTTTTAAATAGGGAACAATAAAGTTTTCATATAAAAAATAGTGACATGTTCTCAAAAAACCAATGAGATAATTTTAAAATATACTTAGTTGTAGCAAATCTATATCAATTTCTTTTGACCTAAGAAAGGGGGGGGGGGGACTCAGGTAGTTGAAAGAAGCCAACTTTGGTCTAATTTGCTAAATAAATTAGAGAAATAACATGTAAGCTTGTTGTCTCTGAATAACTGCATTGTTTGCTAGACTATTTTATTTTCTTCTGCAAATCAGAGAAAGAAGGCAATATCTTTGAACCACAAATGAAATAACTACACACCTTATTCAAAGTTCCCATACAGAAACAGGTTCTGTAAATACTTAGCATGGTAAGACTGGCTGCTATATCAACACAATGTCAAATCAATGCTGGAAGAGTCAGAATAATACTGAAGTGTATAGCTACCAGATCTGGAGTGCAGAAATTCAAATTTGGATTCCTTAAAGCAGATGCATCCGTTTTCAGGATTGCACAGAAGCCTTAAAAAAGACAAATTGCTCTGCAAAAATAGCAGAGAGGTGCTGTTCTCATGCAAAGTCCGAAACACTTTGGAGTCACTTCTCAGGTGTTCTCAGCTTTACTGACTGTCACCACCACCACACAAAAAAAATACATGTATTTTGGCATTGAAAACAGTAATTTGGAATCTTGAAGCACATTTCCTGCAACAGTGTTTTCCATCTATCTTGAAACAATGATAATTTAACAACTGAATTTTAATCTGCTTTTAAGATTGCCTAACTTAAGACCTTCAAGCAAAATTATTCAGCGCTACTAGCATTTCATTCATCATGGATTTCTGATTTAGCAGTAATCTTGGCTGATTAGCTCTTCACTGTTTCTGTGTCACAATAAATTGTTCATCAAGCACAGTCCAGACAACCTACTTTGATTGTCAGATGCAGTGTGGCTATGTATAACACAAAAGAGTCATGTATATTACTATATTACTGTGAATAACCTTATATTCACAACATTGCCACAAAATGCTATATAGTAGCATACCAAGTAAATTGGGGGCTTTTTTTTAGTATTCATCTAAAGTTGTCATCCTTGTGCTACAGCAAATTATTTTAGTATTAAAATAAGATCCATTGTCTATACAGAATTACAAGAATGGGCAAATGAAGGAACCATCATATTAAAAATGGCTGTTATGTATTTCGTATTCTGTTTGATCATCCTTATATGTAGAATTTGGACAGTAATTCTGTAAAATAAAGTGTCCTGAAACTTTATCAGAAAATAAAGCAAATGAATGTCTGGCATACATGTAAAACACAGAAAAAAGAGACTTACTGTGATTGCTTATTTCTCTGGGGCATAAAAACTTACTGTAAGGCTTGTTTCATTCTGTGATTTGTTTTAGGTTAAGACAAGTGTTCTTGAAGCCTAAATTTGTAATGATATGTGAAAGATGTCAAAAGATAAGCAAGTTGGTCCAGAGAGAAAACTAATCTGCCTCTTGCAAAGCAGAACAAAATAGAAAGGTGCAGAAAACAGAAGTTCATCTGATTTTATTTTAGACATATATTTAAATATAAGTCTTCTGAAATTTCTAAGCAGTCAGGCCCATTGATTTGCATTCAATGTCATCAGTTGCTTTCAACCTAAATTTTCTCCTATTTCCATTTTTAATCTTACCAAATCTAAACCTATGTTTACCTTGGAAACATGGGGTGGAATGTCACAGAAACATCTGTGGCGCATCTGTTTGTGGATATGGGGAGTGGAGTAGAAGAAAATGTCATAGTTTATGTCAGCTCCTCTGATTCACCAGCTGCCCTCCTATTTTATTCTTGAGAAAGGGAGGAAATTGCAAGTAAAATATGTATGTGCCATGGCTCTTTGTCTGGAAATTTCATTTTCATACGGTGGCTTTCTCCTAGCAGTAGGAGACCTTGCTGATTGTAATAAAGACCTACTTGAGTTCACCAGTTGTTTGTAAAAAGCCAAGGCTCCTTTGCTGCTATGCCATTGAAGAGGGGCTTGAGGAGACTCTGTCTGGCCACGTGTGCTATTTCGTCCCAAGCATTGCTATTTTCACACACATTGAAGGTTGGGTTAACAGGATCCAGCACAAATGGCCTAAAAGAGAGAGACAATGTCCCATATTGGCAAGTGATATTTATTTATTGGGCATTCAAATTTGCCATGCGACAAGACACTTGGTTGAGTCCATTTATTCCTAATGTTCACACATGTATACATCCCCTCTCATCTAGTCTAGAGTTCCAACTGTCCCTGCTCATCCCTTTCACAAATCTTCTTCATTCTCAGATGCTATTGCTTTGGTACAGTATTGCCTTCTTCAGCAATAACTTAATCCTTCAGATAGCTATTAAAATGTGTCTGGAGCAAAACCCAGAAATATAGAGCAAGCAGACTTGTGCTCCATAAGTGAAACAGCAGCCATATACTAACAAATGCATAGGCAAAGGAAAAGATTCCCCTCGCACATATGTGCTGATTCCTGACTCTAGGGGGCGGTGCTCATCTCCGTTTCAAAGCCGAAGAGCCAGCACTGTCCGAAGACGTCTCTGTGGTCATGTGGCCGGCATGACTAAACACCAAAGGCGCATGGAACGCTGTTACCTTCCCACCAAAGGTGATCCCTATTTTTTCTACTTGCATTTTTTACATGCTTTCAAACTGCTAGGTTGGCAGAAACTGGGACGAGTAATGGGAGCTCACCCCGTTATGCGGCACTAGGGATTTGAACCGCTGAACTGCCAACCATTGAATATAATATCACACGCCCAGTCGTTCCTCCTGTTTGCTAGACTGGGACTATAAATGAAGAACAGTCAAATATACGGAAGCCTTAATTACCTGCTTTGCTTCAAAAACATTTTCTGAAAAATTGTAAAATTTGGTCTGTAGTGTCTGTGCCATGTGATGCATATCTCTTGATACTGAGTCAAAAGCTTCAGGACAGCTCTCATCCCCTGTACAAAGCTGAAAAAGATGGGCTTTCTAGCCAGTTCCCAGACGTAAATGGTGATTAGTTCAATTGTATATGAAGAGGGAAGCCTGCGAAACCTAAATGCACAGAAAGAGATTCAGACAGAGAAGTTTCAATTGCAAGAAATGGTTAATAGCAAAAATGCTAAACACCAACAACAAAAGGATATTTTGTTTTTAACTTTCAATTTGTTAACTGTTCCTTGCCTAGGAAGAGATGTGGGCTGAGCTTTTTTCATATTTCCCCATTGCCACCAAGCTTTTGTTTTATGTTTTCTAATTTATTTACAAATTCACCATCATATGGAGCTGGAAAAGATATGGGAAAAATATAAAAATCTGTGAATCACATCTCTACTGTGTTAAAGGCATTTCCCATTATAAAGGTGGGAAACATAAAAATATGAAAATTTTAAAAAACAAGAGCATTAAATGCTAGCAACTTACTTATTTTCTTTAGTTGGTTCAGCAAATGAAGTTTTGAACCAGTGCTTCATTAAACGTATGAAATCCTTCACTGTTTCTGTTGATGCTTTGACAAATTCAACTTGGTATTTCAATAAGGCCATGGTATACAGCTGGATCTTATCATCATCACGGCAAAGGTACAGCTTGTGATAAAAGCTCTCTTTTGGACCTGTTGACACCAAGCAATCTATAAGACTAATGATGGTGCTTTGACCTACTGTACCTTTAGATCTTAACCAAAACCAAACCTTACAAATTGTGAGCACCTGGAAATATTGCATCAATCTAAATCTAAATCTTAACGTAGAACTCCCAGTAGTAATGTTTTGGTGAGAGGAAGAAGAACCGCTTTCCCAAATAATAGCCACATCTTACCTGTTGATAACACAGATGCAAACATGTCGTGGCAAGGCATGATGTCAAATGAGTGGCCATGATTATTTTTATAACACATAAAATAGAACCTCAAGGAAAACTTTGTCTGCTTCTGCATGACTAACCTTAAAAGAGGAAGAAAGTAAAAGATATAATGATGCTTTAATGTAACAGCTTTAGTGTACATTAGGGGAGAGCAGGGAGAATCAAAGTAGAAGACAAAAAAGATGAAACAAATATAAGTTGCAAACCTGCTTGTCCATGAGGATTTTATTAGGGCATTTCCTAACTCTTCTAGAACCTCTGGAGTTGTCATTTGGCAGTCTTCTAAACTGGCAAAAGCTTTGCTAAAAAGAACTAGGTCCACATCAGAAAAGTATTGGGTGTCCGTTCCTTTTACATATGAACCACCCTGTTGTGTGGAATATTACCCAAAAAAAGATGGTTAATACTTGATTTTAACCCACATACTCTTGAATATTTTAACAACAAAACAGAAATACCAGCTGCACATTTGCAATATTTTAGGCTAATAGCAGAAAACAGGTGCATCACGGTAAGCTGCTTATAGAAAAGATTACTGGACCTTCACAAAAGTAGTTAGCGCCATATGTCTAAGTGCCTTTAAGAACATGATTACTCTAAGAGCAGAGCTCAGACATGAAGGGGATTGTTTTTCTTTACTATCATCCCCAACAAAGGAACTTTATCTCATCTCAACTCTAAAAGAGGCAACTTAGAACTGGAGATATCCAGGTTCGACCATTGCAAACCACTATGGTGCATCATGCAGACCAGAGGTGGGTTTCAGCAGGTTCTAACCAGTTCTGGAGAACCGGTAGCAGAAATTTTGAGTAGTTCGGAGAACCGGGAGTAAAAGTTCTGACTGGCCCCGTCCCCATCTATTCTCTGCCTCCCGAGTCCCACCTGATCAGGAGGAAATGGGGATTTTGTAGTACCTTCCCCTGAAGTGAGGAGGGAATGGAGATTTTACAGTATCCTTCCCCTGGAGTGGGGTGGGAATGGAGATTTTACAGTATCCTTCCCCTGCCACGGCCACCAAGCCATGCCCAACAAGCCATGCCACGGCCACCAAGCCACGCCCACTGAATCGGTAGTAAAAAAAATTGAAACCCACCACTGATGCAGACTATCTTGTAATGCCAAAGATTTATTCACTAGCATTACAGGAAATTGCTGTAAGTCATGTGAATGACTCTAACTCAGGTGTGTCAAACTTGTGGCCCACAGGCCAGATGTGTCACATGCTGGGCATGCCCAGGCCCAGTTTAGTGAAGTGGGAAAAAGTTGCGATACATCACGTGATGCTGCCATGATGATGCAAATTTGATACCCCTGCCCTAACTGAATAAGTCCTATACAGGTTTATTGCCTATTTTTTGCTTTTGACAATTGTCCTAGTCATAGCCCAGGATATCCAGAGACTATCAAGTTTTGTTTGCAATTATTTATACTTCTTTAATTGACATTTCAATATGGACTGAATTTAACCCATTCAACAAGATACTATAGAAATGTACCACTTTCTATCCGTTATGCTAGAATATTTGTATTCTGAGGGAATATGCCTTCTTGTCATTAAGAAGATATATTCTCTCAGAATACACTTGATTAATTTTTAATTTGGAGCAACATCTTGAATTATATAAATCTTCCTTATATAAATTTCTTTGTTCGTTCATCTATCAAAGCATCTGAATATCTCATGGAGATTGGAAAACAATTTTGGTTCAAACAGCCAGTTTTTTTTTTTTACTTTGGTTTTTGAAAGGGATCAGTTACTATTTGTTTTTCCTTGTGTAACCCAATACCACTCATGTACTTAATCAATCTCAATTTATATGTCTGGAGATACTTCAGTAGTTTAGTCTAACATTAAAATTTGATGCAATATGATTTATCTTATATTTCCACACAATTTTTCTTTAGCCCTCCCCCATTTTTCTGCATTTCTAACAATTTTCCTTGATGAAGAATTCTTTGAAATGTGGACCTTGCTAGTAGTCTAATCTAATTTAAGTATTACTTTAGTATGGATTTGTGGCTTATGGTTAGGACTTAAAGAAAGTTCCTTGAATCCAATGATCTGGCCATGATCCTGTTAGCCCCATTCTCCTGAATTCTGGATCTGTATTAGATGTCTAGGTCTTCCTGTTCCTATCAGTCTGGCCTTTTGCCACCTTCTGAATCTTGATTTTACCACTGTGTGTTGGCTAAATGCATTAGTTATGCATGGACTTTACCACCTTAGAACAGGATAATTAACTATAGCTTTACTTAATGAAATGTGGCATATTTCCAGAGCGTATCTCATGCATCATTGATCCATTAAATTAATTGCCTGGGGCTGCAAGGCTATCATCGGCTTTATCAATTGCATTGCTTCTTACAGATAATACATACAATATAGCTGTCTTTCATAATGCCCATCCATGCGTTCATTTTGTTTCCATATGCATAAATAGCTCACTGCCATACATGTGAATGGAACACATTTGCTCAAATCAATTCCACATGCTCTTTTCCTTAAACAGAGATTAAGATGAAGAATATAATGTATGAAGAAACCTTAAAACACTTGATTGAATTAGACACCACAGACCTCAAAAGTTCACAAAGCACTAGTGATTCAAAGGATGCAGAAGCTGTATTTTATTCAAGAATGTATATACTGCTTCCCATGCTTCCCATGAGATATTGCCTAATTCTTAACTTTTGTCATAATAAATCATATCCAGGATTGGCATCATATCTGAATGTTAAGGAAAGAATTATTCAGTCCCATATTCACTTCAGTCACGGCCACATTGACACAGGCAAGATTGTCCTTGCTTCAAATCTCATTAGATTGAAAGAGCTATTATAAAGCTATTGCAATAGAATTTGATGAAAGGGCCACAGATTGGTAATTAACAGAATATCCAAATATTCCATCAGATGATAATAATATCATACTAAAATATTCTGCACAAAATCTCTATCCAAGGGGCAAATGCATACATTTCTCTAAGTGAATTGAGTGCTCCTATAACAGATCAGTCTCACTGCAAAGCATTACTCTTGAGAGAAAATATGAAATGGATACTAATGAGAAACTAATGTATATATTTTGCACACAAAGCTACTAATCCAATTATGTGGGCAATTAGTAAAATATGGAATGCCAGATTTAAAAAGAGAAACTTTTTCATAGGAATGAAAATATATTTTTATGATCAGTCTCAAGACAAATGCATAGCGAATGTAAATACCTTGATAATGGAAGTTATTGGCAATGGAAAAATTTCTTTGATAAATGTAATAATGCCTTCAACGTCTGATGTACAGGCTAGCTTTACAGGACCCAAAATGGGTCTGAGTTTTTCTTTCACAAATGTATTTATCTCCATTGGTGTTGTATATTCCAAGAAGCTTGCAGGCTTAAAGTTAGTGGCCATTTGAGCTGTATCAAAAAAATAATAAAAAAATATAAATCATGACAAATTACAGGTTTTCTTAAATTATGGTTCATGGCTATTCTGCACTGAATTAGTAATACCTTTGAATCTTACTGCTATCATCAATACCCTAACATAGATTTCTAAGCAAAAAAAATTGAGATACATCAGAGTTCTTATGAGAAAATGGTCACTCATTGATGCTCATTGGAAATTGTTACTCAGCCAATGTACAGAGTTGTGTCCATAACCAATACATCAAACAAGTGGTGGAATGTAGTCTGGATTCCAGGAGGGAGGGGCTGCATTCCAGAGGACCAAAAGACAGCAAAGATTAGATAGCTTGGTTGGGAGGAACAGGGTCAAAATAGCTCCATCCTAGAAGTTCTCAGAGTATGGTGCAAGTAGTTTGCTCTAGTTTGGCAAAATTCTGTCTATAGGCGAAGAACAATAAAGGAAACTGCTAAGAAGAAACTCTTGTGTGCTTTATTTGGTCTTTGGGCCTGACAGAACATGACAACCATATGTTTAATAGTTTGTCTTGTTGTTGTACTAAATATTATAATTTCATGGTAATTTTTATAGTGGCTTTGGAAAGTCATAATTTGCATTCTTTGTTGTAGGAAAATGCAACATAAAAACTAGAATTGAAATCACACAGACCTTCAGCAATGAAAGCTCTCAGAGCTAAAATTCAAAATAAAAATATCACCTCTTTTATTGGCTGTAAAGCCGTGCTTCTGTTTCTCATGGTGTTCCCTGGCATGGACTGATCCAAACCGCTTGCAGCACATTCTGCAAGATGTGGCTGTTCCCATGGCGACAAATTTTGTTTCCCTTCTCAGTATCATATTCCAGCAAATCCTTTGATTGTTCACCAGGACCACTTCATGTTCAGCCTGTTAAACAAATTCACTATATGAGTGAATTAATACTGAATCACCTGGATCAGGGGTCAAAGAAATTAATAACTTGAGAAAAAGAAAGCATAACAAAAATTTAAATTTTATTGAGGTAGATTGAAAACCATGGGAAGCTAACATTCTGCTTCTACAGTAGCCAACTAGACACTCATGGGAAGCTTGCAAATTTTACATAGAGGCATTATTTTCTCCTCCTAGGCAGCAGGTATCAATTGGAATTACAGTTAGTCCTCATTTAGTGACCAGAATTTGGACCACTTGCTCAGTCATTAAGCAAATCTGTCCGTAAGTGAAACTGCAGGTTTCCTTTGCTTTACAGATCTGTGAAAGTTGTAAATAAAGAATTGGTTACAAAGTTATATTTTCCTCACTGTTGTATCTGTGCATGGTCAGAGACGGTTGTTCAACAAGGACTAGTTGCAGGAAATGTTTATCATAACTAGTTGCTTTATGAAGCTTTATACTCCTTGAAATTGTTCCATGGATCTGCTGATCTTTGCAGTCCTCCAAAATTGTTCCATCACTTTATTTGGGGTCAAAGAGTAGGTGAATCATATAATATGAAGAAATAAGTCCTTCAATCTGTTCCAAAATTTCCACAGTGTAACTTCCATGAATGTCTTTAGTCATTAGGAGGGAAGAAAGCTCCATTTTCCATCTACTTTCTCCGTATGGCACATAATTTTATGTAACTTTATTATGATGCCTTCCACCATTTATTGCCCAAACCCCTGAAAATGTAATCTTATCTTGCAGGAAAGCCCTTTAGTCACTTTGATTGTTCTTTTCTATCTTTTTTTCTGTTCTACAATATACTTTTACTACACTGAAATCAGAACATCACAATGTTTAAGACACACATTTTGCATTTTAAATCTCCCCCCAGGAAGGCAAATTCCCTGTTGTGGCCCACCAGACTTGGACAATGAGGAGGTTGGGGAGGAATGGATGGCTCTGATGGATGCTCTGCATTGGAAGCAGAGCCAGGGCCATCTGACATTTCCTAGCTGCCTTCGGAGTCAAAGGGGAAGAAGAGCAGCTGGGGCCTGTTCCAGATGTGCGTATGCGCAGAGCTGTCAGGAGAGGAGAATAACTGAGGAACTCAAATGCCTGTTTTGTGACCTGCCTATCACACTTTTGGGCAAAGCATGTGAGCCATTTCCCCCTTTCAGTGGTCCATGAAAGTACATGTATAGTATGTAGATACAAATAATAAAGTATAAAAAAAGTGAACATTTTTACAGAACTATAGATACATTGAGGCCGGGCGTGACAAGTGGCTGGAAGGGGAGGAGTCAGGCGAGGCACCCTTTGACATGAGTGATGTTGAGTTGGCCATGATCACCCAGTCACATGATCACCTAGCCACGCCCAGCCAGCCACGCCCACCTAGCTAGTCATTAGGGCAGAGAACCGGTTGTTAAAAAAATTGTAGCCCACCACTGCCGCCAGATGTATCTCCCTAGGGGATGGGACCCGTAACATTAGGGCAAGAATGATACTCAAGGTAAATAAAGAGATTGCTAAAGAGCTTGCAGATGTCTCAAAGTTCCTTTCTTCAACATTTGAGAAATCATGGAAAATGACTATAATGCCCATGATTTCTTAAATGGTTATTTTGAGAAAAACAAGGGTTGTTCCTATCTTCGAAAGGGGGTTGGAAAAATCAAAGGTCTAAGTGTAGGATGGGGGAACGATATTGGTAACAATACACATACAAAGGTTCTGGGTGTCTAACTACTAGATCACAAGATGAACATGAGCCAAAACTTTGAGACAGCTGCAAATAAGAGTAGTAATAATAGTAATAATAATAATAAGTATATAGTCCAGATGACAAGAAATCATTATACCTTTCTATTCTGCAATGTTCAAACTTAGAATATTGAAATCACATTTTATGAAGGACTTTGTTAATTGGAGTGTGATTAGAAGAGATAAACCCAAAATGAACAGGAGCCTGGAAGGAAAAATATATCAGGAGCAGGTAAAGTTGTTGAGTATATTTAGTCTGAAAAAGGTTAAGACTGTGGGGATAGATCATAGCTGTTTTCAAGTACCTGATGTAGAGCCTTGTAGAAAATAAACCAGAGTTTTTCTAAAGGACAAGAGTATTAAAAATGGATCTAAATTACAAAGAAAGAGATGTTAGTTGGGCTTCAGGGGGAAAAAATCCTAATTATAATAGCCAGCAAGCTGTCTCAGGACATGGTGGATGCTCCACTGGAAATGTAAGGCTAAATGGCCATTGTTGGGGACTCTAGGTGCATTTCCATCCTGAGAATTCTATGCTTCAATGGCATGCAGTTTGTACCAGGGATCGGTTCTACTTACCTTTATTGCCAGTTTGTATCGTGCCTACGCACCAGTGGTGGGTTCCTCCCGGTTCCTCCCGGTTACGCCGAGCCGGTAGCGATGACGATATGATGTCACCGAACTGGTTCTGCCCCCCTGACTCCCCCGCCCCACCCACCACCCCCCGCGTTATTCTTACCTTTTATTTGGCCCCACCCCCAATCTATTGCTGCGTCCTGAGTCCCAGCTGATGGCTAAAGGGAAAAAAACTGTTTAAACTCTTGCCGCAGGGCTTCAAAGGGCCACCCTACAGCTGATCAGTGTTAAAAGAAAACAAATGAGTAGACTGGTGCCTGCAAAAATACATGATTAGATCAGTGCCTGCAAAAATAAATGGGTAGACCAGTGCCTGCAAAAATAAATGGGTAGATCGATACAGCTTTGCAAGCAGTTAAAAGCCTGGTAGACCAGTACCTCTGCTAAATCATAAATAATTGTCACATGACCATCAAGCCATGCCCACAAAATAAGCCACGCCCACAGAACAGGTAGTAAAAAAAATGTAGAACCCACCCCTGCCACGCACGCACTTTTCTGTGCATGCACAGAAGCTTCTGTGCATGCGCAGATCACTTCTGATGACGTCTGGGTCAGTGGGCGGAGCCTCCCGCCGGTTTTACTACTGATTCTTGCGAACCGGTCCAAACCAGGGGCAACCCACCACTGATTTGTACACTCACAAATGCTTTGCTCAGCCACTTGGCCACCTCATTCAGTACCATCTGAAGCTTTTGCAGTAAGCACAAGGGTATCTCCATATGTACTACATTACCATAAAATGAAAGGGAGTAACTATTTCATGAACAATTACACCTATGTTAGTTCTATTCAGGAAAGGGCATAAAGTATGTAAATATATAACTAAAGACCACAAATGTACATTCCTAGCCACAGAGATTATTTGGGTGACTCTAGTATAGCATCCTCCATTAATTCATTCATTGATTCATTCACTGCTTAATTCAGATCAATGATATTCCATCCTTTTTCTTATGCTCCTCAAAGTGGGTAAAAACAATAAATATTGATTGATTGACTTTATATTGTCGCCTATTGGCCCATGGTGAATAGTAACATCCCCCATTTTACCTTTGAGTCACGTGAAGAAGCCTCACATAAAATTTCTGCATTGCATGTTTCACAATGAACCTTCCCAAGATGTTTAGCATGAAAATGATACCTCAGAGCCGCACGGCTAACGAAGTCATTCCCACATCTCTCACAGTTATATGACTTCTGTTTTACACCCCACATCCTGTAAAAACACAGAACCATGCTTTTAAAGAGAATCTTTTAATACTTTTGACCATCATACAGTACAATAATATACGGTAACTGCTATATACACAAGAGCAACCAAATCTGACCAAATTGCCACAGATGTCAGATAGACTTCATATTTAGAATCAAACGGATTCAGTTCTGATCAGCTTGGAAACAGAGAACTCATCTAGATCCTAAATTATCTATTTTTTTTAAAGTGTGCTGATTTTTTTTACATATTCATTTTTGTGTCCCTGGTTTAAAGGGACAATTGGAAATTTTCTGCCAAAAAGAAATCTTACTTGCCAAAGCCATTGTGTACTTATTTCATGCAAGTGTATTTGTTTCATTATTGCCCAGTTACACTGCCAGCTGGCCAAATCATTTCTGTACTGCCCCCACTGGCTTGGAATTGTGGGTGTTGTAGTTTATGCTACCTTAGTAAGAGACTTAGGAATTTGATTTCATAACAAACTTGGCTCTAATAGCATTGGAATAATAGCTATAAACATGCAGTGTGCATTGCAGCTCCTTTAGAGCTCTTGCACATTGTATTATGATCAATGTGCTCGTGCACATTTTACAGTGCCTGGAAAAAGAGTTTGATAGAAGAACTTAATCAATATTATTTATTTATTGTCAAATTCCAGATATGTTGAATAATATGTGACTGGAAGTTTTGAAGATGTGGACAATTCTTTATCACCAATTTTTGGATGTGTTTTTCTCCCATAAATTGTTTGATTGCAGTGAAGAAGCTGGCAGCTCCTATTGCTTCGTTAAGCAGGTTACAAGTAAAAAAAATTGATTCTGTAAATTCAGATAAGAAGAAAGCAGGAATGTGATCTCTTTCTGTTAATTTGCTTGTGCATACTCAAAGAATGTATGCTAACTAAGCTGTAGTTTGGTTAATTTATGGTCTGATGAACAAATCACAGGTGGCCATACACGTGTTTTTTTGCTTTAAATTATGATTTCGTTATCTTAAATATTTATCTTGCTTGCTACTGTTGAGATTCTCTGTGCTGTTATTACAGGTGTTTTATTGATGGTATGAATTGCCTAGAATTATGTAGAGGATATTAATATTTTAAGCCAATATTAATACATAATAAAACATAATTTGCAGTGTTCAATAGGGCCAGATTCACACAATGTGCTAAATTCAAATAAATCAAGCCATATTATACATTAAGTCTGAAACACGAACCTAGTCACTGCCTTATTGCCAGACCAGATCATTCATACACCTCCCATATCATGGCCTGTTATGATTTCAGGGCTGCCCTTCAGGACTTCAAGTACTCTGAATGAGTATATTAAACATTAATCTGTGAGGATTTTGTTAAAATTTCAGGTATTCAGAAAACCTCAGGCTTCTATGTCCTGCTTTCTTTTAAGTCAGGATAGTTTTAAGCTGTCATTGAGTACAGAACCCTGATCAGCTGAGAATTCTCAGACCCTGGAATGCTGGGTTGGATAAAGACTGCTGATAGAACCAGAACCAGAAGCATGAAAACAAGGGAGCATGGAAGTCACACCTCTCTGAGTCTTGAATTCAGCTGTTTGAGAGAGCAAATCAATTTAGTATTTTTATATTGCCCAGACTAATGTGAATATTGATGTCATTCATTGTAAGAAAACACCAATAGGAGGAATTCTGATCAATCTTGCCCAGAATAAGAAGAGTTAATTGGGAGGGGGGGTTGACACATGTATATGAAAATGTTTTTAATTTGATTTCTTATATTTTTCAATTATCTATGCAAGTAAATCACAATGTAATGTAATTTGATAATTACATCAAGGAAAAGAGAACTGTACTACTTTTTAACACCTTTTGAGAGGAGCTCTTTTCAGTATGTCTTTATGCATCCATTCCTTTAATGCGGGTGATTTAGTTACGGTAAAAAAAATCCTCCTACCTAGTCCATTCAAGCTCTCTTCGAAGTATTCCCTCCAGTCTCAGTTTTCCAACACTCTCAAGGTTGGCTGCTTGCCATCTCTGCCAGCCTCATAATATGTCAATTATGATGTGTGAAATGGAGGCCTGATCCACCCACCCTGCCAATAATAAACAATCACAATTACCTAAACAGACCCATTACAACTGCCTTGTCAATTTATAGAATAATAGAATAACAGAGTTGGAAGGGACCTTGGAGGTCTTCTAGTCCAACCCTCTGCTTAGGCAGGAAACCCTACACCACTTCAGACAAATGGTTATCCAACATCTTCTTAAAAACTTCCAGTGTTGGAGCATTCACAACTTTTGGAGGCAAGTTGTTCCACTGATTAATTGTTCTAACTGTCAGGAAATTTCTCCTTAGTTCTAAATTGCTTCTCTGCTTGATTAGCTTCCACCCATTGCTTCTTGTCCTACCTTCAGGTGCTTTGGAGAATAGCTTGACTCCCTCTTCTTTGTGGCCCCGAGATATTGGAAGATAGTTACCTTTTGTGTCTGTCTTCACTTTCTATTCCTAAATTCTTCTAGCTAATTTAGTACACTACTGATAAGTAAATGTTTGCTATGTCTGAAGAGAACATTTTGTGGCACATGCACAAAGAGTGAAAGAAGGATATTTGAGGCTGATATCAGAAGGGGTAATGATTTGTAATTAATGAAACAAGATGAAGCACTGCTAATCCAGATCAATTTTCCCAGAATGGATTTGAGAAAGAGGTACTGAGTGGACACACATTTCAGCAAAGTTTCTAAGGAATATTTTTCAAAAACATTCATTTTACCAAATGCATAGTGACTTAGCCCAAAATATAGACAGCTTACAAAACTGTAAGAAAAATCATATAGAAATGCAGAACAATAAAAAACAAAATCCTGGCTTATGGTAAGAGCTCTCCACAGAGAGTATATATACTTGTTGATAAATTATTTATATCAGCTAATGGCTATTGAAAAAAAAAATCTGTAAAGACGTGAAAGGAAATTGGTAGAGGTTAAAAGCTGGAGGGCCAGGAAAGAGCCTGATTATGTACAATTAGAAAGTGATCTCTTCTACAAAGTAAAAGACCCCCACATACCAGATTTATTCTACTTGCATTAGTCACAGGGCACTCATGATAAGATAATAACATAATAACTCCATTCTGCTCTATTTGCATGCATACCTCCCTCATTCTTCATTTCTAAAGGAAGTCATATATATATATATATATATATATATATATATATATATATATATATATATATATATATATATATGTCTTGGTGTATTCGGGTCTTCTACTGTGTAAGATTGAGAGCACTTTGGCATCCCAGCAAAGCAGACTACCAGCACCAGATTTGAAATAGCAACAGCAGTTGCTGCAGAAGACCCCTTGCATAAGCCTGATGATGGCAGATGAGATTCTGCAGAAACATTGCTAAAGTGCTCTCAATCTTACACAGGAGAAGAACCAAATACATCAAGACTTGCATACCTGTACCCGTGAAAATCTACAAAAATGTATGTATGTATGTATGTATGTATATGTGTGTGTGTGTGTGTGTGTGTGTGTGTACAGTTAATATTTCAGGTTTCTTCCCTTGTAATTGTGAACATATCCCTAAAAGGGTAGAAGCGACATTTCGACAGAATCTCATCTGCCATCATCAGGCTTATGTAAGGTGACCAGACGTCCCGCTTTTGGTGGGACAGTCCCGCTTTTGAGCAATTTGTCCCGCGTCCCGCGGCGTTTTAAAAAAGTCCCGATTTTTCATTCTGCCTCCTGAATCCCCGCTGATGGCTAGAGGGAAAAAAAACTCTTTAAACTCTTGCCGCGGGGCTTCAAAGGGCCGACCTACAGCTGATCAGTGTTAAAAAAAAAATGAATAGACCCATGCCTGCAAAAATAGAAAAAACAGCCCCTGTTAACAGCTTCCGCTAGGTTAATTAGCTGCAAAAAGCTGCAAAAAGTTCCTGGAGCAGATTTCCCCCCCCCCCAGCTATACTGAAAACAAAGGCGAAAGCGAAACTAAACCTGCAACATGACAAAATGAGGCAGAGAGAGATTTCTTTCTTTTTCTTTTTCTTTTTCCTCACCAAAAAAGGTAGGTACAAAACTGCAAACAATGGGAAATTTTGGGCAAAAGAGGAGAGTTCAAGATTTTAAAACAGAAAAGAAAAAAAGCTCTATTTAACTAGGGAATTGTAATAATTGAGATACTATTAATAATTGTATATTGTGTTGAAAGCAGAAATGGTTAAGTTGTGGTTTGGAGGAATATATGGGGGAAATTATTTGGTTTATTATTATTGCTAAATATTATTAATTGATTTGTAAGAAATTGGATTGCATGGAAATAATTGGAATATTCATGTTCATATTGATTAATATACAAAAAAGATAGTTATATAACTAATTGATTTATATTAAAATGTTGAATTTGTATTAAACAACTGTATTACATAATTACATAATTAACCAATGTGAGATGGATATAAAAATAGATGACAATGGGAAGGGGTATAATATAGAATAGAAGGGAAAAATTGAATTTGATTAAGATTAGAGATGAGGATGAAGGGTAATATTGTTTTTTTAAAAAAATAGATGAGGAATAAATATGGCAAAAAGGAAATATAGAAATTGTAAATTTAATTGAAATGACTAAACGCTGTTTAAATTTGTGAACCAGCCAAATATTCTGTTCAAAGAAAATACATTGCATGTTTGTATGTGTGTTTCTAATTATTGCTATTTATTCATATTTGTTCTCTTTTATTCTTTAAAGTTTAACAATTCATTCTTAATCTTAATATCTTTATATTTGCTTGGGGTTGGCTTTCTTCCCTTTCATCTTTTTTATTGTACAGCAATCTTTCTCCTCAAACCTACCACCACTCTCTTTTCTTTCCTTCTTACTTTCTCTTCCCCCCACCCTCTTTTTCTCCTCCCTACTTCCTCTTCCTTTCTCCTTCTCCTCCTCTCTTCCTCCCTCTCTTACCCTCACTCCTACTCTAATTTCCATTCCTTCATCCCTCTCTATTGCTGTATCCTTTTGTGCATATGGACTACTCAGAGGGCTGAAAAAGTTATTTTTGACTGGTCCTCACACTTTTGACCAGTCCTCGAACTTACGACTGTCCTCACATTTTACATTTTTGCCCTATCTTGTCATCATGGTGAAGAGAAGCAGTTGTGAAATGAGTGACATGGTTGTTAAGAATGCTGCACGGGCATAAATGTGAGGATGGTCATAAGTGTGAGGACCAGTCAAAAGTGTGAGGACCTGTCAGAAATGACTTTTCAGCCCTCTGAGTAGTCCCTATACACATAGCCATGGCCACCCGGTCACATGACCAGCTAGCCACGCCCACCCAGTCACATGGCCTCCAAGCCATGCCCACACAATAAGTCACGCCCACAATGGTGTCCTTCTTACCAATGTTAAAATCTGTTCACCTTACCCTATACGCATAGCCATGGCCACCTGGTCACATGACCAGCTAGCCACACCCACCCAGTCACATGACCAGCTAGCCACACCCACCCAGTCACATGACCAGCTAGCCACGCCCACAAAATAAGCCACGCCCACAATGTCCCTCTTTACCAATGTTAAAATCTGGTCACCTTAGGCTTATGTGAAGGGTCTTTTGCTGTAACTGCCGTTACTATTTCAAATCTGGTGCTGGTAGTCTGGGATGGCTCCACCTTTTCATTCTGATTGGTTGGGAGTCCCAGTTTGTGTTTATTGGCTTGGCTTCGGGTGTATGGTCGGTTTTTCTCCACTAGGTGGCAGGGCTTCATCTTTGTGGCTGGTTTGGATATGATTTGGCTGGGACTTGTAGCAATACATGTCTTTTGATTAACACTTGATCTATGTTTTATACTTGGTGTTAAGATTCGTCTATCTATGAGAGCAGGTTTCCAAATAGTAGGCAGACATGAAGTGTCATCCCGTTTATTCATGCAATATGGTCTTTTCTCTATTTCTATAGCCTCTCTGATTATTCTGCCATTGAGATGTTCTATTTTTGCAACTGTTTTTGTGTTATTAAAATTAATATTATGTCCTGTTGTGTTTATGTGTTGAACTAATGATGATGTGTGTTCTTGCTTTTGTATTGAGTTTTTGTGTTCCTCGATGCGCACACTCATTCTTCTGTTGGTCTGTCCAATGTATGTTGATGGGCAGGAAGCACACGGGATTTCGTATATGCCTTGATCTTCTAATTCTATTTTGTCCTTAGGGTTTCTCAGAATGGACAATATCTTTCTATCTGTGCAAAATATGGTTTTGATGTTATATATATATATGTGTGTGTGTGTGTGTGTGTGTGTGTATAGTTAATATTTCGGGTTTCTTCCCGTGTAATTGTGGATATATCCCTAAAAGGGTAGAAGCGACGTTTCGACAGAATCCCATCTGCCATCATCAGGCTTATGTCAGCAATCATTTTGTACTAACAAATATATATATTTGTTTTCTGAGGTTTTCGCGGGTGTTTGTATGTAGGTCTTTGGTTATTCAGATTTTCTCCCATGTAAAATTGGAAGTGTCTTGGCGACGTTTCGACGAAGTCTCATTCGTCATCTTCAGGCTGGTGTTTTCGGCTTCGTGCTTCTAGGAGCAATGTGTGATCGCAGCTGTTTCTTCCTTTTAACTGCCAGTGGGGGTGTGAACTGATCCTGTGATTTACTTGGCTTTTTGATTTTTTTAAATGAATAGTAAAATAACTGTATTTTGCTATAGGAAAAGAAAAAAATAGAGAAGATTTGTAAGGTATAATACAGTATTATTGCAGAAAAGCAAAAATGGGGCAAACACTTTTATTCATTAATCCTTCAGCTTCACCTGAGGGTCTGTACATCAGGATACAGAGTCCCTGTCAGCCCTGGAGGCCATCTTTTTCTTTTCCACTAGCCATCACTTTGTTGCTGTTTTTAATATTTGAAACTTTGCTGAAGTGAATGGGACTGATTATGCCTCAGAATACGGAGGAGGAGGAGGAGTGGGGTTGGGGGAAGAAGTTTAGAATAGTTTTAAGGTGTTAGGCTACAAAACTAGAACACCAAAGTTCTAGTTTTATCTTGGGCATGAAAAAGTAGCTGGGTGACTAGACCAGTCTCTCTCTCTCTCTCTCTCTCTCAGCCCAATTCACCAAACAGGGTTGTTGTTGTTGGGATAATAGGAGGCAGAAGGATTAGATATGCTTGCTGCCTTGAATTGAACAAAATATATATAAAAAGGCAGGATAAAAATCTAATAATACTACCTTTAAAATATATTTTTTAATTTAAGAACATGAGCATTTGTGACTACATAGAAGCATTTTAACTAATATAAGATAGCTAGACATATCTACAGTATGTATGTAGCTAACTAGCTATGCATTTCAGCAACTTGTTGGGAAGACACATGACAGCTCCATTCCCGTTGTAGTCAGACAATAAACATTGTAAGGGAGAATCATTCATTTGAAATAAACCTGGATAGCAACTGTTTTACTGTTACCCAAAAGCACAAACAAAATAATCTGCCCCAAATCTGCCAGCATTTAAATACATTTTTTAAAAAACAAAACAAAACACTATTTCATTTTTTTTTAAATGCCCCATGGTTTGTTATTTTAAACATATACAATATAGTCAGATGTTGAAATGGAAATATGTACCATGTGGAGGAGTAAAACAGCTCCATGAAATGTGATATTGAAGGTCCAGGAGTTAACATATACATCCGGATATATAAATGCATACAAAAGTATATGGCTAGATGAGGCATAGTGGTTTTATGTTTCAGAATGGAATGAATGATAGCATCAGGAAAGAAAGAAAGAAAGAAAGAAAGAAAGAAAGAAAGAAAGAAAGAAAGAAAGAAAGAAAGAAAGAAAGAAAGAAAGAAGCCTGTTCCCTTTTTAATATGGATCAAGCAAAAGGTATACATATAATCATGTACCCATACTTCAAACTTTGCTTCTTGAAGCCCAAATGAAAGTGAACCTAATTATTTAGGTTAATTATTATTATACTGTATTTTATGTTGCATTTGAAAGGCATATGATTATATATTTGACATAACATTTAAAAGGCACATTAATTCAACCTTGCTGGATTTGTCTGCAAAAACAATAGATCAGAATAGGGGAACATTTGGTTTTAATGAGAGGTTGTATTTGTTCTAGTTGTATGCAAAATTAGTTGCATAAGACAATGAAGAACAGCCTGGTAGGAGTTAGTATTGGAATAGGATCTGGGCTCAAATATGCATTAGGCCATAAACTAATTAAACTATATAGTATTTTCCAACCAGAGTGTCAATGAAGGTTAAATAGAGGGGAAAAGTCTACCTGTTTTATATTAACGTCTTTGGAAGAAATGGGGGAATAAATCTAATAATTTAAATATGGGATAGTTATTTTGCATCCTATATCTTTTGACTATTTCACTCTTTCAAAAGATATAAGTGTTCTTTCAGATGTTAGTGAGTTACAGCTCCTACCATCCAGGGGTGGGTTCTACTTACTTTTACTACCGGTTCACAATGGGGCCACGCACACGTGCTCTTCTGCTCATGTGCAGAAGCATTTTGATGACAGCAGGGTCAGTGGGTGGAGCCTCCCTCCAGTTTTACTACCGATTCTACTGAACCACAGGCAACCCACTATTGCTACATCTCTTATCATTAGGCATGCTGGCAAGCAGTTGATACTCAGCAACATTGGGAAAAGTTTAAATTCTTCAGGCTTATTTTAAACCAACTTGATCGTAGCATCAGTTGGAAGGCTTTAGTTTAGAAGCAAGTATAGGTCTGTTCACACATTGTTCTAAGCCAGTTCGTGGAATTCACTTAATATGCTAAGACAAAAAATATATAGTTTAGAAATCAGGATGCCTGGATTATCATCCTATACTAAGGCATTACAAGCCACAATCACAATACTTGGGTGCACACAATGTACTAACCAAAACTGACTGCATATTATATTTTGTATAAGCTGTTTTATATCTGGGGATGCGGTGGCTCAGTGGCTAAGACACTGAGCTTGTTATGATATACATGTAGATATATATCTTATATCTACATACATATCTTCATATAATATATGTATGTAGTGTGGAAGAACATGCAAGTGACTAAAAAGAAACATTGTAAAAGACTGGTTTACATGTGGCCATACTGCTGACTGATGAAGGAACTGGTCTGAGAACTTAGGTTCAAGCCATTTTCTCAGTTTTACTAGTGTTTTCCTGTAGATCAGATAATGGAACTAAACCAGATCTCTGAGACCTAGAGATGCTGGAAGAATAAAAAAGATAATAAGATCACACAGTATATGAGTCATAAATGGAATATATGCTGCTTACGCACGTAAAAATGAAAGAAATGTAAGAAAAACAAGGTACTAATGTAAGTTCTCAAGTGGGGACTTATTATAAATTTAGAAACAAGACTCACAGTGAGATTTTTTTTTTTTTTTGTTTCTTCTGAGTCAAATAGATCTCACCAGATGGTCACAGCTACTGCCCTGTCAAGGAATGTATGAAGGCTACAAGAGGTAGCTACAAACTTAACAGTTTCTCTTGGAACTATTAAATGAGAGGCTACCTTAGCTGACCAAGGCTTACCTCTTTAGTGAAAGGAGAAAAGGAGATTCAGAACAAAAAAATGCCTTCAAACTTGCCAAACATATCTTGGTTACAGAGTTAATGCTAGGAGAATGTACAGAGTGTTTTGGGACATGAAAAATGTTAAACTTCTGTGCTGCTACTGAATAATCTTGTTTTTAAGCTTAGGAGTGCTGAAATGCAGATGTTAACAATTTGTAACTGAAGGGGTGTTTCCCCCCCCCCCAAACATCCCTAGCATAGTTTCTTTTGCTTTAAGTTTATTAAGGAATGTATATCCTTGTGCAAATCTGAGTAACTATGGAAAACTCACAGTGCAAGTTTGAAAAGCCAAGTAGCTTAACTGTAGTATACAATGATCTGTTATTCGAGTCATATTTAAAAACCACATACACACACACACACTCAGGAAAAAGAATATTGAGGTAAGAGATTTCAGATAGTTGAAGGGGCTCTCCCTGTGGAAAGCAGATCTGTTTATTTCAGATTGACTAGCATAACTGCAATGTAAGCATTTCATGTTTTAAAGTTTTCTCATCAGTCATCCAGTCACTACATCATCTTTGCCAGGTGCAGAAAATGACTTGCTTTGAGGAGAGTAATATAAGAAATAGAAGTTAGGTTGGCTAACTATCATTTCCAGGTGGGAGCACTTGAAAGAGGAAAAAAAAGAACTTTTATTTATTTTTACATTTAGGTTCAGTGATGCTGGTTTGAATGCTATAACGATAATTAAACACAGTTATCAGATCTTGGTAGAACAAGGCTATAAAATGTGGTTTTTCTTCCTGTGTGGTTCACATGAAGGCCACACAGGATGTGAAATCCTTTTTGTCCTCATTTTGTCATGATTACAAAACAGCAAGAAAAGTGTAGAGAAAACAAATCTACCACCCACGTCTCCAAAGTGGCAGAATATATAAAACAGGAATAAAACTTTACATTTACTTCTGCAAAGCTGCAACAGGGTTTGTTCAACATATTAAATATGATCCTGGCAATCACTTTTTAGACTGTAATGTGCACATTGACCCTGTGAGAATAGTTGATGGTAGTAACCCCCCAAAATCTAACATACCATAATTCAGTTGACCGTTGGATAAGTATGTCATGTATAAACACAGCTCTTGTGTTTTGATTTCAAAGATTATGAACTTTAATCTACTAAAAATGTAGGTCAGAGGGTCAACCTTTTGGGAGTGCAGTGTTCATGGGAGATAGAAGGGATGCTAAGAGGGAAAAGCTAGGGTTGTTTCTTTTTCTTTATTGCGTGGAGTCATTTTTAAAAGCTGTTAACTTATGTTGAGAAACTCTCAACCTGTTATTTGCTAATGCAGGAAGGGTCTCTGGAACTGGGGAAAAAGAATTTAGTAACTGTGTGTCCCCTCCTCCTCACAAATATTTTTGCAACCATTTCCGGATCTGGAAAGTCCAGCCATACAATTCTCCTAGATGAGGTCATCTCTCCTTAGGTAGAATGAGATCAATTATTTTGGATGACCTGAAAGATAGTAAATTGGTCATTACTTATTACAAGGTTTACTTCCAGGATGAGAAGCTGGTGGGATTTTTTCTCTTTTGACCTCAATTTTATTAATCAATTTATATACTATATATCTCAAAGCAGCAATAATTATGTCAGCCTCACTTTACACAAGAAAAATTCAGTGGGAGTGAACATGCTTTGCTGTTTCAGCTTTGTTTTCCAAGTCATTTGGAAAATGGATACTAGCAAGCAGTCCTTAGTCAATAAATTGTAGGATTTGAAGACAGTAAACTCACACCAGGCTGAATGTCAGACATCTTGCTGCAATATTGTAGATTAGTGGAATTATTGAAGAAAAAGGAAAATATATCAGATCATACCCTCAAAATGTCAGCAGAGCTAGCTTTCTGCTGCATAACACTTACCCAGCTCTTCAGATCTCTCCCTAGGTTCATTGTGACTGGGAGTTTATAATACATATTCAGAGTATAGAGTGTATGAATAGTCTAACACCTGGATTGATAGCACATATCAATGACTTTGTTATAACTCAGTTCACTTAACAGAAATATTTTAAGATAGTTACTTATTCTTCCTTCTCAAAGATGATGGAAGCACAAGCTGTGAGTTTTTAGATAAAAACACATCTAAAACACATGGGTGTGGGGAATTTATCTTATGTGGGCAGAGAAAAATTATACCACTCCGCTGTAGTAGCTCAATGCTTCTTATGGAGTGAAACTACACCAAACATTTCAATTTTAGCATCCTTCCTCATGCTGTTATATGTAAGGACTTCCAACTCCCCACATTTGGCCATGCTGCCTGAAATTCCTGCTCATCCAAAGTCCCATGTATGGGAAAGCTGTTATATGCGTTTTCAATACAAAAGCAAAACGCCAATCAGAGATCGTTTAATAGTTGTTTAGAACAAGCAGAAGGGTCCTTCAGGCTGGTGAACAGGAAAAGATGCCAAGCCACCAATTGGGACCACAATAAATTTGCAATCCCCTCTCTCCCCAACATCAGTGAAGGAGTGTAGGAGTGAAGCAGGATTTGAAGAACTTAAAGGGGAAAAAATCCTTTGTGGGTCTCATATTAACACTTGACAGAACTACCTAGCAGAATAAGAAAGAAAGATATGTCTGCAAAAGACAATAGTGAATTGTCCTGTAAACTAATGAATGCATTACATCTGTGACTTAGAAAGTCTCTTTTTCTAAAAAGAGAACCTGATTAAAAATAAAATAAAAATGAAGGATCAAGCAATGGGTTTGAACTACCTCTACTTATGTAAAAACACAGGATAGTCACAAAAATACAAGAGAGTCATAATATTTAAACAGTTTTATCTTTATTTCACAAAAAATGCAATTGTGTTCGCAATATATATGCCATTCAGTCAGTGCTGGTTCTACACACACCATTTTATTCAAAGTATAAGAAAATAGGCTTTCATTTGTCCTTTACATATTAAGGAAACCCACAGATTTGCATATAATGTGTACATCTATATACAGACACAAATCACATCTTGTTTTCTAAAATACTCTTCTTCAAAGCAAATATTGTACAACTTGGAGTTACTCTTTTGATAAAAAATGTATGCTATGCTTTCTATAAAGATATCAACAAAGAAGTCTAATCCCATTCAGTGTCCAATAATATTTGATATCCCAGAACTGCTTTGATGTTACCATTATTTAAGACAGTTTCCTGTTATCAACAGAACTACAATCTCTCCACAGATCTGGTGCAAATTTACTCTTAAATCGATTCTTTCTAAGACCCTGTAAATTAAAAGTGTTCAGTAGCTCTCAAGTCATTCATTCCAACTTCCTCATACTCTTGCACATTTTATCAAGGTAACTCTTATATTTCAACAGTAATTTGCTACATGTGCCATGACTAACCTAAAAAAGATGCTCAACCATTGCTTTGATCAAAGCAGTGATGTCATGGGTAAAGATCTACATTTCTGCTGCAAATTGCAGGTTTTAGTAATATTCTAGGAGGCTTAAGTTCTTAAATATCAAGACCTGAGAGTATGGCAAAACAACATTTTTAATTGGCTAAATATCTTACTATGGGATAAAACATTATAAACATATAATGGATAAAACATCAGCAAACATTTTTTAAAAAGCTATATGCATATTTGGAGGACTATCAATTAGCATTTGAAGTGGAAATTAAGTAGCATATATCTAAACATCAGTATGAGGGCAACCATTAGTGAAATATGTACAAAAATGTATTCTTAAATGAAGCAATCTTTAAAAGTTCAGAGTGCAGTGAAAGATAACATCTTCCAGAAGGATTTTTAAAAGCCAGTCTATCATTAGAGGGAGGATTGTTCTAACACGGAACAGGTGGAAGACAGTCATATAAATATATAAGGGTCAGCATCCTATATAACATAATGTTATTAAAATAAAATAAGGCCACATTCTTTCAAGTATTAGCCTCACAGTGCATGTCCAATTTCACCTGTAATGGAGCAGGCTGTTTTTAAAAGCAGCAAGATCTATTACATGAATTCCATCTCCCACAGCTATATAAAGAAACTAACATTACATTTACAGTTAAAAGATAGTAGCTTTGAGAGCATTCAAAAATAAATCTGTTTCATTATTTGAAGTAAAAAAAAATTATTACTTTGAGGATGGGCAATTTTAAGTGGCTGGATTGCTTTGTGTACATTTTGACAGAATTACAGCCACAATATGGCTACATATGTACAAATTTATAGCTGAAACCTGCACTTTTAAGGCCCTTTTACATATACCTATACAACCATCATGCATTCTCTTTTCAAAAATATTATTTGGAACACTCTCACCAATTCCAAAACCACAAGTTAAACGATAGATTACTATGCATAGCATTTTTTTTTCAAAATTCCATAGAGATCACAAAATGGCACAGGAGAAATTTGTCTCCCAATGTCAGACGAAAACTATAGTGCTCAAACTTGATAATTTTGAATTCTAGGATGAATACAAATTTGGGTTTTACGTCTAGCACCTATTTCAAAGAGAACAAAAACTGATTCTAAATATTGGAGTAGGTATACTTTATGCTGTATATGCTGAACTCTGCATTCAATCAAATATGTAGAGAGAAGAGCAAACATACCAATCCTATTCTTCTTAGTGTATGCCTTCCCCATATCCAGTGCAATATTTGAGAAAGAGGCACATACATGTGTACAGTGGGTCTGGACTATTTTTGGGGACCAAGAGTTATATTTGGCCTTTTGGTAGCACGCCTTGGGCCTCCAAAATCTAATACGAAGAGACAGGATAAAAACTGTATTTTCCTTTATATTAAAAAAAAAATAAAATATAGTTACTATAGTGACTCTCCTGTTATATGTATCTAGTAATTTTCTCCCCAAACATATTGGAAAAAAAAATTGGTTTTTGAGAACCACAACTAAAACTTCTGGGTTGATTATGATGATATACTAGACAGGCCTAGTCTTTCAATGTGAAATAAAATAGGCAGAAAAGTTATCTATGTTACATGCATATATTGGTATGCATGTATATATAAACATATTTCTCCAAAGTTTGTAGACTTAAAAGATGTGCTTCAAATATAGAGAGCTATACATTTTATCCACAAAGCCAGATTATTGGGATAAACCTTATTTAACTATCTCTTTAATAAAATGCTTCAATGCAAACATATAGAAAAACACACAATGCTCCATGTGTATTTTAAATATAGTGTTACGTTCTTAACACTAAAGAGAACAAACTAGCCATTCATATACAATGCCCTTGGCTATTTAAAGTTCTGTGGGACTCATGGCTACAAAGACCAAAATCATTTTTTTGTTTTGTTTTTTAGTCATTCAAAGGGATATGTTGATAAATTGAACAAAAAGGTTTTCCTTCACTGATTAAGTGCTAACATTATAGCTCTCAATAATCTTCAAGGTTATGGAGATTCATAACTATGAAGGAATTTTAAGAAAAATAGACTTCCATTATATATTTTTTACAATACTTATACTTTAAGGCACATGAACTATGTTTTCAAACAGATTGAAAACAAAACCAATTGATCTCATTCATGTTTTCCCCAATACCAATTTCATCTATTATAGAAAGCTTTGAACCTAATTGGGGGATTGGACGTACAGTATATAGTTTGTATCACTCTACACTGCATTTCTATAGTAAAGTAAGTGATTTTAGGAGGGGAAAAATCAAAACAAAATACACTACCACTTCCAACAGGTTACATGTAGAAAATGTTAAGATTTCAAAATAGCACAAAAGCTTTGATCAAGATTTAGAATCAGGCATTTCTAAGCTAAAATGCCATAAAGAAAATTGAGGACATTCAACTTACTTTAATTAGTTCTTGATGTAGTAGAAAATTCTCTATTCTATTAAAGTCACCCCTAATTTTTGAACTGGATAAAAGCATTTCATTCTATTACACAAAATTCTTCTGAAGGGACTCAAGACAATTATATTTAAAGTATAATACCTATCATTTATGGTTTCACTATACATACAAATACATATGTACAGAAAATCCAACTCTTCCAGATTATCCATTGTTGGAAATCAAACTTTGTTGGAAGCAAATAAGTGTATTAACTGCTTTGATAAGGACCAAATCCCAAATCTATACATTATTTTAAAATATGTTTCTCCATTTAAACACAATTAATCAAATGTAAATCAAAACCAAGCCACTATTATTTTTAAAAAGATAAATAATTGAAAGTATTTTCAAAATATCAGTGCTTTCATTTAAAATAAAATATTCTAATTTAGAACATATGTGTGCTACATTTTCAAGTCCAGTTCACATTTCCAGTAGCAAATACAACTACATACGATTTTAAGTGTCAGATGATCTAACAAACAAGCAGAGGGAGGGAGCAAGGAAATATACAAAAATGTAAGTGGCAAACAAAACATATGAGGGAAATATAGCAAACCTCACATTCTCTAACAACCAGGTTAGATGTTCTTCACATTGTGAAGTCAGACAATTTTCATTTTTTGGTGGGCATCAAGATGAATTATTTTCAACCAAAATTAAGAGTTGAGCTATTCACTTGCAATGAAAACAGTATATTAGAGAGTCAGAAGTACTAAAACTAGATTTTTTTTCTTTCCTTGTTTTCAATATAGTTGAAATATAATTGAAAACAACTTATCTAGCTTATGTTTTTTATATTATATTCATAACTAAGTAGAATTGGTTTCAAATGATTCTCTTAATCTGGAAAACTGTCTTTTTCTTATTGACCCCAAAGTGCTTCAAACATTGAATTTAGTATATTCTTCAGCAATGTCCTTCACTTTGAATTATTTGTAACACAAATGTCATATCAGCTTTACCACACTTATATTCAATTTTTGGAATACCTATGAAGAAAGAAAACACACTACCCAATACTGATTTATGAAACATTGGATTTTATGGCACAGAAATAATGAGATCTAAAATGTTCCAGAGTATGTAATCCTCCGTGAAAAATGAAGTAAAATCAGTAGTAAAATGTTGAACTAAAGAACCATCTTCTGATTGTTTTTATAGTAGAATCTATATACATTTCAGGGAAAACTGGTCCCCCCCCCCCCCAATCCTGAAAAAAAGACATGTCTCAAAAGTGGAACCAAATTGGATCCATTACCTTTCCAAGTTCACATTTGCTTGAAGAAAGAGGTTCTTAGATTATCCTCTTTGATAGGAACAAATTTAGAAACTACTCTAGAGTACTCTAGAGCTGTTCAAATGATTGAAGGCACTACCTATCTGGTGTCCTTTAAGATGTGTTGGAACTACAAATCCCAGAACTGAAAATCTCAACATGATAGCTAAGTATTTTGGAATTTCTAGTTCTAAAACATTTAAAAAACATCAAGTTGGGGAAGCTGGCCTAAATCAACACATTTCATTTTTTTTCATCTGTTTCTATTTCTCTCGATTCTTCTTATAATGTAATGTTTTAATGGGGGATTTTAGAATTATATTGGATAACATAGAATATTGTTGACAATAATGTCTCAAATGCCAATTTCTTATTTTACTATAAAAGTCAGCACAAGGTAGAAGAGTTTCACAAGTATGGGATAATTTCTTATAATAATATGGCATGCTTTATTTTCGGTGAAAGGTTTTAGAACAAGGATGGATGACACAAACAGCATGTCTCATGATTTAACAAATAATTACTTTGGTCAAAGCACAGGCATGATCTAGTTTCAGAAATATCTCAGTACAGAAAAATGGGAAACATCAGGTCAGTATTGAAAGGAATTAAAACCAGACAACTCCCAAACCAATAATTCTGAAATTGCTGAATCAGTGTATTATATACCTTAGGCAGCTATACCAAATGGAGAAACAAAACTGGATTCTGAAAACTGTATAAAACATTCTCCAACCTATAATTTATAACCTTTTTGAAAACCTCTATGGTCAGATTCAGCATAGCTCTTAACATTTTAGTTATGTTTACAAAAGGTAATTTAACTTATTCAGTACACAGTACTAGTAACATCTAGCCATGTTGTAGACAAATTAAAAAATTCTCATATTTGCATAATTTCTAGAAAATACCTAGATAAATCAACATCCAGAACTCCCCAAATCTTACTTTTTACTTCCCCTATTCACCTTATTGTTTTTTAGCCACTGCTTATAATGGTGATAAAAATGCTTTACAAGAGACATTATTTACAATTCAGGAAACTATGCACAGTGAGAAAGACCAAACTGAATTTTGCAAAGAAAAAGCAGGTCTTAGGAGTGTTTGTCTTGCTCTCTTGTTTTTTCATTAAGTAAAACTGTACTCTATAAGTAGAAATGGAATTCCATTTTCCTACAATGAAAGGGAACTATACTTAAATTTTAAAACTTATTATAGTGTCCTTGTTTGATGTAAATATCTGACCAAAATGAGCTCTTCCCTTATTAGCAATTATATCCAGTCCACAAATACTCCAAAGAGAGCCAATTCAGAAGAGATTAACCCTGAGCTAACTACAACCCTCTCTCACAGTGCAAAAAACAAAGATTGCATTGCTCATGTTTAACTTTTTTTTTTTTTTTGCAAAAGCAAAAGACCAAGAGTTGCAGCATTCCTAGTAATTAATACAAGCTATAAGAGAATTGTGATTACTATAGCAATTTTTCAAGGAGTGCCAAGTTTTTCTCCATCCACTGAATATTCCGTTGAATTGTCTCAATAGCTTCTCGGACATACCGCAACTCAGCAGTCTCCTCTGACTTTGATTCAAAAAATGACTTAACCTAAAGAAAAGTAACACATGGAAAAAAAAAAGATAGAGAAAAGATATCAGAGCAATGAAAAGAAATAATCCCTTAAACATTTAAAATAACCCAACCAGCTGTTATCTAAATGTATCAGCAAATTGATGGGAAATGAAAATTTCATTACATATTTACTATTTGTGCTTTATAGTTCAGTCCTAATTACATGGTAAATTTGAAATGGTAAATTTTGAAATTCAGACTATTTCACACAATGCAAGACATTAAATATTATCTTAAATGAACAAACACCCTATTAGAAACAATTTCTCTAATTTCAGAAAAGATCTTTCACATTATCAAATCCCCAAAATCTTTATGAAAATTTCTCGCCTTCCATAAGAACTTGAAAGCCTGGTTCTGTCAGCCGGCCTGGCATCCCAATGAGGGAGTGGCATCTTGGAGGTGGTTAATGGGTTAGACAGAGTTCATCTCCTCCCCATGCACACTTTGTTCCCTTCTTCCCATTTTGGTTTATTGAATTTTAACTTAAAATATATGGTTGCTATTTAGCATTTTAAGGTTTTATATTGTGTTTTAATTATATGACTGTAAGCCACCTATAATCAATCACCTTGGCGAGATAAGAAGTATAGAAGATGATAGATCAGGGCTGTCAAACTCCCAGCCCGCAGACTGGATGTGTCATGTGCTGGCCATGCCCATGCTGTTTAGCGAAGGGGGGGAAAGTCCCGATAAGTCACATGACACCATCGTGACGTGAGTTTGACACCCCTGTGACAGATAGATGGATGGATGGATGGATGGATGGATGGATGGACGGACAGACCGACCTTGTAGGAAAAGGACTAGCACAGCCAGGATGAGGAGTGAAAAGAGGGATCACATAAAATGACTGCGAGGCCACAAAAGAACTAAGTCCTTCTCTTCACTTTTGTTGACCCTTATCTAGCTCTGACCAGTGCTGACCATTAGTTGATTCTTGTGCGTAGGCTTTTAGCAATAAATCAGTTAAATTAAGTCTTCATGTGTGGACCTAATCTTTTGTCCTCACACAACTATTTGTATTGTGAAGCAATGTTATAATTTAGAATCTTAATCTGCATCACATATTGCCTTTCTACATCAGTGACAATATTATTCCACAATTCTTTCAGAACAATTTATCCAACTAACCTCTAGCAGATGTTCTAGTGTGGAGAACTGATACGTTGTTGAAGTTACAATGCTTTGAATAGTGTATGATCCACGGTGAAACCTGAAATTTAGAAACAATGGAACAAGAGTAATATATGTCATTAATCTATGTTAAACTGATATATATTTCACTAACCTATACAGATAGTCCTACACAGGGGCTAGAATTTCCATTACTAAACAAAGCAGTTATTAAGTGAGTCATACCCAATTTTATCACTTTTTGCCACAGTTGCTAAACAAATCACTGCAATTGTTAAGTGGATCATGCAGTGGTTAAGCGAATCCAGCTTCCCCATTGACTTTGCTTGTTGGAAGACAGCTGGGAAGGTGACAAATGCCACATGACATGGGATGCCATCATAAATGCTGAGTGCCAAGCGTCCAAATTTTGATCACAAAACTGGGGGGGGGAGGGAAAATGCTGCGACAGTTATAAGTGCAATGATCAGTCATAAGTCCCTTTTTTCAGTGTTGTTGTAATTTTGAAAGGTTGCTAAATGAATGGTTGTAAATCAAGGGCTACCAATATTAATCTAAAGCATTTTGTATGACACCTAACCAATTTTGAGGTTCGGGAAAATTCCAAAATCAGTTATGTTACATTTGTCATCAGTCACCCAAGACAAACTTTTGTAAAATCATCAATAAGCTCAATATTTTTCACAATTCCAGAAATGCAGAGTATTAAACATATGCTCTCCCATTCATTGCACAGATAGCAGCAGCTGAATTACACTGTATCTGGAGTACAGAAGAATTTAAATCAATCTCATCCAATTTAGTATTAAATTAAAATAAGGATGCTGGGTAGTCTTATTCACCGGGAAGGTACCAAATTGAGAAGACCACAGTAAAGGCTCTTAATTGTCATGTTTGTCACAAGATACCATATTGCCATGAACTAAATCAAAGTGACTTTAAACAACTCAGTGCTGAAGTATCTCCCTCATTGACTAGTGTTAATTCGAGACAGTGATAAGGGCACAGTGGACAATGTAAGAAACAATGTGAGCCCTTACTCATATCAGAGGTTAGCAACTACCGTTTCACAACTGAATCATATAGGGGGACAAGGAATTATTATAATGATAATTCAAGCAAAGCATTACTTTTTGATAAGCTGATCCCAATTTTCTTTGACAAAATCCCATGCCAATAAATGTCCAGGCAAATTCTGACTGATAGTTTTTATGACAGTTGGAAGATCCTGGGATCTGATGACAATTCCTTGCAGGCTTGTTTGCATTAACCTATGAAATAAACAACAAAAAAATTGCACGTATGTTCTCTTTTTCCAGAGAATTATATCATCCATAATTTCAGCACTGCCATAACTTTGGATATTTACTGAATGAACAAAAGATTATCTGTATACATATAAACATACATACACACTATTTGACCATATATAATCACGCCTGTCATCTTTTATTTTTATTGTTTTAATGTTCTATTGATTTTATTGTATTTTTATTATTATTGTGAACTACCCAGAATAAAGTAACATACAAGTTTAATAAACTATTATGACAAATATCAGCTTGTAGTACTTCAGATCATAACTTAAAATGGGCTCCTTTGGCATATATATATTTTGGATAAATACATGGATTCCATTTCACAGGCCACATTTAAATGATTAAATAAAAGATATTTCACGAATATCCAAAACAAAATGTTTCAGATCACAAATCTCCTAGCAACCTAATAGATAGTAAAATATAGAAGATGAATGAAAATGCATGCATATACAAGCATAGGCCTAGCCCTTTTGCAAAACACACAGAAAAAGCCAGGAGCAGCTTCTAAAGAAGCTACTGCTGCTTTAACAATTTGAAAAGAATTGCTCCTTTTGGAGTCAGATGCTTCAAAAATGAAGGAATGCACAATACTTTGTATTAATAAACTAAAGATAAAGCATACGTGTGTATGTCTTATAACTTGAGCATGCTCTTAGCAGATAGAGTTCTCAATATACAGAGAATCAATGCAGTATAATATTTACTGCATAGATCACAGTAGTATAAAATATTCTTGAGCTCCTAGAGAAGAAGGAAGCTATTTGAAATAGGTTAGTCTAAGCGGGATCATCGGTGATCAGGTCAAGTATGACCAAGTACCTGAGTCTAGGAAATAGCTAACCAAATCCTGTTGTATGGTTGAGAACCTCTTATGTTTGTTTATTTAAGCAAAACATACCCTCTTTATTTTGTTTCAGTAGAAGATTAGAAACTTGATTGATTGATTGACTTTATTAAATTTAGAGACCACCTATCTCTCTCAGAGCCACTTTGATGATGCTAGTTATCTAAAACTTCGCAATTGCACATCCCTGAGTATTCTAAGAAAGCATAGAAAGCATAATCTGTTTTATCGACTTTAAAGCAATTGAGTTATATAATTAAGGGAAGAAACAATGTTCCCCAGACACAGGTGTTCATAAGCCAAAACATCTGTTCATTAACCCAGATGTCAGTGCACTTCTCCCATTAAATGTAAAAGATTTGTAAGATTACAGAAAGCATGCTAAATGTTCATGTACTTTCTTAACTTCTTTGTGCAATGACACAGAGGAATCTATAGTAATCAAATTTAAATAAATTAAACCAGAGACTGCTGACCATAACTAGATAACTAACTTTTATTTAAGATTTAAAATCTTTAATTTTAAAACTGTACTGCATATGGGAAGAGGAGGAGGAACTGTACCAGATGAGTTTTTTAACATCACTTGTGCTGGCCAATGATTCAAGAATTTTGAGTTTTTCTGGTTCAGAATCCGCAAAAGAATACATTTTTAAAAGAAATTGCCAGCCATCTTCAGTTTTTGCTCCAGCTGTGAATATGATCTTCATAACATTTGTCTGCAAACTGCAGAGACATAGAAAAAGAATAAGTATATATGTATTCTTAGAATCTCATATAAACATCCATGTTAAACATAAAAACAGGTAAATGCTAACTGCTCTCAGTTAAGTCCTTAGATATGATAGAGTAATTTGTAGTAGAACACAAATATTCCCCTTATAAATTAATCTTTTTCATGTTCTCAGTCATTTTTTCTTTGTCATTTGTTCTCAATCTTTTGTTCTTGTTCTCAGACATTTAGGAATGAAGAATTAAATTTAATTACTACTCAGAATTACGTTTTGTTATGCAAAATGGAAAAAAAGGCAAAGACACTAAACCTAATACTGGGCTGAGTCACATTTATCTAATGGCATGCACTTGTTGCTCACAAAATCTTCAAATATTGGCTTCTGGCCCAGATAGAACCAAGCAAGGACAACTACAACTACCAGCAAAACTGAACTTCTGATTTCAGGCTTCACAGAGCCAAAGCTGTAAATCTCTCCCAACAATAATCTTCTGTTCAGGAACTGGTTATTCAGCAATTTCTCACAAATACAGCTCAGCTAGATTAGACTTTTTTAAAATTCTAGTTTATGCTTCCTGTCTTTTCAAGTCATTGGTATTTAGACATTTTCTTAAGGGCCTTGAGACTGAGATGCCATAAAAGGTCTAATAGGTCTGGGAATAGGTAATTCCTGTCTCTCAGCTTCAAGCATTATATTTGGCATCATAAATGTCTTTCTTTGAGCAATAGTCATTTCTGACAGACATTGAGCCGGACCTTGCTTTTTTGTTCTTCCAAGGGCTATGACAAGTCTGACAGCTCATCAGCATCAGAGAAGAGTGCAAAGGGTTAAAAATAATAGTGTAATACTCAATTGATTATAACAGTGATCAAATAAATTAATTAAATATTAGGTGGATACCAGCCTGCTCCCATTCTTTGTTATGCTTTTGAAATGCAAGTACAACTGAGAACTTCTACGGAATCTGTCTTCAGAAGAACAACAACATATTCTTGTAACATCTCCTTTTATATGTGTGTATGCCTTTGAGTCAATGCTGACTCCTGGCAACTGCCTGGATTAGTCCTTGCAGTTTTTGGCAATTTTTAAAGAAATGATTTGCCATTGACTTCTTCCTAGGGCTGAGAGTGACTAGCCCAGCTAGCTTTGGCCTAAGGTGAGACTATAAATCACAGACGCCTGGTTTCTTGCCTGGTATCTTAACCACTACACCAAACTGCTTTGTTTCCTAGCCAGCAGTAAACTTCACTGGCTTTTCCCTTCTTCATTGTAAATAATTTTTGGGGTGATAGTCTTACATCGAAGGCTTTCTATTTGATGATGTGCTCTGAAATATATAAAAATGTCTTAATATGGCTACTAGCATCTGTGATCCTAGAATGGTGTTCAAACCATTAAATTCTTAGGCCAGGAGTGGGTAGCCTGTTGGCCATATGCAGGCATCAGCTCTCCCTCATATGAGACCAGCCACTGGATCTTAAAATCAGTGCCAAATATTTGGAAGACTAAAGCAAACTTTTCCCATTCTTACTCTTTAAAATTAAAACAACCAATAAAAAGGAAAGGCAGATAAAATATCCTTGGCCCTCTCACTGGTCACCACATTCCTAGGCTTCCTGTAGCCTGCTAGAAAGTAAGTAGACTTAGTTTTGCACCTGAAACCAAAAAGGCTACCCATTGCTCAATCCTGTTTTAGTCCCTGTTAGCGGTCTGTATTGTCTTATATGATTATCCAATCAGCATTGTATTAATATAGCAGTAATGAGGATACAATCCATTCTGAAAGACAGTGGAATACATGCATTAAACTGATATCAGGGAAAGATTCCTAGTAAAGAAAGTACTCATAAAATGTATAAACTTTGATGGAACTGGAAAGATACGTTCTTCAAGATGAAAAGGAAGACTTTAAAACGTGAAGAGCCTTACCCATCACTACAAGTTCAAGAAAAGTAAATGTCCGCATAACTTGTTCTGTATGTTTTGGAGCATGTCAAAATGAGCCTTACTTCCCAAGCAGCATAGGGAGAATAACTTTCAGTGAACTGTGTTGAGACATTTTATTCAGTCAAGGTTTGCCTAAGCATGGCTTGCTGAAATTTAAAAATTGGTTGTGCTCACAAAATACACTGAACCACAAAATGTGGTTTATACACTGCAGTAGATAGCTTTATGGCGTCTATTGTAGTTTATGGTACAATGAACCACACGGGTACGATGCTAGTTTGCCTCCTCGTGGTGCACACTGGATTGCATGGTAGTGTATGTTGAAGAATTGGCAGTTAACGACAGTTGGCAGCTGGTCATCTTTGTAGAACTACAGGCTCTCTAAATACATGGCAACGGATAAACAAAACGGGTCTAACAGGACATATCGAAGCTGGTTTCCAGCGAGGCTTAAAAACCACAGCTGTCTTCATCGACCGAAGTGGAGTCTTGTCTCTACCCCTCAGCGTGACTGTGGTGCTCCTCGACAAAATATCCACCACATTGTGTCCGAATGTCCATCAAGACAACTGGTTCATATTTATGACCAATGTTGTGTCTCACGGTCATGTGATCACCTTTTGAGACCTTCTCACAAGCAAAGTCAATGGGGAAGCCAGATTCATTTAACAGTCATACTAACTTATGAACTGCAGCAATTCACTTAACAACTATGGCAAGAAAAGTTGTAGAATGGGGAAAAACTCACTTAACAGAAATTTTGGGCTCAATTATGGTCGTAAATTGAGGACTATCTGTAATTAGCATCAAAAATTGGGTTTGTTGTCATACGAAGTGTTCAAGTTTTCACTGTGTGCCCATAGTAAAATTTCTTCTCCAATGAAAGAGATACTTTTGCATATATATACTGATTTTTTAAAAAGATATTTTTAATGAAGTAATGTCTCAGTGCCTAAGCAGAAAGGTAATTAAGTAAGATTTTTTATTATTATTTACCTTATTGTCCCATTGGAGTCCTTCCACGTCTTAAATTGATCAGAAGCAATTGAACTACACTTTCTTAAATCATAGGCACAGGCAAAATTTAGTAGAATTGACTGTAGCTCTAGTTCTGAGAGGGTCTTATTATTGTTCCATGTTTCTTGGTCAATCTTCTCTCCAAATAATTTTTCAATCCTATACTAGAAAATAGCAAAAGAAAAAGATTACCACTGGTCAATAGAAAAAGCTTTTTTACAATTGTGCTATGACTAACTTCAAAATCTACAAAAAATTATGTAGAACACAGATCTGAGCAAAACCTGACTAATTCTCATTTCCTTCTGTCAACTATTATCACAGTCTGATCTATTCAGGAACTATACCAACTCCAAAATGAGCATCAAAGATCCCATGTCTAAGAGAGATCTACTAGACAGTCAGAATTTATTATGCAACAGTAATTTTATTATATGATGTCGATGTGAAGGTGAATGAATTTGTACTAGAAATCTAGACGGATGTAAGTAGAAAAAACGATGACATCACACAACCCTATTTATTTATTGGAAATAAGATGTATAGCATTCCCTCACAATCATAGTACTAGAAGAGACAGCAGTAAAAAATATTGAGACCATTAAGAAATGAAAGGAACTGTAAGCTGTTTCTTCCATTATAAGTAGTTGTATTTATTTACGCAAGATAGAAAGGGATGCAGTAACGAGCAGATGGTCTTTGTCATTACAATGCGTTTCTAAATAACAATGCCTGTAGATTAAATAATAAACTATTGAAAGCATAGCATTTTTAAGCAAAAATGAATGCTACATATCATTTCAGACATTATCCTACAATGTAATACAGATAGTCCTCGACTTACCACAATTAAGCCCTTATTTGAGTGAGTTGCACCCCGTTTTACAATCTTTTTTGCCACAGTTTTTAAGAGAATCATGCGGTTGTTAAGTGAATCTGGCTTCCCCCATTGACTTTGCTTGTTGGAAGCTATCTGGGAAGGTTAGGCAGAGAGTCAGATTAACAGAATTGGAAGGGGCCTTGCAGGTCATCTAGTCCAACCCCCCGCCCAAGCAGACCCTACATCCCTGATGGCGAATCTATGGCACATATGCCAGAGGTGGCACGGCGTGCCCTCTCTGATAAGCTGTCGCTCCAGTTCAGTTCCGCTGCGCATGCACACGTGCCTCCCACCGGCCAGCTGGTCTTTGGGTCTCTGCCGTGCATGCGCGGATGGCGAGGCATGTGCGGGAGGCACTTGCACATGCGTGGGGGGGATGGGCCACATGCTGGGGGCCACTCACGCATGCGTGGTGGGTGGGGCGCATGCACAGGGGGGGTGCGCACATTGCATTTGGGGGGTTTGGGTGCACGCACGTGCATTCGCGCGCACGCTTTGGGCACTCAGTCTGGAAAAGGTTAGCTATCATTGTCCTACATCAATTTTAACAGATGACAGTCCAGTCTCTTCTTGAAAGCTTCCAGTGATGAAGCTGCCACAACTTCTTTACAGTTACAAATGGCAATCCTACCACCCTGGGACACTGCAACTGTCATAAATACATGCCAGTTGCCAAGCACCTAAATTCTGATCACATGACCACGGGGATGCTGCAACAGTCGTGTGAAAGCTGAATCGTGTCTTAAGTCATTTTTTTCAGTGCTGTTGTAACTTTGAACACTCACTAAACAAATGGTTGTAAGTGGAGGACTACCTGTAGAACTTTCTAGTTATCACACAATTCCTGCTTTCCTATTTTCAAGAACTTACCAACACTCTGGCTGAGAGATCCAGCATTCCCCGTTTCTCAACTAAATTGAAGACACGTCTGATTTGGTATAAAGCTTGCATGATTGGAGCTGTGCTGCTCTCTTTCACTATATAGTCTACTAGATTGAAAGCCATGGTCAAAGAGACTTTTCCTACCCTAAAGAGATCAGAAAAAAGTTTTAGACCAGAATTCCAATTGTAATATGATAAAGGTTTATACTGTGAAAACTTATAAGTTAAATTTAAACTTATAGATCCAGTAAATTACACTAGAAGTATCTCCAAGAGATCTTTGCAATGCATGGTTGATCCTCATATGGTAGCCTCTGGGCAGTGTTTGAAGCCCACTTGCAGATCTCAGAAGCTGCATTCTATTCTTCCTAAATGTTTTTGATGTATGACAGGGTGTGCCATATCTTGTACCTTCTTTCTTCCTTTCTCTCCCCTGCATGTTGTACAAGCATCTTGCAAACAATTTATAAGATTTATTTATTATTTACAGGGGAGAGAGAAGTTCCTTGAGGATTGGCTCCAGCACAACCCTGAAATCTCAGAAGACTAAACCTCTGGTCCCGGGGATCAAGACAAATTGGATCCTGAAACATTAACCTGGGACACATATATGTTCTTTCATTCATGAGCTACATTTAGCTTAGATGTGCACCACTCACAAAATGTGAAGGCAGACCCCTGGTTTTCTTCAATTTAGATCAAATCAAAAGCTATGTACTTCATCCTGGAAATGTATCGGACAGAGGCATCTGCGCCAGGGTCATAAAAAAAATCAAGATGGCTACACAATTGTATAATCAAATAGCCACCTCTTTTTTTACATTTGTGTGTCTATTTAAAATTGAAGTCTTCTAGCACTTAGCTCTTTTAAGAATATTGTTGTTTCTAATCTTTTTGTGGTTTTTATGAATTCATATTATTGGAATTGCTATTTGGAGGAAGAACAAATATATATGGTATAACTATAGTGTTATTGACATCTGCTCAATTATTTTGTATTAAATTCCAAATTCATTTAACTCCCCCAAAAAGCAATTCTAAATTGGAACTGGTATTTTTCTGTTTCACCATGTTCCTGAATCTCAAAAACATTGTAATATGGTGTATATCCTATTCTCTGTGATAGCGGAATATTTTATATTTACATTTTTATTTGACAAAAAGAAATTTTTATTTTGGATCATTACCCGGCCAGAATAAATATATTATGAATCAAATTGGCTCTGTCTTTGGGATCAAAAATACTGGGATTTTTCTTCAGTAGTTGAATTAGAGCAATCCAGTCACTATCATCATAATGCACAATATAGTAACCATTTCCGTTCACATTGAACTTCACCCACTCTATTTCATGAGGGTACTCAATTACACCTAGATAAAAAAGAAAAGGAGAGAAAAAAAGAAAAAAGCATCAATTTAAGTCAATGCTAATTGCTAAGTACTCACAAGGATAAACATTATTGACTAACAATATTTGGACAGCCATTTGTCTTTGTATTTTTTACAGAAGATCAGGAGTACTTGCAGGGATAAGTATCTCCTGTTCAGTGCTATAAAGGACATCTTGTACAGTAGTAAAATTGCATAAACTGAATTTTCACAGGTATCTTTCTCCAAAAGATACCTCCAATACAGATACCTTCCTCCAAAAGCAATAAAAGTCACATTTGCTTAATAACATGTGTTTCCCCAAAAATAAGACCAGGTCTTATATTAATTTTTGCTCCAAAAGATGCATTAGGGTTTATTTTCCGATTAGGTCCTTCTTTCGGGGAAATATGGTACTAAATGCGTACATATGGCTGACAATCTTACCTGGGGTAAGGCTTATATTACGACCATCCTGAAAAATCATGATAGGGCTTATTTTCCATTTGGGTCTTATTTTTGGGGAAACAGAGTAAGCACACTTCAGCAACATAAAATTTGTTCACATGCTACTTTCAATATCACAGTATAACTCTGTGAGGTATGGTTTATTTATTGCATTTATTCTCACAGCAACAGGTCTAAGCTTTGAACTCCCCCTTTCTGAGTTCAGTTATTTGGTTTCAGGCAGTTCCTGTGTTAAGTTCCATTTCCTAAGTCTGCTTTTAACCAAATTTGTATTTATATCAGAACTCTTACAAGAAGCAGAATACTTACAAGAAGCATCTACTAAAAATGATGAAAGTCATTGTCCTTTGAACCTACAAAGCACTGATGCTGTGCAATACTTTCAGGAATTGCTGAAAATAAGCTATTAAAACACATGCTCTGTGCTTTGTCTGCTTGAGGAAGGGCAACACCATCTACCAAGTAATAAGCAGCCTCTTTGTATCTCAGGGTTCTCTTTTAAGTTGGATATTATATTTGGAGACTATTTGTATTATTATAGACAGACATATGCATATACATATGCATATATATATACATTTTTATATATATATACATGTATATGTAATAAAAGTTATATATAACTGTATTATATATAACTTGTATTACATACATACATACATACATACATACATACGCTTATTTGTTGTTCCATATTATTAAACTAGATACTGAAAGCTAACCCCAAGAGGAAACAAAATGTTCTAGGGCAGAGTTGCTAGGAGTCTTCAGAAGTGTTAGTTCTTTATGATGACTGGAATGTGGCTTTATTATGACTGGACCATGTTAGAACCACTGAAATTTGCTCTTAGTTGCAGCATTTTCTAATTTTCAAAAGACAAATAGCTTACCTGTCTTTTTATCCAGTAAGTATGTCTGCAAAGGGAGGGATGAGTTGTCATTGTTTGTGATATAAGAAAGAGGGATCTGCCACAGATAACTGGGAAAAACAAAAAGGTACATATTCTTAAATCCCAAAGTTCTATAAAGCTAATGAAACTATAGTAGAGAGGCAACTTCCTTAAGCTTCTGTGAGATTATTCATAAATTAATATACATTTATAAAACAATTGTGCCGTGATAGAAATCAAACTGCAAATTGTTAAAGTATCCAGAGTTCCTTTCTCTGTCCCAGTAGTTGAGCTTGCCTTTTTAGAGCTTAACTATTCAGGCAACAAGGTGATTTCAGGAGTACAAATGTAGTCCTCAACTTCCAACAGTTCATTTAGCGACCTTTCAACATTACAACGGCACTGAAAAAAGTGACTTATGACCATTTTTCAGACTTACAACCATTGCAGCATCCCTGTGGTCATGTCATCAAATATTTATGACAGTTGCAGTGTCCTGAGGTCATGTGAACCAAAGTCAAAGGGGAAGCTGGATTCACTTAACAACTGTGTTACTAACTTAACAATTGAAGTGATTCACTTAACAACTGCAGTGAGAAAGGTCGTAGAATGAGACAAAACTCACTTAACACCTGTCTCGCTTACAATGGAAATTTCTGACTTAATGGCGATCGTAAGTAGAGGACTACCTGTACTCCTGTACTTTCTGCAAAACTATTATCCTCACTAATTTAAATCTGATCATACCAATCCAGAGCATTTTTTTTTCTGCCAGAGATTGTCCTTTAAAGAAAATGGCTTCCAGGCAAAAACTATGTGATAATGATCTATTGACATTATCAGAGAGTGTGAGTTCAGGGTTTGTTTGGGTTTTTTTTTTGCCTTGCCTCTTTTTAAACAAAATAAGAATGTAAAGTTTAGTGAACACTTATTGATGTCCTAGACTGAACACCATGGGGAAAAATAAGGGTGGGAAGTTATCCATATTTGCTGTGGCTAATTGCACTTTTGAGGCTGAGTATTAATGGCAGTACAGTCACAGGCAGATTCTTGTCTAGCTCCTGATATTCTGTAGTTGGTGGAATTCAGAGTTTGGTACAGAGAGAATCAAGTAATTCAATCTCAGGTTACATACAAAATCACAACTTGTTTTGACACTTATACAAAACATATCTATTTTAATTTATTTTTTTATTTTTAAAAAATCAAATTTCTTTATCTAATATTTATACATTATATTTGTTCTTATCAGAGTCAAGGCTATAGGCATGTCCTAGATGGAATTTATTCTTCTTCAAATTAAAGTATTTTCTCAATATGAAAAAAATCTAAATTGACAGAGACTCATGGGCAGATATTTTAAAAGATGCAATTTACAAAAAAATGGTTTCTGTCATACAATGTAAAGAATGAAATCCTGTCTTCACAATATTTCTGCCTTATCCATTTAATGTGACATTATATATGACAAGTATTGTTGTTGCCTGTCTGATCCATATGCTTGATTAGTTTTGAAAGTAGTGCAAAGATCAGGCCTAGGTAGGTAATGGCACTTACCTAACCTGACCTTCACCAATCTTAAGCACCTAAACAGAATTATATTAGCACTTGGGTGGGAGGCTACCAGGAAATCTCAGGATTGTATGCCATACTGATATTTTTTTAAATGCAGAAAGCAATTAACTACCTTGATATAATTACCAAAAAATCTATATAGCTGTGTCCATAGAGTCACCAGGAGCTCAGCTCAGTTTACAATTAACTACATTTAAGAAAGGTAACAAAGTTTTCATTAGATTTCCATCTAACTATTGTTACCTCATATATGCACAATTTAATATTTATCCTATGTATCAGTCCTTTACCTTTTAAAATCTAAAACATGGGCTGAAAAATTAAAGTATGCAAATTAAAAAGGAAAAGAAAACCTTGAAGATAAGATTTGATCTCCCAATTCTGTATTATGCACAAATCTTTCCTGCTTCAAAAGGATTTTTTTCCCTTCCCTTTTGACGGTCACCAATGGAAATCCTTTCTGAATTGTCCAAGTGTTCATAATTGTTTTTACATCAGGGGTTCCATGTGTCACCTTAGGAAACAGATACACATGCAAAAAATGGTGGTGTCAACATAATCAATAGCTTCTTGTAATTAAATAAAGAGCTAAATAGTTGAAATATAATTCTCAATAAAAGCTTGTTAATCATAGTTTAATATTACAAGTTCTACTTTGTAGGACTTTCTGCTTATTTCGATTCTGCTTTAGAAACACAATCTCTAAAGCAGTATAGAATGCAGCATTTCTGGTTCAATCTCTTAAAAGATACTTCACTTATGCAGAAGTGCAAGCAAACAGCAACACCTGTCTCCAACACCATAATGCAGCTTCATCTATTTGCAGGACGTTGCTGCTACAATTTCAGTGGTCATACAGTCCTTGAAAAAATCATGGCTGGTTTAACATAATTACTTTACTCGTGTTTCTAACGATTTTTATTTATTAGATTTTTATCCTGCCTTTATTACTTCACAGGTAACTCAAGGTGACAAACAAACAATACTCCTTTCTCCTCCTATTTTCCCTACAACAACCCTGTGAGGTAGATTGGGCTGAGAGAGTGTAGCTGACCCAAGATCACACATTTTTAGAAGTCAAAGCTGAAATGCTACCCAGCATTCAGTAAATGCTACTTTAAACATCCCTTCAACTCTCCAAGAAGATAGCTAGAAACAATATAGCTCTCAATAGCAAAATAGCCACAATACTCTTCATTTTCATAACAACAGAGAATACATAAGAAGTATAGACACAGGGTGATGGAATGGTAAGACTTTTAAGGAGTTTTTAACATTTCTGTTTTGGAAAGGGATATAATTTAGTTTTCTGAAATGGGATCTGCCTGAATAATATGCCAACCAGCCTTCTCCAAGTTGACACTCTACAAATTAGTTGCAATACGCCAATTGCCATGTTGACTGCTAATTCTGAGGTCTGAAAGTCCAGAATAGTTCAGTTGAAGGAGGCTGTTTCAAATTACTAGTCATAATTAAACCACCACTCAGGAACAAAGACAAAACCCTCAGAGGCCGATTTCTTCCTGATTAGTGGCTAGAATTAGAGCACTGCTTAAAGAAGAATCTTCTAATCCACAAAGCAAATTAGCCAGATGGCAAACGATTTCTCAAAAGCTAGAAGCAGAAGCCAGGCAAACCTCCTGCAGAGGGAAAACAATCAAGGCAAGAGAGTTGAGATGGAACTTTCTTTTTCTTTTTTTACAAACGACAAACAGACACTGGCTTTGTAATGTCTGAATATAAGACCATCCACACAGGAGAAGGATAGTAAAAAAAAGTTGAGAAAGCTAGCATCTACAGTATCCCTTCTCCCATTCAATTTCTTCTGCTCAAGTTGAAACCTAAGTGACCTTTCTCCCCTTTGAGGAGATATGGAATCTAAGAAAACAGTTTAAAAAATTCTAGTCTATTCTTACTTATGGGTGACTGTCTGGTAAGCATTTCTGCCACAGTTCTGATTACTTTATAGGATAAAGAAATTAACACAGCAATATGATTGAACAAAATGCCCTTTCCCTCTAAAGACAAGTTAGGCAGCTCCACAGTATATACCTAAGCTGAAGGCAATGATAATGGAGATGGCTAGAATACAAGTAAATGTGTGTGAAATTAAATGATGATATAAACAGCATTCATTCCACAGCTAATTCATTAATACAGATCATTTAGCCAAGTGGTCCTTGGGAACTGAATGTTTACACTAATTTGAGAATAGCGATAAGATGATAGTCAAGTGTGTTTGACACCTCTGCTTCACCTTTGCTTAGTTTATTATATTCAAGGAGACTATCTCCATCTATAACAAGGAGGCTATAAATTTCTCCTTAATGGAGGGACCAATAATAGACCTTTTAAAGGAAATAGTAATTAGGTTATCCTAAAAAGCAGACTTAAAATATATGGATAACTGATTGCTGATATTAGTTGATATATCTTCTTCTTTAGAAGGCATCCATAGAGATTTACCTTATTCATACTGTCCCATAAGTTATCACTGCACGTGGAATTATAGCTGTAGTCATGCAAATAGATCTGAATGCCAGTTTGGAAAACATCTTTATGAAGATAGTTTTTTAACATAAACAAGAGTGAAGATCCCTGTCAGAAGAAAAATAAATTTTAAAGTTAAATGCAGAACTACAGTTCTAATTTCAATTTACACAAAAACATGATGATTAACTTAAAACAAAACCTAACCCAGCAGAAATGGTTATACTTGAATATGCAAGAGTTGGTTTGAAAAGTGGAGAAAGAGGGAAACAAACTTGAGCTGTTTTGAATTTAATAACACCAATTAGTGATAACAAGAGTGAACTAGAAAGATGCAAGAATGGAATGAAGCTGCATTTCTTCTCATGATGCTACATGAGCCTTTTTAAGAAAGGCTATAGTTTAGAAACACCTTTTATAATGTTTTCTGGCCTTCAAAAGTCCATCATCATGGCAGGTTTACTACTATGAGAAGAAAAGGCATTATACAAATTAATACGACTCCCTGAGGCTTGGCCCTTATTTTGGAATTTAATTGAGGGGGGGCAGAGATGGGGAAACATCAAAATTATTTTGCAAAATTAGTTCACAGGAATTATTTGAATTCTACAAATTTCCCATCCCTGATTTGATGTTATATCCAAAAGCAGTCAAAAAGCACTGGAATTAGGAATTATTTAGGATATCATCAGTGAAAAGAGAATGGAATTATTCTTTCTCACTCTTCGTTTTTAAAGAGATATTTCTAAAATCAAGCATTTATCTACTAAAACAAATCAGATTAAAAATAGTTCCCAATAGGGCATATATTTTCCATTCTATTCTTCTCTTAACACCTCCCTACCGGTAATTCACTTTTGAAATATTTTTCCCCTCAACTACTGACCTTTTGTTGCCCATACTAAGAATGTGATTTGAAATAGATCGGTGTCAACTTTGCAAATGCATTTAGTTTTATTAAAACCACATTTACAGGATATTTGAAGTTACCTTGATGTAGGAGACTACATCAAACATTTGTTCAATCTCTTCTGATGAGTTGACAGGAAGGGAAACTGGGTGAGATGAATTCATGGAATCTTTCTCCATGGTCTTAAATTGCAGATTTAAAAAAATGTCATCCTGAGGAATTGAAAGGCATTTAAGTTAAAATGAACATTAACTAACATCATAAATTTCACTGCTAAATAAAGATCAGAAGAATTTTTTTCTAATTATCTGGTAGGTCCTGTGAGAATTTTTTTTTCAAATTATTGTACTTATCACAAAGTTTCTTGTTCTTATTTTATTGTTATATTTATAACTTGCCTTCTAAATAATAATCAGTTCTAGCTTTTGAGACTAAATAGGAAGACAGATCAAGTCAAAAGATTTTAGACCCATACAATAATACATGAGAAATATGCAAACCCACCAATTATCCATGCACTTACAGTATACAAATCTGGAAAGACTATCTTCATGGCAAGATTTTCCATAAAAGTAGCAAATCCTTCATTCAGCCACAGGTCATTCCACCACTCCATTGTTACCAGATTACCAAACCACTGCAAACATAAAGCACATATTGTAACTCTATTGTTACATTTTGTGTCAAAAGAAGGACCACTAGGCTGAGCTATATACAAGAACTTCCAGATCTATTCCAGTCTATTGGTTCTACCCAGAGATACCAAGAGTTCAGCTCAAGACATCCAGTTGGCTACCATATTGCTATCTTAAAAACAAAAAAGGAAACATTCTCAAAAACCAGTATATCCGCTTCGCAAAATAACATTAATCATTACAACAGGAAATAGAACAAAAAGCTTCTACTGGGGCTATATAGACTTCTTCAGCTAAAAGAAAGCCACATAATTGACTATATGATTTTTAACAAGTGCCTGTGCTGACAGCTTATGGTGTGTTAATGTTAAATTAAGCAAAATATTCAGAAACATCTTACTTGCAGGACACAGTGCTGCAAATTGTTCTAGCTATATCACAATACTGGTTGCAGAGGATTAGAATACTATAACAATATATACAGGAAAAGCCACATTAACCATCTAACTTGAGAGCTACAGCCTGTTCATACTGGTAGCTCACATGTATTTCCAATTTGTTATTGCCTGTGATTCCTTCTTGTGGTTTTTTTTGTGCACAAATTAGTATGCAATTTTTAAACTTCTCTTTCTTTAAGACTTTCATATATTTTGACTATATAACAAGTAAGAAAGGAGGTAGACTAAAATAAGGTAATTCCAGGATTCTCAATTCTACTGCTCCCATATTGTATGCCATGTATTCTTGGTAGAAATGGTATTGCATTGAAAAAATAAAGAAACCCCATTTAAATGTGTTAGTGGCAGAATAGTTTATTAGAATAATGGAATAAAAATTGCAAAAGCTAAGCTTCCTTGTAGACTACCAGTTTTGGAATTTCAATTATTTAAAAAGAAAACTATCTATAGTACAAAGAACAGTATATTCCATACCTGGTGGGCTAGCTCATGAGCAATAACTGCTGTCACTCTCTTTTTATCAATTGCTGAAGAGGTATTGTTATCATAAAGGAGTGCTGTCTCTTGAAAAGTGATCAAACCCCAATTTTCCATACCTGCAGCCTGAAAATCTGGAAGAGCTACTAGATCTGGAGAAAGAAGGAAAAATTATTTTAAATAAACTAGCAGCATTCACTACTTACTAAGCCGATTGAATCTTTCAATCAAATATACTGATATTTATGATATCAATATATACTGTATATCAACCAGGTGGGTGACTTTGAGCCAGTCACTCTCGTTTAGCCCAACCCATCATACAGTGTTGTTGTTATGGGGAAAATAGGAGGAAGGAGTATTATGTGTATTCCCCATTTTGAGTGTTTATAAAAATAATAAACGTGGGATATAAATAAATAAAATGTCTAATTTCTGCCTACAGCCAGGTGAAATATCTACTGTCCCGGCTGAACTTCTTGTCACTTTTAAACAACATATGATCAATTTGTCTAAATATTTAATCTATCCTATCTCTTTTATAAACTATTTTTAAAAAAAAATTCTTAAACATGTGCAGGCACATAAATGTGTCTTCTCAAAATGCTCAATTTTGGGCATTCACCATTATAATCCTACAATAATGCAATATAACAGTCAAATTTAATAAAATAAAGAAGTAAATATTATACATTTTGCCTATTGCACTCCCATTCATTAAAAGCTCTGTTACGGTATTACATTATTATGTACATTCACCTGGTGTGTATATACATACCAGAAAGTAAAATATAATATCTCAATTGTATTTAATTTTATAAATGGATATAACTTTCTATCATATAATATTTAAAAACATACAATTTTATGTAGTAGTACTTTATTTTGCCTATTTACTACTTATTTATTTAGCGTATGGCAAATATATGGACTTTTAGCAGATCAAACATTAATGTCCAGTCCACCCAGCCATTCAAGGACAGGGTGGTCTATGTTGAAAAAAATCAGACAATGGGCCAGTGTAAGCTCTTGATGGACATTTGGACACAATGTGGTGGATATTTTGTCAAGGAGCCACAGTCACACTGAGGGGTACAGACAAGACCCTTTTTTAAATTTACTACTTTTTTGTTTATTTATTTTTTACTTTTTTACTTACTACTTTATTTACTACTTTTGCTGACTGTTATTATATCTCACCACTATATTATATCTCCCACCTTAATATTAGCTGATTTCTAAAAGGCATATTTGTTTCCTGAGAATATGCCCTCTTAAGAATGTATGATAAAGAAATTTCATTAAAATGAGATCAAACTGAAATTTTATTTAATCTCAGTATTCAATTCCCCAAATGGCCAATTTATGAGATGCCTACAGCCAGGTGAAATGAAAGCAACAGCAGTCTCCTCTTTTGTTTCCTAGAAAATAAAAACTATTGGCAGCCTTAACTACCTCAGGGTTAAACAAAGAGTTGAAGAGTTGTTAAGAGTAATATCAGTAATAACCCAGTCAGAAAAAGGAAAATAAAAACCAAGACAGCACTTGTTTTTCTGCTGGACTTGTTCCCTTCTCAATTACTCTTGTTATACCTAGACTTCTATTTACTGCCATTAATTCTGGTTAGTTTTATTGAGATTAGATATAAATCAGCTGTGCTCTTTAGACATTCTCTTTAACTATGTGTATACTTGGCATTAGACATAAGCTGCTCCTCACCACCCCCAAAAAAGTGTTGTGCAAGTTATACTACTGCTGTCTGCCTGAATCAATGCTATCATAACTTTTAGATAAATAATCACCTCATTGTGTTATTGAACTGAATTGGTCACTGAAATCACTGGGAGATACCACTACATGTATTGAGAGCTGCTGAGTGCCATTTGGCAGGTGCTCATATGTGGCTTTTGTGTTGGTACCCATATTCTGAAATGTTTTCTCCCTTTGAAATTTAGGCAATTCCTGTAACAGTCAGTTTGGTGACATTGTTAAGGCACCAAGCTAGAAACTGGGAGACTGTGAAATGCTATTCCTGTCTTGGGCACAAAGCCAACTGGTAATTTTAGACCAGTCACTCACAGACCTAAGAAGAAGGCAATGACAAACATACTGATAAAAACATTGCCAAGAAAACTGTAGGGACTAATCCAGTCAGTTACCAGAAATCAGCACTAACTCAAAGGGGCAAAAGGAAAAAAAATGCTATAAAATCTTTAGCCACCTGATAAAAACTTACTCTTTCTCCAGGACATCCTATTTTGAATGTTGGAATACTATTTTGTTTTGTTTTGTTATCTTCTCTTCTACCCCTTTAATGAAGATATTTTATGGAATGTTGTTTTGATATTATTGTTTTATCATTTATTATAAATTGCCTTAAGATGCTTTGGCATTTGAAATGGTTTATAAGTGCACAAAATCAATACATCAATAAATATATCATATGCGGGACTGACATTTGAAAGTATTTAGAAGATTCACATAGTTCAGAGCACAGAAAGAAGAATTAACCTTTATTTCTTTATGCAGAAAGGTAAAATTGTTTCCCACATAATTTTCAACTGGGTGCAACTACTTCTTTAGTTTATTAATTATTTTAACTGATTTGACTTTATTATTATTTCCAAATATCTTTGCTTTTTTTAAAAAAAAAAAAAGACAATAGGAGAGCACATCATAGCTTATGTAGTAATAGAAGTCTGACATCATTTGGAAACTTTGCATACCAGCATTTTAAATCTTTTTACAAAATTAATCAGAGCTTTATTGCCTCCAGATTGAAATTTATGTTTTAATTTATTTTTCCTTGGATTACTAAACGACGTGTCTAAAAATTCCACAGTATGTTCAACTTGCCCCTGCCTTTAAAAATATTTTTATAAGGGAAGCATACAAAGTTGAATCTGATAAGAATAAACAAACTCTCACCTATTTTGTTAAATGGGTATGTTACGTTAAAATAATTCTGGTAAAATTCAAGAAACTTCACTGCAGTGTTCAAGGCATATTCAGTCTGCCCAAGCTTTTGTGGTACAGCATAAACAGATACCTGGCACATTGGGAAAGAGAGAATAAATCAGAGGGAAGTTTCAATGGAATTCAGTTTTTCATTGTCTACATTACTTAGTGAAAAGAGCCAAAGGTTTTCTATAATAGTTGATAAGGCAACATTAATAAGATGGTACATGGATAACCAAGTTTCATTATTTATGATTTTAAAAAAAGGCTAAGATTGTCTTAGATCCATTTGTATAGCATATTATAAAACAAAAGGCAAAATGTTTTCCTTGTTTTTCATTTCTAAAGACTTACATCCTAATAGCAGAGGAGCCATTTCTATGATGTTAATATATACATTTTCACAGTTCAGGTCTGGATCAGAAGTTTGGTATTTCTCTCCTTCCCTTCCCTTTACTTTACTTTATTTTGAATTTATATACTGCCCTATTCCCGAAGGATTCAGGGTGGTGAACAGCCAAAAGATAAAACACACATAATACAAAATTTAAAAACAATGTAAAAGTACATTAAGTAATTTAGCCCAAACAATTTAAAACATCCCTATTGTTTTAAAAACACCCCTATTGTTTTAAAACCAGCATTAACAGGTGTGACTGAGATAAAAATAGATCTCATTAGGTGGAAATAAAATAAAGTAGTGGGTAAAATAAGAACTAAAGAAAAGCTTTACACAACTCTGTCTCTTCATATTTAGGCCAGCAAATGAATCTTTCTTCAAGATGATTCCTAACATTTCTCCTCTAGGCCTGACAAATAAGCAAATAGATTAACATAGCCTATTGAATGTTGTAATAATTTGATATGATCAAAAACAAAGCAACTACCAAGCCAACTGTCAGGTCAAAAAAAACCCTATAATCTACTTTCAGTACTTCAAATTTAAGAAGTGTAACATAATACATGGGAAACGAGGGGTTTTTTTGGGGAGGGGTTACAGGAGCAAAAAAAGTCCACCTACCACAATCCCATTTGTTTTCTTATTGGTACATTTGAAGTTTCCAACAATGACAGCTACTAGGTAAGTGCTCATTTTCAAGCTAACAAAGAATTCATCTTGAAATAATCCATTTGCCAAGCGATTGGTTGATTTCTGGAAATACAAACCGGAGATCAGAATTCAATTATGTAAACAGAAGCTGCAGGTCCTGGAACATAAATCATAGAAGCCATCTGTTCTATGTTGAGATATACTTGGAAAATGGCTAATACGCAATGTACAGAACATTGTTATTTCCTATGACTGCAATACCCAACAGTTAGCAAATTAAAATTATATCAATAAGTCTAAGAAATAAAAATCAGATCAGTACTGAGCAAGTTCATCTGCCAGAATTGAACCAAAAATAATAAGCATTGATTTTATAAAGATATTTGTTCTGTATATGATATGCTTCATGAATGTGTTAACTGAAAAAGAAATATTCATCCAGAGTATTAGCAGGAATCACTGCTAATACTCAACTTATCTTTTTTTTTTCTTCAATTTGATTTATATGCCGCCCTTCTCTGGAGACTCAGGGTGGCTTACAATGTGCTCAGCAATAGCCTTCATCCTTTTGTATATTTATACAAAGTCAGCTTATTGCCCCCACAACTGGGTCCTCAATTTACCTACCTTAGAAAGGATGGAAGGCTGAGTCAACCTTGAGCCTTGGCAAGATTCGAACCTGCAGTAATTGCAGGCAGCTGGTCTTAATAACCAGCTTAATAACAGGGTGCCTTAGACCACTGTACTACCAAGGCTCTTTTGATTGCATGATGCTTTTACACAAACACAATTTACTTCATGATATGATCTCAGCCTAACTAGGGTTCCTTCAAAAGACTGCTCTTACAGTACATTATATTAATTTAATATAGAGTTTATTAAGAGCAACAATGATGCCAAATTTGCAAACCATCACTGAAAAACAGGAACTCAGAGCATGAAAGCAAATTGTGCAAGCAATTTAATGCAGAATTAACTATCAGTCTTCCCATTTTTGCTTTTATTTCAATTTCACTTGAAAAGATCAGGGTAGCCCATAGTAGGGCATATTATGCACAAAATGATGCTGCATGATGGCAAAGTTAAAAAGACACGCTAGAGAACATTTGTTAGGGTGCCAAATAGTTGCATTATAAAATTTCCGAAGAGAATCCAACTGCTAATCAGCTACTAATCAGCTAGTACTGCATTTTCATATTTCAGGCTATCATCAGAAATACCATAAATCCAGGGGTGAAATGCTCCCGGTTCGGACCCGATCGCCCGATCCAGTAGCGATGGAGGCGGATGGTTTGGAGAACCGGTAGCAAAAATCCCTGCCCTCCTCCATGCCCAGCTGAGCCGCACGATCATCAGAGGCTTTTTTAAAATTATTTTTAAAAGCATTTTTTCTACAACCTCTTCGGCTGAAAAAATGCTTTCAAAAGTAAAAAAAAAAGCTTCTGATGATCGCGCGGCTCAGCTGGGATCATCAGAGGCTTTTAAAAGTATTTTTTCTACAACTTCTTCAGCAGAAGTGGTAGAAAAAATGTTTTTAAAAGAAAAAAAAGCCTCTGACGTCAGGCAACTCAGCTGGGATTGTCAGAGGCTTTTAAAAGAAAAAAAGCCTTTGCCGATCAAGCAACTCAGTTGGGATCGTCAGAGGCTTTTAAAAGCATTTTTTTACAACCTCTTCGGCCGAAGAGGTTGTAGAAAAAATGGTTTTAAAAGTTAAAAAAAAAAAAAGTTGGCCACGCCCACCCAGTCACATTACCCCCCCACCAAGCCACGTCCACAGAACTGGTAGTAACAAATTTTAGATTTCACCACTGCATAAATCCAATAATCGTATATAATCAATTAGATTTCTAGTGGTACACTCTACAATGATTCATGATGGTGTACAATAAAAATCAAATTTAAGTAATGCAAACACTAAGAATCTGCAAATATCGAAGTATTTTATAAATTACTAAAATAAAATTAATAATATCATTCCAGAGATATATCATAATTAAATGTTCTTCTGAACCTCTCAGTTTCTAACATTTCTCTAGATGTCAGAAGTGATGGATCACCCAGATTTCTAATGAAAGGCTACTAAATATGTGCCAAAGCTGAGAAACAAAATGTCCTTGTTTCCCCTTTGATCCCATAAGGGGGAGGAAGAACTCTCCATCTCAAATTGCAACATGTGTACTGTATGCGTAAGATCCACTTGAAGAAACTGCTCCTTTTAGAGGCCAGGTTCCAAGCCATGTAAGGCTTTTTAAGTCTCGACAACTATTAATCAAACCATGATGGGATTCAGTTTAGTTCAAAGTCCACCCTCCCACTCCACACACACACACATACACATACACACACATTAAACAAATCACTATAGCCTTCCAAGCACTAGGCCGGTTCGTACTGCATTATTACTTGGTTCAGGGTGGAGATATATAACATATAGTGATGATACTGTGGCCTCCACCAGCAAATGAGAAAAAAAGAGTTGGAAGGGACCTTGGAGATCTTCTTGTCCAAATCCTGCTCAAGCAGCAGACCCTATTCCATTTCAGACAAATGGCTGTCCAATCTCTTTTTAAAAGCCTCCATGATGAAGCACCCAGAGATTGCCTCTCTCCTTGATTAGTTTCCATCCATTCCTTTTTGTCTTCCTTCTGGTACTTCAGAAAATAGGCTGACCCCTCTTCTTTGTGGCAGCCCCTCAAATATTGGAACACTGTTATCATGTCATCCCTAGACCTTCTTTTCACTAGACTAGACATACTGAATTCCTGCAACTATTTTTCATGTTTTAGCCTCCATCCCACTATTCATCCTTGTTGCTCTTCTCTGCACTCTTTCCAGAGTCTCAACATCTTTTTTACTTTGTGGCGACCAAATTGATGCAGTAATCCAAGTGCAGTCTTATTAAGGCACACTTCATGTGATCTTGATTCTATCCCTCTGTTTTAATGCAGCCTAGGATTGCATTGGCTTTTTTGGCAGCTGCAGCACACTGCTGGCTCAAATTTAAGTGATTGTCCACTAAAATGCAAAGATCTCTCTCAGTTATTGCTATTGAGTCAGATTTCATCTAATCTGTACCTGTACAAATTCACATTACATTTTTTTCACTTTCCTATCAACCTCTTCTATACTCAAACTTTCCTATTGATTCCTTCTCACTCCTACTGAACTGATGAAAGTAGGAATCTCACCTTCTCCCCTCCAGAGATGTCTCTTTTTTTGAATAAGACATAAAATTAAACCGCCCAATCATTTGTGGCACTAATGACTGTGCCTCATTGACAACCTGTTTTATGTTCCTGGTGTCTAAGTTACTCAAGGCAGGATCTATGGCTATGGTCTACATCTCTTAGCACCACCAACTGATCTCACTTATTACAGGCAATCAGTAGGCTGGCCTTTCAACCACTAAATACTCATTCTTCCTGCAGCCTTCTCCGTGGCCTAGGCCAAATGTTGTTAATTTAATTTAATTAATTCAATTTATATGCCGCTTTTCTCAGAAGACTCAGGGCGGCTTACAGTACATTTTAAAAACCATTATAAAAACATTTAAAAATTAAAACATTAAAACCCATTCACACCATTCATGGCCGGATCTCACATGATCGCAACAGCGAGATCAACGGTCCCAGGCCTGCCGGAATAGCCAGGTCTTCACTGCTTTTCGGAAGGCCAATAGGGTGGGAGTGGTCCGGACCTCAGGAGGTAGCTGGTTCCAGAGAGCTGGGGCAGCCACAGAGAAGGCCCTCCCCCGCGGGCCCGCCAGCTGGCATTGTTTAGCTTACGGGACCCGGAGGAGACCAACTCTGTGGGATCTTACTGGTCGCTGGGAGCTTATGTGGTAGAAGGCGGTCTCGAAGATAACCTGGCCCTGAGCCATGTATGGCTTTAAAGGTAATAACCAACACCTTGAATTGTGCCCGGAGACCAATAGGGAGCCAGTGCAGCCTGCGGAGAATTGGTGTAATGTGGGTGTATCTAGGCGCACCCACAATAGCTTGCACGGCTGCATTCTGGACCAACTTCAGTCTCCAAACACTTTTCAAGGGTAGCCCCATGTACAGCGCATTGCAATAATCTAACCGTGAGGTGACAAGGGCATGAGTGACTATGAGGAGAGCCTCCCGATCCAAGTAGGGTCGCAATTGGTGCACCAGGCGAACCTGTGCAAAGGTCCCCCTAGCCACAGCTGTCAGATGTTGCTCTAATCTTAGCTGTGAGTCTAGGAGGACACCCAAATTGTGAGCCCGTTCTGAGGGGGACAATTTCTCTCCCCCCCTCCCAAACCAAGGATGGACAATCAACATAGTCTTTAGGAGGCAATACCCACAGCCACTCTGTCTTGTCTGGGTTAAGTCTGAGTCTATTGACTCCCATCCAGACCCTCACAACCTCCAGGCACCGGCACATCACATCCACTGCATCACTGTATTGACACGGGGTAGAGATATACAGCTGGGTATCATCAGCATATTGCTGATATCTCACCCCGTATCGTCGGATGATCTCACCCAGCGGCTTCATGTAGATGTTAAAATAGGAGGGGAGAGAGGACCGAGCCCTGAGGCACCCCGCAAACAACGGGCCTAGGGGTCGACCTCTGTCCTCCTACCAACACCGACTGTGACCAACCAGAGAGATAGGAGGAGAACCACCGTAACACGGTGCCTCCCACTCCCAACTCCCTTAGTCGTCCCAGAAGGATACCATGGTCAATAGTATCGAAAGCCGCTGAGAGGTCAAGTAGCACCAAGATGGAGGAATGACCACCATCTCGGGCTCGCCAGAGATCATCCATTAGTGTGACCAAAGCAGCCTCCATACTGTAGCCAGGCCTGAAGCCAGACTGAAAAGGGTCCAGATAATCCGTTTCATCCAATGACCACAGGAGCTGAAGTGCCACCACTTTCTCTACAACCTTTCCCACAAAGGGTAGGTTGGAGACTGGATGAAAGTCCTTTAATTCTCCTGGATCCAGAGAAGGCTTCTTTAGGAGGGGCCTTTTAATGAAAAGATTCCTCAGCTATTCTTTCCCCAGCTACTTTTTCTCCATCCAGACTGAAAAGCTACTTCTGAACCACATTGGCATGAATTTTAGTGAATCCTGTTCTTATCTCTCTTCCCATCTTCTTGCTTTTTCTTTCATTTTATAATCAACTGCCACCATTACAGTGCTCTCAATCTTCTGTCTGGTCCCAATCCTATTTCAATCAATTTTATCATGCCTTCATTTTTTCTAAAATCTTGTCCTACCAATTCAACTGACTCTTATTCAGCAACATTAAAACTCTAATAACAGCAACACTTGAATCATTTTCTCAGCCACTTTCTCTTTCTTCTGTTTGCTCTCACATTTCACTCTTCAATAGCTGACCACCAGCATCCAACCTTCTTCTTTGTTCTTTTAGCTTAGTGGGATCAATATGGCTCAACTACACAGATATCAGGTTTGGAAAAAAGATCACAATATTCAAAACTCACCCTTTTATTGATCACCCATCTTCCTTCTAATCCTGAAATCTAATTTTGCAGGTCTGTCAGCCACTTTTTTTTGGGGGGGGGGGAATGTTACCATGTCCTTCCATTTAGCAGAATATCTCTGCATCATATTATCTTTTTTTCTAGGCCATTGAAATGCATAGTCACATACTGCCTTCATATCCTATGTGTGGGACTCCCAGTGCAATCTAGCTAGCCTCTGAGGGAAAGTGGAAAGTAGATTAAATCAATCTTTTAGTTTTTCTTATCTTCTAAAGCTACATTTACCTTTTTTATTGTGGAAATTAAGTATAACTAATAGCCACATACATTCATAAAATAAAGTTCTTTACCAAGTAATTCAATTCTCCTGTCCTGTAGCACACTTCATGAGCATGTAACTGTATAAATATCAAACCACAAAAAGGTATGGCCAGCTATATACCTTTGGCATATTTGACAGAGCAATGTGTTGATCTTCTCTGTTGATTTTGACTTGAAAATTGGCTTTGAATGCTGGTTCATCAAAACAAGGGAATGCTGCTCTTGCTGATAAGGGCTCAAACTGAGTTGCTGCAAGCCAACTGATAAAAAGAAAAACATTCAAATCTATATTTCTTTTAAATTTCTATATATTACATAATTTAGAAATAAAATTTGGAGAGGAAAAATATAATCCTAACCATGTTACTTTAATTGTTTAAAAAAAGTAAAATGCTACCCCATCTAGAATCTTGAAAACAGGATACCAGATTTCCAGGATACCAAATCCTTATGATTATATAGCATACTGGGAATTGTTACAAATATGTGGTCTTCATAACACTTCATTCAAGAAATTTACATTTAAATTTAAAAGTATCTTCCCAATAAATCTTTATACTTACAAAACATTGTAATCTTTTACCTTAGTCGATCTTATGCATTGGATTTCCCTAACAATTAAGGTCAGCAAATTGCATTTGATATTAGCCATACTAACAGTAACAATTACATATATAGCCACATTTCAAAATTAAATTTTCTGTATAGTAACTACAACAAGGAAAAAAAGTATTTATTCTTAGTTCCTGAACTTTTATAAGGCAATACTTGTGTTCAACAAAATAAATTTTATATTAGCAAAAAAATCCTTCATTATTATTCAGATATTTTTGTATATAATTACCTGAAAACTAGACCAGGTTCATTTATCACTACCGGTACTAAAGTTATTAAATCCATTTTGTTCAAAATTTACCATTCCATACATGTCACTATGTACATATGCACTCCTTTTCAGTCTGGCTGGTGTTCATAAATAGTGCAGACATAATGTACAGAATTCCTATCAAAGTAAAGCACAAGCTAGATGGGAGGCATTTCTCCATTTGTCAAACTGCTATATGACAATACTAGCCAGGGAGTAAGGGGATTCACTTTCTCTCAATCAGACGAATGCCAAATAGACTGGTGAAGAAAAATGAAGCATTTAACCCCTCATTCAGTAAATTACATTTTATCTGCGCTTCACTTTATTATTCATCAGACTGTCACACTTTGCCAATATCATCCAGCTCAATGGCCTAATATTACTTGGCCATAAGATCCAGCCATAAACATGCTCTGCTTGGTCAAATTTAGTACAATACTATTAGTACTGATTGGCAGCAGTCTTTCTGGATTTACAGCAAGAAGCTTCCATGAAAATTTAAATCAGGGATATATATATATATATTTGCATGCCAGGAAGATGTTCTGCTTCTAAATAAGCAATAGTGCTTTATTTCTACAATAGGATTCCATAATATTCAGCAATATAGATAATATTAAAACTAATCTATAAAGATGAATATAATTATTTTAGCTATTTTATGTGTTAATCAAGACAGATATTCTCAAGGCAGTACATTGGAGAATAAATCAACAAGAAGAAAATGGGGTTACAGTGCACAGACATATGCAGCCTTTTTCCAGCTGTGTCCTTCTGTTGGTTGTTAGGTGGTATGCCAAGGGTGGAGATCAAAAAAATTAGCAATTCAAGCCAAAAGTAGATGCATATAATTTTTCCCAGTTAAGATAAAAATCAATTAGTTCTAAGCTTACCTTGTTGAGTTGTTATTCTTAAAGGCAATTCTGTAAAAGCCAGAGTAAGTGTCTGATAAATTAGAGGAATACTCTATGCTGATCTTATATTTATGTCCTACAAGAAGAGCTTCTGGAGCTACAATTGCAATCTGGTCATTCATTGGGTATTCCAGGAAATCAGCTGGTTTTGGCTGGCTTGAACCAAGTGAAACAAATGTTACCTTGGTAATATTAAGCTTTGAACTATGAAGTATAACATGCGTAGTAACCTGGATAACTTCCACAGTTATTTGAACAGAACCTGTAAATCTCATTGTAGTTAGATTTGGCTGCAGAACAATATCATAATGTGTTGGAACAACAAATTCTGGAAGCCTAAAATGAGCCCATGGAAACGGTTTTCCATTAGTTGCCAAATGATATGTATCTTCCATTGTGTGGTTTTTGTTGTGACAGCCTTCTTTGGTAAAAGTGCACTTGGGGAGAAGATAGATCGCCATTATTACGGAGACAGCAATCACAAGAACAACTGCACAGATTATTGTGGTCCTTACGGATGGAGCAGAACACGATCCATCTGAACGTTGCCTATAACCAGCCATATTACTTCGCAAACCAGTACTTCTATTCATGAAAGACATTCCCAGAAGTTTGGCTGATGATGATTCATAATCCTCTTCATCCTCATCCATTTCATGATCTCCAAGACCACGTACAAGAAGACGAGAACTTCTTGGTTCATATTCTACCTCATCGGGCTCCAAAGGATGCAAGCTAGGCTCTTTAGCCAAGTCAACCACATCAGGCTCTTCCTCAAACATGCTGTTTTCAATCATATTTCTAGGTAACTGAACTCGATCTAAGAAACAAAAAAGCAACGTTACACAAAAAGTAACTGAAATAGCTGTGATTGGGTTTTTGATTATTTTACATATAGCTGATAAAAATTGGGGCTCATATTATACTTCTCATATAAGAAACTATTTGCAATGTATCTGTAAAGTAACAACTCAAATAGCTGCTGTAATAGCTGATGAAAAAATGGATGAATCAAAATGCCTTGGTGATTTCTTCATAATGAAAATGAATGATCAGAGATAACATTACATCAATAGAAAGCTACTTGCAAAGTGGGAATTTAGTCTAGTAGCAGGAGTGTCAAACCTGATCACGGGCCATATTGTGATGTATCGGGATGTTTTTTGCCTTTGAGGAGCCAGGGTGGGCGTGGCTGGGGTATCCAGTCCCCGCGTCACCAGTTTGACATGCCTGATCTAGAGCCACCCGTTAATGTTCCAGATGTACAGACTTCCTTAAAAATACTGTATTTTTTGGAGTATAAGACACTCCAAACTATAAGATGCACCTACCTTTTTTGGAGACAAAAACAAGAAAAAAAATCTGCCTCTGCCTCCCAGCAAATAGCAAATAGCCTGCTTTAGTTTCATTTTCATTTTCAGCACAGCCTGATTAGCACAAGAAAAAAAATCTGCCTCCCAGCAATTTGCCTCCTTGCAACAAACAGCGGAGGCCTGAATGGCAATAGGCAATGGCAATCCTTGCAGCCTGACACAGCTGGGGGTCGGGAGGCCGATCCAACCGGCAATCAACTGCTTGTGCTAATCAGGATGTACTGAAAATGAAACAGGCTGTTTGCTGTAAGGAGGTAAATTGCTGGGAGGCAGAGGCCAAAGGGTGGGGGCCAGCAGGTAGACGGGCCTACATTCAGTGTATAAGACGCACCCAAATTTTCACCCTCTTTTGGGGGGGGGAATACTCCGAAAAATACAGTAGGTTTTAAGGATGAGCTAGCAAAAAGATAAGTGGATCACTGAATTTCACCAGTGCCATTGTCTCTTCCATCACCTTTACCTTTAAGGAAATCACAGAAAGCATATTCATAATTCAATATAGCTTGCTTCAAATATTACTAAAACACAATATATTTTCTTTTAAAATATATTGTTAAGATCAGACACAGTTTATAAAATGAAGAAAATGCAATCACTACAAATACTAAGCAAATTCTGGTCATATTATCTCTGAACCTACTGAAATTTTTCATGAATGTCTCCACTCCAAAATGCACTGATTTAGCTCATGCTGGAGGAGTTTTGGCCTTATCAAAAAACTATTTTCTGTTCCCCTCTAAATATAAATACGTTCCAAATATTACTGGAGTTTTCTGTCTTTAATAAGCATAGTGTTTTGATGCAAAATTTAAAAATTAGAGTAACAAACAGCAAGCATTCATTAAATACTGTACTGGATTACATTTGCATTATATTTTATAAAATAAAACATAAAACTAACTTTATATGCATACACCTCTGCTCAGTTACAGGGAAGCATAATTCATATTCAAAACTAAAACTCTGTCTTACAAGGTGATTTTACTCAATACACAGTGGAATAGTCCCATAGCAAAACTTGCAGCAATATATTTATTATATAGTCCTCAAATCATTTGCACTAAAATAGACTTATTGTAGCATTACCTAGAGTAACTAACTAGATTAACATTATTCTGGAATGTTTAGATACACATATTAACTTGTAATATTGCTCTTAAGCATTTATACATCTGAATTCTTCCAACTTTAATAAGAGTGACATATAGATTTCCCCCCATAGCACTGATATCAGCAACAACTTCATTGCAGGCAGCTGCTAAGATATCTGCTTCAATTATGCATTAAGCAGTCTGTCATACTATAAATGTATGAATTATTTTTAAAAAATCAAAGTGCATTAGAATGCAATACTCACATAGTGTTGCATCTAACAGACTAGAACAATTTTCCTATACAAGTTACAATATTCTTCACAAGCCTGGCAGAAACACTAATGATAAAATCTGCATAATCCTGCTATAGGAAACTATACAAAAATCCTTTTTTTTCCACAATTCCAAAGTATATCCGCATAATGACAAATTCAACTAACAATTAACATTTTTATGCTTCTTAATTTTCAACACCATTTGGGAGAGACTTGGGATCCAGCAGCTGCTAAGCACATGCCTGGCAGAATTTTCCATATGCAACTGGTAATATTGCTAATTTAAAGGATGATAGAAAGTGCCTCTATCTTGAGTTCTCAAAGAGCCTCTGGCAATCAGATTAGATGAAAGTTAATGTCGTCAGTACTACTTAATATTGTATAGTACTGCTATGCTATACTATGTAGATGAAAGTATACAGTGATGAAAAGTCCATCAGAACTAAAATAAGTTCTGTGTACATGTCAAGAATTTATCCAATTCACTGAAACTAATTGGATTAAATTTGTGTAAAACTTTCTGGCTAGAAATATGGTTCACCTACTATAGGTTCATGATTAGGGGATTGTGACCAAATTGCTTAATTTCTTACTTCCCCTCTCCCCGCCCCCTTACTAACTAGGCTGATAGACTTCTCCAATAATGACAGACTTTGAGTAGCATATAGTACCACTCAATGGTATGTCTTATGACAATTTAATTAAAACAAATACAGTACATATAAAATTATGATATTTATTCTAACAATTCCTTATGCAAGACTGTAAATAATGCTTTTTTCAAAGAAATGAAAAACAATTTAGTTCAGAACAGGAAACATAGACCTTGTACAAGTGGGTCATTGAATATGAGTGAAACTGAAACAAGGGAAATGGGCACACATTCTACTCTCCCCACTAACCTTCCCATGCATTGCTTGATGTGGTTATTGCCTGATCTGCAGACATATTAAAGCTGAAAATGCTTTAAATCACTTTTAAAAGCCTTATTTTAAGAGTACAAAAATATCTTAAAGCAATCTGACTATCAGGAAGGTTTGGGGTGGCATTTCTATGGAGCATTAATCTCTGTTCTGTCAAGGCAGCACAAATATCAGATAGAAATGAAACATATTAAGAAATACAAGCAAAAAACAAAAGTCCTCTCAGTTATTGATGGACTAATTTTATTCTGAGAAAGAAAGGACAACATATAGATTACCAATTAGTTAATCATTGGAAATTTAATGTGAGCATCAAATTTTTAAATCCAAATTGAAAGAAACAGCCACCATTTTTTGTGCAGTGTTAGCCTGCAGAATTGAGTATGGTCTGAACAATAGATTTCCTGACATTTTACTGGCAACTACAGCTGAGGATCTTCAGAGGCAAGGTAGGTTATCTGTTACACAGACCATGGCCACTGAGCAGAAATGGTCCTCCTTTGCTTTTGAAGATGCCAGCCACAGCTGTCAACAAAACATCAGCAAATCTGTTATCTAGACCAGCACGTTCACTAAACCCTGAAGCCCAACAAATGTTGCCTGTGAAAGCCCATACCAGTGTATCAGTCACAATTTGCCATCCTTTAATCACAGGAGTATTTTCTGGCTTTCTATCAGAAATGTAAGTACACAGTATAACTTTATAAAATAACAAATAGTAAAAAAGGAATCTTTTTTATTCGTTCCTATTTCCTGCTCAACATATGCTTAGGACTGCTAGACAGCAAAAACCCATCATCCAGAATAATAGTCTGTTTCACTGACACTTGTTCTGACCTTTAAGACATTTCCCTTAATGTTTCACCAAAATCTCTTTCTTTTACAGTTTCCCCTCTGGGATTCTAATCCTGCCTTGAAATAACAGAAAATGATTTTGCTCCATTATCTACATGACAGCTTTAAAAATATTTAGAGGACACTTAACATATCTCCCTTTCAGCTTTTTTTAAGGCTGAACAATCTTCAATCTTTCAATTCCTCATACAAATACCTCCTCCAAGGGTGCTCAAATCTGTGAATGCTTAATTTATTTTTAGAACTGTACACAATGTTACAAAATCACCTATTTTTCTTATTTAAATGCAAGCTTTTAATTTTTATTGCCTAAAACTTATCTTTTGGATTTGAAGCCAAATGTAAGAGGAGTGACAGAACCTGGGGAATAGAGTTAAAAGCAGGATCTGCCTAGAATTTTTATATAGTCACAAGTACACTAAGTAGAATCTGCCCCCCTTGAATTCTGTGGACCTTATCTAACTACAAGCAGGCACTAATCATTAATTGAGAAGACTCCTGTGCATATGTTGTTTAACAATAAATCAGTTTAATTGGATTTTCACATGTGGAACTGGTCTTTCATAGCTGACATCAAAAGTCCATCATGTTAAGGGAATGATTCAAGAAAATTAATAAAATTGGACATATGCACTACAAACTTAAATGTTTGGATTTTTGAGTGACAAAATTCCTACAGACCAAAGAACAAAATCGTAATAGATGAAAATATAAGAACTTGTAGATTGTATTCCAATGCTTTTCTTCATGCCAGATTCCTCATATTTTCCACTTCAAATGCATAACGTTCTTTGTTTTGCCTACAGCTATCAGACTGCAGAACTTCAAAGTACATGGTATTAATTTAACAGTTTAGTTCATATGTTCTGAAGATGAATAAGGAATGTTTTTGTTAATATATAAGCAATGCACACCTTTATAATTTATATTCAGACTTTTAAGAAATTCTACTTACAGTTCATATGTATTTTGAAACTATAGATCAGGGGCAGACTGTCTGCTCCCTAAGGCCATGGTCTAATTTCAGAAGTTCTTTGCAGAATATAATTTCTAATCTTTGGTAAATGGTATCTATCCACCTCTATATCTTATACTGGATTGAAAGAAGATTATTAGAAACAATGGCAAAGAAAAGGCTGGATGATAGAAAAAGTAAAAAAGATTGTCAAATAAAAAGTATCCTCACTCATAAAGGACTCTGAACCCACCCATTATTCATTTCAATCTTATCAATTATGTATTTGCCAAAAATGTATCCCTCTATTTTTTTTAAAAAAAAAAGTTTGCTAATCCTTCTCTAGATAATGATACTGTCAGGTGCAAAGGATCAGGACCAAACGTTAAGCTCAGAAGCAGTTCAGAAGAAGCCTACAGTATATACAGGAATCCAGTCAACTAATGGTCAATACTAAATTGGCACTAGGTAAGAATTAATGAAATTTAAGAGGCTGGATTTGGATTGTTTGTGGAAATGTGACAACTCCAGACTGATTACTCTCTTAACTCCATCCCCTGGCTCTGCCTTCTCTTTTCCTAGCCATTGCACATATAAAATAATTCATAATTTTAGTCAATGTAGTCATAAAAGTATGGCATTCTACACTTTTGATCCTAATATGAAAACATTATCTCATTACTGAAAAAGATTTAATTTTGGTGGGATACAAATGCACATGTGCATTACATTACATCATCATCTGAGCACCTACCTATGACAGCTAAAGTCAGAGGTTGCAATTGTAAGAGTTCAACTCACATTTGAGGAAATAAATACACAATCATATTGCATTTCATGCTATTCAATACAGCAAAATCAGGATTTAAGAAATAATATATACAAAGATGTGGGGAATGTGCATCGCTACGTCCTTAGCTTTAGCGGTATACTAAAGTATCTCAACAGGATTTTGGCAAATTAAGTCATTTTAAAAATACAAAGGGGAGTTTGCAGTAATTTTCCATTATAGTATTTCTATACACATGCTAAGAAGCTGGTCTCATACTCTCCAACTAGTATAACGCCTTTGGGACCTGTAGGAAATTCACTGTGGTTATCAACTGGAAGTGATGTAGTCAAAAGGATAAATAGCAAGGAAACTGAGATTTTGCGACTAAACTTGTATTTGAATTTCATCCCAAAAGCTCAGTAATCTTAGGATACCTGTAATTATCTAAGTGCTCACTGCATTCTCTGTGCATATGTGGTGATGGATTGGTTATGGGGAATTATAGCAAAATATTAGAAAGAACCAATTTACCTGACTTAACTGAATTAACAGATTCACAGAGTTGGAAGGGACCTTGTAGGTCATCTAATCCATCCCCCCGCCCAAACAGAATTGATTTGTGGAGGGGAGATGGAAAAAAGTTTTATATATAAATATATTACAATATATATTAATAAGAAACATTCAGAAATGTTTTCTACATCCTACATCTATTCTTTGAAATCCTATGAACATATCATGAGCAAGGCAGTCCTGGGAGTTCATCTTTAAAACCCATTAATAATACTGCACTCAAAGAGCAGCAATCATATCCTGAGTAAGCAGAAGGCATAAGATCCAATCATCAGCCTCTTGAAACATAACATTAAAAAATCAATTATGGATAAAAGCTTCTTCAAGACTAGCTTTCAGAAAATGCCAAAGGGATCTTTTTAAAAAGGCTAAAAAGAAATCTAACATGATTTTTAGAAAATATTCCTTAAAAAAAACCCTGATGCTAAAAGATAAAACATTTCTTCTTCACCAACTCTTCTTCCTGTGAGCCTTTAAATATAGCTCTATGGCTCCCTAAGCCAACACATATTTACTTAGAGGAAAAAAGCCAGTTTATAAATAAAGCACTGGTTTTATTTTTAAAACTACAAGCTTCATGGTAAGTGGAGCTTGTAAATTAAAAGTATTTGTCTAGACACAATCTAAGAGTTCAGTTTTTACATACATTTTACAACCAGATTTGAAGATTTAAGTAGGATTATTAATTCCCAGAAGAGCTCGAAAAGAGGCATTTGCCAAATTACAAATCTATTTCCAAGAGCTCAACACAGATATATATTCACACTAATTGGTTTTTTCATGAGTTTAATTACCATGTTTGTGAAGTGTTTCGATCCACATTTTTGCCATAGGGCAGTGATGGCGAACCTTTTAGAAGTGCCCAAACTGAAAGGTGTGTGTGTGCGCGGATGTGCAGACACGGACAAACATGTGCATGTGCGGACATGCATGCATGTGCAGCAGAGACCCAAAGACTAGCTGGCTGGTTGGAGGCGGGGCATCCCAACACCAGCAGCACAGCAAGAGGTAAGATCTTCTTTCATGAGCTTCTGTTTCGTTGTTTGCATGGAAACAGCTCATGAAAGAAACACCACGGAGATCTGACGTGGGGCAACAGCGTGCGTGCCAGCAGAGAGGGCTCTGCGTGCCATCTCTGGCACACGTGCCATAGGTTCACCATCATGGCCATAGGGGAACAGCAGACAGAAAAATACCAGGAACAGAAGAAGTAGTGTTCCTTTAGTACTTCTAAGAAAAAAAAGGGTTTTCTCTTCACAAAATTTGAAATCATCAAATTATAATAGCAACTTGGCATAACATTTACACAATCTTTCAAATGAAGAGTTTGAATGCTATGTTTTAATAAATCAGTGCAAGGTCATCTAAGACTATGAAATGAGCTTCTTTTTGCTGTATCTTAAAATGAGCTTTATGCAATAAAATATATATTTAAATATATATTGGGCACCTCCATTCTCAGTTGAAAATAAGGACAAAAAGATAACACAGTGAAATTAAAAATGAGGCTCAGACTGAATATTAGGAGAAATTACCTGATAATAACACAGGTAAATCTGCCAGGAATATTATAGACTTTCCCATTTCAGATAGGTGTTATATGGCTACCTTTCAGGAATCTGGGGCAGATGATTGGATTAAATGGTCTATAAAATTACTTCCAATCCTATGATTATAATTCTAGACAAGAGAAAGGGTTGCTACTCTGATCTAAGTAGATCAATGTATAACTGTTGTAAGAATGTTATATATATAAATGTGCTTATGTAATTCCCTGCAATTTTATTTCATGTAAATTCTGATTCTTACCTCAATGTATGCTAAACCCCTTAATCCCAGATAATTTAATTGTTCTTGAATTAACTATTTTTGCAACAGTTACAATAAATGATTTCAAGTCATATGACTCATTTAAAAAATCTTGCAATGTTTTTCTTCAGGTCCAATTGATTCATAGAATATATCATAAAGCAGTAGTGAAAAGGAAATAACTCAGTCCTGGCTGGAAATCAGAATTTACTTGTATCTCAAAGATAAAGAATTTTAAGACCTAGACATCCTTTACAGTCAACAAATAAAAATCTATTTATGGATTACAATTTTATCCAAAGAAGAATAGGCTTTCTCTGTCTCCTTTTCTAATTCAAGCACCACTGGAAATCTGGATTTAATTAATTTAACCTTAATGCTTCATAGTAAAGATAACTGCACCTTCCTTGAGGTGAGTTCATCAGTATGTCCTTTCCATACATCAGTATGTCCTTTTTCTTTTCCTGGTATTTTTTCCAGACTTCCCAATCTAGTATATAGACGCAGTACTCTCATCCTAATAGATAATTCACCCAACCCTGCTTAGTTTCTAATCCAAGTGATTAGCCAGATGCTTATACCAATTGAAGCTTCTTAAAATCTAGAAATGAGTAAACAAACAAAAAATGTTTTTAAGGATGTACCTTGCCACAAAAAAGAAAAAGATATGCAACAAACAGAGACTGTTAATAATCCAACCAATATACACTGTTCATTGTAAGAAATAAAAAAAGAGAATACACCTATTTTAAACAAATAATTCCACAAATAAATTCTAAATAGGACAACAGTAGTATTTTTCCTACTTTCTTCAATCTTCTGTGATCACTCAAAACTGAGATTTCTGAAAAATGTCTTAGTAAATTATCAATAAGGGGGAATATTTGTAGCTCTGGATTGAAATGAGGGGTTCTTGGTGCTGAGCTTGATTATTTTCTTACTAGAATATCTCTTCTAGAATATCCTCTAGGAGATATTTCTATATGTTTACCAGGATATCTCCTTTATGAACAAAAGCTTTGGTTCATTGATTAGCATTAAAAGATATTTCCATGTAACATTGATGTCAAGATTCCAGATTTTTTTTCACTCTAAACTGCTGCATTTTAAAATATCAGTTGCATTCTATAATTTAATTATATCTGGTAACTAAATTCTAAATAACATGGATTTTAACTCCATCATCATACCTAATCATATAAAAAAATGAAAGCTTTTACATTTTCTAATTACTGAACTGAATACCCATGAAACCTTCACTAATCGTAAAAATAAAATTCAAACCCTTGCACAAAGAATTCAAGTTGTTCTTGCTCTTTCTATCATCATGATAAGCCAAATGAGAATTGCTCTGTTGATATTGCCTAAATAGCAGTAGCCATCATCTTTGAATTAAAATTCCTGCTTGGGAATGGAGAACCTTCTCTTGGCCCAGTTTCAGGAGTCAATTCATTTTCCAATCAGCTTCTGGACACCTCCAGTCAGACCCTAGAAAAGCTGAGCTGTAGAACCCAATAAATAGGAAAGAAAATATTTAAGAAAAAAGAAACCCAGTAAGTCAGAAAGAATTTACATCACTTTAAGAGGCAGTTGGCTCCCAGCCAAAGACAGGTGTTGACAGAGATTCCTTCTTCCTCTCCAAAGGAGGAGGATTTCCCTGCCTTTCTGGATGCAATTATCAAACATGTGCTCTTTTTTACATAGCAGTTCCCACTCAGAAATTATTTTTTACATAGCAGTTCCCACTCAGAAATTATTTGCTGTGCCCCACAGCCCCAAACTGATGTATCCACTTTACGGGTCGGGTTTATTCTCCCCGCATCTCAGGAAACCAAACGCGACCCCTGAAAACTTAACTGCTCGACCCGAGAGCCCTTTTCGGTAGGCAAGTGGGGGGAGAGAGACGTCCTTCTTCCCCCAAACTTTCCACCGGCGACTCCCAGGCTGTCACCGTATAGCAGCAACCTTACCTTCAAGGCTTTCTTGAAGGGGATGGGTGGCGTTTGCACGGGGCGGGGTGGCCACCTTCGCCCCAACACACCTAGGGGCGCGGGAGGAGGGAGGAAGACTCCTCGAAGCCGGCTGCTTAAAAGCGCGCGGCCTTGACATTTCAGGAAGTTTGACGCCGGGCCTTGGCCTCTCTTAAACGGCCGCCTGAGGGCCGGGGGGTTCTGCTGTAAGTAGAGGTCCTCCAGCAGCAGCCCAGAGGAGTCAGGTTACCGCTGGCGCGCGGGAAGGCCAGAAAGAGGACAGCTTTTACTCACCGCTACTGGGGAAGGACTCCATTTTCCTCCTCCGAGGCCAGCCAAAACACGAAAAGGGCGGAAAAGACCAAAAAAAAAAAAAACACGCCCGAAACCAAAACAAACCAAAAGCAGAAGCCGCCGCGGCTCCTCCTCAAACCTTGGCCTGCTCCTCCTCCTCCTCCTCCTCCTCCTCTCGCAGTTGCATGTTACCGAGGCGGACGCGGTTGCCGGTCCTTTGCGGTCCTATAGGGAGACTTCGTGCAGCCTCCGTCGCCGCTGCCTACAGAATAACAAGCCCTATGACGGGAACAGGAGGACGGTCTCGGGAGGGAGCGTTGGTCCGCTGCCCACTCGGCTCGCTTCCCCTCCCAGCCAAACGGCTCTGGCGGCTCGATGTCAAGGGCAGGGACAGCCCTCGACCATTTTCTGCTTCCCAGCTTCTCCGACCCCTCCCCTGTTTAGGGATGGGCTGTTTAGCGGCCTTCCGAGGCCACCTCCTCTCAACGCTTCGGGACCCGCTTGAGGAGGCCTACGCAAGTGGCTGAATTCAGGGGCGGCTGCGCCTGATCCAGAAACCCTTGGGGCGCTTCCCCCCCCCCCCCCCCGGATAACAGGGCCCTCTCTTCTCACCGTTTGGAGCCCCCGCTGTCAAAATATATGATTGGAATCAACTCGAGCTGAGATCCAAAGTTTCACTTAGAAAGGCTTAATTTAATTTCGAGTTTAACATAAACGTGTTTTTCCAGTTTCTTTTTTTTTTCCCCTTCCGTGTTTGCCTCCCCTCCCCTCTTTTTACTCCTTGAATTTAAAGCCAGTAAAATTCTCATCAAGTTGCAACATCTCAGACCAAACAAGAGATGGTAGTAAATCATATATAGACAGGCAGTAAAAGGATTGCTGCTTGTTGGGTTTTGGCAGTGCTGTGCTGTCTCAAAGCTGTGTAAGGAGTGACATACACCAAGCAAAGGGTTTTTTTTCCCCCTGAAATATGCATAAATAAACTGTCATCCTGCTTTTTTCATAGTTGCTGAGACACAAGGAAATCTGCCAGGAGAAGGAATCCTTTTTTTAAATAATTCCCAGACTTGCTCTTTGTTTACAGATAAATCTGTTCCTGGAATTATTCTTTTTACAATTGTAATTTGTTATTCAATTGTAATTTGTTATTCAATTGTAACCTGATGGCAACAAAATGCTTCAATAATGAGAACTTGCTTAAACTAGCTGTCTAAAATCTCAATTATAGTTCTTAATTACAATTATCCTTAATTACAATATATCCTTAGATATAAAGGATTTATAGACATTCACCTTCATCTCTTCTTGTAATTTAAAACGTATTTTACTATCCTCTTGGAGTTCTAGGAAGCTCACACCACCAATCAAAATGAGGAAATATAATCCAAACACTATAGCAGCAAAAAGTAATTCTGTCTATCTCTGGATGCTTCCTCCCAAAAGGAAGGTCTTTACTAATGCAACAGTGGGACAAGATTCCCTGAAGCAAATTCCAGAATAAAGTCATAACCACCAAATAGCCTCTATGAATCCTGCCAGATGAATTTTGATGACTACATCTAAATTCCATTGATGTTGCCAGGATAGATCCAGTATCAGTCTGACTCTTCTACTGATGTATATGTTTTTGAAAGAGATAACGAGAACTCCAGTTATCCAGTTATTTGACTACAGTATGTATTTTTTTTTCTTTTGACTAGCTATAGTTGTTACAGGCAATGAAAAATTCGAAGTACTAAAGTGATGCTTCGTTGTTACACTTTTTTCTCTAGATCAGGGGTGTCAAAACTCGATTTCATTTAGGGCCACATCAGGGTTATGGTTGAATTCGGGGGTGGGGGGCGCATGGCTGGGGGGCCTGCCAACTTCCCTGCCTTCCTCCTCATTCCTATCTCCTTCCTCCCTCCCTCCCTCCTCTCCTTATTCCTATCTCCTTCCTTCCTTCCTCCTTCCTCTCCCCTTTCTCCTTCTCTCCGGGGATGTCAAACTCAAGGCCTGATCTGATGTGGCTAGATCTGGCCCCTGGGACTGCTCTTGAGGCAGCAAAGGACCAGCTCCTGGCACCTCAGCCAGGTGCTGATCTATAACTGGATGGCAGCCATCTGGTCTGGAACACAGTGAGCCGTAGATCTACAGGACAGCCCTGGAGCCAGCTAGGGGCCACCCCCGCTGCCTCGGCCCTGCCCCCTGGGGGGGTGCACAGGTGACAAGTCCCCAGGGGGCGGGGCTGAGGCAGCAGGGTGGTTCCTCACCAGCTCTAGGGTGGTCCCGCGGATCTAAAGCTGACCGCATTCTGGCCCAGATGGCAGCCATCAAGTTACAGATGCCACATATATACAAGTATAGTGACCACATACTATACATACTAGCAGATGCAGTATGCAAGCACTCACCCTGGTTAGATTTCTTTGTCTATACATGTATGTCTCTCACACACACAGCACATGCACCATGATGAACCCTCCCACACAGACAAATTTATCTATTTATAATTATAAGGCCACTATAATTAACTTGGGGAGCATATAGATTAAAAATAGATACAATACTTAAAACTAGACAATAGCAAACATAACAGAGGAAAACATACATACCAGCAGTGATATCCGGCCGGATCTATTGGGCTCACACAATCCGGTAGGGCCGGAGGTGGGTGGGCGGAGCCTCCAGGACGTCATCACGTCCCTTTTTTTACCCTCTGCGCATGCGCAGAAGCGGGGGTCATGTTTCCAATCCAGTAGCGAAGGTAAGTGCATTATATCCCTGATACATAACTAACAGAAGGAGATATTTCATGCCAGATGAGCCCACTGTGACCTATCCTAGAAATTCAGGAATAAACCAGGTTCTCAAACATCATTTAAAACTGTTATGAGTTAGGCCAGTTTGAACATCTGATGAAATATTCCAAATGACAGGCACTCTGACAAAGAAGGCATGTTTCTCCAGTCCTGTCAGACTGCTTAATTTATGGATTGCTTAATGAACCATATTCACATTGTTAAATCTTAAGAGGTAGGCAGAAATGGGAGAAAGATCATCCCTCAGATAGCCAGGCTCTATACTATGATTATTCCTGACACCATGAATTGCACTGAAAAGCTCGCTGTAACCAGTGCAACTCATACAGCGTTATTTGGACATACTAGGTTGTGCTCGTAAGTATTCATGCCGTTGTATTCTGGATCAGCTGTAGCTTCTGTATGGTCCTCAAGGACAGCCATGTATAGAGCATGTTGCAGTGCCACATCATTATGAGTTATGTTAAAAAATTCATATGTTGGACTTCCGGTTGACGTCGTGGAGAAAACGACTGGAAAATAGCAGAGCTCCTCCATGAAATGCAGTCGGCAACTGCTTGCTGGGAGACCCTATGTGGTTAAACCTCCCTGGAGGGGAGGTGAAGAAAGGAGAGGTACTTGGTCGATTGCAAGGAAAATGCAATTTCCTTGCTGATCTGAAGAAAGTTCTCCTGAACAGCAGCAGGGACGACGGCCATTTTTGGTCAGTCACAAGCTAGGACAACCGGGACACTAAGATCTTGTGCTGGAGTGGTGTGTAGACAGAGCAGTGAAACTGGGTGAGAAAATTTCCAACTATTATCTTAGAAACTTAACTTAAACTTAAAAGTTGCAACAATGATCTCCAAACACTAAAAAAGCGGTGATTGGATTTTTGGAGAAAAATTAAAGACTAAAAACTAAAGAAGAATATTAAAGATTTAGAAGTAAAAGAAAAACCTAAAGGATGATTTAAAACATAGAAAGCCTGGAAAAGCCAAACAACGTTGTGAAAAGTGACTATTGGGAGAAATTGTTTTTCTAAACTTTATCTCTAACTCCCCTGACTGGATGACAATCAGTTGTTTCTGGTTTTTTATATTCTGTGGAACTCTGGAATTGGAAGCAAGGGAGCCATCTACTGGAGGAAGAGATTACTGCATTGTACAAAATCCAAAAGGAAATGAAGATAAAGTAAATAACATCTGGAAAACTATCTGACCTTGACTTTATCTTAATAGGCAGTTGGAATGCTGGGAAATATTTACTGACCTTCTTGAAGATTCAGAAGGCAAATTAAATTAAACACTTAAACTCTACTGGAACAATACACTGAAAAGCGGATTTGAAAGATTGGAAGAAACCTGGTGGGCTAAATTGGCTAAATTGGATTTGGGTTATAGATCATCTTATGAAGCAAAAGAAGAAAAGTGACAGAAGGGGGAAGGAAAAAAGTAAAAAAGAAGAAAAGATAAATAAGATTTTAAACTCTGGATAATTGGGAAGGTGTAAATTGGAATTTATAAAGACTGAAAAGCACAAATGTATAGACATTTTGGGGACTTGGAAAAACAACTTTGGGATTGATTAAATCTTGCTAATAATTGATTTTGGGGGAGTTAGATGTTGGGATATTGAGATATTAAAGGGATATTAATTTGTTACAAAATGACCCATCAGGAAATAATAAAGTTTTATGAAGAAATGTTAGAAATAGCAACAAAGAACTATAAAAAGCTGATGGACATATTTAAAGATAAAGATGTGAAAGTAGAGGGCACTTAACAAATGGTGGGAAAAGATGAATATGATACACAGAAGACAGCTGAGAAATTAGAAGGAGTGGTTGAGGGAACAATGAAACATAAACTACAAAAAGATAAAAATAAGTTAAAATCAGAGAAAAATACTGAAAAGACAGCAATGACAAATACTAAAAATCCAATAGACAATTCCTTAAGAGCTTATAATAGAATAGAGGGGGGGAAAGGAGGAGCTCACAAAAACAAAGAAAGGGTTATGGATGGATATTCAAAAGATGCAGCAGAAGGAGATAAAGGATAAGACAGAGGGAATAATCAGTTTGTATAAAATTGTTACAAAGACATATAGGATTCCAAGAGAGAAATATAAAAGAATCATCAAAAAAATCAATAAATGATGAAATTCTAGAAAGGCTGAGAGATGATGGATAGAGAAACAATATTTTGTAAGATAGTAACAATATTGAAAATCAATAAGTAGAAAGTTTAAATTGGGGAAATAGTAGCACACGCACACACATATAATAGAATTTATGAATACAGATATATTAAGATTAGGAAATGGGAGACTAGGAGTAGGTATATTTAAAAGTAGTATTATGATTAACAGGATAGAAATATATATATTGGAAAATATAGTCTATAAAGACTATAAATCCAGGGGACTTAGCGATATAAACTTGGGACTGATTAGATGTTACTGATAATTTGGTTTTAATGGTGTTTATAGAAAGTTGAGATATTGAAAATGTGGTTGAACACTGAATGACATCTATAATATCTAAATGTTAGGAGTTAATAAGTACATAAAAGAATATATTACAATTATAATGAGCACATTAAGGTTAGAAGTTGGAAGATAAAAATTTTGTATATGTAATTGAATTATTACTGTGAACACTGTGTGAAAAATATGTTAACCCAGTCATTACACTGTCCATAAAAAAAGTTGGTTGTTAAAGAAAAACTGCAAATAAAACTTATACCAAAAAAAATAATAATCATATGTTAAAATTCACAGATTAATCTGTGAAAAGGCCTTTCTGGCTAGCTGCCATCTGCTCTTCAGAAAGGAGAACCCCCCAAATTGTGCACAAAATATGTATTGCCACCCCATCCTGAATTAATTATGGAGATTCTCCAGCACAGGAAGAATCACGCACCCAAGGGCACATAAGTCACGTTATGGCTTAATTTAAACCTGTTCCTCCCCATTCAAACCCAAACAGCCTCCAGGCACTAAGACAAGACCTTGACAGCATCAATTGATTGGTGAGCTGATGGACTGACTGTTCATAGCTAGTAGTGTTTAAGTATCAATCAGTTATTTGGATGAATTGATGCAGAGATCCCTGCCAATGATACAATCCATTGATACAAAGCTTCCACTTCTTGTTGTAAAATGGTTTATTATAAATTCTGAAAACTATTCTTCGATTGCATGAAGCTATTTCCACTTCATGTGCACTCTAAGAAACAAGATACTGTATGCAAATTGTATTGAATCATTGAATAAGCACATAAGCACAATAAGTATGTTTTCTGTCTCTAGCAATGTAACAGTTTTGCTTTTTGACATTTTTTGGTGTGTAGATGAAAAAAGAAACAGTGATATTTCAGTTAACCCAGTGCTATTTCCTGACTCTTGTTCCTCTGAAAGAAAATGTTGAGCTACTGTGACTGAATTAAATTCCACAACTATTTTAGAATTAGATTTAGAAATAAAGTACCCTGTTTCCCCAAAATAAGACATTCCCTGATAATAATCGGGCTTTTGAGCGCATGGCAATAAGGCCAAGCGCTTATTTCAGGGTTCAAAAAAAATATAAAACAGGGTCTTATTTTCGGGGAAACACGGTACTAAATATTAGAAGTTTTAAAGTTGCTAATGTGACTTTTAAGCAGGATAGTGCATTAGCTTGACATTTCCATTAAAATTAATGTATTGATAATCATTGTTTAAAAACTAATAAGACAAGAAAGCCTATCTAGGCTCATTTACCAGTAAAGAGCATTCATTTTAACTGGATTTACTTTTAGATAATGATGTGCAAGATTGTAATCATAGTTATTCTTATATTTATATTCTTTCATTTATTAATTTTTATGGAAACATTTGAGGAAAAACCACTAGACAGTGATTGCACGCTGATATAATGCCAAACACTTTGTCTAATACTGAACTGTCTGATAGCTAAGAAACATAATCAGGCAAGGTAGAAAGAGAGTATTGTGCCTTTTACATATTTCAAAATGTATAACAGAATTCATCTGAAGGCCAGATGTGGTATCCTCTTCCAATATCAAATAATCCTATGTAATGTATATGACTGAGTAGTTCATCCATATATTTATCTTAAAATCTGAAGGTGGGCAATGCATTTAGATGGTATTTGACAGAAATATATTTGTACCATAAAGGACAGTACTATTAATAAATTGATTTTGTCCTATTAATTATTTAATGCCCATCTCTAGGCAAGACTAGGAAGTGTTATTTGATTTGATCAATCTTCCTGATATACTCTAGATATTGGATAATAACTACAGTTTGCAATATTGGTGAATATCTGCACTATAGTTCCTACATATCCCATCCTTCTGCAAATAAATCTATTCAGTAAAATAGCTCTCATGATTCAAAAACAAAATTCACAATATTATAATTTAGAATATAATAATAGCCTGTGACCCATTGAGACTGGGTCATTGTTTCAGAAATATTTTCTTACCTAAACAGAAAAACACAATAACAAAGGGCAACATAGCAGTGGAAGCAGGGACAACATCCAATAGCCTGACAGCCTGATCGCAGCTGACCATCCTCTGGCAGCCAATGGTGGGAGCATTCTACCCCGCCTCTGGAGGGTTAGGATCAGACTGGTCTACTCTACCTGCAGGCAGAGGCATAGCAGTGCAACAACGTTGAAGGAACCAAAATTTTGCCAAATTTCAATCTCATAGCAGTCATGAGGTCCAGTTTTTGGGTGCATTCTGTAAATTAGTACATTTGAGGTACCTTGGTTCAAAAATTGTTACCCTATGTTGCATTGTTTTACTCAGTTAAAGGTTACAGACAGACGAATTTTAGAAGTATATTGTATTACAAACATATCAATAAAATGGCTACAGTGGAAGGGATTGCAGGGAACAAAATATGCATGTATCAGAAAACAAATGGATGAGGTTGCATTCTTCCTTCTTGTTTCCCTGTATGCTTTCAACCACCTGAAGTCCTGCCTTTTGGTCTCATCTTTCCATAAAAAACAGTAGTACGTTGCACCCTCTTTTCATTTTTATTTTCTTAGAGTGCTGCAGTATATAAGGCACATGCATTCAATCTCCCTCCTTCCTCCCTTTTCCCTCTGTTTCTCCCTCTCTTCCTTCCTCCCTCGCATTACCTATCTACCTATATAAAATCACGCAGAAATTGAAGCTGGTAAATATCAAAGTATCCACAAGTGATTGTGGCTTATTCCATAAATCATGATTTTAAAAAAAGTGATTCAGTGGTGAAATCTAAAATTTGTTACTACCGGTTCTGTGAGCGTGGCTTGGTGGGGGTGGTAATGTGACTTGGTGGGCGTGGTCATTTTTTTTTTTTACTTTTAAAACCATTTTTCATCAGAGCCTTTTGAAACCATTTTTTACACCTCCTCAGCGAAGAGGTTGTAAAAAAAATGCTTTCAAAAGGCTCTGATGATCCCAGCTGAGTTGGCTGATCGGCAGAGAGAGGAACAGGCTCAAGCTCAACCCTTCCAAGACTGAGTGGCTGTGGCTCCCGGCATCCCGATATAGTCAGTTGACTCCATCGCTGACTATTGGGGGCGAGTCTTTGGCCCCCACTGAAAGGGCTCGCAATCTGGGAGTCCTCCTGGATAGGCAGCTGTCTTTGGAGGAACATCTGACGGCTGTTACCAGGGGGACCTTTTATCAGGTTCGCCTGATTCGCCAGTTGCGGCCCTTTCTTGATCGGGATTCCTTGTGCACAGTCACTCACGCCCTCGTCACCTCTTGCCTTGACTACTGCAACGCTCTCTACATGGGGCTCCCCTTGAAGAGCACCCGGAGGCTCCAGCTGGTCCAGAATGCAGCAGCGCGGGTAGTGATGGGAGCAACATGGCGCTCCCATGTAACACCACTCCTGCGCGAGCTGCACTGGCTCCCGGTGGTCTTCCGGGTGCGCTTCAAGGTGTTGGTTATCACCTTTAAAGCGCTCCATGGCATAGGGCCTAGCTATCTCCGAGACCGCCTGCTGCTACCGACGACCTCCCATCGACCCGTGCGCTCCCACAGAGAGGGCCTCTTCAGGGTGCCATCAGCCAAACAATGTAGGCTGGTGGCCCCCAGGGGGAGGGCCTTCTCTGTGGGGGCTCCTACCCTCTGGAATCAGTTGCCCCCAGAGATAAGAAGAATCCATGACCTCAATGCCTTCCGTCGTTCCCTGAAAACCCATCTTTTCCAACAAGCCGGGTTGGCTTAGAAGAAATTTTTAAATTCTTTTAATTAGTTTGTGATTCTTAACTTTCGGCCCAAATTTATATATATTTTTAAATGTTTTAATATTTGTATTCTATGTTTTTTATCTTGGCTGTACACCGCCCTGAGTCCTCAGGGAGAAGGGCGGTATATAAATTGGAAATTAAATTAAATTTAAATTTAAATTATTTATTTATTTATTTATTTATTTATTTATTGAATTTGTATACCGCCCTACTCCCGAAGGACTCAGGGCGGTGAACAGCCATAGAAATAAAACATATAAATACAAAATTTAAAATAGATTAAAACGAATTAAATAATTTGGCTGAACAAATTTAAATCCCCAATAATTTAAAACCAGATTTAAAATTTCCATTTAAAAAGGGGAAAGACTTAGGTCAGGCCGGTTTAAAAAACTCAGCTGGGATTTTCAGAGGCATTTAAAAGAAAAATAGGCTTTTTTTCTTTTAAATGCCTCTGATGATCCAAGCTGAGCTGCGCGATCATCAGAGGCTTTTTTTTTTACTTTTAAAAGCATTTTTTCTGCCAAAGAGGTAGAAAAAATGCTTTTAAAAGTAAAAAAAAAGCCTCTGATGATTGTGCGGCTCAGCTGGGCATGGGGGGGGCAGAGATTTTTGCTACCGGTTCTCCGAACCACCCACCTTCATCCCTAACGGATCAGGCGATCCGGTCCGAACCAGGAGCATTTCACCCCTGAAGTGATTATCCTGAGATGTAAATTGAACCTTAAAGTATAAAACTAGCCGATCATACCATTGTGCATCAGGGACATTTAAATGAAACATAGTTTCCTTCTCTTATGCTAAATGCTGGCTAACAATCCTGGAAATTGATGTTTAATACATTTACAGCCCCTAGCTTGAAAAAAGTTGCACTAGTTTGTGATTAACAATTTACAATGCACACAAAAAGGATCCTATGATTCTGCGATATTGCAGTATGCAGTACAATATCTGTAATAATAAGGCAAGCTTATCTCAGACAATGCCGTTCCTGAGTAAGTGAAAATTAAGTATACGGTAACCATATGCCCTATTTTTGATTTGTAGGAAGCACTACTTTATGCCTGTGTTATGTGTTCAGTCACATCATTTCTGTCATCATATTTCATCTAATAACAGTCCATGTAATAGTACCTCCATTAAGAAGTAGCAAATGGATTACATAAAGGCCAAGAGGGATTTTTAAATGGTAGAAGAACAGAGAAATGTTTGACATCAAATATTTTAGAAATGTATAACATAGTGAAATAGGAGTATATAAAGTTTACCTCTTACTGAGTGTAAATCATTCTTTAAAAATCAGCTGTTACCAAAAGACAATAAACTGTATTTAATGGTAAGAGATACCAGCCTTATTACTCTGAGACTAGAATTCTGACTCTGTGTGTTCTTACCAGTAAAGCTACTGAAATCAGAATGTTTAACTTACTATGTTACAGATTAAGACAGGTTGATTTAAAGTTGCCTGCAACTGCCTGTAGCCATTGCTGCATATCTATTCGTGAGGTTGATGGGTAAGCATAGATTGTAGATGGCTGCAGATAGGCTGACACATAGGTGCACATCCTGCTTGCTGATTGGTTAATTTGAATTCCTGTTCTGTGCTTTGCTATTTAAGTGCCCCCTATAGCTAGAACAAACATTTGTAGAAATATAAATGGAACACCTATGCAACCGTCTCTGAACAACAGATGCATACATTCCCTAATATTCAATGCTGGAGAAATCTGCTTGCTCTTAAGACATGGAAGATGTAACAAGTTTTGTCATCATCTTGTTTATCATAGAACTCAGGTTCAGAACTTAGCCTATTTGGATCTAGATGTATCCATTCCTACATTCAACATAATGTAATCCCAGTTTTCAAAATAATAATATATAAATAAAAAATAAAAAATCCCACAAATAACAGGATTTGTCTTTCAATCCTGTCCACTCAACAATCCCACCATAACTCAAAAATAAAATGCAGCTCAGGTCAATTAAAGTTGCTTTTCCCTGCCCCAAAGCTGTCATTCTACTCTTTTTTTTAAAAAATTATCTCATGTTGGATAATATCTGACAAGCACCTGCCACACCAACAAACACTGTTGATAAGAAAGACAAAAAAGTTTGTATAGTGGACATTACAATATCTGGAGACAGCAAAATAGGAGGGGGAGGGAAAAACTTGAGAAAATATATTTAGATCTGCAAATAGAAATAGAACTCTGGGAAAAGAAAGTAAAGATAGTACCAATAGCAATAGGCACCTTGGGTGCAATCCCAAAACATCTGAAGCACCATTTGAACACTATCAGCATCAACAAAATCACTATTAGCCAATAGCAAGAGACAGTTTTACATGGAATAGCATACATCCTGTGATGATACCTTTAACGTTAATAAGCAACAATAGCTGCCTACCCAGATCCTTGAGAAATACTTGAACAAAATGAACAAAAATGCCAAATCCAATCTAAACATCTGGCTGACTGTATGACCAACTATAATAATAATATATCTGCACTGCTACATTTGGGGAAGTTTGATCATTCTTTCTACCTTTGTTTCACTTCTACATGAAATCATAAAGGGCACTGAACAATAAAATAGACATGGAGTGTATAATGGTGTCCTATTTTTGCAAAGAGTTCTTATCTTTGAATTCTGGCGCTCTGAACCTTATTATGTCTATTTGCATGACAGGGTTGGTCAGAGAAAATAAATTTAGCCCTCAATTAAACCATAAAAGCTGGATAGGTTTAGTTGCTTCCTTGACAATATAACTCTCTGTAACCTAATTAAGCAAAGACTGTTAAGTTTCCAGATATAGGAACTCTTGTCTCGTGCAGTTTCCTTTTATGGCTTAAATGAAGCAGAAACTACCATTTGATGCATTTTTTTGTGTGTGTCTTCTAGTCAATCCTGAATCCTGGAAACTGTCTAGATAAGTCTCTGCAGTTTTCCTGGCAAGATTTGAGAAATGGTTTGTCATTGCCTCCTTCCTAAGACTGAAAGAGAATGACTGACCTAGATGGCTTTGGTCCTAAGGCAGAATTAGAATTCATGGTCTCTGGTTTCCAACTGGATGCCTTAACAACTGCATCAAACGGGTTCTTGTTAGATAAATGCAGTACTTTGACTGCATATAAAAATGAAAGCATTTAACTCAATTGATTGTCCTTTGTAAACATTAAGATATTCCTTCTTATAGACGTTGCAATTTAAATCTGGTACTTTTTCCTGCCTTTTCCACAATCCACTTTTTTCCTATTCTCCTATTAATGGCAATTGGTTATTTTGATAATTAGTATTCCTCCTTGTAAAATTCCACTCTATTTGTCCTACCATCATTTTCAATTTCTTTTATCTTTCTCCTTCCAATTGTCTAGAACCGTGATGGCAACGCGTGCCACAGGTGGCACATAGAGCCATATCTGTGGGCACGTGACTGTTGCCCTAGCTCAGCTCCAGCATGCGTGCGTGCACCAGCCAGCTGATTTTTGGGCCTTCTGGGTCCACTGGAAGTTGGGAAACTGGCCATTTCCGGCCTCTGGAGGGCCTCCGGCGGGTGGGGAAGGCTGTTTTCGCCCTCCCCAGACTCCAAGAAAGCCTCTTGAATTATGGGTGTGGGCACACATGTGCGCGACCCCTCCACACTCCCCTCTGCCTTTGGCACGCGACGGCAAAAAGGTTAGCCATCACTGGTCTAGAAGGACCAAAAAATCAATCCTCTTCCCTCCTCATTCAGAGAAACAGGAAAGGGATATGTTCATCCTCTATCACTGTTGCTAAACACTTCTTCCAGATTTAAAGTGGCAGGGATAGGTGAAGGTTCTCTTTATTGTCTGTCTCCAAAAGCCCTCTCTTCTTTGTCCAAAGCCAACAAGACCATAGGGATTGCAAAACTCTCCCGCTCTTCTTCCAGCAATGAAGCATCTTTCAGTGCAGAAATGTTAGGGCCAATGGGATAATCTATTTTTGTATCTCCCCTCATCAGTTACTCCTTTCCAGCCTCTCTCTTCAGGCTGCCTTTGTATAGTCTAGTTCAGGGCTGTCAAACTCACGGCCAGCAGGCAGGATGCGTCATGCGCTGGCCACACCCACATCCAGTTAAGCAAACGGTGGGAAAGTCATGATACGTCACATGATGATGCAAGTTTGACACCCCTGGTCTAGTTGTTCTTGAAGGTTGAGCTTCCTGAATCTCTGAAATGAAACAAAAGATTTCTGAGACAAATAAAGTCCAGGGGGCAAAGTGACTGATTATGATTATGATCAAAGTGTCAAGTCTTAGCAAACACATAAATAGATTTTGTCCATGGAAGCCTGGGTTGCTTCAAAGGATGATGACTGAGTTAAAAGCATAAACATAATTGTAAGTAAACTCTATTATGAGTAAAAGATCTGTCGAGTGAAGAATGTTCTCTCTTGTAATTTCACAAATGTAATCTGGGGATGTTCTACAATATGGGAAAGGGGGGGGGGGGTATGCAGTCAGTGTGATGTCAATTGTTCACTCTTTTTCTAGGATAACAAACAAAACAGCAGAGATGATCTTTACAGAAAAATGCTAGGAGAAAATGAACAAGGAATCCCATAGTAAGAATAAATCTTTTTGAAGGGGATCTAAAAGCCCCTATACTTAAAAAGAAAACTATTTTATCTGTGAGGGGAAATATTGCATAGTAACCATGAGCATAAAAAGAGCTTGAAGATATCCTTCATAATACCCTTACTGCTACTTCCCCATTATGTTCTAAATGTGCCACATGCACAGGAGTTTATTTTTAAATGTTCATATGAAATGTGAAACTCACATCCCCACTTACATATGTGCACCTGGACCTACTTAACTTACTGGGTCTCTTTGTTGCTGTTAAAATGGTTTTTAAGAGGTTTATGTGATATTATTTTTAAAGTTCTCTTATTTCTTTGTTGCCTCAGTCATGGTTAAAAATGCCTTAATTTATGTGTTTGATAAATATTAGATTTTGGAATGGGATCATATTTGCAGTACTGAAAGGGCAATCTTTTTGTTGGCAGCTTTGACCATCTGTTTGGAAGTGTTACACAGAGTAAATGCAGAACCCATGCTTGCCTCCACTTTCCTAATAGCTAAGTGACTCTATCAGATATGACAGCACAAACCATCTGTCAGGCATCTGTGCACATGCTGTTTCTTATGTACAACATGCTCTTGCATATAGGAATCCCAGTGTTGTTTCCAGGATTCAAATATATTCAGATAGATATTTGTATGTATGGATATATAACCAAGTCCCATTAAATTCAATAGAATTTATTTTCTGGTTTGTATAGCCACCTTTTCCCATCTGGTGTCCTCTAGAGGGGTTGGGATTGCAGCTAATAGACTGTTTAAATATGAAGGAAAATATGGGAATGATTATTCCAATATATCTTCATGTTACCAACTAAGGGAAAGGATATTTCAGAAAGCAGCCTTCCAATGAAATCTTATACATTCTGACTCAGAAGTTAGGCTCATTGTTTACAGTACAGTAGAACCTATTCCCATGTAAAGTACTATATGTAACACTGTATTAGTTACTTGAAATAAGCCATCAGCACACTGAAAGTAGTTTAAAATTTCAAAATAAAAACATCTGAGTTTTCTATAATGTAATTATCTCAGTGGTAATTCCATTTTCCCAAAGTCACAGACTTGTTTATTGAAGCTGAAACAAATCTGTAGGAATACATCAGAAATTTTATTTATATTTTTAAAATGTTTAATGAAGATAAAAATAAGAAGATGTAACAAGAGATGGTACATACGTAGGACAGAAATTATAGTAACATTTATAGGAATGGTACTGCTTCACCACAAACATCAAAATTGCACTATCTTTGTTCAGCAAATATTATAATTTAACTATCTAAGTAGAGATTTTATCATTTCCTTCTTTTCCTTAAGGATGCTCAAATATGTTTTTATTAAGGTTGGGGTCAAGTCAGTGGTAACTTGTATGTACAGCCAGAAAATTTCACATCAGAGGCAGCTCCAAATCCCAGTATTTTTGCTGGAAAAAAGATACTTAATGCATTGTGTTGAACCAATCAGCTCTCTGCAGGAAAGAGAATCTTTGGAAGTCTAAGAACCGAATCAGCTATTGCATTTTTCTGGAAGTTTCCAGGTTTCAATACTTATCAGTCAGTTTTTCTGAAAGGAGAATATTGGAGGTGGATTTTTTTTCTGATTTAAATAGTCATTAAGTTTTGTAAGATATTTTCAATAGAGTCATGATACGAACACCCCAGAGACAGTATTTCATTCAGAATAACTGACATGGACATAACATATAGAAGTAAAATTGGCACTTACCAGTAATATTGTATACCACAAAGAAGCTATCCTAGTGTAGAATGTTATTTTGCATTTAATATTTATGTTCATTTTATGACTAATTTCTTAAGACATTAATTTTTCTGTCGTAATCTTGGTCTACAATTACTTCCATGAATGTTGAACATTATATATTTAAAAGCTACTGACATGAGCAGCCAAAATAAAAACTACTAGACAATCATTTCCTTCCTCATGTCATTTAACTCACTGTTGATTGCAGATGTTTCAAAAAAAATTAGGATGTGCTTATATCTTAAACCATATAAAAAATATTGACAAACCTGTAATTTTTCAGACTTTTCTCTCTTTAGTTAGTTTTCATGCATCATTTCACCATGTAAATATACTAGGCATCAGTCACCTTTTCAAATGGTAAGCGCTATACAATTCTGAAAATTTCATGAACAGGATGAAAATAATTTAAACATAAAATAAAAATGGATAAAATCTCATTAGAACTATTAGATTTTGATTGTTTTAATCTTTTTTAAAAAAATCAGAAATCTTGTAAATATTATAAAATTCTCAACATTCATAGGAGTAACTGTAGATCAAAATTACTACAGAAAAGATGTCTTAAGAAACTAATCATAAAATGAACATAAATGTTAAATGCAAAATAACAGTCTGCACTACGACAGCTTCTTTGTGGTATACAATGTTAAGTCACAAAACACTATCTTAGTTAGAATAAAAGGGATGGTATATGCAGCTGCTATGTTGTAAATTCCCAAAATAAACTCAGGGATAGAGAAATGGGGAATATCTGGTTCATAGACCTACTCCAATCTAAGCTTTCAGAATTCAACCGCAGTGTTTCTTCAGTTATATGTTCAAGAGATGTATGGTGATGTCTCAGAGTATCGTACCAAAATGGAGAATTACTTAGGAATATATAAAATGTCATTCCTTTCAATAACAGTCCAAAAAAAAGATTATCTATTTGAATCAAAACCATAGATGAATCATGGACACGGGAACAGTATATTTATTCATGCAGAAAAGTGTAAAATCATACATTTTTATTAGTTCCATAAGTTAATCACATTTCACTCCCAAGAAGGCATTTCTGAACCTTCCAAATAGCCAGAGGTGAAAGTATTTATATCAGTACTAAAGCCCGAATGGTTCTATTGTTTTTAAGTTCAGAGTGCACTGAATCTCTTCATTCCTTGGGAAAAATCATAATTACTTTCAAGCAGTGACAGACAACTCCCAGATGAACAGTTTTTATGAACTCTGAACTGACTTTGCATTCTTCCCTGGAAAAGATTAATGTCAGGTAATTGACAAGACCACAGCATAAAACCATTTCAGAATAATAATGTTTAATGATGCCTTAGTGTTTGAATGATCCCTTTTGAAATTCATGAATGTTGTGACCTTCTCACTTCAGGATATAGTTCTGAGGAAAGGAAACTTTCATCTCTGTACTTTACTGTACATATCCTAAATGAAAACCAGCCATACAGAGAACAGGACAATATTCATAAACTTTCTATTGAACTCTGATCTTGACGTCTCAGAGATATATACTCTGTATAAGTGAAGAAAATAATTTTTTTTTGAAATGTCAGGAAATGTTTTTTATCCCCCTCTAATTGTCATATGACAATTTGTCCTGTTCTAGGAATCCTCATGCAGGAAAATATGGAGTGTGAATATATTTACATGCAAATTGTATTTTATTCATGATAATAATGCCAAGCCACTGCACATGTCTTAGCTGAAGATGCAATTTCATCACCCTATTCTTCCTTTTAATATGTGCTTGATGAAGACTATTGGCAATCTTTTAGAATGCACATTTTATGATTAATTTGAATTAAAACTGCTTCTGAAATAAATGGGGCTTAGAAACTTTTACAGCACATTCCTTATAATCAAACCTATTGAAATCTGTTGGCAGAGTAAAAGATATTCCTGGAAGGGTAGCCACAGGATTTCCAATAGCAGATGAACACAAAATGAAGGGGAAGAAATGTTCAGATTAACTTCTGTGGCATAATTTTATTTGCACAAAGCAGCTCTTTAATTCTGGGTTGGTAAAAAAAATGTACTAGTGTTTCCTAGACTAATAGTAAATATTAATTTTTGGTAACAACTAGATTTTTTGTGAAATATATCATTTGAATTACCTGCAGCCATGAGTAGTAGTGTTGTTATGGGTACCTGTTAGTATTTTTCAATTGATGGTATTGTTTTAACTTTTGAAAAGCAATAACCCCAAATGTTTAACTTGTGAAATACTCTTCCAAATCAAATTAAACATTGAATATAAAACAATTGTTGTTTTCTGCATCTATTTTATTTTACTGAAATATTTTCTTTTTATTAATTTCAGTGCTTGACTAAACCAAAGTAGCAAAACAGCTACCCCTTGTGACAGTAAGCATGAAGTTACTGTGCAAATGTGTTTTTTTTAAAAAAATACTTTTTTAATAAAGAAAATATTGCAAATAAACACAAAAAATACACTATTTAGGTATTTTAATATCTACAAAAATAGATAAACATGTGGGGGTTGTACATATGAGTTTCTAACAGAATGAGTTCAAAATCCAACTTGATTAAAGCTCCTATAATTCTTCACTGATATTTAGTGATCTTCCGGAATAATTGCTCCACCAGAGATAGGACAGTTTAAAAATGGAAGGAAGGAAGGAAGGAAGGAAGGAAGGAAGGAAGGAAGGAAGGCAGGCAGGCAGGCAGGCAGGCATTATGCCTACCACAACTTTTGATTCCCCTCCCCAACCACTTAATCCTATCTTTGTTTTGGGTCAGTGAATGGAAGGAAAGAGTCTTAGGCTGGAAGCAACACTTCAACTTGCCACCCTACTGCCTTTTCCAAATGGGGAAATTATACCATGTTTTTTAAAAAATGTCTTTATTCATTTTCCTCTTAGCCTTGGTCTGGTTCGGCTGGATATCCAGCCTGTTTTATAAGCCAATCATTCTTTTGCTGGCTTTTTCTCCATACCAAGTTCAAACACATCCAGTTCTCTTTTCTGCTAGTTTCCTGCCCACAGAGAGATGGGGTAGAATTCTGTGCTGCTTTACACAATTTCTTTTTCCAACATTCTGGTGGAGTGAACAAATAAAAAGTGTTTAATTCAAAGAATGTCGTGCAGGTGATGCTCAAGAACTGATTTAAGGTGTCTGAAAAGCAGGCCCTGTTTAATGAGTGTTTCTCAATCTTGTCCACTTGAAAATGCAAGGAGATGCTGGCTGAGGAATCCTGAGACTTGAAGTTCCCACATCTTCAAGGGGCCAAGGTAGAGAAACATTAATCTAATAAATGAAACTGGTGCTCCTAGAACAAACAGCGAACATAGTAACAAGCAGTAAGAAGATTCAGCGGTAATGTTTTAGTGTCCTTCATTTTAGAGCAGGGGTCTCCAACCTTGGGAACTTTAAGACTGGTGGACTTCATCTCCTCATCTCCTAAAATTCCCCAGCCAGCAATGCTGGGAAAGAAGAAGAAGAAGAAGAAGAAGAAGAAGAAGAAGAAGAAGAAGAAGAAGAAGAAGAAGAAGAAGAAGAAGAAGAAGAAGAAGAAGAAGAAGAAGAAGAAGAAGAAGAAGAAGAAGAAGAAGAAGAAGAAGAAGAAGAAGAAGAAGAAGAAGAAGAAGAAGAAGAAGAAGAAGAAGAAGAAGAAGAAGAAGAAGAAGAAGAAGAAGAAGAAGAAGAAGAAGAAGAAGAAGAAGAAGAAGAAGAAGAAGAAGAAGAAGAAGAAGAAGAAGAAGAAGAAGAAGAAGAAGAAGAAGAAGAAGAAGAAGAAGAAGAAGAAGAAGAAGAAGAAGAAGAAGAAGAAGAAGAAGAAGAAGAAGAAGAAGAAGAAGAAGAAGAAGAAGAAGAAGAAGAAGAAGAAGAAGAAGAAGAAGAAGAAGAAGAAGAAGAAGAAGAAGAAGAAGAAGAAGAAGAAGCTTCTTCAGCTCTTGTCTGACAAGATAGTGGAGAATGAAAGGATTTATATTCCTTGCAGACAGCTGGTCATTTGCATCCATTTAGAGGGTCGCTGAAGCACTTGGAGGTTTATCTGTGTCTTCAGGATCACCTGAGTAGTGCTCCTGGTTCCTGTACTCTGCAATTCTTTCCTCTGGAAATCCATTCCTACTCCTACACCATTCAAAGGGTTTTCATCCTAAACTGGATAGCTAAAAGTCTATAGAGATTCTCAGTCATCCAAATCACGGTTGTCCCAAAGATGCTTTTTCAGGGGCAACTGGACTTTCTTGTTGTTTTTTCTTTGAAAACGTTTCGCTTCTTTCAAGAATCTTCTTCAGACCCCTGCTTTAGAGGCCGCTCGCGTAGGACGCCTCAAGAGGCTGAGCGGGGCAAACACCTTCCGCGCCGTTTCGCTTTCACTTTTCCTTGCCAAGTCAAGAGCGGGTGGCAAAGGAGCGGCAGCAGCGGCGGTGGTGGCGGCGGCTGTCTTGGTTCGAGCAGGTAAAAAAAAGGGAGTCCCTATTAAAGGCTTGTCCTAAGGCAGGAGGAACGTAGGCAGGAGAGGGAAATAACATTCGTGGAAGGGAAAGGAGAAAGGATGTCAGCTGGGAAGCCGAGGCCTAATTTCCCTCCCTCGAACTATCAAGTTTCAATATCGAAAGTGACGGTTCCATTACGCATGCTCGCTTTTGGAGCCTTTCAAAGCTCTCCAAAATTGCTCTCGAGGCGGAGGGTTTTGCGCTCCTTTTCGCTGTGCTGAACTGACCCCTGAGTCTGAGGGCTTAGGTCAGATAGTCCCCAGTTTGCTAGGCTTGCCCCGGCCGCTGTGCGTCGTCTTTAACCGATACGATTCCGGTAACAGGAACCGACGAAAAACCAGCAGTGGCTTCTGGTTATTGTACGGTGACTTTTGCTACGGCGCTTCCCTCCCCCGCGATTGTGTTTTCGCACCACACTGAACTACCAACTAACCGCACTTTAGCGTGCAAGTATCGTATGGTGTGAACCCGAGCGGCGTAATTCATTCTTCGCGAGAAGCTAGAAAATTGGATCTGTGCACATATCATGCACAGATTAAGGGGCGTTCATAAATTCATAAATATTAAGGGGCGTGCATAAGTGCACCAGCGTGCCTACCGTCCCTGTCCTCATATTCCTTTTTACTTACTCTTTTCGTGTATTCAAATTATGTTTATACTTTTACCTGTTATTTTATATATGCTTGACAAATTTATGACTTGTGATTTAAACGGACTCCATTTGGGTCCGGGGAGTCCCTACCGAAGATCTCCTTTGGCTCATGGATAAACTTGCAAGACGATATGAAGGAAACGAATGAACGGCTTTACCTACGCTCATGTTTAAAGTTCAGTTGGAAATCAGGAGGATGAAATCAGATTATTGATTTAAAAATAGCAATAGGTAGTTTAGGGAATTCACTGGTTCGCTTCACGCCACTGCTGATGTTATTTTGAAGGAAAAATGATTAAACAGATTAAAAAGAAATGGGTACTTTTTGTACTGCGAAGGTACAGGATATCTTGAGCCAGGACGTTTTGGATCCTTTTTAGTACTATCTGCTGTTTCTAAGTAGAGTATAGCCTCTTTCTTCATAAATTGAAACAATGGGAGATGAATGGTCCCAAATGCCAGATGGATTTGGTTGAATTGTAGCCACTGTATGATCATTCATGGGTTTATATCCACATGGAGAGGCATGCAGTGGGGTATCAGTGGGCCCAGTACTCTTCAGACTCTGTATAAACAACACTGTAACTCTATGTAAAATCCTGCCTCTAGCAGGATATTTTGGGCCCCATCTGGTGAGTTCCATTTGACAGGACCTAGAAAATGTCACTTTCTCTATAACCCTTATAGCCTTCCAAAGAGCTCTTAAATGGTGGCTTTTTTTAAAAAAAATTAAAGCTAGGGTTCATCCTGGCAGCAGAAAGCTCATGCATTGGCCACACAACATTCTAATTTTAATCCTCTCACCCTCCAGTTTTTATGTATGTTTAATTATTTAATTGTTTTAAATGGTGTTTATAATTGTTGGTTTTATTGTATGCCAACCAGAATCACCTTGTATAAGATCAGTGGGCACATAAATTTGATAAATAAATGACTTGTCATTTACACATTAACAAAAGTGAATAAGTATAGTTTGCCTTAAAATTAATTATACTTATTTTAATATTAAGGTGTTATTCTGGCAATCTATAGTTCACCAAATTATGTACTCTTTAAGACAGTCTGCTTGATAGAAAAGAATATATAGAATAACACCTTTGAAACTATACCATATAAATGATAGTCAACATTTCATAAACATGTGTTTATATTGTCTCAATTTATTTTTCTTTATTAGATTTCTAACTCTGGATCCCATAGTAACCTGAGATCATATTGCTGCTTCCTGGTCAGATTTTTATGTTGAAGAAGTGTAAAATGTTCTTACTGCTAAGCATTCTAAGTTTTCTATGTGAGACATCATATTCATTTGCTAGAGATGAAAGCAATCCTTTTCCTTGGGATAATATTAGACTTCCAAAGCATGTTGTTCCAATTCATTATGATCTTCTTATTCATCCAAATCTCACAACTCTATCTTTTACTGGATTGTCCAAAATAGAGATTTTAATAACCGAGCAAACTAGTTCAGTCATCCTTCACAGCAAATATCTTCAGATAACCAAAACTACTATCCATAACACCAAGGACAGCACTGATACAGCTAAAGAAATGATGGTTTTAGAATATCCACCATTTGAGCAGATAGCACTTATGTCTCCTGAACCTCTACAAGTTGAGCAGAACTACATTATTAGCATTGAGTACTCTGCCAATTTATCTGATAGTTTTCATGGTTTCTATAAAAGCACATATAGAACTCTGGCAGGGGAAATAAGGTAAGCCCTCTATTACTGTATTTATTATTTGAATATATAACTTTTATTTAGAATCATATGGAGTTTTTTTTTCTTATTTTATATTTACAAGTAGTCCTTGACTCGATAATTCGTTCAGCAACCATCTGAAGTTATGATGGTAGTAAAGGAATGGTGGTTACAACTCCTTGATCCCAGCACCCCTGCAATCATGTGATTGTGATCTGGGTACTTGGCAGTCAGTTCACATTTATGGCTTGTAGCATGCCACAGTCATGCAATCACTATTTACAATCTTCACTGTTGGTTTCTCCAGTGGGAAGCCAGCAGAGAAGGTCACAAATTACTGGGGTAAGTCTTCCTCAACCTTGGAATTAGTTAGCACCTTAAAGGCCTCCTCACTGCCTTTTTAACTTTATTAATTTTATCCTTGTTTTAATTGCCTCCTAGTGAAATATAATATTTATATGGTTTTTATGTTTTCATTGTACACCGCCAAGAGCCGTTCTGTGAGGGAGATGGACGGGTGTATATATTTTTTTGAAATCAAGAAAAATTAATAGGGTCATCAAAATAATAGTGTCAGACTCTGACCTGAATCTGGATTGAAATTGATCTTATTGATTTAATCCAACCAGCCAGAAATTCAGCCAGCATAATTTTTTTGCTCCAGAGGAAAATATTTGTAGGTAGGTTGTTACAGTTTGCCAGCTTCAATTAGGATTTTTTAAGAAGAGATCTCACAGTACTTCTTTTAATGCTTTAAACAAAGCCTGTGTAACTTCCTAAACCCATCTAATCTAACTTAATATGAAACCCAGATGGTCAGAGGCTAAGGGTAATGATGGCTGTATAATATCTCAACCATTTTCATTATCCTTAAGTTAAAACAACTGTAAACTAATTCTCCAAATAGGACTAGATAATATTTTAGATATGTTTTGAAAAATCCTAGGGAATTTTCCTGTCTAGTATACATGCTCCAGACGGTTCTGATAAATATTTTCCAAGGTCTAATTATAATACTTCCTATATTATAATAGGGCAATACAGTATATTTAGCTTAACATTTCAGTTATAACCAGGGTGGATTTGATTTAAATCGAGTTGATTTAAATCACAATTTAAATCATGATTTAAATCACTAGTAAAAAGGCTTGATTTAAATCAACTCGATTTAAATCATAATTTTTAAAGAGCAACTCTGCTATCTGCTACTCCTTTGACCCACTGTTGACTCACCGATAGTCCCAGTGTTGCTGAATATACAGCCTCATACTACATAACTAAGCTCCATTTCATGCTGAATAAACTAAATTATTTGTGTATCTTAAATAGAAAATTATTTTACGATAGATTTTTACCCCAAAAGTTTTTTATTAAAATAAATTCGATAAAAATAAAAAAATCCGATTTAAATAAAAAAAATCTGATTTAAATTTTAAAAAATCTGATTTTTAAAATTTTTTTTAAAAAAAATCATTGATTTTTATCCACCCTGGTTATAACGGTGGTAACGTGGTAAACTTACTCTGGTAGAAAGTTCATTCTTCATCCTTCACCTTAATGCTAGTTTATAAAGGGGTATATGTCGTATTCTAGAATTGGTTATTTATTTTCATGCATTTCTTTTCCCTTCTAAAATGAATCTTTGGGATATCTTTCACCATGGAATCCATTAAAAAAACAAATCCATTATTAAACAGGCAATCTGAGAGAACCTTTCAAATTATAAATTCTAGAAAAGCAGTTGTGATACAGACTAATCTTCTGTACAGGTAGCCCTCAACTTAGCAACAGTTCATTTAATGATAGTTCAAAGTTACAATGGCACTGGAAAAAGTGACTTATGAACATTTTTCACACTTATGACTGTTGCAGCATCCCCATGGTCATGTGATCAAAATTCAGATGTTTGGCAACTGGTTCATACTTATGACCATTGCTGTATCTCAAGGTCATGTGATCATTTTGCAACCTTCTGACAAGCAAAGTCAATGGGGAAGCCAGGTTCACTTAACAACCATGTCACTAACTTAACAACTGCAGTCATTCACTTAACCATTGGGACAAGAAACGTACAATGGGGCAAAACTCAATTAACAAATATCTCACTTAACAAGGAGAAATTTTGGGCTCAATTGTGGTTGTAAATGAAGGACTACCTGTACACATATCTCAGAATACAGCCCAATAAGCAGAAGTACCTATTTCCAAAAAACCATGTAGGCATTGTTATTTTAATGTCATTTTAATGACTATACTTCTTCTTTTTCCCAATGTATAAATATAAGGTAAATTATATTATTGAAGTGAAATGTGAACTAGTAAACATTTTACCATGTATTGTATCTGCATCGTTGGTTTTAAATGTACTCATTTTTGTCTTAATTCCAGAGTGCTTGCATCAACCCAGTTTGAGCCAACAGCTGCACGTATGGCTTTTCCGTGCTTTGATGAACCTGCACTAAAAGCAACATTTTCTATTAAGATCAGAAGAAGCCCAAAGCACCTAGCACTATCTAATATGCCTTTGGTATATGCATACTTTGAATATTTTAAAAGGCAGATAAAAGAAAAATATTTTTTAAAAGAAGACTAAAAATGTTCCATTTATTTTATGCACAGAATGTTCATATCAAATCAAAGTAGAAAATTCATTGTTAATATACTGAAACTTGAAATCAAAATTACTTATATTCTCAAAAGTGGCATCCTTTCCTATTTTGAGCTGAAACACTTCTTGAAAGATGTCCAGTTAAACTTAATGATGTTTTCTTCTGGATAGGTTTGGATTCAACTGCTCTGTAGAACACGCTAATGCGTAACTATTAATGAGTTGCATAGACATACATGTATAACTTACATTTTAGTGGCCCTTCAAAAGGGCAAGTATAGTCTTTGCTGCAAAAGAATGTTTTGTAAAATTGGCATAACATTTTTATAATCTTTTTACAGTGAGGGAGTTTGAACAGAATTACGAAAGACTTAATTCTGAACAATCTTGGAGTTTTCAACTAGAAGCAAAAAGTAATTGTGTTTTTAAATTTTAGGTGAAATCAATAAACATTAATGAATGGCTTATTGAGGACCAGTTTGATATCAGTGTAAAGATGAGCACTTACTTAGTAGCCTTCATTATTTCAGACTTTGAATCAGTTACCAAGAACACATTACGTGGAATTAAGGTAATTATTTAGCATCAGTTGATTTTATCTGTATAAACATTTATATAGCTTCAAGCACAAGCTAGCAATTATAAAATGATTTCTGAAAATGAGCACAGTCTGATTTTAACTAATTTTTCAGAAATTCCAAAGTCTATTGATGGAATATAATAATCAAATGCTTAGACTTGCACTATTGCTTTCAAGCTGTTGAATAAGGGGTTACATAGATATTTTTTTAAAAAAATGTTGATATTTATTTATAAAGTAGCACAGTAATGATTCATATTTAGAATTGTTCTCAGTTGTTACACCAGGCTTATGGTAACAGAAGTAATTGAACAAAACTTCTATTAATTAGAATGACATGAAGTCTAGAAGCTTTGGCTTGTTCCCATCCTAAACAGAACTGGAAGTAAATCCAACAAAACTATCTCTTTTGATCTGCCCAGTGCAATTCTGGGTGCTGATTTTAGTAATTTGGGACTATGTTCTGAGAAACCTATCTTGATGCAACTTAACAGTATGTTCAAAATCCATTCCTGCTTGTGTCTTTTAGGTTTCAGTATATGCTGTGCCACACAAAATCAAACAAGCAGAGTATGCTTTGGATGCAGCAGTGAAACTTTTAGACTTCTTTGAGGAATATTTTGGCATTGCATATCCTTTGCCAAAACAAGGTATATATATATTATTCTGAGATACTGTTAAACATCTGAAAAGTATAGTAAGAAGCCGGATTAATTCTCTAATTTAAAGTCATTTTTAAAAGTTTAAAAAAATCCTTTAGAGTTAGATTTTTAAAAAATATGTGCTTTATGTAAACAAATTCTTATTCAATTCAAAGTTCCTTCCAATTAGTGTTAAGTTTCCTATTAGGAAGTTAGACTTTTTATTGCTGATAATGTTGCTAAGGTATGAACCAACTCAATGGAAAATGGAATTTCAGATTGCAGTCCTATACATTTTGAAGTGTTATTGAGTTTAATATGATGAACATGTCAGAAAAATCACCCATGTAAAGAGTTCTAGATTTTTTCTTATGTGTAAACAGTCTTGTGGGAACATTTCATATGCAGTCCCAAAGACTACTACATTTATCTAGATATTGCTATCATCTTTTTTCACTGCTATTTTTAATTGTATGTTCTTTTTCAGTCTACATTGCATAGAGTAATAAAATTGTTGTTTTTTTAAAAAAAACTCTGAAGAATGTTTTTTAAAGGGCCAAAAAGATTTACGATTACTTTTGAAAAATTTCCATATCATTAAATATTTGAACTTAGTGTATGTGTATGTACGTGCATGTCCGTTTTCCAGGTGTATTATATGGTGTAAACAGATTTTAAGAAAATAACATTTCATTACAGATCTAGCAGCTATTCCAGATTTTCAGTCTGGTGCAATGGAAAATTGGGGATTGACCACGTACAGGGAATCTGCTTTGTTATATGATTCTGAAAAATCCTCAGTATCAAGTAAACTTGGAATTACTATGACAGTAGCCCATGAACTTGCTCATCAGGTAATTTATAGTTTGCTTTTCATATATGAAATTGAAGGTTATATTTTAATTATCTGGCAACAACTCTTTCTGAAATCAGAGGAGAACATCAGTTGACAGTTACATTGTGCCATTTATATAAATGACTAAAGCCAGCATATGTGATTTTTTTTCTCATAAAGCTAACAGAGTCTACAGTATGTTTTCTGTATAGTTTAGAAAGGACTTCTAATCCCTAGTTCCGTGATGGCGAACCTATGGCACATGTGCCACAGGTGGCACGCGGAGCCATATCTATGGGCACGCAAGTGTTGCCCTAACTCAGCTCCAGCGTGCATGTGCGGGCTGGCCAGCTGATTTTCAGGCCTTCCGGGCTCACCAGAAGTTGGGAAGCGGGCTGTTTCCGGCCTCTAGAGGGCATCCGGGGTGTGTGTGTGTAAGGCTGTTTTTGCCCTCCCCAGGCTCCAAGCCTCTGGAGCCTGCGGAAAGCGAAAAACGGGCCTACCGGGCTCACCTTTTTGCTGTCACGCTGCACATGCATGTGTGGGGGGTGTGGGGGGATTGAATTATGGGTGTGGGCACGCACGTGACTCCCCCCCAGCTCCCCCCACTTTTGGCACCCGACGGCAAAACCTGACCTAGCCATCACTGCTCTAGTTTCTTCACTGAAGCTTTCCAGAGAGTGTAGGTACATACTTTGCATTCACCAGTGAACGTATTGCATATAGTTTTAGCGATACCACATAAACTTTGTGGTACACCACCCAAAGTCACTTGTTTTGTGACACAAGTGTTGATATAAATTTGACAAATAACTTTTTAGGGATTTCGACAAAAGGAAAAATATGCACCTGCTTATATTTCAGTTATTTTTGACTGGAGTTGAACTGTCCATCCTATAGAAATTCAGTAAGAGTGTTGGTTCTTTGAAGTACATTCCTGCGGAAATTCTGTTTGTCTTAAAAACTACTACCAAATCCCAAATAATCAGTCTAAAGGCTCATAGTCCTAGATTAGCTGCTGATGTTTATACTGGAGTTGTATGCACATCCAGTTTTCATAAACAACAAATATTACGTAGTGGTCTCATGAAAGGCACTAGCTGTTGCCACACAAAACAATTCTTTTCTGTTCATAAACAAGACAGTTGAGTAGATACTGAACAGTGTCAGACTATACTTTTACTTTGTTCCCTATTTATAAAATGGCACTTTCAATTTGATTAGCATCTTATGAATTGTGTCAATCTTGCTATGTATTCTTTTTTATAGTGGTTTGGAAATTTGGTTACCATGGAATGGTGGAATGATCTTTGGCTTAATGAAGGTTTTGCAAAGTTTATGGAATTTGTGTCAGTAAGCAAGACCCATCCAGAACTGAAAGTTGTAAGTATTCTCCTATTTTAATAACAAGTCAAGAAAATCCCAGGACTGAAAATAGACACTTCCCCCCCTTTGTAGATTTGCACTAGGCAGACTCAGCAAAGTTTTTAGATTGTAGACATGATTGTGTAGCACTGCATGAAATTTTATAATTAATGAAAATAATTATACAGTGAATTATGTGAGTGGCATGGTAGTGTAGAGGTGGAGCTCTTGCCTCACAATTTGGAGGCTGAGTTCAACCCCAAGTAGCGGAAGATATTTCTCTCTCTGGGCATAATGAATAATAATCTACTGTGAATACTGCATAGGTGTCAGGAAGGGCATCCAGCCATTAAATGCTCGAGCTCCAATCCATCATCCTGACTCCACCCCAATGAAAGGATTACAGAGTTATTAAAAGGGGGGGAAATTACATATCAAATTGTACCCATTTTCCCATAATACTAACACTAATATTTTCTAAGTCACTTAGGATTTAAGAGAGTTATTTCCTACTATTTCTTGTTCTCTCTTTTTTTCTTTTGGGAAGTGGAATATTTGAATGGAGTCTGCCAACATTCCTTTTGTTCTCAGCCCATAAAGAAAAAAATATCTTCTTTCTACTGAGACCAATATTTTCAGACAAATAATACGAAATACCTTAAAGACTAATTTATTATGGTTTAAGATTTTTGGGCCTAGAATTTGCTTCATCAATTGGATGAAATATTACCCTATCAATGTTTAATTCAATGCTGGAATTGGATGTTCCAGTAATATTAAAGATAATCATGTTACCAGCAGAAGTATTTTTTAAATAGATTATAGTAATTATTTTACATTAATTTTTAGTGAAATTACCACAATTTGGATTTGGAGGTCAGATGGGGGGATTAAAGTTTAATTTCGCTTTGACCACTTTGTGATCATGATAGGAGTACATATGCTAATTCTCCACTCTTACCAAAAGTAATGGTACTCAAAATATGTATAAAGCAGTTTGAAGTCATAAATGAAGTAATAAAGTATTAATTCTGTATAAATAATTAAATGTAAGTTTATCTCAATGTCTCATTTTAAAATGAGGTCAAAATCTCAGAAGACTTCTCTGGGCTTCTTTTTCTTTTGTTTAGGAAGATCATTTTTTAAACAAGTATTTTAATGCCATGGAAGTAGATGCTTTAAATTCTTCACATCCTATATCGACTCCTGTTGAAAATCCAGCTCAGATTCTAGAAATGTTTGATGATGTTTCCTATGACAAGGTAAAATAAGAAATTTTGGCCAAGTTTAATAATTCTGGGTACTATGTTTATCTCTGAAAGTGATTTTCATTTTCATTGTTAAGATGGTCAGACTATATGATACTCTACTTTTAATGATTTTTTATTGAAGTTATAAAAACACAAACACTAATGCAAACTAATAAAGTGCAAAAGCAGGAAAGGGGAAAAAAAGAAAAAAGAAAAGCAAAAGTGCTGAAAAAATTTAAAGGAAAAAAATAGAAAAAAGAAGGTTCAGATTTTTTGTGTAGCATAAATATAAGTATATTTACAAAATTTTCTCTTTCTTTGTGATGACAAAAAAAGCCATACCCTCCCTTGTCCATTTTTTCCTAATCATCAAAACCATAAATCTTAATGTCTATCAGAAACATTTTTAGGGTCATTAATTTCAACCTGCAGAAACAAAAAATAGGATTTAGTACAGGCGGGAAATGTAAAATGTGTTACTACCGGTTCTGTGGGCGTGGCTTGGTGGGGGTGGTAATGTGACTGGGTGGGCGTGGCCAACTTCTTTTATTTAACTTTTCAAAGCATTTTTTCTAATGCTTTGAAAAGCCTCTGCCGATCAGGCAACTCAGCTGGGATCGTCAGAGACTTTTCAAAGTCTTCGGCCAAGAGATTGCAGAAAAAAATGCTTTTAAAAGCCTCTGAGGATCCCAGCTGAGCCACGCGATCATCAGAGGCTTTTTTTTTACTTTTAAAAGCATTTTTTGTTGGAAGAGGTTGTAGAAAAAATGCTTTTAAAAGTAAAAAAAAAGCCTCTGATGATCGTGCGACTCAGCTGAGCATGGTGTGGGGCGGGTGCAGGGATTTTTGCTACCAGTTCTCTGAACCACCCACCACCATCGCTACCAGATCGGGCGATCCGGTCCGAACCGGGAGCATTTCACCCCTGATTTAGTACCATGATCAGTGACTATATGGACATGATATTAGTCCAAATCCCTAAACATGAAAAAAACCCAGATGTATTTTGTATTATTTCATTCTATTTACAGGGAGCTTGTATTCTCAATATGCTACAGGACTATCTCAGCCCAGAAATTTTTCAAGCTGGTCTTGTGAAATATTTGTTGCGATTCAGTTATCAGAACACAAAAAACAAAGATCTGTGGGACAGCTTATCAGATGCAAGTATTTGAGAAGTATTTCTTCTCCCAAAATATCTAATTTTAAGATGTTCTTGAGCAGTACTGATGTTCATCTTGTAATATCTTTAATAATTATTTATTGGTTAGGTTTGTCCAGATGCTGATGGAAGTCAAAATGGAGTTTGTATCAGAAACAAGGAGAGAGTCTTAAACTCAGTGAGATAATTTTTCGTTCTTTTTTTCTTTTTTCTTTTTATTTCTTTATTGCTTTCTTTCTCCTCCCTCCCTTCCTCCCTCCCTCCCCTTCTCTCTTTCTTTTCTTTTTTTTTCTATTTGATATGTGTACTGCCTGTCTCATTGTCCAGCAACTCTAGGCAGCTATCCATATTATGTCACTGAAGTTGTGATACATTCTTTTCATTTGTAAGGTATGGAGTTGGAATAGAATATTTTAAGTCTTATCTACTGAACCCTTTGAGTCCTGTTCCAACTATTCTGAAAAAGACTGAACTCAAAGTGACTCTGTTTTGAGGTCAGAACAGCTGTTTCCAACTTGGAACAGAGTCCTTCAAGTTCAAACATGGATTTGAATTGTTTTGCATAACACTAAAGGTGCATTGTACAACAACTTGATATTTGGAGACCAAAGTTTTCAATCAGTAAAACTAATTGCTAGTATGCAGTCATTTTGACAAAAGCTAATGCCTAAGTGAAAAACCACCAATCTATGAATTAAGATATTCTAGATGGAATGTTCTGAAATATTTAAAAGAATCACAGACATTTGTTTTAGATTGTATTCGTAGCAAGCATTTCTTTCAAAAAGCTTGTAGTTTTATCAGGTTGTTTTCACAAATAACTTTTTTAACATGTAGGCAAAACATAACAAATGCTATGGATCCCCTTACAGTTATGATTTTTTTGCAGTTACATATTCTTCTAGTTCTCTTCTAATATAAATTAAAAATTTCCAATGAAAGAAACATGGTGAACCTTGAGATTTCTTTCATGGCCACATATGTTGTTGCTGTTTTTTTTTTAAAAAAAGAACATACTGGTTTTGTTCCTAAAACATAATTTAAATAAAACATTGTTTAAATTGAATTTTTAAAAGTTCATCAACTTATTTGGAAAATTACAGCTGATTAAAATATAATAAATTACTAAGCTTCATTACTTTGCTGATGTGGAAGGGGAAGAAAAGGCAGAAACAAGTTTAACTTGTTCTCCGTGTAGCAAATAATTTCTTATATTAACTGAGTTGGGACATTGTTTAGAATTGTATAGCTACAGAAAATAATTCAAAGATAAGTCTTGTTCCTTTGGTAGATAGATCATTGAAAATAAAAATGAAGACTCTGGAACTTATTAGGGATATTACTTGATTCTTACAAGAATAAGGAATTATCATTAAAACATTGCTTCCTTATGCTGAAAAGAATATCACAGTTGAGGACATTACACTGATGACTTTGCGAATGATTAAAATATGGCACACTTGTATTTTTTAATTTCTATGACTACTACTTTTTTTTATCAATGTACAGACCTATGTTTTTGTTTATATTTTTGTAACTTATATGTAGCACTGGACCAAAGCTGTGCTCCATGATGTGCAGGCAGTGATGAATACATGGACACTCCAGAAAGGATTTCCTCTAGTGACAGTTACTATTAAAGGGAAAAATGTCCATCTACAACAAGAACATTATTCAAAAAAACCTACTTTTTCCTCAACAGCTGGGTAATAATGAACGAATGTGACTTGTTTCTGATTATATTTTATACTGATTCTACTTCATGACACGGATATGTCTTGATTTAGGGCCACAGTTGGCCCTGGAATCTGGGTTGTTGAGTGAAGCAGTCATTAAGCGAGATACCATTTGACTGCTTCGCTCAACAACTGCAATTCTGACTCTCCCACTTGCAGTTTTTAAGCAATCTCATGTGTTGTTAAGTAGACGGAATTGAGGATAAGGCACGTTGGGTGCTTCAGCAAGGTGATGCAAGCCCTGTAAAGCATCACTCTGACACTGAAAATCACCCCTGCGAGTAGGATTTTCAGTTCCAGTGTGTAGAGATACTTGTACATGGCCCACACTTGGTTTTCTCGCTTGCCAGAGCCAGCCCATTCTGCTTACATTAATTCTGTCTCTTTGCTCTGGCTCCTGCTAAGCAACCCAAGCCTGTAATTGCTTAGGAATGACAGGAATTGATGAAACAATTTTGCAAAAGAGCCTTGTCTCTCAGCAAAAAAACAACAGCAACAGTTGGAAGGGTTACTTTTTGCAAAAGTTTGGCAGCTGCTGTGAAGTGTCAAATTCTCCCTGCTTCCTCTCTAGAAATCTACTTGATGAATGTGCTTCTTCTCTAGAAATCCATATGATGTTTCTAGCTCTTAGGAAGCTAAGTAGACAAATTCATGCATATATATCTTTCTTACAGAAAATTACTCATTCAATTTACTCCAGAGTAAACATTAGATAACTGTTTAAACAGTAATAATTGTCATTAACATGGGAGGAAAGTTGAATCAATCATTTAAATACTTTTTGGGAACATAACCTTATTTTCACCTTCCTAAATGTGTCCTTATTACTACACACTGTTACCCAGGTTAATGTTTACAACCTCTATCCCTCAAAGTGATGCAACTCAATGTTTTTTTTTAAAATGCATTCATTTTATCTGTTTAAAAATCATTCAATCTGTTTCAAAAATCGTGTTGATTTTGTTTTTAGGAGTCTGTGGCACATTCCATTGACATACCTTACCAATAAATGTAATGACATTCAGAGGTTCTTGTTGACAACCAAAACAAGTAAGTTTAACTCAAATCGTGGAGACCTACATAAGATTTCAAACATTAAACAACAGAGGTATTGCTTAACTCAAAACTATTATGAGGTTGCTTTATTTATTTTTTTGTTCACAAAGCATTTTGCATAATTCTTTTAAATATATATTTCAATCAGTTATTGATACATTAAAACATTTTTGGAAGAATTCAAAACTTAGGGAATATTGAATTTTAGGATTGTGATACTTTTTCAGTCATTAAAAATCAGGTGCATATCCACATATTGAAGGTATGCTTTCGAAAAAGAATATGGCAAAAATCCTTAATTTTGATTTATATGCCGCCCTTCTCCGAAGACTCAGGGTGGCTTACAATGCGTTAAGCAATAGCCTTCATACTTTTGTATATTTATACAAAGTCAGTTTATTGCCCCCACAATCTGGGTTCTCATTTTACCTGTCTTAGAAAGGATGGAAGGCTGAGTCAACCTTGAGCCTGGTGAGATTTGAACTTGCAGAAATTGCAGGCAGCTGATGTTAATAACAGTTAATAACAGTGCTTTAGTCTGCTGCATCACCAGGATGGTGAATGTAAATAAATCAGGTGTTACTGTGAATTGTGATATATTTTGATTTTAGATGCCATAATCCTCCCAGAAGAAGTGGATTGGATAAAATTTAATGTAGGAATGAGTGGTTATTATATTGTGCATTATGGAGATCATGGCTGGGATTCTCTAATTCGCCTGTTAAAAGACAATCATGAAAAAATAAGCAGCAATGATCGAGCAAGCCTCATTAACAATGCATTCCAGCTGGTGAGGTAAGAGTTAAAAGATTTGCACATGCCTAATATTTGAGGACTGGGGCAATGAAGGAATTAAATAAGCAAGCAAGCAAGCATGGATGCCTGCTGTAAGAAGCCCCTCATTTAACTTCTTTAAAAGAAAGATGGGAGAAACAAGCATATTCCACATTTGTGCAGGAGGCATTGGTTGAAGTAATACAGAATATCTGAATGTATCCAAAGGTAGGGCGCATCATGAGCTAAGAAAGGAAATAGCTGTTGTATATTGAGAAATAGAGTTAGAATGTCAGACATGTTATGCACCCTTGTACTGTTCTGATTTTCCTAGCTGAGAATTGTGCCAAAGGATTTAAAGATAATCCAAGGCCATATAAAACATTGTATAAAAAGCCTGTGACTGTAGATGAAAACTGAGCTGAAAGTGTATTGAAGGCCACAGAGCTATACAGGTAGTCCTTGGCCTACGACCACAATTGAGCCCAAAATTTCTGGAATGGGACTTTTCGGCTCAGTCTCTTCGCCTTGCCCATTATGCCTTGAGGTTTTCGCCTCTGGGTTATTAACCACAAACTTCTTTCTTCGGCTGGCCCTCCACCAGTCTTTCGCCCCGGCACAATGGCCACGGCCACTCCTTCCAGGTGCTTCACTGCAGCCCATACACAGAAGGAGGTTGGTTTTGCCCTAGGTTTTTCGACACCTGGGACACTTAGGGCCCAACAAATCAGCTAGAGGGGGAAGGAAGGAAGGAATAGCCTTAGTGAAATGGGAGAGAGAAAGAGGAGAGGGGGACTTCCATCTCTGGCTTTTTTTTCAAGAGAAGGAAGAACTCTTTTCAGGCCAGATATCCAAATCGATAACTAATTTTTTTTATTTTTTGCAAAGGGAAGAGTTAGTTGCAATTAATTTCTTAACCAAAAGCAACAGATAGTAGCGCTTCAGTTTGTTTGTTCTTTTCCTCCTGAGATGTTTGTGCACATTTCAGGAGAGGGTGGGGATGGTGTGTGTGCGTTACAACTTGGCATACCAGCAATCCACACACCTTTTGTGCTGTTAATAGGGAACCAAATAGGTGGCCTATTAGGAAGACAAAAGGAGGGAAAATATAACAAAAGATAAACACTGCCAAGAAAGGAATCTGTCTGTTGCAGGAAGATATAAAATCTAAGTTAAGGTATCTGCTCAGGACCGCACACGCACACACACAGACACGCACACACACATACACACTATTTGCTATAACCAAATCTTTGTTTTTTCTTACATGAATGAAAGATTTTACTTCTGTCCTAGTTGAAATTAATTGTGCTTGTTTCTGCCCATTTCCCCAATTTTTCAAGGTGCTCTTGAATCTTGATATTGCCCTCTAAGGCATTTGCTATCTCTCATATATTTATTATCTACAAATATGATAATTATTTTTTTCTAACCTCTCATTCTAGTTATAAATATTTTGAACAACACAGGATCTAACCTTGGTGATATGCCACATGACACTTTCTCTCAACACAACACACAGCCATCCTTTGTGTCTATCATATCTTTGATAGCTGTCTTATCTGAAAGGGATTTTTCCTAAGCATAAATCCCTCCAAGTTCTCTTTAGGAAGCGCTACTATCTGTTGCTTTTGGTTAAGAAATTAATTGCAACTAACTCTTCCCCTTGCAAAAAAATAAAAAAAAACAGGAGTGCTTCCCTTTGAACTGGGGGAACTGGCAGGGGCGGGAATGGAGCGCTTTTACAATTTCCTTTTCTTCCTTTCTAAATCTTGAATGGGATATTTGCCAACATCTCCCCCCTTTTTGGGGGGTGGGAATCAATGCCGTAAATTATTCATTGTCATTAGTTATCGATTTGGATATCTGGCCTGAAAAGGGTTCTTTCTTTTCTTGAAAAAAAAGCCAGAGGTGGAAGTCCCCCTCCTCCTTCTCCCTCCCATTTCACTAAGGCTGTTCCTTTCTTCCTTCCCCCTCTAGCTGATTTGTTGGGCCCTAAGTGTCCCAGGTGTCGAAAAAACCTAGGACAAAACCTCCTTCTGTGTAAGGGCTGCGGCAAAGCACCTGGGAGGGAGTGGCCGTGGCCATTGTACTGGGGCGAAAGACTGGCGGAGGGCCAGCCGAGGAGAAAAGTTTGTGGCTAATAAGCCAGAGGCGAAAATCTCAACGCAAAACAGGCAAGGTGAAGAGACTGAGCCGAAAAGTCCTAGACCCAAAATTTCTGTGGTAAAATGAGACATTTGTGAGTTTTAACTCCTTTTATGACCTTTCTTGCCTCAGTTGTTAAGTGAATCACAGCAGTGGGTGAGTTAGTAACCCAGTTGTTAAATGAATCTGGCTTCCTCGTTGACTTTGCTTGTCAGAATGTTGTAAAAGCAGATCACATGATCCCAGGACTGCAATTATCATAAATGTGAACCAGTTGCCAAACATCTAAATTTTGATCATGTGCCCAAGGGGATGCTACAACAGTTGTAAGTGTGAACAACGGTCATCAGTTACTTTTTTCAGTGCCACTGTAGCTTTGAACAGTCACTAAACAAACAGTTGAAAATCGAGGACTACCTGTACCAGTGAAGCTATTGTTCAAGAATTTAGAGCTCTTTCATGGGAGAAGCTGTAATGTAGCAGCTGTCATCACTAGCATAGTGCTACAATACGTTTCAGTGCATTTACTATCTAGAACACAACATTAGTTTACTTTCTTAGACAAATACATCATTACAAAAAGGTACCTATTGTTTTAACCTGATTACAAATTTATGTTTAACCAAGGTAAAAAGAAAAAACTAAAATGTATTTGGTTAATATACATTGTTAATTAGAAATTTTATAGGGAAGATGATTCAGACCCTACAAAAATATTATTTTTTAAAACATATTTTCTATTTCCTCAGTGCTGGAAAACTGTCAATTGAAAAAGCTCTTGATTTAACATTATATTTAAAACATGAATCTGAAATTACTCCTGTATATCAAGGACTGAATGAGCTAGTTCCTTTGTATAAACTGCTGGAGAAGACAAACATAAGTGACACAGAACAACAATTAAAGGTAAAGTAAGAAAGAGTTAAGGGAGAATAAAACTGAAAATTTACGGAGATTTTTAAATAATCAGTGGATGTGTTCTATGCTAAATGAAATGAATTTTATTTTGTTTCTTTTTAAATTTAAAAATTCCAAGATGGAGTATTTTTTGTAGAATGCTGGTAGTTCTCTACTACCACAGTAATGGTGCTTGCTCATCGTGGTAGTAAGTCATAAATACATACACATAAAGTAACATATTGGCAAAATATTCAAAGATCAGGATTGATCATCAGCATTCTTCATCAGAATTGATTGATTGGACAACATATATAACATAAGCTTGGCTAATGCTAGCCAATGAGGTTTCAAGTCAGATGATGGATTTAGATCTTTTCAGTTGTTATCAGCACTGTAACCACTGCTAACAGCAGTATAAACACATTCCAGCTAACGGTATTACTAGACAAGCTCTCTATTGGAATATGTTCTTTGTTAAATTACTTTAACTAGAGCTCCTCCTAGATATAAAATCAGCTAATAAACCTTCAGCTATTTTTTTCTCTTTAGAAAATGTATGAAAATAGGAAATTGGTTAAGAATATTCTTCAAAATAAAGTTACAGTCGGTTAATCTGTAACGCACTAAATTAATTACATGTTATGTAATATTAAATATTATTGAATGCTATACTTATTTTGGTAAGGATTGTGAGCTGTTAAGCAATGGAACAGCCTGCCCCTTGAAGTCATGAGAGCTCCAACACTCGAGGTTTTCAAGTAAAGCCTGGACAATCATTGGTGTGGCATAACAATGTTTCTACCCTAGGCAGATGGCTGGGGTAGAAGACCTGAATGGTCTTTTCAATCCTATAATTCTGTGTTTCTAAATCAGGGGTTCCCAACCTGTGGGCCACGCCTGTGGCTTATTCGCAACCAGGCCACATGAACACAACCAACTCATGCGAGCCCCACTCATGCGAGCCCCATTCTTGCAAGCGGTAGGCACCGGGGTTCACAGCCCATTCACATGCCCGCCGCTCACACAAATGAAGCTGTGTGTGCACACAACAGCCCTCACACAAACCATCCCCTCTTCCCCTCCCTCCCCCTGGCCAACCTGGAAAGGTTGGGAAATTCTGCTCTAAAGGATTGTCTGCTTCTCAGTTTCAAGAAATCAAATTACTTGGGAGTTTTAAAAAAATATGCACACCTATGTTCATTCTTGAACAGTTTCTTGGGCCTAGACAGAGTCAATGGAGTATCTTGCATTCCTTTATAGTTTGGCAAATAAAAGTAGTAAATATAGGACAAGGCTGCAAGGCATGAGTTTTCAATTAATTCCTTTTTTTTTTTAACAATCCCTTCCTTTAATGTTTTAGTGATCCCTAAAGCACTGATAATGTTACCTATCCCTTTCCTTAATCCCTTCTTTTTAATGTCTTTTAATAATCCCCAAAGCATTGATGAAGTTACTTAGTTGGGTAATGAAACATCTCCAAGCAAACAACAAACTCAGCGCCAAGGACTCCACAGTTCAACCCTGATCTACAGATGTTCTCTTTTGTTGGAATCTCTTCTCTTTGTACAGACTTGAATGATGTTATGACTATTCTAAGAACAATGCATAGGCATGCATATGCACTGTATGATTACAATTTTATAAACAAGATCACATATATGAAATAATTTCTATATGTTTTGTTATTAAAGGAAATTGTTCCTTAAACCATAGGGAGTATGCATCCTATCCAGCTTTCTGTTTGTGATTTATGAAAGATACAAGCAATATGACTTTAGATTGAATAACAAGATTGTTGGTTGCTGCTTTAAATAATTGATTTACATTTATTACAACCTTATTTTTTTATTTCACAAATCACTCTAGGCATACATAGTAAATCTATTTAAAAATATGATTGACAAACAGTCTTGGGATGATGAAGGTACCGTGTCTGAGCAAATACTTCGAACCTCCCTACTTACGTTTGCATGTGTACGTAAATACAAACCATGTGTAGACAAGGCACAAGAGTACTTCACGAAATGGAAGGACTCAGATGGAACTCTGAAGTACGTATTTCACTTTTTAAGGGTGCTTAGACAATATCCTTCTGTCTTCAGGAAGAAGACTTCTATTCAGGGGTCTTGTAGTCCTGTTTGGTGGGAGATATACTTTGCAAACTGAATCAAATAAATAGCCTTAATTTAATATTTCTTTCTCAGAGAATAATATGAGCACAATTTGTTACAGATTGCCGAATAACATTAAGATGGCAGTATATGCTGTTGGAATACAAACAGATGAAAACTGGGATTTCCTTTTCAGCAAGTATCAGTTACCTGAATTCGATACTGAAAAGAATCAGATTGAAGTTGTACTGTGTCTGAGCCAAAACAAAGAAAAACTTCAGTGGTAAGCATTCTTCAAGTAACATGGGTGATTTTAAATTCAAAGGAACTAGCTCATATATTA